>JARQOD010000004.1:250177635-250686162 GCA_033576555.1 Oophaga sylvatica | reverse complement strand
TAAAATTATTTTTAATTAAAGTGTGTGTGTTTTATTTTTATTTCATACAATAGGATTAATAATTGATAGTTGTCTAATTGACAGCTCTCAATTATTAACCTGGCTTAATCTCACCTTTCAATAGCAAGGTGGCTTTAACCCCTTTTTAACCCATTCATCACCGCTACAGGGCAATGGGAATAGACGGGCAAAGTGCCAGAAAGGGCGAATCTAATTATAGATTTGCCTTTTCTGGGGTGTCTGGGGGCAGATGTTAGTAGCCAGGGGGGGGGCAAAAATAATGGTCCCTCTCTGGTCTATTATTATCTGCCCCCACTCGCTGGCTTTGTCTGTCTGGTTGAGAAAATAGGGCGGGAGCCCACGCATTTTTTTTCAACAATTTTACACCTCATATATATATATGTCATTGAATTTGTGACATATATATATATATATATATATATATTTATATTTATAGTACATACACTTCTGCATAGTATAATAACCGCTAATTCAATTGCCGGCTTTTGTGAAAATACAGAACCCGACATGAAATGACACATGGTTTACATAGAGTTAACCATGTCTTTTCATGTAGTTTGATATATGGTTTTCACTAACAATTACATGAGTGTATGTGTGCAAAATTTGACACATGTAGGGGTTAATTAAAGCTGTAAATTCGTAGCAAAAAAATGCATTTTTTTTACAACGAATTTACACCTTTAATTAACCCCTACATGTGTGAAATTTTGCACACATACACATGTAATTGTTAGTGAAAACCATATATCAAACTACATGAAAAGACATGGTTAACTCTATGTAAACCATGTGTCATTTCATGTCGGGTGCTTCTGTAATTTCACAAAAGCCGGCATTGCCCGGCAATTGAATCAGAGGCTATTTTACTATGTAGAAGTGTATGAACTATAAATATATGTATATATATATATATATATATATACATATATATATATGTCACAATGACATGTATATATATATATATATATATATATATATATATGTATTCTATGTGTTGTGAGACAGTGAAGGAATATGTGTCGAATGGGGTGTACATTTCACCTAGGTACTGTGCTGTATGGTATAAGGGAAATGTGTGGCTTTGTAAACCTAGTGGTAGAGAAAGGTCACTACACCCTACATTCAGTACACACTTGCAGCTCAGGCCTGAAACCATTCAGCTGTTAATTAGGAGACCAGAAGTAGGTGTCTGCGAACACAGTCAGAGAGCTCGCTTAGTCTGGACAAGGAGTCCAGGCACAAGAAGCAGTCTCCAGGAGTATGAGCTGTCTCAGTCTGGGTGCTCGATGTACCCCGGACACAGGAGTAGTCTCTGTGAGAATCCATGCGGATAGCTGCTGAATAGGAGGGGAGCTCTCTCAAGTCTGGACGTTGAAGGTGCCTTCAGACACAGGGAGGAGACTCTGTGAAACTCCAAGCTGGTAAATGCTGAACATATGTGTTGTTTTGGCCCAGGCTGTTAGAGCCGGGACCCGGATAGATAGGGAAATCTATCTAAGTGAAGTAAGTGGCTAGACAAGCCCAGGTCTTATGTTTATGATTTGTTTTATCTGTTTGCTGTGGACTTTAATAAAGCTGGTTGCGGCCAGTTTTTACCAGAACTGCTGTCTCTGAATGAACTGTTTCCGTGCCACTCTGTCTACCCAGACGGCGATCCCAGAGCTATATCCCCTGAAAAGCTTACAATTGGTGGAGAATGCAGGCAGCACAGTGGCTGATACAATTGGTGCTGGAATGTGCGTGCAGCACAGTGGCGAGAGACAGCAATAAAGGTGAAGTCTGTTGAAGCAGCAGCAGAGAAAAAAAAAAAAAAGTGTGTCAGCAAAAACGTCTGTTGGAGCAGTCTTAAAGAGACAGTAGCCCTAATAGAGTTTGCAAAAGAAAAAAAAAAAAAAGTGTGTTTGCACAGCAAAGCTGAACTTGTTGTGGAAAAGACTGTGGAGTGTGCAGCAGCTAAGGAAAGGTCTGTTGGAGCAGTCTTAAAGAGACGGTGGCCCTAATAGAGTTTGCAGAGAAAAAAAATAAAAGTGTCTGCACAGCAAAGCTGAATTTTCTGTGGAAAAGACTGTGGAGTGTGTATGTCTTGTGTGAAGACTGCCGTTGTTAAGACAGAGAAGTCTGACAGCATGGATGACAGCATGGAGGCGCTGTTTGAACAAATGGCGCAAGTTAATGTGCAACATAAGACTGCCGTGGTTGAGACAGATAAGTCCGGCAGTATGGAGGAGCTCATTGAGTACCTGGTACAGGCCCAGCAGAGCATGCAACTGCAGTGCCAGCAGCAGCAGCAGCAGCAGGAGAATAACCGGTTGTTGGAGCAGATTGCAGCTCTCAGCACCTTGTCCCAGAGTAATGTTGTGAAGGCACCTGCCTTGTCCGCTGTAAAGAAGGCGGTAAGACGGTCCCTGAAAAAGATGACACCTCGTGATGATGTGGAGGTATATCTCACTAGGTTTGAGGGACTGGCAGAGAAGGAGAATCTGCCCCTATCTGAATGGGCCATGATGGTCGCACCCTATCTGATTGGAGAACCCCAAAGGGCCTATGCTGACCTGAGCGAGCAGGACAGCCAAGACTATGCCAAGCTGAAAGCGGAGATTCTTACCCGGCTGAGTGTTACGGTGACAGCTCGTGCCAGGGGAGTTCATGACTGGAGATGCAGTTGGGAGTCTGCAGTCAGCAAACCTGATTATGGAGTTGGAAAGGTGATAGTGAACCGCTACACCCGAGCATGTCCTCCTGAGGTACAGCCAGAGGTCGGACAAGGAGACCACCAGGACGCCAATCGTCTGGTCAGCCTGATGGAGAAGGTCTTCGCCAGCAAAGACTGTCTCCGTGACCAGCCGTCTGAGAGGTCGTCACTTCAGAGTTCCCGGACGCTGAACTCTCGCGGTAAGAGCGTTTCAGCTGTTGGGGACATGGGGTATGCTGATAAGCGGGTTCGGGCCCGAGGGGACATGTGGGTGGAAAAGTGTGATGGACAGTGTTGGAGATGTCGTGAAATTGCAGCCAACTGTCCAATAGAGGGGGAGCCTATGTATTGTGATGTTGGCAGATCCCTCTCTCTCTGCGCAGAACCTGCGTGTGTGTCCACCTCAGCCGAAGAGACTGGACCACAGGTGTCCCCGGTGGTTGTAAATGACTGCCCAGCACAGGCCCTCTTGGACTCAGAGAGTCCAGTGACTTCCGTATGTGACAGCCTGATTGATAGGGACTTCATCCCTGATAAGCACCTGAGTGTGGTGTGCATCCATGGAGACACCAAAGTCTACCCAGAGACTGCCGTGGACTTGGTCCCCAAACTCGGGGAGGTTTCATATGAAGTGGGGGTAGTGAAGAACCTGGTGCACCCCGTTATATTGGGTAATGACTTTCCCCGATCTAAGGATCTCTGGGGGAAAAATGTTTCTGATGGACAGTGTGATGAAGCTCCTATTGAGGGTGCGCAGTCCCGAGGGGCGGAACACAATGCTAGTGGGCCGTTAAACTTATGTGATAATGATGATGATGATGATAATGATAATGATGATGATGATCATGATAATGATGATGACCATGATAATGATGCTGATGCTGATAATGATAATGATGATGATCATGATAGTGATGATGATACTGATCATAATCATGATAATGATATTGATAATAATGATGACTGTGATAGTGATGAAATTCCTTTGCAGGTGATGTTGGGAGACGAGGATGGTGATTCTCGGGAACCGAGTGTCCCTGACTTACCTGTGTCCTGTGACAATTTTGAGAGTGAGCAGTGGCGAGACCCCTCTCTTAAAACGGCACAGGAAAATATATATGTCTTAAATGAGGTTTCCCAAGAGCCTGGCTCTGAGGAGAGGTTTCCTCATGTTGCCATAAACAATAACCTGTTGTATAGGGACACTGAAGTCCAGGGAGAGGTCTTGAGCCAGCTCCTAGTACCTAAGCTATATAGAAGTATAGTGCTGGGGTTGTCACATGGTCACATACTTGAGGGACCAGATGGTGAAGTTAATGTTGTGGATGAGATGTTAACTAAGGTTCCAGATCAGGATGTGAATGAGAATGAATTGTATACCCCTGAAAGTGAGCAGGATGAGAATGAGAATGAATTGTATAACCCTGAAAGTGAGCCGGATGTGGCTGAGAAAAAGGGGTCAGACAGGGATAGTGGTAGTGATAGTGAATCATCTGATGACAATAAAGCAACCAGTGCAAATGAGGAAGGCATGGTAGCAGGGGAGGTTGAGAGTCCTGAGAAGAAAGCTGATGCTGACCTTACAGCCGGACAGAAGATGGCATCTGAAGATGTTTTATAGTTGGCCGGTTCCCTGGCGAAGACCAAGGTGAAAGGAGGAGAGCTGAGCTTTAAAGGCAGGACTCTGAAACTGAACACAGCACAAGTGGATGCTGTTGAAGATGAGAAGTTATCAATGTATGGTATGGAGCTGCATCATGCCCAGGACTCTGAAGGTAATGCTGCAGAGGTGGAAAAAGCCATGGAAGTGGTGGTCACCAAGCCAGATGCCTCATCAGAAGCTGAGGTCTCAAGTGAAGCTGTGAGGAACAAGAATGAAGATATGGGGACTGACTCTGTCCAGGAATCTGTTTCTGCCAAAGACAGCGGCGTGGACGGGTTACGGTCCGGATCAGTAGCTGCAACTCGTGAAGCTCAGGCTGGAAGTTCGGCGCCCGGAGCCCCAGCAGTGTTCCCGAGTGATACCAAGGATCTGGATAAATCACAAGATGAGATTTTGAGACATCAGGCTGGCATTGGTGAGCTCAAGCGCACTTTCATGGAGTCTACATAGGAGCCATGTCCCAACAAATGGGAGAAGCGGTGTGTCACTCCGTTGCCGCTGCAGACACACGGGAGCTCAGATGGGATGCAGAACTTGGTGGAAGAGAAGAATCGGGTTCTGAGTATACAGATGCAGCTATCAAGGAGAACTTGAAAGCTGGAATAAATGGAGATATTGGATACCATAGTGATGTGACTGAAGAGGTAGAATTGATGGTGACCTTTGACACTCTTAATGCTGGAATGAACCTATCACATGGATTTATGGCCTATTACATCAATTAAGGAATTTACTCCAAATACCCTGTGAAAACATCACAAAACATCACCAGACTCCAATCAGAGGGTAATAAAACTTTCACACTCCTTATCTATGAACTGTTCCAATATTTATGCTCATCCCTCTGCCATAATGACTATTCTGCTTCATAGAAAAATATTTAGACTTGAGAGTCCTCAGTGGTTGATACCTTTTAATGGCTAACTGAAAAGATGGTAACAAATTGCAAGCTTTCGAGACTACTCAGGTCTCTTCATCAGGCATAGACTAATACAACATCTGAAGAATCACATATAAATATAGTAGTCTCGAAAGCTTGCAATTTGTTACCATCTTTTCAGTTAGCCATTAAAAGGTATCAACCACTGAGGACTCTCAAGTCTAAATATTTTTCTATCTACTGGCTAACACGGTACGAAGATACACATCTTTTCTATATTCTGCTTCATGTCACTTGTCTTACCTATTGCATTTTTTCTGTGCTATTTTGTGTATAAATATGTGATTCTTCAGATGTTGTATTAGTCTATGCCTGATGAAGAGACCTGAGTAGTCTCGAAAGCTTGCAATTTGTTACCATCTTTTCAGTTAGCCACTAAAAGGTATCAACCACTGAGGACTCTCAACTCTAAATATTTTTCTATCTACTGGCTAACATGGTACAAAGATATACATCTTTACTGTATCAAAATGGAGGATACCAGAACGTACCGCATCTTTATGGAACTAAAACCACTTCTGAAGAAACGTGCACAAATGGACAGCAATATTTTTTTCTTATCTAAATGCAAAAAGGAGAATTTAATTCCCAAAGGACTCTGGATTACAAACCCAATTCTTCACACCTACAATACCCATTATGCAAAAAACCTTTGTCACAGGACGTCTGAGAGACTTAGGAACCATCTTTTGCATGTCTGCTACAGCATAAGGAGTAAAGTCCAAGGGCAATTTGAAAGCCTAAGGAAAACACTTACAGAAACCACAGAACAAAAATGACAACAATACTACAACAAACTACGGACCTTTCTGATTCATAACAAAGAAAAGAACTACACAGATTGCGTCTCAATTCCGGACTCTATACAAACAGATCCAAAACAAAGCCAAAACCTGACAACTCTGACAACCACTCCATTCCAGACACAAAAGCATCTAACTGTGTCATCAATCTCTCGGATTACAAACCCAACAAGGTGGAACTGGCCGTGCTTTCTAGAGGACTCTCATTTTGTCCCACTAAGGCCCTGGATAAAACTGAACTCTGCAGTGATATGGAACATTTTTTCAGGAGACTGCGCCTGAGGGAATACTTCAATGATACAGAAGATTCAGAAAACACTCGGACTGAAGGAAAAGGTATCCCAACAACCAAGAAGAGGTCAGACTGGACACCTCCTCCTGGACGCAACCCTCATTTGGATAAATATATAGACTCATTCAGATATTTGATAAAATCCACCATCATAGACACCAACAGGAGACAAGCATCCAACATCAGTGCCCAGGAGAGAAAGGCTATACAGTCTCTGAAAACCAACAAAGAAATCATCATTAAACCTGCTGACAAGGGAGGTGCAATAGTCATGATGAACACATCAGACTATATGAAGGAAGCAAACAGACAACTTACGGACACACGCTACTACAGAAAACTGGAGTCGGACCCTACACATGACTATTACAAGGAACTAAGCAAGTTGGTATCTTGTCTGTCTGACAAATCCATAAGAGCCGATGACCTGATACCAGAGAGTCCAAGAACAGGGACGTTCTACATGCTTCCCAAAATCCACAAAGCCGGAAATCCAGGGAGGCCGATTATTTCATGTGTGGACACCATAACTAAGCAGGTATCTGGATGGGTAGAGGGCATTCTTAAACCCCTGGTAAAGGATACACCCAGCTACATTCAGGACACAACTGACCTACTGAATAAACTAGCAGCAATAGGTCCTCTACCAGAAGGAACCATCCTGGCCACCATGGATGTGGAATCCTTGTACTCTAATATCCCACACCAGGATGGATTAAATGCCTGCAAAGACTTCATGAAAAACACCGCGAATGATGCTGATTCTGTGGTGAAACTCACAAAATTCATCCTCACCCACAATTACTTTGAATTTGACAACAAGATCTATTTACAGGAGACTGACACAGCTATGGGAAGTAAAATGGCTCCTCAATATGCAAATCTTTTCATGGCCAAGCTTGAAAGCGACTTTCTGTCCTCATGTCCCATCAGGCCTCGGGCCTACTACCGCTACATTGATGATATCTTAATCATCTGAACGGAGTCTGAGCAACAGCTAAAGACGTTCCATGAACAGTTCAATCAATTTCATCCCACCATCAACTTAACACTCAACGGATCTTGGTGATTCTGAGAGTGTTTTCTCGTGACATATTGTACTTCATGTTAGTGGTAAAAATTCTTCAATATGACTTGCGGTTATTTATGAAAAAATCGGAAATATAGCGAAAATTTTGCAATTTTCAAACTTTAAATTTTTATTCCCTTAAATCAGAGAGAAATGTCACAAAAAATAGTTAATAAATAACATTTCCCACAGGTCTACTTTACACCAGCTCAATTTTGGAACCAAAATTTTTTTTTGTTAGTAAGTTATAAGTGTTAAAATTTGGAAGCAATTTCTCATTTTTCCAACAAAATTTACAAAACCATTTTTTTAGGGACCACCTCACATTTGAAGTCACTTTGAGGGGTCAATATGACAGAAAATACCCAAAAGTGACACCATTCTAAAAACTGCACCCTCAACGTGTTCAAAACCACATTCAAGAAGTTTATTAACCCTTTAGGTACTTCACAAGAATTGAAGCAATGTGGAAGGAAAAAATGAGTATTTAACTTTTTTTCCCCAAAATTTTTCTTTCGACACAATTTTTTTAATTTTGTCAAGGGTATCAGGAGAAAATGAACCACAATATTTGTTGTACAATTTCTCCTGAGTACACTGATACCCCATGTGTGGAGGAAGATTAATCTTTAGGTGCATGGCAGTGCTCAGAAGGGAAGGAGCATCATTTGAGATTTTGAATGTCAAATTGGCTGGAATCGAGAGCGGACACGATGTCGCGTTTGGAGAGCCTCTGATGTACCTAAACAGTGGAAACCCCCATAAGTGACCCCATTTTGGAAACTAGACCCCCCAAGGAACTTATCTAAATGTGTGGTGAGCACTTTGAACCCCCAAGGGCTTCACAGAAGGTTATAACGTAGAGCCGTAAAATTAAAAAATCATATTTTTTCCACAAAAATTATCTTTTCACCCCAATTTTTATTTTCCAAAGGATAAAAGGACCCCAAAAGTTATTGTGCAATTTGTCCTGAGTACGCTGATACCCCATATGTGGTGGTAAACGACTATTTGGGCGCATGGCAGAGCTCGGAAGGGAAGGAGCGCCGTTATCGAATGCAGACTTGATGTGCCTAAACAGTGGAACCCCCCACAAGTGACCCCATTTTGGAAACTAGACCCCCCCAAGGAACTTATCTAGATGTGTGGTGAGCACTTTGAACCCCCAAGTGCTTCACAGAAGTTTATAACGTAGAGCAGTGAAAATAAAAAAATCATATTTTTTTCCACAAAAATGATCCTTTTGCCCCCAATTTTTATTTTTATAAGGGTAACAGGAGAATTTGGACCCCAAAAGTTGATGTGCAATTTGTGCTGAGTACGCTGATACCCCATGTGTGGAGGAAGATTAATCTTTAGGTGCATGGCAGTGCTCAGAAGGGAAGGAGCATCATTTGAGATTTTGAATGTCAAATTGGCTGGAATCGAGAGCGGACACCATGTCGCGTTTGGAGAGCCCCTGATGTACCTAAACAGTGGAAACCCCATAAGTGACCCTATTTTGGAAACTAGACCCCCCATGGAACTTATCTAAATGTGTGGTGAGCACTTTGAACCCCAAGGGCTTCACAGAAGGTTATAACGTAGAGCCGTAAAATTAAAAAATCATATTTTTTCCACAAAAAATATCTTTTCACCCCAATTTTTATTTTCCAAAGGACAAAAGGACCCCAAATGTTATTGTGCAATTTGTCCTGAGTACGCTGATACCCCATATGTGGTGGTAAACGACTATTTGGGCGCATGGCAGAGCTCGGAAGGGAAGGAGCGCCGTTTTCGAATGCAGACTTGATGTGCCTAAACAGTGGAACCCCCCACAAGTGACCCCATTTTGGAAACTAGACCCCCCAAGGAACTTATCTAGATGTGTGGTGAGCACTTTGAACCCCAAGTGCTTCACAGAAGTTTATAACGTAGAGCAGTGAAAATAAAAAAATCATATTTTTTTCCACAAAAATGATCCTTTTGCCCCCCAATTTTTATTTTTATAAGGGTAACAGGAGAATTTGGACCCCAAAAGTTGATGTGCAATTTGTGCTGAGTACGCTGATACCCCATATGTGGGGGGGAACCACTGTGATCGCCTTACTGCGATCTTTGGGAGGCAGAATGAACAAATCCACAAAAGGTGAAGAATTGGTTTTATTTTTTACGCCGTTCCTCGAGCGGTATTAGTGATTAGGCGACTTTATTCTTCGGGTTGGTGCGATTACAGCGATACCAGATTTACATCCTTTTTTCATGTTTCGTTTCTGTCACACACTAAAAGACGCTTTTTAGGAAGAATTTTTTGCAAGAAATTTTTGCATCGCCGTATTTTGAGAGCTAGAAATTTTCCATATTTCGGCCGACAGCTTGTTTTTTGCAGGACGAGCTGATGTTTTTATTGGTACCATATTCGGGCAAATAACGTTTTTTGATCGCTTCATATTCCGATTTTTGTGGAGGCAGAATGAACAAAAACCAGCAATTCAGGAATTTTTTTTTTTTTTTTCTCTGCTCCGCATGTGGTAAAATTGATAAAGCAGCTTTATTCTTTGGGTCACTACGATTACAACGATACCTCATTAATATCTTTTTTATGTTTTGGCATTTTTTACACAATAAAAACTTTCATAGAAAAAATAATTATTTTTGCATCAGTTTACTCTGAGAGCTATAACTTTTTTTAGTTTTTCACTGATGATGCTGTATGGTGGCTTGTTTTTTGCAGGACAAGATGACGTTATCAGTGGTACCATGTTCATTTATATCTGTCTTTTTGATCGCGTGTTATTGCACTTTTTCCAAGCGGTATGATGATACCGCTTGGAAAAAGTATAATTTATTACTTTTTTGTGTTTTTTTTACGGCTTTCACTGAAGGGGTTAACTATGGTTATGCTTTTATCGATGGGATTCTTACCGACGCGGCTATACCATACATGTGGGTTTTTTTGTTTGTTTTTTGTTTTTCTTTGCATAAAAATGTGTATTTTTTAGGGGAATATTTTTTATTATTTTGTTAATATTTTTTTCTACAAATTTTTTTAAAAGATGTTTTTTTTAACCTAGTCCCTGTAAGGGACTTTCACTTTTTCACTTTTGTTGCAGGTATAATGTATTGCAATGCTCCAGCATTGCAATACATTATACCAATGGAGAAAGCTGCTGTGACCATGTTGTGAGCATGGTCACAGCGGCTTTCCGTAGCTAGATGACCCAGAGGTTGTCATGACAACCCCCAGGTCATCAAGGCAGAGATCGGGCCCTGCAATTACATTGCGGGAACGCCGATCTGAGGCAGAGGGAGCTCCCGACCCTCTGCCTCTCCCCCTGAACGCTGCGATCGTGCTCGATCGCAGCAGTCAGGGGGTTAAGAGCCAGGGGCGGTGCTGACGCCGCTTCTGGCTGTCAGTGCAGGAAGCTTGGCCACTGCAGCGCTGAGCTCCTGCACTGATCGCGCTGGAGATGCTGAAATTTCAGCATCTCCTGCCCGATCGCTGCTGTGTTTGGTCAGTCAGATTGACTGACCAATCACAGCGCTGTAGGTGCGGGGACTGACTGCAAAGGTCCCCGCACCGCTTGCCATCCCTGTCCGCTGTCATAGACTGCTGCCGGCACTGAACTACCACTGCGTGTTTACACTTTGAACCCACAAGTGCTTCACAGAAGTTTATAACATAGAGCCATAAAAATAAAAAATCATAATTTTTTCCACAAAAATGATATTTTTGCCCCCAATTTTTAATTTTCCCAAAGGTAACAGAAGAAATTGGACCCCAAGAGTTATTGTGCAAGTTGTCCTGAGTACGCTGATATCCCATATGTGGAGGTAAATTACTGTTTGGGTGCATGGCAGAGCTCAGAAGGGAAGGAGCACTGTTTGACTTTTTCAACGCCGAATTGGCTGGAATTAAGATCAGACACCATGTCACATTTGGAGAACCCCTGATGTGCCTAAACAGTGGAAACCCAAAATTCTAACTCCAACCCTAACCCCAACACACCCCAAACCCTAATCCCAACCCTAACCATAACCCTAACCACAAACCTAACCCTAACACACCCCTAACCCTAATCCCAACCCTAACCATAACCCTAACCACAAACCTAACCCTAACACACCCCTAACCCTAACCCTAATGGGAAAATAGAAATAAATACATTTTTTAATTTTATTATTTTTCCCTAACTAAGGTGATGATAAAGGGGGTTTGATTTTTCTATTTATAGCAGGTTTTTTATTGGGTTTTTATGTTTGGCAGCTGTCATGCTAGAAGACACTTTTTATTGCAAAAAATAGTTTTTGCATCACCTCATTTTGAGAGCTATAATTTTTCCATATTTTGGCCCACTGAGTCATGTGAGGTCTTATTTTTTGCGGGACTAGTTGATGTTTTTATTGGTACCATTTTTGGGCACATGACATTTTTGATCGCTTTTTATTACGATTTTTGGGAGGCAGAATGAAAAAAAGCCAGCAATCCATGAATTTCTTTTGGGGGGGGGCGTTTATCCCATTCTGCGAGTGGTAAAATTGATAAAGTAGTTTTATTCTTCGGGTCAGTACGATTAAGGCGATACCTCATTTATATCACTTTTTTATGTTTTGGCGCTTTTATACAATAAAAACTATTTTATACAAAAAATAATTATTTTTGCATCGCTTTATTCTGCGAGCTATAACTTTTTTATTTTTTTGCTGATGATGCTTTATGGCAGCTCGTTATTTGCGGGACAAGATGACGTTTTCATCGGTACCATGTTTATTTATATCTGTCTTTTTGATCGCGTGTTATTCTACTTTTTGTTTAGCGGTATGATGACAAAGCATTGTATTTTTGCCTTGTTTTTTTTTTAAGGGGTTCACTAAAGGGGTTAACTAGTGGGACAGTTTTATAGGGTGGGTTGTTACGGATGCGGTGATACTAAATATGTGTACTTTTATTGTTTTTTTTATTTACAAAATAATAATGTGTTTATTGGGGAAATATATATTTTTTTTATTTAGAATTTTTTTTAAATATTTTTACACATTTTTTTTTTACATTTTTACTTTATCCCAGGGTGGGACATCACTGTATAGTATCAGATCGCAGATCTGACAGGCACTGCAGGAGGCGGAAGGATCCCGCTGCCATGTTGGATCTGGGGCCTGCAGGGAGGAGGCCCTCGGAACAGTGCGATCACATCAAGCTGTTATGAGGGTCTCAGGGAAGCACATAGTGCCGGGTGTCAGCTGTGATAATCAGCTTGACACCCGGCGGCGATCAGCTGCGCTCTCCCGTGAGCGCAGCTGATCACGTATGACGTACTATCCCGTCACTGTGACTTAAGGTCCAGGTCACCTGGATGGGATAGTACGTCATATGTAGAAAAGGGGCTAAATAATCCAACCCATAAAATATTCTATAATTTAAATCACACAGTGGACACCATAAAAAATTAAAACATGCATATATATAGCTTTTTCATCATACTAACACAAAAAAGTGTAATAAAAAAATTAACAAAAAGTCCTAAATATTAAAAAAAAGGTATACCTGAAAACATGAACTTTTCCCACAAAAAAACAACTAGAATATGGCAATGCAAAAACAAATTATTTGTTTTCAAAAATAATTTTTAATGTGTTAAGTAGTAAATCATAAAAACATATACACTGGGGAAAAAGAGTCTTCACACACGTTTAAATGCCATGTTTTTGTCATGTATGACATGATGTCACCCATAATCGGAACAATTCAACAGAAAAAAAACCTGAAATATTTTTTGGTGGAAATTGAAAAAAATAAAGAATTACAATAATATGGTTATATTAATATGCACAGTATCATTGAATTTGGGAGATTAACTTTTATTTCTAAATATTAAAATATTTTTATATACATTTCCCCCAAGCTAGGTGCAGATCTATTCAACAAAATGCAATGCACAATGTTGAAGTTCTTGTCAGGATGCAGCGAGTCTATAGGAAATATCCTTTCCTCTGTCATCAATACTATGATAGTGTAGTTTCCAAAATGGAGTCAATTGTGAGGGATTTCTGCTGTTTCAGAATCTCCCAGCTTTCACAAATACAGCATGGTTTTCTCAATTTATTCCAGCGAAACTTGTGATGCAAATGTAAAACAGTGCACCTTCCCCTCCATGCTCTGGTCTGTGTCTAAGCAGCAGCTTACAACCACACATCTCTGTGTTCAGTAGAAATTGCATAGCAAATTTTTGTATGCATTTTCTCTCATTACAGCTTGTGAAAATAATAAAAATTGTTGTTAAAACAAGATTAATGCAATTTTTTCATTTTTTTCTTTACACTTTTCATTAATTCCTGTGAAGCAACTAAAGAATAAACAAACTGTATGAAAGCTGCTTTGATTGAATACTTTGAGGAATGTAGTTTTTAAAATGATGTCATTTTGGGTAGTTTCCTGACACATGACAAATAGATTATTTAACTTTGTAGAAAAAAAAGAACAATGTCTGCTAAACTTTAATCCCTTACAACATCCTAGACATATGGGAAATTTAATTTTTTAACTGTTTTGTGTAGTAGAACTATCTGCTATAAGGCCATAAAAATACAAAATTAGAAAATTGCAAATTTTCCAAATTTTTGCCAAATTTCCAAATATGATTTTTTGGAAATGAACCAATAAGAGAGATTGGCACCATGGACCAAACGGTTATATCCACTAAATGTAGAACTGATGATTTATCAGCTATTATCGTGTACTCAGTCAAGATGAATACATTTGCATAACAAAAATTGAAGAAAGTGGTGGTACTCACTGGTTCAGTATAAAAGGCCAGTATTTATTCAAATCACTAAAAAGACTGGTATGGGATTGAGTGGCACATGTAGCAGACGACGGCCATTTCACACTTGTCTGCGCTTCAATGGGTACAAGGGTAGAATGGGGATTTTCATTTCATCCTTGGTCCCATTGAAATGCAGACAGGTGCAAAACAGCCATCATCCACTTCATGTGCCACTCTCTCCCATGCCAGTCTTATTAGTGATTTGAATAAATACTGGGCATTTATACTGAACCAGTGAGTACCACCACTTTCTTAATTTTTTATTTTTTATCAATAAGCACACATTTCATCAACCTAAATTTACTATTATCATGAAATATAAAGCATGAAAAACACAGTCTCAAAATCAATATAATTATAATAATCATTACAAAAGTATTACAAGATACACATGTCAGATTGGAAAAATGTGACTCTTGTCAGGAAGGTCAAAACTGGCTTTGGCTGTAAGGTGTTAAACTAGTGTAGTGTGTACCTCAACCTCCACATTTCCTAATTTACTCAAGGTCTCAACTGCACATCAGATCCTTTTTACTCATTGCTTGCTTGATTTGTAATCTGTTTATATCATTCCTGAAAAGAGCTTCAGCAAGCAAAGAAGTTCAAACCATTCTCTTGTCAATTGAATACAGAATAAATTGCCAAAGCCTTGGCATCCACAGGTCTTAAATAAACTGTACTTCTTCAATTTACCAGTTGACACTTTAGCTGGCTAGGTAGCTTTCGTAAAGATTGCTTTCGGTTTAGGTCTTGTTGGTTTTTTTGAATTTTACATTATTTTCAGTCAGTATTGGCAAGGTTGGTTTTAAGAACTGGAAACTAAAATAAAGGAACAGTTGTTGATATCAGTGGGATCTTAACCAATTTAACCTAAGCCAGAAATGTAAATTGCAACTTCTCCCATTCATCTATTTCCGGCCAAACAGAGTTGGCACTTCATAAAGACTATGGTACACAACACTGAACAGATGGCCTACCACATTTTCTGCCAACTACGAAGAAGACTCTTTTGTGTCAGAAAATTATAGCGTTTATATTTAAATATATAGAAACACATAAGTCTACATTCTGGGTATTGAGAAATACAGGAGGCATAAATATCATTAATATTTATTTTCTTTATGGTTAGGGAGGCATTAACGTCTTCTTTTTATTTTATTGTAAAATCAACAAGAAGTGAAAGCAATGTGTGAACCTTACCCAGGTCTAGAGGATATTCAATTCTTTCTTTTAACTCAATGTCTCTTCATGCTAAAAGAAGTAATTTTGAATGATGACAAAATGGATGTTTTAAAGCTTGTAATAAACCATTGTTTACACTTATTCTTTTTCTGGCAATTATCATAAAATTGCTCTTGCAAACATCCTTTAAATAAAACATGATATATACCTGCAATGACAAGCCAGAGTGTCTTTTACTTTGCATTTTCACACATGCACTCAAATTACTTCTGGGTTAGATGCATCCAAACACAATGACAACAAAATATTGCAGAGAAGATTGAAGCGGCTATAAAAAATTATTGGCTGATTAAAAGGGCCATTAAAGATGATAGCCTCCATGAAAGTTTTCTTAATCAGCCGACCTTCATGCAGTTTCTACCTGCATTACTCTTATGGGTAAATGTGAATTTCAAATGTTAACATCACCTTCCGACTGTGTGAATAATATAATGACAAGTCCTTCCTTTATCCTTTTCACTTGTTTGGCTAGTGATACAAGTACACTTCTCATCTTTCATCCATCTGGACAGTAGATTTTAAACTGTGCCAACAATTTTAGTTTTAATTCCTTGTTCCCAGTGGGAAAGCAGTGAAATGCATTTAATGCAGGAGATTTAAGGTTTGCTGACACAGAATTTGACATCAAAAATGTATTAGGTTCTCAAGCAGTGGAGTTAATAAGAAATTTTCTAACAATAAAGTTTCATGTCCAGAATGTGTACCTGACAATCCTGATAACTTTGGTATGTTTGGTACTTTAGTTCTTTTGACCTTGTGTGTTTTTTAGTAGAGATGAGTGAACACGAACAGTAAAGTTCGGGGTCCGTACATGGACCCTGAGCAAGGACTTCCCATGGAAACCTGTGTTACTGTTTGGGTTCAACAGCCCGAACAAAGCTTGTTGAAAGGCTGCAGCACAGCCAATCAACAAGCTTTTCCTGCGAGGGCACTTCTGGCCCCATCACAGACTTGTCAAGTATTGGCATGGCTGAGATTGGTAGGCAATCCATGTAAAGAAAAAACATATAATAAAAAAAAGATGTGGGGTCCTCTCTATTTTTGATAACCTAATCATTACAGGTTAAGCAGACAGATGTGGGCTGCAGTAGTAGAGTAGTAATCAGCAGACACCTGACTGGTGGTAACCTTTTCACTGCTGGCCACAGCTGCTGTCTCACACTCTGTCCTCTGTGTGACAGTGTGGGAATACTCAGCAGCTGTGACCGGCGATGACTTCAGAAAGGTTACCTGCCAGTCAGAGCCAGTGTTTAACCCGCTATCACACAGATGACAGCTTTGGAACTGCCGGATGTTCAGGCCCTCCATTCATTTAAATAAGGTCCGGGTTCGGGATCAAGTTTGGGTACCATCCTGGTACCCAAATCAAATTTTTTTATAAAGTTTGACCAAACCCGACGGACTGAAACATCCTCGGGTCTGCCCACTCCTAGTCACTGTAATTCAGAATCATTCCACACCTTTGTTTTTGTAATCCTTTCTCTGCTTTCCATCGTAATCCTCTGTACAATTTTTATGCTAATGAGCGACAAGTGAAGTTGGTTTGTCCCTGCATTCACTGCCCTCTGTCCTCTTACTAATTTTTCTCACCTGATGCTATCCTTTGCTCTCTCATTGACAGATCACTCTTATGGGCTTTTGTCAAGGTCATACAAGTTAATAGACTCTTTCCCCACTACACTTTGTGCTAGAATACATATCAGATGGCCTCTGGATCCACCACTGGCCTCTGGATCTGGTAGCTTCTAGCAGGGGGAAGCGTGAATCCATGTGGGCTTTCCTTCAACCTTCACTGCTGGTGGTAGTCAACAGGACTTGGAACGGGCCGTCGTATTTAGGATCGAGGGTTGGTCTTTTGAATTTCTTTGTGGGGACCCATTCCCCAGGTTGGATATGATAGGTCCCTCCTAGGTCTTGAGGATCTGGGATGGAGGAAAAAACTCAAGAATGTATTTTAGTTAAGTGTTTAGTTCAGAAACGTAACAAACTTAGTCAGAGTCTGATATTGTATAGACAACTTTTGTGGAAAATACAATCCTAACCTGGGAGCATTTCCAAATAGAATTTTATAGGCTGAGTTTGGTTGGGCCGGCTGGTGTGTGTCTAACACTAAATAACGCAAGGGGAAAACTTTCATGGCTTCCTTGTCTCCTGTGCTGCTTTGTGCTTTTTTGTTTTTAATGTCCCATTTAGCCTTTCAACTTTGCCACTGCTCTGTGGATCGTATGGAGTGTGTAGGGCTAACTCTGTCTCCAAGGCCTGCCATATTTCTTTTATCAAATTGGCTGTGAAGGAAGGCCATTCATCATTTGCTATGGTGTCTGGGAGTCCATATCTGCACACTATCTCAAAGAGGAGCTTTTTTTGCGGTTGTTCTAGCTGATTAATTTTTCACGGGAAAGGTTTCTGGCCATTTTGAGAACATGTTTACCACTACTAGGGCATACTCAAACCCCCCTAAATGTGGCATTTTTATGTGCTGAAAAGGGTATAGGGGTTTAGGTGTGCACTTCTGGTGTGCCTTCTCTGTCTTCCCTGGGTTACAGCAGGCACAGACAAGACATCCCCTTGTGTAGTTCGCGGCTATTGTTGAGTAGCCTGGCGAGTAGTAATATTTTCTTACAAGATTGTGCTTCTTCATTTTTGATTGGTGTGTTATGCCAAGAGCCCATCTGCCTACCATGGGGTAGAGGGATCTTGGAAGGTGCGATTTTCCTTTCTATATTGTCAGGTGAGTTTCATCCTGTGTGGCTCCAGTTTTCATTTTCTTCTTTGGATGCCTGCTTCTGGAGGGTCAAAAGCATGTTCTCCCATGATTGTTCACCAATTCCGTTTTTTTCTGTTTCTGGGTCTGTTGAAGAGCATAGATGAGATGTTTCCAAGGCAAGTGGTAGTATTGCTGCCACTTTTGCTGCACTTCCATGTAGGATATAATGCAAGACAAAGGAGAGACTGTGGAGAAGTTCTTCCACAGATGAAATCAGATGTTCATAGATCTCGGATTCGAGGACCAGGAGAAATCCCATAAGCATATCTGGATACAGGCTTTTGTTCAAGGCCTTCGGCAACCTATATGGAAATCGTTACAGACTACAAGAACTGAGTAACAAAAACTGGATATGAACGTCCTCTTCCAGATGGCAAGAGGGGTGGAAATGAAACAAACAGCCATGCCTCCTCGTACCAACAACCTCATGGCACAAAATCTTCCATGGAACACAAATGCACAAAGACCCAACAATAGGGTACGCCGTGACGATGGCTGTTGGGCTCTTATACATTGGCCAATTTATGTGCTAAGTACCTTCATTTTACTGTCAATTTTCCTATTGCAATACTGCAGTTTCAATTTTCCAAAATTCCATATGTACATAATGTACCACTTCCCTGTTTTCTATGGCAGTAATACAGTTCCAATTTCCTAGATTTACTATTTTTAGCATTTCCAGAGTGCAGTTTTGTATTTTCTTAGATATGTTGTGTTAGCTAGCACCTGTTCATACCAGTTTGGATGTGCTTGTCAGTTTTTTCTATTTGTAACAATGATTTTAACCCCTTTCTGCCATCCGACGTACTATTCCGTCCATGGTACCTGGGCCCGTATGACCAGGGACGGGATAGTACATCATGCCCTTTAATTCGACTTCGCGACTTAAGTCGCGGTGATCGCATTAAAATTCCAACACCATCTTACCTGGAGGAAGATGGTGTCGGCATTCCAGGGCCTGTCTCCGCCCACCCTCCCGGCCTCCCGATCGCTGTGATTGGCTGTTCAATTCTGAACAGTCAATCGCAGCCTTTTTCATTGTTTCAGCCAATCAGATTGGCTGAAACAGTGAGATCCCAGGCTAGGATCGAGTACCGATGTACTCGATAATAGGCCTGTGCCTGGTAACGGCAGGCATGGTCCAGACCCCCTGGATTGGCACGATCGACAATCACATAGATCGCGCCAATCGCAGGACACAGCCGAGGTATTATCGCGCTGTGCCCTGCCGGTACCCGCCTGGATTGGTGCAGTAATAGCACCAATCCTAGGCCGGCGCTGAGGACAGGCCCAGCAGGGCCTGCAGCTGCTGATTGGCACGATCGATGTAATCGTCGATAGCGTCAATCACAGGGCACAGCTGCGGTGTGACCGCGCTGTGCCCTGCTTGGTGACCTGCTGGTGACCTGCCTAGTAATCAGAGCTGTGAGCTCCGATACTAGGCCGGTGCCTAGCAACACGGGCAAAACATGGGTCTCCTCTGATTGGTGGGATTGATGTGATCATCGATCCCACCAATGACAGGTCACAGCAGCGATATGACCGCTCTGTGACCTGTCTGCAAACTGTCTGTGACCTGTGTGACCGCACTGCAGGGGTCCTCACACTTGCTGAGGATTCCTGCAGAGCGGTCACACTGCCAGATCTCCTCCTGTGCTGGGCCTTGTGGTGCCACAGTAGCCTGTGAGCTCGTGCCTGCCGTTTTTTTTTCACTCCCCTTTCCGCCACTCCCGTGAGCACATCCAGCAGCCGCGGAACTTTGATAAGGTACACCGGTCACAATCAGAGCTCGTGCCTGCCGTTTTTTTTTTTCACCCCCCTTTCCGCCACTCCAGTGTGCACATACAGCAGACGCGGAACTTTGATAAGTGACACCGGTCACTTATCAGAGCTCGTGCCTGCCATTTTTTTTTTTTTCACTCCCCTTTCCGCCACTCCCGTGAGCACATCCAGCAGCCGCGGAACTTTGATAAGTGACACCGGTCACTTATCAGAGCTCGTGCCTGCTGTTTTAGATTTTTTTCACAGGCATTTTTTTTCCCTATTTCCTTTCTTTTCTTTTAGCTTTTTCTTTTCAGAATAGTTTGCACCAAACACTACCCCCCCCACACACATAGTTATAAATAAAGTACACACAAAGAACCACATTCACAAAAAAAAGTGTCGCTATTCAGCGCTATTCAGTGGAGGAGGCATACGCTTTCCTTGCCTCCGACACTGATAGCGAGGGAGAGGATCCCACATTTCTTTACTTTTCAGATTCTTCATCCTCTTCTTCTTCCTCCTCCTCCTCCTCATCTTCCTCCTTGGGTCCTGCGGAACCGCCACACAGATGCCCCAGGACAGAAAATAAGGCAGCGCCCACTCCCGAAGATGAACCAGCGCACCCCTCTTCGGACCCCGTATGGACCTCGCCCCCCGAAAATTACGAGCCACTGTTTCCTGATTTTGTGGCAGAATCAGGAATCAAGTTTGACACCACTGGCCTCAGAGAAATAGACTTTTTCAAAGTCTTTTTCTCTGAGGATTTTAGTAACCTCATGGTGGAGCAAACTAATTTGTATGCTCGGCAATTTTTGGCGCAAAACCCCGTGTCATCATTTTCCAACTGGTGTCCTGTAGACGCAGTTGAAATGATGCAGTTTTGGGGCCTGGTCCTCCATATGTTGATCCTAAAAAGCCAGAACTTCGGCAATATTGGAGTGTTGATATTTTATACAACACTCCACTGTTCCGAATGGTCATGGCCCGGACGTGTTTTGAGGCCATCCACAAATTACTGCATTATAATAATAATGCACAGTGTCCCCCACGAGATGACCCCAACTTTGACCGTCTGTTCAAAGTTCGGCCGGTCATCGAACACTTCAGCAAAAAGTTGGCTGAAGTGTACGTGCCCCAAAGGGACATCTGCGTAGATGAGTCGTTGGTTCATTTTAAGGGAAGGCTCTGAATCCGCCAGTACCTGCCCAGCAAGAGGGCAACGTACGGAATCAAACTCTATGAGCTGTGTGAGAGTACCTCAGGGTACATCTACAGCTTTAGCGTTTAAGAAGTAAAGGACACCAGGATTCAACCCCCTGAGTGTCCCCCCATCCTGGGAGTGAGTGGGAAAATAGTGTTTGATTTGGTGCACCCACTGCTGGATAAAAGTTATCACCTTTACACTGATAACTTTTATTCCAGCGTCCCACTCTACAAATTCCTCTCTGCGCGAGGTACCACAGCCTGCGGTACTGTCCGCAAAAATCAGAGAGGCCTCCCGAAGACGCTACTTGGGCAGATGCTCTGAAAGGGTGAGAGCAGAGCCCAATGTAGCGACCATCTGCTGGTGGTCAAGTACAAGGACCAGAGGGATGTCCTTCTCTTGACCACCATACATGGTGACGGCAGCGCCCTCAGCACTGTACGGGGTACCTCTGCACAGGTCCGCAAACCGGACTGTGTACTGAGGTACAATAAAAACATGGGGGGTGTTGATCTCTCTGATCAACTCCTCCAACCGTACAGTGCTTTGAGAAAGTCCAAGTTGTGGTACAAAAAGCTGTCCGTGCACATCGTACAAATGGCAATGCTCAATGCTTTCCTGCTGTCACGATGTGCACTCAACAGCGATATGTCGTACCTTCAGTTTCAGGAGGTAGTGGTTAAGGCCCTGATGTTTGGCGCTCAGGAAGGAGCGGGCCCCAGTACTTCCAGAACTGAAGGTGCTCGTATCATACCAGGTCAGCATTTCCCGGGGGTGGTCCCGCCAACTGGAAAAAAAGGTAAGCCACAAAAAAGGTGCCGAGTGTGTTACAAAAGGGGAATAAGCAAGGACACCACATACCAATGCGACACCTGCCCCGAAAAACCTGGCCTGTGTATGAAGGATTGCTTCAAATTGACACCTCAATGCACTACTAATTTACTTTACAGGAAACAGATTAATTCCAAAAGGGGGGCACATTTGGAAAAGTTCCTTGGGAGTCTAGTTTCCAAAATTATGTCACTTGTGTTTTTTTTTTTACTGTTTAGGCACATCAGGGGCTCTGCAAACGGAACATGACGCCCGCAGACCATTCCATCAAAGTCTGCATTCCAAAACATCACTACTTCCCTTCTGAGCCCGACTTGTGCCCAAACAGTTTTTTCCCACATATGAGGTACCAGTGTACTCAGGACAAATTGGACAACAACTTTTGGTGTCCAATTTCTCCTATTACCCTTAGGAAAATAAAAAATTGGGGACTAAAAAATAATTTTTATGAGGAAAAAAGTAGGATTTTTTATTTTCACACCTGGGCACTTTAAACTTTAGTGAAACACTTGGGGGTTCAAAGTTCTCACCACACACCTAGATAAGTTCCATAGGGGGTCTAGTTTACAAATGGGGTCACATGTGGGGGGTTTCCACTGTTTAAGCACATCAGGTGCTTTGCTAACGGAACATGACGCCCGCAGACCATTCCATCAAAGTCTGCATTCCAAAATGTCACTACCTCCCTTCCGAGCCCTGCCGTGCGCCCAAACAGTGGTTACCCCCAACATATGGGGTATCAGTGTACTCAGGACAAATTGGACAACAACTTTTGGGGTCCAATATCTCCAGTTACCCTTGGGAAAATAAAAAATTGGGAACTAAAAAATCACTTTTGTGGAAAAAAATTATTATTTTTTCACGCCAGGGTATTATAAACTTTAGTGATTTAGTGAAACACTTTGGGGTTCAAAGTGCTCACCACACACCTAGATAAGTTCCTTAGGGTGTCTAGTTTCCAAAATGGGGTCACATGTGGGGGTTTCCACTGTTTAGGCACATCAGGGGCTCTGCTAACGGAACATGACGCCCGCAGACCATTCCATCAAAGTCTGCATTCCAAAACGTCACTGCTTCCCTTCTGAGCCCTACCATGCACCCAAACAGTGGTTTCCCCAACATATGGGGTATCAGCGTACTCAGGACAAATTGGACAACAACTTTTGGGGTCCAATTTCTCCTGTTACCCTTGGGAAATAAAAAATTGAGGACTAAAAATAATCACTTTTGTGGAAAAAAAATTATATTTTTTTCACGCCAGGGCATTATAAACTTTAGTGAAACACTTGGGGGTTCAAAGTGCTCAACACACACCTAGATAAGTTTCTTAGGGGGTGTAGTTTCCAAAATTGGGTCATATGTGGGGGGTTTCCACTGTTTAGGCACATCAGGGGCTCTGCTAACGGAACATGACGCCCGCAGACCATTCCATCAAAGTCTGCATTTCAAAACGTCACTGCTTCCCTTCCGAGCCTTGCGGTGCGCCCAAACAGTGGTTCCCCCCAACATATGGGGTATCAGCGTACTCAGGACAAATTGGACAACAACTTTTGGGGTCCAATTTCTCCCGTTACCCTTGGGAAAATAAAAAATTGGGGACTAAAAAATCACTTTTGTGGAAAAAAATATATTTTTTTTTCACGCCAGGGCATTACAAACTTTAGTGAAACACTTGGGGGTTCAAAGTGCTCAACACACACCTAGATAAGTTTCTTAGGGGGTCTAGTTTCCAAAATTGGTTCACATGTGGGGGGTTTCCACTGTTTAGGCACATCAGGGACTCTGCTAACAGAACATGACGCCCGCAGACCATTCCATCAAAGTCTGCATTCCAAAACGTCACTGCTTCCCTTCTGAGCCCTACCATGCACCCAAACAATGGTTTCCCCAACATATGGGGTATCAGCGTACTCAGGACAAATTGGACAACAACTTTTGGGGTCCAATTTCTCCTGTTACCCTTGGGAAAATAAAAAATTGAGGACTAACAATAATCACTTTTGTGGAAAAAAAATTATTATTTTTTTCACGCCAGGGCATTATAAACTTTAGTGAAACACTTGGGGGTTCAAAGTGCTCAACACACACCTAGATAAGTTTCTTAGGGGGTGTAGTTTCCAAAATTGGGTCATATGTGGGGGGTTTCCACTGTTTAGGCACATCAGGGGCTCTGCTAACGGAACATGACGCCCGCAGACCATTCCATCAAAGTCTGCATTTCAAAACGTCACTGCTTCCCTTCCGAGCCTTGCGGTGCGCCCAAACAGTGGTTCCCCCCCAACATATGGGGTATCAGCGTACTCAGGACAAATTGGACAACAACTTTTGGGGTCCAATTTCTCCCGTTACCCTTGGGAAAATAAAAAATTGGGGACTAAAAAAATCACTTTTGTGGAAAAAAATATATATTTTTTTCACGCCAGGGCATTACAAACTTTAGTGAAACACTTGGGGGTTCAAAGTGCTCAACACACACCTAGATAAGTTTCTTAGGGGTGTAGTTTCCAAAATTGGGTCATATGTGGGGGGTTTCCACTGTTTAGGCACATCAGGGGCTCTGCTAACGGAACATGACGCCCGCAGACCATTCCATCAAAGTCTGCATTTCAAAACGTCACTGCTTCCCTTCCGAGCCTTGCGGTGCGCCCAAACAGTGGTTCCCCCCCAACATATGGGGTATCAGCGTACTCAGGACAAATTGGACAACAACTTTTGGGGTCCAATTTCTCCCGTTACCCTTGGGAAAATAAAAAATTGGGGACTAAAAAAATCACTTTTGTGGAAAAAAATATATATTTTTTTCACGCCAGGGCATTACAAACTTTAGTGAAACACTTGGGGGTTCAAAGTGCTCAACACACACCTAGATAAGTTTCTTAGGGGTCTAGTTTCCAAAATTGGTTCACATGTGGGGGGTTTCCACTGTTTAGGCACATCAGGGACTCTGCTAACAGAACATGACGCCCGCAGACCATTCCATCAAAGTCTGCATTTTAAAACGTCACTGCTTCCCTTCCGAGCCCTGCGGTGCACCCAAACAGTGGTTCCCCCAACATATGGGGTATCAGCATACTCAGAACAAATTGGACAACAACTTTTGGGGTCCAATTTCTCCTGTTACCCTTGGGAAAATAAAAAATTGGGGACTAAAAAATCACTTTTGTGGAAAAAAAAAATTATTATTTTTTTCACGCCGGGCATTACAAACTTTAGTGAAACACTTGAGGGTTCAAAGTGCTCACCACACATCTAGATAAGTTCCTTAGGGGTCTAGTTTCCAAAATGGGGTCACATGTGGGGGGTTTCCACTGTTTAGGCACATCAGGGGCTCTCCAAACGCTACGTGGTGTCCGTTCTCAATTCCAGCCAATTTTGTTTTGGAAAAGTCAAACGGCACTCCTTCCCTTTCGAGCCCTGCCGTGCACCCAAACAGTAGTTCCCCCCACATATGGGGTATCAGCGTACTCAGGACAAGTTGGACAACAACTTTTGAGGTCCAATTTCTCCTTTTACCCTTGGGAAAATAAAAAATTGGGAACTAAAACATCATGCTTGTGGAAAAAAATATGATTTTTTTTCTTCATGACTCTACATTATAAACTTGCATGAAGCACTTGGGGGTTCAAAGCGCTTACCACACATCTAGATAAGTTCCTTAGGGCATCTAGTTTCTAAAATTGGTAATATGTGGGAGGTTTCCACTGTTTAGGCACATCAGGGAATCTCCAAACGCGACATGGCGTCCAATCTCAATTCCAACCAATTTTGGTTTGGAAAAGTCAAGCGGCGCTCGTTCCATTCCGAGCCCTGCCGTGCGCCCAAACAGTGGTTTTCCCTCACATATGGGGTATCGTCGTACTCAGGAGAAATTGCACAACAACTTTTTTCTGTCCATTTTCTCCTTTTTGCCTTGTGAAAATAAAAAATTTTTTGTAAAAGATCATTTTTGTGACTAAAAAGTAAAATGTTCATTTCTTCCTTCCACGTTGCTTCAGCTCCTCTGAAGCACCTGAAGGGTTAATAAACTTCTTGATTGTGGTTTTGAGTACCTTGAGGGGTACAGTTTTTAGAATGGTGTCACTTTTGGGTATTTTCTGCCATATAGACCCCTCAAAGTGACTTCTAATGTGAGGAGGTCCCAAAAAAATGGTTTTGTAAATTTTGTTGTAAAAATGAGAAATCGCTGGTCAACTTTTAACTCTTATAACTTCCTAACAAATAAAAATTTTGTTTCCAAAATTGTGCTGATGTAAAGTAGACATGTGGGAAATGTTATTTATGAACTATTTTCTGTGACATATTTCTCTGTTTTAAGGGAATAAAAATTCAAAGTTTGAAATATAAACGCAAGTTACATCGAAGAAATCTTACCACTAACGTGAAGTACAATATGTCATGAGAAAACAATCTCAGAATCGCGAAGATCCGTTGAAGCGTTCCAGAGTTATAACCTCATAAAAAGACAGTGGTCAGAATTGTAAAAATTGGCCCGGTCATTAACGTGCAAACCACACTTGGGGGTTAAGGGGTTAATGCAGACATAAATGATTCAATTAGCAAATGATTGAGAATTTTGCTCCTGCATGTTTACAGAGGCTGATAAGATAAAATAGCCATTCTAATTCATCAATAATGCTTAATGTGTAAATGTGCCTCATCAATGTTCCTCTTTGTCCTGTTATTTTTCCCACCAAATCTCTACTAAACCTAGTCTTCCATTGATACTATTTTTTTTGATTGACAATGGATTCCTCAGACCAACGATCTCCTAGTAAGTTTTGACTATTTAATATAGAGATCTTTGTTCCACACTGAATTTTCAAGTTAAATAAATTGATAGAAATTAATCACAGAAAATCAGACAGCCATATTTACTAACACTAAGACACAATATTAATTCACTCATCCTTTAGTATGGGGGGCTTCTGCATCCTGCAGTGCTTTTACCCCTTTCTGACATCAGACGTACTATCCGGTCCATGGTACCTGGGCCCGTGTGACCATGAATGAGATAGTACGTCACATGCGATCGGACGCGGTCCCAAGGGAGTGTGTCTGATCGCAGCTGTGTGTCAGCTGATTATCACATCTGACACCCGGCACTATGTGCCAGGAGCAATCATGGACCGCTCCCAGCACATTAACCCCTGGCACACTGCGATCAAACATGATCGCAGTGTTCCGTGGTATAGGGAAGTATTGCGCAGGGAGGGGGCTCCCTGCGTGCTTCCCTGAGACCCTCAGAGCAGCGCGATGTGATCGCGCTGTTCCGAGGGCCACCTCCCTGCAGGACCCCGGATCCAAGATGGCCGCAGAGTCCTTCTGGGTCCTGCAGGGAGGTGGCTTTCTCAGTGCCTGCTGAGATCAGGCGCTGAGAAAGCCTGCTGTAGTGCCTGTCAGATCGCTGGTCTGACAGAGTGCTAAGCAAACTGTCAGACCAGTGATCTGACATTATACAGTGATGTCCCACCCTGGGACAATGTAAAAATGTAAAAAAAAAAAAAAAAACATCTGTAAAAACAATTTTAAAAAAATCCACAAATAAAGAAAAAAATATTCCCCAATAAATTCAATTTTTTATGTAAATAAAAAAAACAAAACAATAAAAGTACACATATTTGGTATTGCCGCGCCCGTAACGACCCGCCCTATAAAACTGTCCCACTAGTTAACCCCTTTAGTGAACTCCTTAAAAAAAAAAGCAAAAAACAATGCTTTATCATCATACCGCCGAACAAAAAGTGGAATAACACACGATCAAAAAGACGGATATAAATAAACGTGGTACTGCTGAAAACGTCATCTTGTCCCGCAAAAAACAAACCACCATACAGCATCATCAGCGAAAAAGTAAAAAAGTTATAGCTCACAGGATAAAGAATTTTTTATATAAAATTGTTTTATTGTATAAAAGCGACAAAACATAAAAAAAATATAAATGAGGTATCGCTGTAATTGTACTAACCCGAAGAATAAAACTACTTTATCAATTTTACCACATGCGGAACGGTATAAACGCCCCCCCAAAAGAAATTCATGAATTGCTGATTTTTGTTCATTCTACCCTCCCAAAAATCATAATAAAAAGCCATCAAAAAATGTCACGTGCCCAAAAATGTTACCAATAAAAACGGCAATTCGTTTCGCAAAAAATAAGACCTCACATAACTCTGTGGGCCAAAATATGCAAAAATGATAGCTCTCAAAATGTGGTGATGCAAAAACTAATTTTTGCAATAAAAAGCGTCTTTTAGCGTGTGACAGCTGCCAAACATAATAACTGCTATAAATAGTGAATCAAACCCCCCATTATCACTCCCTTAGTTAGGGAAAAATAATACAATTAAAAAAATGTATTTATTTCCATTATCCCATTAGGGTTAGGGTTAGGTTGGGGCTAAAGTTAGGGTTAGGGTTGGGGCTAAAGTTAGAATTAGGGTTAGGGTTGGGATTAGGGTTAGGGTTGTGTTAGGGTTAGGTTTGTGGTTAGGGTTATGGTTAGGTTTGGGACTAGGGTTAGGGGTGTGTTGGGGTTAGGGTTGGAGTTAGAATTGGGGGGTTTCCACTGTTTAGGCACATCAAGGGCTCTCCAAATGTGACATGGCGTCTGATCTCAATTCCAGCCAATTGAAAAAGTCAAACGGTGCTCCTTCCCTTCTGAGCTCTGCCATGTGCCAAAACAGTAGTTTACCCTCACATATGGGGTATCAGCGTACTCAGGACAAATTGCACAATAACTCTTGGAGTCCAATTTCTTCTGTTACCCTTGGGAAAATAAAAAATTGGGGCGAAAATGTCATTTTTGTGGAAAAAAAATTATGATTTTTTATTTTTATGGCTGTATGTTTTAAACTTCTGTGAAGCACTTGGGGGTTGATAGTGCTCACCACACATCTAGATAAGTTCCTTGGGGAGGTCTATTTTCCAAAATGGGGTCACTTGTGTGGGTTTTTCACTGTTTAGGCACATCAGGGCTCTCCAAACGTGACATGACACCCGCAGACCATTCCATCAAAGGCTGCAATCCAAAACATCACTTCTTCCCGTCTGAGCCCCGACATGTGCCCATACAGTAGTTTTCTCCCACATATGGGGTATCAGTGTACTCAGGACAAATTGGACAAAAACTTTTGTGGTCCAGTTTCTCCTGTTACCCTTGGGAAAATAAAAAATTGGGGACTAAAAATCATGTTTGTGGAAAAAATATGATTTTTTATTTTCATGCTCGCGATTTATAAATTTTAGTGAAACACCTGGGGGTTCAAAGTTCTCACCACACATCTAGATAAGTTCCTTGAGGGGTCTAGTTTCCAAAATGGTGTCATTTGTGGGGGTTTCCACTGTTTAAGGGGCTCTCCAAATGCGACATGGCTTCCAGCCAATTCTGCGTTGAAAAAGTCAAACTGCGCTCCTTCCCTTCCGAGCTCTACCATGAACCCAAACAGTGGTTTACCCCCACATATGGGGTGTCAGTATACTTAAGAGAAATTGAACAATAACTTTTGGAGTCTTGTTACCCTTGGGAAAATAAAAATTGGCGTGAAAAGATCATTTTTGTGGAAAAAAATATGAATTTTAATTTTATGGCTCACTACAGATCTAGATAAGTTCCTTAGGGGGTCTAGTTTCCAAAATGGTGTCATTTGTGGGGGGTTTCCACTGTCTAGGCACATCAGGGGCTCTCCAAATGCAACATGGCGTCCAATCTCAATTCCAGCCAATTTTTGTTGGAAAAAGTCAAATGGCGCTCCTTACATTCCGAGCTCTGCCGTGCGCCCAAACAGTGATTCCCCCCACAGATAGGTTATCAGCGTACTCAGGACAAATTGGACAACAACTTTTGTGGTCCAATTTCTCCTGTTACCCTTGGAAAATAAAAAATTGGTAACTAAAAATTATTTTTGTGGGAAAAAAATAGAATTTTTTATTTTCATGTCCAGGCATTATAAACTTGTGTTATATGCTAAAAGAAAAAAAGGAGCAATATGACCCATATACGGTAAAAATTGTATATAACACAATATTTATTAATTAATGCTCAATAAATTACCATTCATGTATTCATAATATAAAAAGATCAGTCAGATCGTGCAGCCCCGACGCGCGTTTCACGTGAGCTTCCTTGAGGCTGCACGATCTGACTGTTCTCTGGACATACTTGGGTGAGACTCATTTATAAATACTGGGTATTGTTGTGGCCTATTTTTTGGACATTGATTTTGTGAATGGCATAATATCTATATGACATTGCAATTACCTAGTACTATGATATCTTTGCATAAATGTATTATGCTTTATATCTTGATGGTATACGTTTTTTGAGTCTGTAACTCCTGGTCCAATAAGTAGTTAACAGTCTGATTTTATTGCTTGTTTGTGACCTTCACAGCATTTGTTAAGTATATGTAAAATTTCTGATTTTTATATTATGAATACATGAATGGTAATTTATTGAGCATTAATTAATAAATATATACAATTTTTACCGTATATGGGTTATTTTTGCTCCTTTTTTTCTTTTTGCATATAATCTATTTTTGGAGTATGCCCTTTTGCTTGTATGAGCATTAGTTGTTTTATTAACTCTGTTTTTTTTATAAATTATAAACTTGTGTGAAGCACTTGGGGGTTCAAAGTGATCTAGATAAGTTCCTTAGGTGGTCTAGTTTCCAAAATGGGGTCACTTGTGTGGGGTTTCCACTGTTTAGGCACATCTTGGACTCTACAAAAGGAACATGACACCCATCAACGTCTGCATGCCAAAACATTATTACTTCCTTTCCAAGTACTGCCGTGCTTCCAAACAGTTTCCCCCCCACTTATGGGGTATCAACATACTCAGAACAAACTGGACAACAACTTTTGGTATCCAATTTCCTTGAGAAAAATCAAAAATTGAGGACTAAAAAATCATTTTTGTGGAAATTTTTTTTTTCACACCCAGGCATTATAAACTTTTGTGAACCAATTGGGGTTCAAAGTGCTCACAACAGAGCTAGATAAGTTCCTTAGGGGTCTAGTTTCCAAAATGGTGTTACTTGTGGGATTTTTCCACTGTTTAGGCACATCAGGGGCTCTCCAAACGCGACATGGCATCCAATCTCAATTCCAGCCAATTTTGGTTTGAAAAAGTCAAACGGCGCTCCTTCCCTTACGAGCTCTGCCGTGAGCCCAAACAGTGGTTTTCCCCCACATATGGGGTTTTGGCGTACTCTGGAGAAATTGCTTAACAATTTTATCTGTCCATTTACTCCTTTTACTCTTGTGAAAATAAAAAAAATGTTTGCAAAAGATCATTTTTGTGACAAAAAAGTTAAATGTTCATTTTTTCCTTCCACGTTGCTTCAGCTCCTGTGAAGCACCTGAAGGGTTAATTAACTTCTTGATTGTGGTTTTGAGTACCTTGAGGGGTGCAGTTTTAAGAATGGTATCACTTTTGGGTATTTTCTGCCATACAGACCCCTCAAAGTGACTTCAAATGTGAGGTGGTCCCTAAAAGAAATGACTGTAAATTTTGTTGTAAAAATGAGAAATCATTGGTCAGCTTTTAACTCTTAGGCCGGCGTCACACTAAGTAGAAATACGGACGAGTGAGAGGCGTCAAAACTACGCATTACACACGTATCAATATTTCTCTACGGGGTAGCTTTGATCATGCGTATTTTTCTCGGGTGTATATTACGGTGCGAGACACCCGCAGCATGCTGCAATTGTACGCGTATTACGCCTGTTGTACGCCAATGAAAGTCTATGGGTGCGAGAAAACAACGGATTACACACGGACCAGGCGTGTGACTTGCGAGAAATACGCAAGATGATTTCAATGAGTTTCAGGCCAAAAAACCGTTAAATGTCCATTTAGCAAGGCTGCGAGAAAAATATGCTATACGGATGCCATACGGATTGCATACGGATGCTTACATGTGCAAAATACGCAGCCGCACCCTGAAAACGCATGAAATACGGATTTGTGTGCCTGCAACATTTTGGTGTAATACGGCCATACAATACGGTCCGTATTTTTGTACGGTGAGTGTGTCCCCGGCCTCATAGTTTCCTAACAAAAAATAAATTTTGGTTCCAAAATTGTGCTGATGTAAAGTAGACATGTGGGAAATGTTATTTATTAATTTTTTTGTGTGACATATTTCTCTGTTTTAAGGGAATGAAAATTCAAAGTTTGAAAATTGCAAAATTTTCGCCATATTTCCGTTTTTTTCAAATACAAACGCAAGTTATATTGAAGAATTTTTACCACTATCGTGAAGTACAATATGTCATGAGAAAACAGTCTCAGAATCACGAAGATCCATTGAAGCATTCCAGAGTTATAACTTCTTAAAGAGACAGTGGTCAGAATTGTAAAAATAGTCCCAGTCATTAACGTGCAAACCACCCTTGGGGATAAAGGGTTAAAGCACCACTCCAGTGGATTTTTTCCATCATTTTATTGTTTGAGATGTGTCACCAATCTAAGTTCCCTGCCCTTTGTCTCTTACTTACTAGCAGCCATCTTTATCTTTTCTTGTCACCGCTTCGGTCGGTCTCCAGCAATTTGTCACATCTCTCCAGATTTTGCTAGGCGATCCAGAAGTCACAACTCAATGTAAGTCTATAAGAGCCTCATAGACTTACATTGAGAGCTTGTGATGGTTACCTCTGACTACTGGTCAGTCAGAAGTTGGGGTCACAAGATGGCGCCGTGGGACCAGAGTGGTGCTGGGAAGAGCTGAAAGTGGCTGCTGGTAAGTATATTATTAGGGTCATGAAATTACATTAATGGCACCACTCTAGAGCTGAAATTAAAAAAAAGCTGAAGTAGTGCTTTAATGTTGTGTCTTGTTGTTGGTATGTATGACTGCCTTTTCATGAGATCTTTTTTGTATTTTTTGTCCAGTTTGTTGACTTCAAATATATTGATAGCCATGTTTCTGTTCATTATTGATCATGTCTGCTGAAGAATTCCACATAATACCCTGAAGAAGGAAAGAAAGGCCTATAGGAAAGAAATTGCATACACAAAACAAATTGAAAATAAGCCTTGAACATTGCATAAAAGGACATTTAGAAAAGAATATTACATGACAGCGAGATTTCTGTTATAGTTCCAATTTAGCAATTGGTGAAGTTTGGTTGACTGCTTTGGGAAATAATTTTGCAATAAATTTTACAAATATCCTCCACTGGGAAACAAAAATCACACCTGACACTTCCCTCAGCCGATCTGAGTGAATACTCACATCTAACTCTCAGATGTAGTCCAAGATTGCTTGAAAGTAAAGTAATCAATCATGTCCCAATAGCAGAGCATAGAGGTGATTGAAATAGGATTGTGATGCAAAATGAGCACTGATGGATGCACATGCTTGAAAGCCTAACACCCCAGGGAAGATCGAGATTAATGAGTGCCGTTGTACAAATCCTTCTTTTCCATCATTCAGTTTGGTTATTACAGTCTGATGCTTTGAAAACCTTGGAGATCTTTGTGCTGTAATTTATACGTAGAATTTCTGGAATATGTCATTTTCCTGATAGAGATAAGATTTATGTCGATAACTGAAATATCTTTTACTTTCTTTCACCATACTTTAGATGACTATGCTAACAAGGCTTTTTTTTTGTTTGTTTCTTTATGTTCTGAATAGATAGCTATAGCTTGTATTACACAATATAGCCTTAGGTTTATAGGGCTATTTTATCCCTATATTAAGAAGAACTAAATGATATGATACTACTATAATAATAAAAAAGACATGAAAGCATTGAAATTCATCTCCATAATCGGCTAAATGCTGTCTGCCTCAACTGTGTTGATATTCCTACAATACAGTGTAGAAGTGAAACTAACAAATAATATATTTACTCATGCCAGATGGTTCCTTTAAGGATTTATTCCTATCTCATACATTTTTGACATGTCCACATACATTTTTAGTAAATGCAGGTCCCATAATTACATCTTGAGAACATGATCCTGTCACATATTGCTGTCAGTTAACTGGTGGATGGAATTCCCATAATAATGGATAGGAATTCCGATCACTTCTCTGACAGAGGCTGAAATCACAGCCCCATTCATGAAATAGATGCAGATCCTATTGGTGGGACTGCATCTACTGTAAATTTATGGCTTTTCATCTGGGAATAGTGATTTTTGAGCCACAGCCAAAGCCAAAAATGGATGCAGCAAGAAAGAGAAGGGCATTTATTATTTTACCCAAATTAAGTAGCAACACTATATAAATGGAAAACTATACAACGTTGGGTTTAAAATAAGGCTCTTTTGAGCCAAAACAAAAAATGCCTGCAGCAAGAAGGAGAAGAATGTATCGTTCCTTTATAGCTCATATTCCTTCTAAATCCAATTCTTGGTTTGCCCCCAAAAACCTACCATAACAACTGCATGTATGATTTTTGTCTAAAGCAGATATTTAGCTGTAATTCAAAAATCTTTTTACTATGTTTTGAGCCAAATAAACTGCACACAGATTTCATAAATTTGTAAACATGAAAAAGCGATCACATATATATATTTTTCATTAGGAAAATTCCATAAAAATAGCCACCATAATATCTTACATTATGGAGGAATGACAAATAAACATTGTCTAGTCAAAGCGGTTTGGATGTCAATCTTTAATCATGACCCACAATTTTTGGTGAGCTGCATTTACATTGTGCATTCATACATTGGTAACTTCTTGTTTTCATGGGAACCAGTCAGCACAAAACAATAGTTCAAACTAAGCACAGTACTATGGAGGGGGCATATCACTAATACAATTATATCTTTAGTAAGCAAACCCATTGCTGTGTTTGACAGAAAACAATCTTTATTCAGATATGCTATTGAGGTGCTTGGTGCACCCTTGGTAACGGGAGCAGTTCTGTGCACCTTCCCATTTACTTGTTATACATCTATCACCACCCTCTTCTTTCTTGATTGTCTGCTGTGAGATTATAGGACCCCAAAAAGTGCAATGATAGATGGAAAATAAGTAGGTGGAAATGAGCACTGATCTGCTCAAACACGGAACATAATGCACCAAGCACCTCAGCGGCATATTTGAAGAATGGACAATATCTGACAAAGATAGCAAAGACTTTACATACTAGAGTTATGACTTTTATTAGAACTATGAGAAGCGCCCCCCCTAGGGCCTGGGGTTACTCGGTACCGGGCCGGGCAGTTCTTTAAGGGGAAGTTACAGCAGCAGTGACCTGGTCCGTGGCTCTGGGCATCCAATAAAATTGTCAAAGATGATGGCGGGTGTAGTTTGTAGGGGAATTAGTTTGTGACGCCACCTGTGGTGTTCGGCTATATATGGCCAACTCTGCGGTTCAGGTCCACTGGGGCGGATGGTGATGCAGCAGAGATGTTACTGCTCCCCACGGGTAGAGCGGGGCCCCAGGGCAGATATGGCAGTCTGCTCAGGTGATGGTGAACGTTGAGGTGCAAAGAATAAGCAAGGGACACAGAAAAGTGCAGTTTTATTTACCTTTTACTTCTTGGTAAATGAAGATGCAATCCAGGGTACTAGATACAGATGGTAGCAGGAGTCTGGCTTACCTGGAAGCATTCAGGGAATTCACCCTGCCAGATGGGGTTCGAGGCCTTCCTGCTGCGCTTTTTTCTGGTATCTGCTGCCTGTAGCTAAGCTGCCACCCTTTCCTGCGCGTTGGCTTTGACCTGTATGGCAAACAGCGTGAGCCTATAACAGGCACTGTCTGTTCACTGGCTGCCCCAGGATCCTGGTCTGCTGTGGTGCCTCCAGGTGTTCGGTGTGGTCAGGGAGCTTGCAGTCCCCTGCCCTCCAGATTCAGCTGTTGGGGCGTACAGCACCCACACAGCCCAGGACTCTGGTGTCATTTTTATCAGCGCTCCGGGATCAGCTCTGACGCAGCTGTTATTCCCCAGAGCCCTTGTCTCCGCTCCTCTCTCTTCCCTCACCTCAGACCTACTGTCTCTTTCCAGAACAATCTCTTCACCTCAGCACTAACTCCTCCCACCAACTGCACTCCTTAAGCTCCGCCCTCTTTGGTCTGGAGTTAGAACAAGTGTTGGATGCTGTGTGTTACCTGGCATGGGGACCTCTTCCTGCTTCCAGGCATGACATCACCACCCTGTAGAGGGAGGCAATGTCACTGTGGCAACCGGACTCTGGGGTGCCACATATGTCCACTTCCAGGTACTTTACTTTGTATGAACAATCATTTTGAGCTGGCAAACTCCTTTTAAAGATGAATGATTCCAACTTTCAAATTGCCGGTTGTGCCGCCAACATATTACAGCCTACAGAGGTACCTTAAATCAAGTATACAACATAAGACATATTACAGTTGATAAGAAAGACTACAGCAGGTAATTCCTATATACGTTCCAATGAATGTATATACCATGAATAGGGATAATACAAAGAATCTTTATTTACGAAACACAAGTTGAAATCCAGAAGAACAGGAGCACACACTTACATAACTAACATCATAAAAACAGAATATAAAAGATTTAATATACACCTAGGGAACCTGTATGATACATATATAAGTAACGCTCATACAGTCACATGCTACAATGGAGACCCATAGTTATATATGAGAAATCACAGCTAAGATGACCAAAAGTGCAAATAATGTCTTTCATTATTTGTGCATAGATAGCAGTGGCTGAATCGAGCATAGGTAGATGGAATGGTGATATACCTGTAACAGGACCTAGAGCACAAGAATAGCGCCCACCCCATGAATGAATGATTCAGACTTTCATACTGCCGGTTGTTCAGCCAACAATTCACAGCCTACAGAGGGTACTTTAAATCAAGTATAGAGCAAAAGATGTATTACTGTTGATAAACTGACACTTGCTGTAAGATGCAGTTTATGAAATTGAGGTAAATAACTGCTCCCTATTTTGGAAATTAGTGAGGTTATGTGTTAATCATGAAAAAAAAAAATTGGAGAAAAGATATTTCCAGCTGGTAAAATTTTTTAAGCTTTATTCCATCATAGATTAAAAAGTATCATTGTTATCCAAGCTGAAATGCAGAAAGCTACGCTTTTCAAATGGATGCAACCGTTCTTTGTCAAAGCTTTGAAAGCAAGAAATTTTACCAGAAGCTGGAAAAATCTTTTTGCCAAAATTTTTTATCATCGTTACAAGAATATTTGTATTGTGATTTCCCTGCACACTGACAATTAATGAGCTGGCATAACCTTTTTTTTTGCTTACTATGTGGCAATCATACCAGAAATTATATGGATTTGAGCTCTAATTGCTTGGGGTTGTCATTTACTTTCTCTCCAATTTTCAAAACAATGTGGGTAATGTATTGATACTGACTTATTTATGCCACTCTTAATAAAAACACACTGGAGTAAGAAGCGGCTTATTAAGAGGTACACAGCTTTTGCTATGCGTGAGACCACAAGTAGATTTGCCCTATAATTTATGCCACTCTTTTGAGTAAATTGTCAGAAATTTATTGGGCGGCTAGTTGCTCATTCCCTATGACTAAGTTCTGACTATCTTTAGAATAGTGAATGTGGCATTCACCATTAATTGTTACTTTTTTATGCAAGAAAATTGACATATGAACAATGATAAATTCCCTTTATTGTGTTTCTTGACTTAACCCTGGGGATTTAACTATCAAGCTGAAGATATTTTGCACTGTAAATCTACAGTGGGTATTACTATCTTGCATCCCGGACTTGTTAATAAAAACATTTGATCTGTCTGCTGTCAAAAGTGGTTGAGTTGGTGCAAGTCAGATGTAACTGTACTATACACTTAGAGGGATTTTCCTACAGTGCTTTTTCGTACTTTTTTTGCACATTAAGCGCATTTTTATGAATTTTTTAGACTTAAGCGTTTTTTATGTGCTTTTATGTATTGAACTGAATGGTTGAAAAAACACAGCAAAACGATGAGAGAATTGACATGCATCATGCTTTTACCAAAAGTGCACAAAAAGTGATAATTTTGTATGTTTTCCAAAATGGTACAAATAAGAACTATTCACAATACAGTTTTAGTTTAACAAGCTGCAGCCAGGGCTGGCGATAATATTGTTAGTAATTTCATTATATTGCTATGCAGGTTGTCATATTTTAATAGGAGAAATCGCTGTTAAGTCGAGTAAAAGCCAAGAGTGGATACAAAAAGATGAATAAGACAGGAAAAAAGGCTTTGGCGCAAAAACTTTATTAAAAAAATACTGAAATCTACATGTGTCCAAGCTTCTAATTTGTGGATTATCATTTCATTTTTTTTTTATTAGACTTTAGTGTTCTTTATTTTCTAATTAAAATGAGAAGATAGCTGCCCCAGTAACCTTCCTCCTCATTGTACCATTAGGGTAAATGGACATCAGAAATGAACAAGTAAAGCCGCATCAGTAAGGAGAGACACTCTCTGTCCTGATGTAGCAGTCAAAGTATCAATGTAAAGACATGAAGATTGCTAACCTTCCAACAGGTATAGGGTACCAGATATTGGCCTGCACAAAGTCTTTTATTATTTGCATCCAAGGAACACTTCAATTTTTACTGTCTCATCCCTGTACAAGGATGAAAATTTGGGTTTGTTACAAATTCACTATGGAGAAGATGTTGGCCTGTAGATTGAGTCAAACAGGAATGCTTGACAAACCAGGTCAATAACTGGGAAATGGCAACAAAGAGAAACTTGGAAGGACAGGGTGTAGTCAAGTAGATGTCTAGGGTTAAAGCCAGGAGAGCAGAACCAGAGCCGATTAGGGATAAGCAGCTAGAGAAATGCTACATTATAGAATGATAACATACTTAAAAGAACTGAGAGTCAGAGAAAGATTTCAATGTGCTCATGAATCGGTCTTCTCACCAGATCTGCAAGATCTAACTTACATGAATAAAACTAAAATCAGCTGGGCAGCAGTACAGGCTGCAGAGCAGAAGGTTCAGAGACTATGTTAATGTCCAGCAGCAGAGGAAAATAATAAACTGGGCAATGAGCTCACCTCCCAGCAATGACATCAGCATTCCCTTGCTTTTAGCACCCTGCCTGACAGCATGGAACTGGCACTCCAATGTAGATGCATGTAAATAAGATTTTTTTTTTTATAAAGCAATCCGTTAATAGGATCAAATGACATTTCTGTCATTAAATTACACCTTTATCAGATAGGAACATGTAGAAAAGGAAAAAATGCTATCAAAAGAATTCCAATCACAAAAACAGGCAGGAGAAAAAATACAATATATAACTAATGCAGATGTATATAAAGTATACAAGGTGCAATATAGTGAAAAAAAGGTACAAAGTAGTGATTATTGGTTGATTTAAGAATATAGTACAATTCATAGCTGTCATAATCCAGGACTAATTTGTAATTAATTTAGCAAGAAATATAATGTATAGGGTAATAAAGTACACATTTATGTGCATAACAAAATATGTGTCCCATAAACAGTAGTTCAATTATGTTTTCCTCAAAACATAGTTTGACTTACGACTGTCACTGGGTTATGCAGATTTCACCATCTGGAAATAGAGTATGCGCATAGTATAGATCAAAAATTGCCTGCAACAAAAGGATTGCCTAAAATAGAATGATACAATACAATTTTACAATATAATTCCTCATCAGATTGCAGAGAACATAGATAATCTACCTTTCTCATCCTTTTTTATCCCTTTTTCTTTTCCCTTTCCCCCTTTTTTTCTTATTTTTCTTTTTTCCTCTTTCTGTCTCTTTTTTATCCAATCTTCAATTATGTCTGTTTCCCTTTCTACCATTTTCATGTCCGTTGTTTCTTTTTTGCTATTCATCTTTTTTGCATACATAATTTTTCCAAATATTTGGACAATGACCGAATTTTCACGAGTTGAACTCTGCATGCCACTATTTTGAATTTAAAATGAAACAACTGAGATTCAATTGAAATGTAGACATTCAGGGTTGAATAAAAACATACTGTGAAACATTTAGAAATTGCTACCATTTTTCTACAAAGTTTCCTCATTTAAGGGGCTCAAAAGTAATTGGATAAGTTATCTTTATCATAAATAAAATGTTCATTTTTAATAGTTTGTAGAGAATCCATTGCATGCAGTGACTGCCTGAAATCAGATCTGGTGATTGACTCGACCATTGCAGAATATTCCACTTGTTTGCCTTAAAAAACAACTGGGTTGCTTTTGCAGTATGTTTTTTGTCATTGTCCATTTGTTCTCTGAAGCATGATCAAATCAACCATCCTGCTTTTGGTTGAATCTGAGCAGAAAGTATAGCCCTGTACATGTCAGAATTCATCTGGCTGCTTCTATCTTCAGAAACACAACCCACTTAGTGGAAAAAGATGTACAAGTCCAATATAAAGACAAAATATTTTTATTATTGGTACAAAACGACAACAAGTTAAATGTGGCACGAGGCTAAACAACACCCGGGTGGATGTACACCTAGCACACAAGATTAAAATACGATAAAGGGGCACACCACCCCCAAGAACCCTCAATATGTAGAATACATCTATTGCAAAATCACTGAAGCCTATGAGTGAATATTTAGGAAACAATGAATGAGACACCAAGAATTCATCAGTTTCAAAAATTCGCAACCTTTGCATTAGCACCGTGGGGCTCAATCCCATATAAAATTACCGGGCCATATGCAAAGTAACTACTAAGGCGCCGATACCACTGCATAAAGACACCCTATCCTGTGGACAATACAAACAATAGTGCAGTGCACATTACCTATATTAGGAGACAGGGCATAGCGAAATAAATATGGATGGTAAATATGGATGGTAAATATTACCTAGCAGCTCAGGAACGCGGCATAAATGATGTGAGGGCAAGTGGGGGTGTGTGTGCGCACCCCAACGTACGTTTCGGTCCGATCCTTCTTCAGGGGGCACACACACCTCCTTGCATGCGCTCCTTAAATACCTTTGAGTAAAGTGGTACTTCCTCCAACTGCATCACAAGCCACATAGGCTGTGACCAGGAAGTGCGGTCTCCCGCTTCAGTTGACGCGCACGTCGTCATCATGAGTCGACGTCCCACAGCGTCGGCGTCACAGCGGTAGGCGGAGTAAACCGTCACCGCCCATAGACGCCGAGAGCCAGGGGGCGGCGCACACACGAATGACAGCGTGCGCGTGCCAGCAGGGGGCACCGCCTACTCACAGCATTCAATGCAGTACAATCTATAGAATAAGTGTGTGTTAATGATTCGTATAAAAACTCACAATTCTAAGGCAAAGATAGAGGATGGCATCTCCTAGAATGCATAGCTAATGGGGAATATTTAGGGGAATATTTAAACTTCAATGCAAAGAAGACTGTCCCCATAGTTAAATACAGTCACATACATAAAATACACCACCGCCAACACACAATATACATATATATCTAGACCGCACATGTCTGTGGCAGTGACTCCGGAATGACAACTGCTGGAGAACATGACCAACATGTTTCGCAAGACCACTGCCTCAAATATGTTGTTGCATGCCTCCTCCTCTCATCCTAGGCATATTATTCAATCTGTCCCTACAGGACAATTTCTGCGAATACGCAGACTCTGTTCCACTGAGGATGATTTCCTCAAACAAGCAGAGGATCTTAAGAACCGTCTTCTGGAACGTGGATATAGTAGACGTATGATTAAAAAAGCATTTAACAGAGCCAAATACTCACTTAGACAGGACCTTCTTTATAAGACTCAGAGTAGGGAGGATAAAGAGATTGTGAGATTTATTACGAACTATCACTCACAATTCCCTCTAATGAGAAAAGTTTTAGAGAAATCCTGGCATATTCTGAGAGCCGATCCGGTACTGTCCAGATTCCTCCCTGAGAGGGTCGCTGTCACACCACGGAGGTCACGTAATTTACGTGATATGTTAGTACACAGTCACTAATGTGGGGTTTCCACATAGGACTTTTTTGGATGACATGGTAAAAGTAAAAGGCTGTACTTCATGTGGCCGATGTGTGGCTTGTCGCAACGTTCAACAATCAGATACTTTTTTAATTCCTCGAAGACACGCACCTTTAAGATTGAGAAACGGATCACCTGTAATAGTACCAATGTCATATACTTTGCCACTTGTCCTTGTGACAAGATATATGTGAGGATGACTACACGTCAGCTAAAGGTGCGTGTTAGAGAACATGTCTTGGGGATTTTTGCGGCACCAATATCCGTGGTGGTCCTGTCTCAAAGAAATTGGCTCAGCTAGAATCCAATGGATTTGGCGATTAGACACGGTACAACCTCAGGGTTTAAATGAACATCTCAGCTATGCCCCTTTCCTATGATTATCTGTCTGTTTTTGGAGTGGATGTCGCTTGGCACTCCTTTTTTAATTGTTTTTAAATATTTGTTTCACTTTCTTTGTACTAATGTTTTTCCTTTTTGTGCTCCAGTTTTTCAACACCATTATCGTTGGTATACCAGATGAACAAGAAATACAATTGTTATAGCCGTGAATATGGGAATTCCTCCACTACATTGAAGTTTCAATGTCTCCCAGCAGCGTTATTCTCCAGCAGTTGTCATTCCGGAGTCACTGCCACAGACATGTGCGGTCTAGATATATATGTATATTGTGTGTTGGCGGTGGTGTATTTTATGTATGTGACTGTATTTAACTATGGGGACAGTCTTCTTTGCATTGAAGTTTAAATATTCCCCTAAATATTCCCCATTAGCTATGCATTCTAGGAGATGCCATCCTCTATCTTTGCCTTAGAATTGTGAGTTTTTATACGAATCATTAACACACACTTATTCTATAGATTGTACTGCATTGAATGCTGTGAGTAGGCGGTGCCCCCTGCTGGCACGCGCACGCTGTCATTCGTGTGTGCGCCGCCCCCTGGCTCTCGGCGTCTATGGGCGGTGACGGTTTACTCCGCCTACCGCTGTGACGCCGACGCTGTGGGACGTCGACTCATGATGACGACGTGCGCGTCAACTGAAGCGGGAGACCGCACTTCCTGGTCACAGCCTATGTGGCTTGTGATGCAGTTGGAGGAAGTACCACTTTACTCAAAGGTATTTAAGGAGCGCATGCAAGGAGGTGTGTGTGCCCCCTGAAGAAGGATCGGACCGAAACGTACGTTGGGGTGCGCACACACACCCCCACTTGCCCTCACATCATTTATGCCGCGTTCCTGAGCTGCTAGGTAATATTTACCATCCATATTTACCATCCATATTTATTTCGCTATGCCCTGTCTCCTAATATAGGTAATGTGCACTGCACTATTGTTTGTATTGTCCACAGGATAGGGTGTCTTTATGCAGTGGTATCGGTGCCTTAGTAGTTACTTTGCATATGGCCCGGTAATTTTATATGGGATTGAGCCCCACGGTGCTAATGCAAAGGTTGCGAATTTTTGAAACTGATGAATTCTTGGTGTCTCATTCATTGTTTCCTAAATATTCACTCATAGGCTTCAGTGATTTTGCAATAGATGTATTCTACATATTGAGGGTTCTTGGGGTGGTGTGCCCCTTTATCGTATTTTAATCTTGTGTGCTAGGTGTACATCCACCCCGGGTGTTGTTTAGCCTCGTGCCACATTTAACTTGTTGTCGTTTTGTACCAATAATAAAAATATTTTGTCTTTATATATGGACTTGTACATCTTTTTCCACTAAGTGGGTTGTGTTTCTATAGTTTATAGATGTGTCTATACATTCCATGTCCACTTCCAGTTCTCTCCATTTGAGTTTTTAATTATACTATACTGGTATGTGGTGTTTCTGGTTTATCGCTATTTATCTAACCTTTACTGTGTTTTGCACAGATTCTTCATCAGTCATGGATTTCAAAGCTAAGGATAAAACTTGGCTCTCTCAAATCGACCAAGTTTTTAGTGGTGGGAGCGACACACCCACACAGACGGGTGACCAGGGATGGGAAGATCAAGCCACTGAATGTCGCAATATGGTTATTAAAAGAACCAAAATTTGGTGGACTAGAGCTTTTTTACTTAAATATTTGGATAAGAAACTAATTCCCAGAGGTTTACGTGTATGTACTATACCCACTTTTCCAGTGGATGATGGGGACATTAAGTTAAGATGGGAGGAGGCATGCAATGACTGTTCAAACAAATTAATGAGATTGTTTTGCGAACTCAATACCAAAATTATTGTGGAATTGGAAGACAAAATAAGTAAAATCGAGGATAATTTAAAAATAAAGGGTACACCGGAGAAACTGCAAGGTTTCAATAACCAGTTGGAAAAGGATATTGATGGCATTGTGAATAAGATACATAATACTCAAGCTATTAAATTGAATCGTGATCTAGGGGACTATCAGAAAAACACAGTCTATGCATGGAGAAAACCTAATATTAAAGGCCATCCATTGGCACGATCTGAGTTGGGTTCATCAGTATAATCTATTAGTGATCAGTCTGAATGTTCGGATGTACACATGGTCACAAGATCTGGAGCTAGATCAAAAAGACAGAGAAATGGTAACTTCCATCCATATAGACGTCATGATTTCAGACTATCTGAACATCATAATTCGGATAAGAAGGTAATTAACCTTAGCACACATGTACTATCTAATGCGGATTTAATACTTTTGAATAAAGGTTTATCCTTCTCCCCTGCGGCATCGTTTGATGCCTTCTCTGCCACGAAGGATCTACATTTATTCGCTCGTTCATTGTGGTTTAAAAAATATTTCTTTGATTCTGATCTCCATAAAATGTTCCCCACAGAGGAAGAACAACTAGCTATAAAAACATTGGAAGAACTATCCAACGAGCATAATGAAACCGAAGGAGGTAAGATTCCTTCCTCCATACAGGTTCGCTCAAAGAAATTTCCTCCATTCTCTTCCTGTCCTAATTTGGACTTGTTTGTACAGATTGTGTCCAAAGAATTTCTTACTATTCCAAAACATATCAATCATGACAATCTGTCTAATGATGAACGGAGGAGGCTGCGCGTCCTTGTGGAATTACCTGATGTGGTATTTAAACAGGCGGATAAGGGTGGTAATATTGTGATATGGCCCAAGGAAGGGTATGAAAAAGAAGCATATCGTCAGTTAAATGATGGTACGTGCTACAAAAAACTTACCTTCAACCCCTTGTCCGCCTATTCATCACAACTTAAGAACATCATTCAGGGAGCAAGAGATAGAGGAGTCATCACTAAACAACTGGCGGAGGCACTTATAGTAAATGAGCCAACTGTGGCTACCTTCTATCTCTTGCCCAAGGTCCACAAGGACGCGCGTTCCCCTCCAGGACGTCCCATCGTTTCAGGAAAGAATAACTATTTAGAGAATGTGAGCGTTTGGATAGATTCCAAATTACAACCGCTAGTTGAATCTTTACCTTCCTTTTTGAAGGATACGGGCGAATTCCTTAGAAGGGTAGATGGATTACAGCTGGACAGCGATACAATATTGACTACGGCTGATGTTGAATCGCTTTATACTAGCATCAGGCATATTGATGGCCTCAAAGCGATTGATTTCTTTTTGTCTACATCTGCCCTTCCTATGGAAATAAGACAATTAATTATGGAATTATTGGAATTCGCCCTATCACATAATTTCTTCATTTTCAAAGGGTCCTTCTACCTGCAGCTCCAGGGGACAGCAATGGGGGCGTCTTATGCGCCCGCCTATGCTAATCTCTTCATGGGGCTGTGGGAGAGGGACCTTCTCCTGTCAGATCAGGTGTTATCAATGTACTGTGTCCTTTCCTGGACGCGCTACATTGATGACATATTCCTGATCTGGCAGGGGTCTGTGGGGGACCTTGAGGAGTTCATGAAATTTTTGAACATGAGCGACCTGAATATTAGACTTACCTTCGTGGCAGATTCCAATGTAATTGAGTTTCTGGATGTCAAGATTAAGAGAGATGATCATGGTGAGATCCAGACCAACATGTTTCGCAAGACCACTGCCTCAAATATGTTGTTGCATGCCTCCTCCTCTCATCCTAGGCATATTATTCAATCTGTCCCTACGGGACAATTTCTGCGAATACGCAGACTCTGTTCCACTGAGGATGATTTCCTCAAACAAGCAGAGGATCTTAAGAACCGTCTTCTGGAACGTGGATATAGTAGACGTATGATTAAAAAAGCGTTTAACAGAGCCAAATACTCACTTAGACAGGACCTTCTTTATAAGACTCAGAGTAGGGAGGATAAAGAGATTGTGAGATTTATTACGAACTATCACTCACAATTCCCTCTAATGAGAAAAGTTTTAGAGAAATCCTGGCATATTCTGAGAGCCGATCCGGTACTGTCCAGATTCCTCCCTGAGAGGGTCGCTGTCACACCACGGAGGTCACGTAATTTACGTGATATGTTAGTACACAGTCACTATGTGGGGTTTCCACATAGGACTTTTTTGGATGACATGGTAAAAGTAAAAGGCTGTACTTCATGTGGCCGATGTGTGGCTTGTCGCAACGTTCAACAATCAGATACTTTTTTAATTCCTCGAAGACACGCACCTTTAAGATTGAGAAACGGATCATGTGTAATAGTACCAATGTCATATACTTTGCCACTTGTCCTTGTGACAAGATATATGTGGGGATGACTACACGTCAACTAAAGGTGCGTGTTAGAGAACATGTCTTGGGGATTTTTGCGGCAGCCACACAAGAAGATATCCATCTTCTTAAGACAATTCCACGTCATTTTAAGACCTTCCATGGATGTAACGGCGACCTCTTTAAGGTGAGGGGGATTGATATAATCAATGTTAATATCCGTGGTGGTCCTGTCTCAAAGAAATTGGCTCAGCTAGAATCCAAATGGATTTGGCGATTAGACACGGTACAACCTCAGGGTTTAAATGAACATCTCAGCTATGCCCCTTTCCTATGATTATCTGTCTGTTTTTGGAGTGGATGTCGCTTGGCACTCCTTTTTTAATTGTTTTTAAATATTTGTTTCACTTTCTTTGTACTAACGTTTTTCCTTTTTGTGCTCCAGTTTTTCAACACCATTATCGTTGGTATACCAGATGAACAAGAAATACAATTGTTATAGCCGTGAATATGGGAATTCCTCCACTACATTGAAGTTTCAATGTCTCCCAGCAGCGTTATTCTCCAGCAGTTGTCATTCCGGAGTCACTGCCACAGACATGTGCGGTCTAGATATATATGTATATTGTGTGTTGGCGGTGGTGTATTTTATGTATGTGACTGTATTTAACTATGGGGACAGTCTTCTTTGCATTGAAGTTTAAATATTCCCCTAAATATTCCCCATTAGCTATGCATTCTAGGAGATGCCATCCTCTATCTTTGCCTTAGAATTGTGAGTTTTTATACGAATCATTAACACACACTTATTCTATAGATTGTACTGCATTGAATGCTGTGAGTAGGCGGTGCCCCCTGCTGGCACGCGCACGCTGTCATTCGTGTGTGCGCCGCCCCCTGGCTCTCGGCGTCTATGGGCGGTGACGGTTTACTCCGCCTACCACTGTGACGCCGACGCTGTGGGACGTCGACTCATGATGACGACGTGCGCGTCAACTGAAGCGGGAGACCGCACTTCCTGGTCACAGCCTATGTGGCTTGTGATGCAGTTGGAGGAAGTACCACTTTACTCAAAGGTATTTAAGGAGCGCATGCAAGGAGGTGTGTGTGCCCCCTGAAGAAGGATCGGACCGAAACGTACGTTGGGGTGCGCACACACACCCCCACTTGCCCTCACATCATTTATGCCGCGTTCCTGAGCTGCTAGGTAATATTTACCATCCATATTTACCATCCATATTTATTTCGCTATGCCCTGTCTCCTAATATAGGTAATGTGCACTGCACTATTGTTTGTATTGTCCACAGGATAGGGTGTCTTTATGCAGTGGTATCGGCGCCTTAGTAGTTACTTTGCATATGGCCCGGTAATTTTATATGGGATTGAGCCCCACGGTGCTAATGCAAAGGTTGCGAATTTTTGAAACTGATGAATTTTTGGTGTCTCATTCATTGTTTCCTAAATATTCACTCATAAGCTTCAGTGATTTTGCAATAGATGTATTCTACATATTGAGGGTTCTTGGGGGTGGTGTGCCCCTTTATCGTATTTTAATCTTGTGTGCTAGGTGTACATCCACCCCGGGTGTTGTTTAGCCTCGTGCCACATTTAACTTGTTGTCGTTTTGTACCAATAATAAAAATATTTTGTCTTTATATATGGACTTGTACATCTTTTTCCACTAAGTGGGTTGTGTTTCTATAGTTTATAGATGTGTCTATACATTCCATGTCCACTTCCAGTTCTCTCCATTTGAGTTTTTCATTATACTATACTGGTATGTGGTGTTTCTGGTTTATCGCTATTTATGCTTCTATCTTCAGTCAAAGAATCAATATAAAGTAGTGACCCAGTGCCATTGGTAGCTATGTATGCCCATGCCATCACATTGCCTTCAACATGTTTTGCAAAAGATGTTGTGTGCTATGGATCATGAGGCATTCCAAGCCTTCTCCACACTTTCTTCTTCCCATCCTTCTGATACAGGTTGATCTTAATTTCATCTGTCCAAAGAATGCTTTTCCAGAACTAGGCTGACTTCTTTAGATGTTTTTTGGCAAAGTCTAATCTGGTCTTTATTTTTAAAACTGATTAATTGTTTGAACCTTGTGGTGAACCCTTTGCATTTGCTCTCTTGAAGTTTTCTCTTTATGGTAGATGTAGATATTGAAACACCTATTTCTTGGAGTGTGTTCTTCACATCGGTGGATGTTGTAAAAGGGTTTTCCTTCACCATGGAAATGATTATGCAATCATCCACCACTGTGTCTTTCATGGACATACAACCCTTTTTGAGTTCAAACCAGTGTGCTCTTTTTTTTGCAGAATATGCCAAACTGATTATCTTCCATTAAGAGCTCCTTTGACTGCATGTTGTGAGTTCAAAGCAACAGGTTCCAAATGCAAATGCCACACTTGGAATCAGTTTCAAAGCGGTTTCCTGTTTAATTGAAGATGGATTAATGAGGGAAAAGCCCATGCAGCGAATTAAAACCCTTTTGATATAATTGCCCAATTACCTCTGGTCTTTAGAAAAAGAGGTAGATTCATATTTAAGAGCTGTAATTCCTAAACTCTTACTCCAATTAGAAATTGAATACTCTCAAATTGAAGCTGAGAATCTGAACTTTAAGGCCATATTGATTATATACAGGTGCTTCTCACAAAATTAGAATATCATCAAAAAGTTAATTTATTTCAGTTCTTCAATGCAAAAAGTGAAACTCATATATTATTTAGAGTCACTACAAACAGAATGATCTATTTCAAGTATTTATTTCTGTTAATGTTGATGATTGTGGCTTACAGCCAATGAAAACCCAAAAGTCATTATTTCAGTAAATTAGAATACTTTATAACACCAGCTTGAAAAATGATTTTAAAATCTGAAATGTTGACCTACTGAAATGTATGTTCAGTAAATGCACTCAATACTTGGTTGGGGCTCTTTTTGCATCAATTATTTCATCAATGCAGCATGGCATGGAGGTGATCAGCCTTTGGCACTACTGAGGTGTTATGGAAGCCCAGGTTGCTTTGATAGCAACCTTCAGCTCGTCTGCATTGTTGGGTCTGGTGTCTCTATTCTTCCGCTTGACAATCCCCCATAGATTCTCTATGGATTTAATGTCAGGCGAGTTTGCTGGCCAATCAAATACAGTGGTACTGTTGTTTTTAAACCATGTATTGGTACTTTTGGCAGTGTGGACAGGTGCCAAGTTCTGCTGGAGATTGAAATTTTCATTTCCAAAAAGCTTGTCGGCAGAGGGAAGCATGAAGTGCTATAAAATTTCCTGGTAGACGGCTGCACTGACTTTGGTCTTGATAAAACACATTGGACCTACACCAGCAGATGACATGGCTCCCCAAGCCATCACTGATTGTGGAAACTGCTCACTAAATCTTGGAAATCAAGGTCCCAGAGTCTGGAGAACGAGTTGAGAGGCAGACAATCCAAGCTGCTTGAGGTCTAGTGTGAAGTTTCCACAATCAGTGGAACATTTCTCAGATGCAATGTTTCGGATTAATCAGTTACTCATTTCATCCGTGATTTTAATGCCATTCTTGGTATAAATGTGGAGGTGAAAAATTTGATAGCAGTTATTTTTTTTAATTTGTTCATGAGAAATGGGTTTCTATAGAATATTGTCCTGCAAACAAATTTACAAATGTGCAAATTTATCCCAATTTACCAGTCAGAATTCATGATATTATGCTGGGTCAAATTTATGGATGCCAAATAAAACCTGTCCAATTATAATGAACACTGAGAAGTTAAAGATCCCCAACTCACATCAGGACTACAAGATCCCAGGTACTTTTAGCTGCATCACATCTAATGCAGCGTACTTAATTACGAAATGATATACACACTGTGACATTCCACACTGTGTGTGGACGCGTCGGGGAGTACTCGCTTTGCTGGTCTTGGAGGTAAGCATTGGCACACTCAGGGTTAAAACAACAGTCCATTTAGTTTATTACAGCAGCCATTAGACAAAATACAGTCTCTCACTGATCCCGATCAGCACAACACAGATCCCTGTCCGTCACCTGTTGGCGTCGGCCACACAGGTTCCCAGATGCCTCTTAGCTTCAGAGGTATCCAGTACTCATCAAAACAGTCTCTTTCTCACCAATACTTCTCACGACGTGAACACAGTCTTCCTGACCACGGTCATCATACCCCAGACTCCTGTCTGTCACCTGTTGGCCACGCAGGTTCCCGGATCCCTCTTAACCTCAGAGGTATCCAATCAATATTTCTCTCTCTTTCTTTGACCCCGGTCACTGTCACTCACGGTTTTCAAGACCGTCCACTCCTCTGGCTCAAGCTCGCCAGCACTGCTTCCCCAGTCTGTGCAACATCCAGCCTGGATGTCATGGGAGCTCTGTCCAGACTGACAGACTTCCACCACACTCAGTCTACATTCTCTCCATGTGCCAACTCCTTCCTTACATGCCTGTAACCACTCCCACAGGTGAGGTATGGATCACATGGTCAGTCACATGCTCATGACCTCATCACAGGTCCTCAAAACTCACAACCATGTAAGATCAGCTTAATAGCTGCCAGAAAAAATGGGTAAACATAAGTGTAATTTATGCATGATATAGTGGCTGGTAACACAATACAATTAGAGTCACATACTAGTCTATAACTCATGTATTATATCCCACACATACTACACGTAGAGTACAGAAACAGTGCAGGGTAACACTAGTATTACTCTGAAACAGCTTAGTAGCTGCCAAGTAAAGGGTATATAAACATAGGTAACTGTTACATACGCCAGTAGAGGTGGCTAATGCAGTAATACAGTAAAGTAGAGATCACATACTAATCAATAGCTCATACCCAAAGAGTTGCCACAAGTCCGAGCGTCCACCACACCCAACGGATGTTTTGCGTATAGATGCTTGGTCCAGGCCTCTAATTATAGGATTTTCATTATAGGTGTATTTATATATGTATTAAATGCCCAGTTGGGGGTCTGTATGCAGGGGAGGCAGGACAAAAACTTAGAACAAGAATGAATTCTCACAGCCACACAATTAAAGTAAAAAGAATAGATCTACCTTTGGCCAAACATTTTTGTATCCTTGATCATAAAATCATGTACATGAAATTACTGGTATTAAAAGGTAACTTCAAATCTCAGAGAGACAGAAAAAATTGGTAGTACAAACTTATGACAACCTTTTGACACGCTCAGAGCAGGATTGAATGTGTCACATGGATTTATGTCTTTCTACATCAACTAAGAAATGAGCTCCTCAGACCATTTGGGGACATCACAAGCATGAACAATACCTCAATCACAGGACTATAAACCTTTCACACTCCTTATCCATGAACTGCTCCAATATTTAGACCCACAACTTTTTCTCCCTCTCCCATAATGAAATTTCTGCTTCACATCACTTGTTTTATTTATTGCATGATTCCTGTATGTATCCTGTTGTGTATAAATATGTGACTCTTCAGATTTTGTGTATTATTCTATGTCTGATGAAGAGACCTGAGTAGTCTCAAAGCTTGCTATGAGTTACCATCTATTCAGTTAGCCATTAAAAGGCATCAACCACCGATGACTCTCATCATCAAAAAGTTGACAGAAAAGTTCTTAAGGTTCTACACCCCAACACAAAACATTTCTATCAATGAGTCTCTTGTAAAAGTCAAAGGAAGACTGCACGTCAAGCAATTTATTCCATCTGAGAGGTCAAAATTCGGAATAAAACTATAAAATGTGCGAGAGTTCAACAGGATACACATAAGCTTTTTGCATTTAGGAGGGGAAAGATAGCCAATGTAACCCACCAGGATGTCTTACTTATCTGGGTATCTAGAAAATACTGGCACAGCTCTGGGGAGGTGCTCCAGTAGGTTCCCAGACTATATAGTAGATCAAAGACTGGGCACACTCATAATTGTGTGAAAAAGAATACATTTAATACGTACACTTGGTCACTAATATACAGACATTTCGGTCAAAACAGACCTTCATCAGTGTACTATAATACAAAATACAATAAGTGATCAACATATAAGTTACAGTCGGAAAATGAAGTATAAACACATAACTGGGTCATATTTAAGGTAAATTTAACCTCTATATAGGCTAATCAATATTTAGCCTTCTCCATAGTACTCAGGATAATAGATGATAGAGACAGATAAGTAATCAAACGGACATACCTAGTGACAGTGTTTACCCGGCAATATAGTGTAGATATTTGAACTGAGTATATCTGTGGAGTGAACACAAGTTGCTCATAGACACATTCGGTTACAGTGCACTATATGGGGTATAGCTGTATTTCAAAGGAGACATACCAGAGTTCCTAGTGATACCAGTAGCTGCTGTGGTAATAAATACATAATGGTGAGAACCAATTTGGTGTGGATATTGTGAATCGCATAGGAGGTAATAGACATACCAGTTACAAGATGCCTGCTGAATGGTCAGTGATATTCAAAAAGAAAATTTCAGCTGCAGAAAAAATCATCATATGCGCTGTTATAGTAAGGAGCAACATAGTTCAATGGTGGTAGCAGCGTGCACTTACCCAGTAGTGGCTATAGGGATATGTGGTCCACATTCAGCAGGCATCTTGTAATTAGTATGTCTATTACCTCCTATGCGATTCACAATATCCACACCAAATTGATTCTCACCATTATGTATTTATTACCACAGCAGCTACTGGTATCACTACAAACTCTGGTATGTGTTAGGGTTCCCGCTGCTGCACAAGGGGAGTCTCGAACCAGTCCCGCTGCGATCTCCCATTCATCTCCGTCTGCGGTGGAGCCTGCTCAGCTTGGACGTCGGTCCCAGCATCTCGCCCAGTCTAACAGTGTGCAGAGGATTACTGCTGTTCCTCCAGGCTCTGCTATTGTGGCCGGTACTGGTTAGCGGCGAGCAGACGTCTTTAGGACAAAGTCCTTGTTTTCCCCTTCTGAGCATGCCCAGAGTGAGATCTCTCATTGGAGATCAGGGGTCACATGCTCAGGTACTGCAGCAGCTCCTATTGGTCTGTCAGGATGGTCCTGTGACTACTGGTGTTCTGGAACAAGTTTCATTGGTCCTTGTTTCTGGCAGGTCCTGTAGCTGTTGCTATAAAAGGCTAGCATGGCTGGGCCGCCATGCGCTAATATCAATCTTTATATGCTTTGTGCCAGTGTGGTCATGCGTGTGTGTGGTTAGGGCCCGGCTGAAATAAGCCCCTAGAATACCGACTTATTCGGTGAGGAGTTTGGTATGCTAGCTGGTCAGGGTCGGTGTCCTAGATGCCCTAGATTACCGGCATAACCGGTGAGGAATTTGATTGCCGTATTCAGGGCCTGGCGTTCAGACGCCATAGATTGCGGGTGACTCCCGCGAGGACATTAGCGCATGATCAAGTTCTATGTTCGCTTAGCAGTTAACTGTGTACCTGGGTGCCTGACAGGACACAGAAGTTTGTCTCAGCGGCTCTGTCACGTAACAGGGTTCGCTTTCAACGCTAGACAGTGCCCTAGCGTGTTTATTTTGCGACTCAGTTGTGTTAAGTGAGTTTGCACACATCGCCATATAGCGCTGCGGCACTCCTTCTAGCGGCTCTGGGGATTAACAGAGTTCACACATTTTGCCACAGCGCGTTACGGCGTTTATTTTGGCGACTCTGCGGGATAACAGACTTCGCTTCTTGCGCCATTTTACTAGCAGCAGGCTCCGCCTGCACGGTGGACCCCGGGCTGCGAATGCACCTCTTTACATCATATATTTGGTGCGTTCCACAGACCCTAACAGTATGTCTCCTTTGAAATACAGCTATACCCCATATAGTGTACTGTAACCGAATGTGTCTATAAGCAACTTGTGTTCACTCCACAGATATACTCAGCTCAAATATCTACACTATATTGCCGGGTAAACACTGTCACTAGGTATGTCCGTTTGATTACTTATCTGTCTCTATCATCTATTATCCTGAGTACTATGGAGAAGGCTAAATATTGATTAGCCTATATAGAGGTTAAATTCACCTTAAATATGACCCAATTATGTGTTTATACTTCATTTTCCGACTGTAACTTATATGTTGATCACTTATTGTATTTTGTATTATAGTACACTGATGAAGGTCTGTTTTGACCGAAACGTCTGTATATTAGTGACCAAGTGTACGTATTAAATTTATTCCTTTTCACACAATTATGAGTGTGCCCAGTCTTTGATTTACTTATCTGGGGACATATGGAAAAATCATTGGGGAGCTGACCAGTCAATTTTTTACGAAAAAGGCTATAACTAGTGTTGAGCGATATTGCTCGATATCTAAAAATATCGTATCGAAATTGTATCGCCGATAGCACTAAATATCGTCGATATCCGATTTCGATACCGGAAGTCCCATGTAAGTCTATGGGAACAAAATATCGCAACAAAAAAAACCCTTTCTTTCATTGTAAACACAAAATATACACACATAGAATACATATATATATATATATATATATACATGTCATTGTGACATATATATATACATATATTTATAGTTTATACACTTCTACATAGTAAAATCGACTCTAATTCAATTGCCGGGTAAAGACGTGACATACCCCATAGAAGTCGACGGGCTCGGTGCCGAGTACCCCGAAAACCTCTGGCTCTGTGCGACTCAACTTGGGCGTCACGAACAGGATTCTGTAGCTCGCTATAAGCGAGTCCTGTGTGCCTGAATTGCACTGGTTTTGTGCTTGAGAATTGCTAAAATCATCAGAGAATGTATTTGCCATTTTTCCGCCATATCTGCGTCACGACGAGGCACTGGTGAAGAAGAAGGGCGTGCTCTTCGTGGGTGTCACTCACTCAGTGGCGTGAAAACGATGGCCGCCCACTGTAAATGGTACTGCAATGTAACATCGTGCCCCACAGCTCTGGAGTTCCGCCTCCTCATCCTCCTCAGTGTGAGGAGGTCCCGCCTCCCTACAAAAGAGGGGCCCTCTCCAGATATGACACATGTGACTTGGCAGAGATGGCTAATGGACACGACGAGCAGAAGTGGGAAGGGATGGAGCAGTCAGAGCTCTCCCCCCACGGAAGCGACCCGATCGCCACGGAATCACCGTTGGGCACCCGGCCTGTAAACCCTCCTACGCTGCAAGAAGCGGAGGATACCCTGAGAGGCCTGGCCCGGCACCGGGAGGAGGTCGCCAGGATGGAAGCCAGCTGGCGTGCCCTAAAAATAAACTTGGAGCGGCGCCAATCCCTCTTACCTGAAGTGTCTGTACCGGAAGGTGAGGCACCCGTTATAGTAGAGGAGCCCTTGCAATGTGATCCGGTTGACGTTGTCGCAGTGGAGGCACCCATTCCTGCAAAAAACGCAGCACCGTCAGCAGCACCCCAGATCCCGCTGTCTGCCCCGGTCGCTGAGACAGAAGAAGCAACACCCGTCCTCATGGAGGAGGCCGCGCAGGCACCAGAGCACTACCTGCCTGTACCGGAGCCCCGACTGTCATCTGATTTAGAGCCGTCTGCTTCCTCCGCAGGGGAGCGCCGCCAGGACTGGGGGGCGACAGGAGAGCTGCCGCAAACCGGACACTGTAAGCTGCAGTGGAGTGGTGGAGACATGGAGCAACTGGTGGAGGAGAATTACAATCGGCGTCAGGAGGAAGAGTGGAGACGTTGGGAGCGGGAAGCAGAGCGACAAAGGGAGCAGCGAGAGAACCCTAAAACTTTGCCAACGTCACCTGGAGAAGGACCGGGCAGATAAGGACCGGATGAGAAAGGATAAAGGAACCCTGAGTGAGCCGCGGCGTAAGGGTGCAGTACGGAGCTTTAAATTGAAAGGTGGGTGGGGCTTCATCAAGGAGCCTGGACTTTATTTAGAAGTCTTTGTGACCCGGCGGGACGTGGAGGCTCACCTCCCAGAAGGACACCCGGGGAGGGACCTGTTGCCAGGAGACTTGGTGACTTACACCCGACACTGGGGTTACAATGGGTGGTACGCCCTAAATGTTACCAGGTGCGACCCCTACTCCCCAGCACCAGAAGAGTACCAGGTGGTACCTGTAACACCCCTGCCAAAGAAGTCTAAATAACCCGGACAGGGTCCCTGTATGTAAATAAATAGTTAAATTGTTTATGTACCCGGACGGGTGAATGTTCCAAAAAAAAATTTTTAATTTAATAAAAAATAAAAAAACACAGTTTTCATTTCTTTTATTACTGTCTCATCCTGCTGCGACGCCATCGATCTCCTGTAAAAAAATGAAAAAAAAAAAAAAAGTATACCACCTGACCGACGCAGTCCATAGTAACGAGTGTCCCACGACGATCCAGCTCTGCTACATCAGAATGACAGGCAGAGCCTGTCATCCCGGCGCAGCACAGCTGATTACCTGCTTCCCCGGCGGTGACGTCATCGGACTGACTGCTTTACGGCCGGGATTACCCTGCAGTCACTGCAGTTATCGCGAAAAACTGCATGTGACCGCCAGGGAGAAGATAATGGCGGCCATCAAGCAGTCCAGGACGTGACCGCCGGAGATCTTCTGCCAGGTAAGTGCCGCTGACTCCTGACAGACCCGACCGACGGACACTCACAGTGACAGTGACAAATCCGATTCCGGTATTCGATAAGACGAAAATATCGAAACGAATTATCGAAAGGCCGATAGAGCTAATATCGGCCGATAGCCGATATTTGCATTATCGTATCGCTCAACACTAGCTATAACCTGTATGTAGACAATTACTACACCAACATGCCCCTATTTAAAAGTCTAGTTGAACTTAACATAGGGGCTTGTGAGACCATTCATAAAAACATATGAAATATAAACCTAGCACTCAACTTAGTTGTATACGGTGATAATTTATTGTAGTACACCAAAAAATGTTTCGGTCACTAAAGACCTTCCTCAGTTACGTGTTATACTAGACAAAAGCCGAGTATGTCTCAAATGAGAGACCAGGAGACTCAGGATTAAATGCTGTGTATGGGACACTGCGTCCTGTGGCACGTGTGCCCGATTCTCCACCTTGTATTAGTTCTATATTGGCAGTCCATTACTGACTCCCGTACACAGCATTTAATCCTGAGTCTCCTGGTCTCTCATTTGAGACATACTCGGCTTTTGTTTAGTATAACAAGTAACCGAGGAAGGTCTTTATTGACCGAAACGTTTTCTGGTGTACTACAATAAATTATCACCATATACAACTAAGTTGAGTGCTAGGTTTATATTTCACATATTTATGGTTTGGGAACCTAACCTAAGCACCTTCTACGGCTGTGCTCACAGTGTCCTTCTACACATTCGTAAAAACGAATTTATGCATAATCTATAATGGTAGGTGCCACATAGAAGAAGTGCAAAAAGAAAACGTGATAGGTTTAAAATATATAATTTTTATTGAATAATATTAAAACCAAAAATAGTGAATCGAAGACAGAAAGGATTTAACAAAAATTAAAAAGAGACCCACTCAGCTGCAATATAGGAGTGTATAACAATAAATAGACGTATTAGTCACCAGAATCTAAAAGCGTGAATTAGACCAATAAAAAGGAGATTATTTAGTCCTTTTAAATATATGCTGCAGTGCAGTGCTACCCAATTCTTTCACCTTATACAATACCCATAATAAATGGGTGTGCCTAGCTGGGACAAAGTCTGAGGTAGTAATAAGAATGCTTAATGAACGGGCCGGAAGAGCTGATGTACTTAGATTAAATCAATTGGGTTAGATCTAAAGAGGGAATCAAGAACAAAACTGTAATCCCACTTACATCAAGAATGTCAGATCAGCACGTCATATAGCAGGAGGGAAAAGAAGCAGCGGAGGAGTCTCCTAAACGCCCGACGGGCACCGTTTCGCCTTGTGGCTTCTTCCGGGGCAGAAAAGTATAGGAGGTGTGGTTAGAGGGGTTTATATCCTAGGCGCGGCATTTGGATAGGGCTAAAGAGGTCAGATGATCCTGTGGTAGCGCGCGCATAAAATACCACGGGATCATCTGACCTCTTTAGCCCTATCCAAATGCCGCGCCTAGGATATAAACCCCTCTAACCACACCTCCTATACTTTTCTGCCCCGGAAGAAGCCACAAGGCGAAACGGTGCCCGTCGGGCGTTTAGGAGACTCCTCCGCTGCTTCTTTTCCCTCCTGCTATATGACGTGCTGATCTGACATTCTTGATGTAAGTGGGATTACAGTTTTGTTCTTGATTCCCTCTTTAGATCTAACCCAATTGATTTAATCTAAGTACATCAGCTCTTCCGGCCCGTTCATTAAGCATTCTTATTACTACCTCAGACTTTGTCCCAGCTAGGCACACCCATTTATTATGGGTATTGTATAAGGTGAAAGAATTGGGTAGCACTGCACTGCAGCATATATTTAAAAGGACTAAATAATCTCCTTTTTATTGGTCTAATTCACGCTTTTAGATTCTGGTGACTAATACGTCTATTTATTGTTATACACTCCTATATTGCAGCTGAGTGGGTCTCTTTTTAATTTTTGTTAAATCCTTTCTGTCTTCGATTCACTATTTTTGGTTTTAATATTATTCAATAAAAATTATATATTTTAAACCTATCACGTTTTCTTTTTGCACTTCTTCTATGTGGCACCTACCATTATAGATTATGTATAAATTAGTATTCTGAAGTGTTTATTGCCGGTATTATTCAAGGATTATGGGAATAAAACATTTGTAAAAACGGTCAGGGGTTTCCACTATCACTGGTCAATGAAAAATTCCTAAAGGGGCAGCCACTTGTGATTAAATCAAACGAATGCAATCTGATAAACAGGCCTACTTCACAATCCTCGTATCTTCCTTATCCTACAACCCCAAACAGTTATTCAAAACTTTTAACTCCCTCCTCCACCCACCACTGCCCCCTCCTACCTCCCTCATCTCTGCTGAGGACTTTGCCACACACTTCAAAAATAAGATCGACCAAACAAGGCAAGTCTTCATTGTTCAACCACCACAACCCCTTTGTATACCAGACCAATGCCCTAACCCCATAACCTCCCTCTCCAACATAACTGAAAGGGAGCTTAATTGTCTCCTCTCCAAATTGCACCTCACAACCTGTGCACTTGACCCCTTCCCAACCGACTACTCCACAACCTCACCACCACTATTATCCCATCCCTAACCCACCTCTTCAACCTATCACTAACTTCCGGTACCTTCCCTTCTGCTTTCAAGCATGCCACAATCACGCCTATCCTTTATAAGCCAACCCTCGACCCAACCGCTATGTCCAGCTATCGCCCAATATCGCTGCTCCCATTCGCTTCCAAACTTCTGGAGCTGGATGTCCACGCTGAGCTTTCCTACCACCTCTCTTCTAACTTGCTCTTTGACACTCTACAATCTGGTTTCCGCCCCCATCACTCCACTGAGACAGCCCTGACCAAAATTACTAATGACCTACTTACAGCCAAAGCGAACGGACAATACTCTATACTCCTGCTTCTTGACTTGTCCTCTGCTTTTGACACAGTTGACCACTGCCTTCTACTACAGACTCTTTCCTCCTTTGGCGTCAAGGACCTCGCCCTATCCTGGATCTCCTCATACCTTTCCAACCGCACATTCAGCGTCTCCCACTCCCACACTACCTCCTCGTCCCACCCTCTCTCTGTTGGAGTCCCCCAAGGCTCTGTTCTAAGACCCCTACTCTTCTCAATCTATACACTTGGCCTGGGGCAACTCATAAAGTCCCACGGATTCCAGTACCACCTTTATGCTGATGACACTTAGATTTACCTCTCTGGCCCAGACGTCACCTCTCTGCTGTCCAGAATCCCAGAGTGTCTATCAGCCATATCCTCTTTCTTCTCCTCCCGCTTCCTCAAACTCAATGTGGACAAATCAGAACTCATAATCTTTCCACCATCCCACAGATCTTCCTTACCTGACCTATCTATCACAATTAATGACATCACACTTTCCCCTGTACCAGAAGTCTGCTGCCTCGGAGTAACCCTTGACTCTGCCCTGTCCTTCAAACCGCACATCCAAGCTCTTTCTACCTCCTGTCGCCTTCAGCTCAAAAATATTTCAAGAATCTGTCCTTTCCTCAACCCTCAATCTACTAAAATGATTGTGCACGCCCTCATCATCTCCCGCCTCGACTACTGCAACACCCTTTTCTCTGGCCTCCCTGCTAACACCCTCGCACCTCTCTAGTCCATCCTTAACTCTGCTGCCCGACTAATTCACCTCTCTCCTCGCTACTCCTCCGTTTCTCCCCTCTGCAAATCTCTTCACTGGCTCCCATTCCCACAGCGTATCCAGTTCAAATTACTAATACTGACCTACAAGGCCATCTATAACCTGTCTCCTCCATATATCTCTGAACTAATCTCCCGATATCTTCCCTCACATAATCTCCGATCCTCCCAAGACCTTCTTCTCTCCTCCACACTTATTCGCTCCTCACCCAACCGCCTCCAAGACTTCTCCCGAATATCCCCCATCCTCTGGAATTCTTTGCCCCAACACGTCGGACTATCAAACACATTCGGATCCTTCAGATGGAACCTGAAAACCCACCTCTTCAGGAAAGCTTACAGCCTGCAATGACCCTGCTACCTCCTCACCACTATCTGAGATATCGCCTCAACCAACACCGGAACTGCTGCAACCCCCCGACCTACTGTCTCCTGCCCCACAATCCTGTAGAATGTAAGCCTGAAAGGGCAGGGTCCTCTCCCATCTGTATCAGTCTGTCATTGTTAGTTTGTTTACTGTAAGTGATACCTGTAATCTGTATGTAACTCCTTCTCATGTACAGCACCATGGAATCAATGGTGCTATAGAAATAAATAATAATAATAATTAAAAATCAGATTGCATTTGTACCAATTTAATCCTGTGCTTGTGTTCTCAATTGAATTTTTTTCCATCTCTGATCAGGTTGCGATTGTATGTAAAAAAAAGTGCAGAATTCTGCGACTGCATGTGAAATTCAGATTGCACGCATCCATATAAGTCGATGGGTGCTTGTGAAACATTGCACCTGAGTGCAGTGCAATTCTGGCAGACAGCGGCAATGCAGGAGATAGAGAAATTAATTTCTCTGTCTCCTCCACAACTTTGCTCTGATAAAAGAGGATTGGAGCAAAGACTCTCGGCTAATGCTTGCAGCAGAGTTGGAGCTGAGTGTCATTAGCATATTGCATCCGGTGCTCTCGCATCGGATCTCATACCCTAATGTGACTCAGGCCTCAGAAAGATATTTTTATCCTCAGTTCGATCCACATAGATGGTACAAAGGCTTTTGAAGATCTAAGATCCACTACTCCAAAACAAAAACCTGTGTCAGTCATTGATTACAACAAATACATGGGAGGTGTGGACTTTGCAGAATAGGTTCTACAGTAATATCAGTTATCAAGAAAATCATAGCCTGGTATAAAAAGTTAGTCTCAGGTGGCCACATATAATTCCTTTATGTTATACAAAAAGCAGGAAAATCAGATACTTTCTGTGATTATCAGGAAAAGTTCATTGAAAATCTTGCTTTTGCAAATGTTGGCGCCCTCATCCATTAGAATCTGAAGATGTCAAAATGCTCATTGAGCAACATTTCATTGCATTCATTTCAGCAAAAGAAAAAAGAAACTCCCAGAGAAGATGTTGTGTATGTGCCAAGAGAGGAATGAGGCATGATACCCTCTATTACTGACCACAACGTCCATCATTACCAGCCTTATGACTCAATGACTGATTAAAAATCTTCCATACGGAACCACATTTTGAAGCTGTATTAATTTATCCAATTTTGTAATTCAAGCATATGGTTTTTTTAGCGAATTACACAGTCGAGTAGGTCTTGCTTAACGATTTCCAGGGTAGATCCCATCAGAGACACAAGCTGGGCACAATATATTGGGCACTACAATAGCATATTTGCAATTTTTTCTCTAAAACATCCACTACGTGCTTGGTGTTGGAAATCATCCATGGAGTTAAAATGTTCACTACTACCATAGATATATTCCTAGAGGGGTGTCAATTCCAAAATGGGGTCACTTCAGGGGGGGATTCCGCTGTTCTGGCACTTAGCAGATCTGAAAATGAAGTCCAAAAGCTATTCTGTAAAAATCTGTGCTCCAATAGTCAAACAGCGCTACTTCCAAGTCCTGTTGTGTTTCCAAACAGTACTGCACAGACACATATGGGGTATTGCAAAAATTATGTGACAAATTAAGGGGCCACTTTAACAGATTTTCCCATGTAAAAATGTAAAATATGGGATTAAAGCAACATTTTAGTGCTAAAAATGTAATTATTTTTTCTTCACTACTCAATGGTACAAAATTCTATGAAACAGCTGTCATGTCAGTATGCTCACTGTACCACTGGATGAATTCATTCAGGGGAGTAGGTTGTAAAATGGGGTCACTGATGTGAAGTTATGCTGTTCTGGCAATTCAGGGGCTCCGCCAATGTGACATGTCACCCACAAACTAATCCAGAAAAATATTCTCTCCAATATGGCTCTCCATCCCTTGTGAGCTATGCACTGTTGCTAAAATGTAGTCTCCCACCACATATGAGTGGAAGCATACTCAGGAGTAATTGCACAATCAAGTGTGGCATCCATTTATTCCTTTTAACCTTGTGAAAATTAGAAATTTGAGGCTAAATCAACTTTTTCATGAAAAAAAGCGTAATATTTCTTATTCATGTCCCAATATTTTAAACATCTGTAAGGCACCTGTGGTATCAAGATGGTTATTACTAGAGTTGAGCGATACTTTCCGATATCCTAAAGTATCGGAATCGGAATGGTATCGCCGATATCACTAAAATATCGGCGATACCCGATACCGATACCGGAAGTCCCATGTAAGTCTATGGGAACAAAATATCGCAACTAAAAAAAACCCATTCTTTCCTTGTAAACACTAAATATACACACATAGAATACATATATATATATATACATGTCATTGTGACATATATATATACATATATGTATAGTTTATACACTTCTACATAGTAAAATATCCTCTCATTCAATTGCCGGGTAAAGCCGGCTTCAGTGAAAAGACAGAAGCACCCGACATGAAATGACACTTGGTGTACATAGGGTTAACCATTCTTTTCATGTCGTTTGCTATCTGATTTGCACAAACAATTAAATCAGACTATGTGTGCAAAATTTCACACCTGTAGGGGTTAATTAAAGGTGTAAATTCGTTGTAAAAAAAACGGACTTTTTTTGCTACGAATTTACACCTTTAATTAACCCCTACATGTGTGAAATTTTGCACACATAGTCTGATTTAATTGTTTGTGCAAATTAGGCTGGAGTCACACACAACCACAAAAAATCGGTCCGTTTTAGACGGTCGACAATCGGATCAAAATAAAAACATCACACATCCTTCTGGCATCCGATTTTCCTTCAAAGATGCGATTTAATCGCATGTGTGTGTACCTTGTAACATCCGATTTTCATCCGACTTGCGAGATTTTCTCGCAGGCTTGCAAAACTGACATATAATGGATCCAAAAGAATAGTATTTAAATGCCAAAAGAAAGAATAGATATATACACATATATATATATATATATATATATATATATGTCATTGTGACATATATATATATACATATATTTATAGTTCTTACACTTCTACATACTGTTATAGCCGCTAATTCAATTGCCGGCTTCAGTGAAATCACAGAAGCCGACATGAAATGATACATTGTTTCCACACATTTAACCATGTAATTTCATGTATTTTTATATATGTTTGAAACATACAATTACATGAGTATATGTGTGCTAAATTTCAGACATGTAGGGGTTAATTAAAGGTGTAAATTCGTTGTAAAAAAAACGGACTTTTTTTGCTACGAATTTACACCTTTAATTAACCCCTACAGGTGTGAAATTTTGCACACATAGTCTGATTTAATTGTTTGTGCAAATTAGGCTGGAGTCACACACAACCACAAAAAATCGGTCCGTTTTAGACGGTCGACAATCGGATCAAAATAAAAACATCACACATCCTTCTGGCATCCGATTTTCCTTCAAAGATGCGATTTAGTCGCATGTGTGTGTACCTTGTAACATCCGGTTTTCATCCGACTTGCAAGAATTTCTCGCAGGCTTGCAAAACTGACATATAATGGATCCAAAAGAATAGTATTTAAATGCCAAAAGAAAGAATAGATATATACACATATATATATATATATATATATATATATATATATATATATATATATATATATATATGTCATTGTGACATATATATATATACATATATTTATAGTTCTTACACTTCTACATACTGTTATAGCCGCTAATTCAATTGCCGGCTTCAGTGAAATCACAGAAGCCGACATGAAATGATACATTGTTTCCACACATTTAACCATGTAATTTCATGTATTTTTATATATGTTTGAAACATACAATTACATGAGTATATGTGTGCTAAATTTCAGACATGTAGGGGTTAATTAAAGGTGTAAATTCGTTGTAAAAAAAACGGACTTTTTTTGCTACGAATTTACACCTTTAATTAACCCCTACAGGTGTGAAATTTTGCACACATAGTCTGATTTAATTGTTTGTGCAAATTAGGCTGGAGTCACACACAACCACAAAAAATCGGTCCGTTTTAGACGGTCGACAATCGGATCAAAATAAAAACATCACACATCCTTCTGGCATCCGATTTTCCTTCAAAGATGCGATTTAATCGCATGTGTGTGTACCTTGTAACATCCGATTTTCATCCGACTTGCGAGATTTTCTCGCAGGCTTGCAAAACTGACATATAATGGATCCAAAAGAATAGTATTTAAATGCCAAAAGAAAGAATAGATATATACACATATATATATATATATATATATATATATATTATATGTCATTGTGACATATATATATATACATATATTTATAGTTCTTACACTTCTACATACTGTTATAGCCGCTAATTCAATTGCCGGCTTCAGTGAAATCACAGAAGCCGACATGAAATGATACATTGTTTCCACACATTTAACCATGTAATTTCATGTATTTTTATATATGTTTGAAACATACAATTACATGAGTATATGTGTGCTAAATTTCAGACATGTAGGGGTTAATTAAAGGTGTAAATTCGTTAAAAAAAAATGCGTGGGCTCCCGCTGTATTTTCTCCACCAGACAGACAAAGCAAGCGAGTGGGGGCAGATAATAATAGCCTAGGGAGGGTACATTTTTTTTGTGCCCCCCCCCTGGCTACTAACATCTGCCCCCAGACACCCCAGAAAGGGCAAATCTATAATTAGATTCGCCCTTTCTGGCACTTTGCCCGTCTATTCCCATTGCCCTGTAGCGGTGGCGAATGGGTTAATAAGGGGTTAAAATGACCTTGCAATTGAAAGGTCACTTTAAGCCAGGTTAATAATTGATAGCTGTCAATTAGGCAACTATCAATTATTAATCCTATTGTATGAAAGAAAAATCAAACACACACACTTTAATAAAAATAAGTTTAATGAAATAATCACACAGTTTTTGACCATATTTTATTTTCCTGCTAAAACCATTTCCTGTAATAAAAATAAAATAAAAAAGCAAAATTATACTTACCAATCCGATGTACAGTCAGGTCCCACGGTGTAATCCATCAGAAAGGGTTAACAGGTTAAAGGTCGCAGAGAGCTAATAATGCTGTCTCAGACCTGTATTCCCCTGAATTAATAAGTTCCTCTCCCAGCGAAAGTAGAGGAATAGATTCATGAATGGAGCTTAATTGATTTATTGCCAATTTAACTGTAGTGACCTGACCTAAAGGGAAAGTGGACACAATCAATTAAGCTTCATTCATGAAACACATCCTCTCCTGTCGCCAGGAGAGGAACTTATTCATTCATGAGCTTTGAGCTGAGCATGCAGGATTACTTGCACTGCTTGGCTCAAAGCTAGTTAACCCTTTGTGAAGGATTACAGCGTGGGACGTGACAGATCGGCGGAATAGGTAAGAATAATGTTGTTTTATTTCTTTTTCTTTATTTTAGGAGATCAATGGCTTCGCACGGATTTAGTGTAAAATAAAATATGGTCAAAAAAATGTGTTTTTATTTCATTAAAATTATTTATTCTTAAAGTGTGTGTGTTTTTTTATTTACTTCAATAGGATTAATAATTGATAGTTGTCTAATTGACAGCTATCAATCATTAACCTGCCTTAAGGTCACCTTTCAATAGCAAGGTGACAGTAAGGTGAGATTAACCCATTCGCCACCGCTACAGGGCAATGGGAATAGACGGGCAAAGTGCCAGAAAGGGCGAATCTAATTATAGATTTGCCCTTTCTGGGGTGTCTGGGGGCAGATGTTAGTAGCCAGGGGGGGGGCACAAAAAAATGCACCCTCCCTGGGCTATTATTATCTGCCCCCACTCGCTTTGCTTTGTCTGTCTGGTGGAGAAAATACAGCGGGAGCCCACGCATTTTTTTTCAACGAAATTACACCTTTAATTAACCCCTACATGTCTGAAATTTTGCACAAATACACTCATGTAATTGTATGTTTCAAACATATATAAAAATACATGAAATTACATGGTTAAATGTGTGGAAACAATGTATCATTTCATGTCGGCTTCTGTGATTTCACTGAAGCCGGCAATTGAATTAGCGGCTATAACAGTATGTAGAAGTGTAAGAACTATAAATATATGTATATATATATATATGTCACAATGACATATATATATATATATATATATATATATATATATATATATATTATATATATATATATATATATATATATATATATATGTGTATATATCTATTCTTTCTTTTGGCATTTAAATACTATTCTTTTGGATCCATTATATGTCAGTTTTGCAAGCCTGCGAGAAAATCTCGCAAGTCGGATGAAAATCGGATGTTACAAGGTACACACACATGCGATTAAATCGCATCTTTGAAGGAAAATCGGATGCCAGAAGGATGTGTGATGTTTTTATTTTGATCCGATTGTCGACCGTCTAAAACGGACCGATTTTTTGTGGTTGTGTGTGACTCCAGCCTAATTTGCACAAACAATTAAATCAGACTATGTGTGCAAAATTTCACACCTGTAGGGGTTAATTAAAGGTGTAAATTCGTAGCAAAAAAAGTCCGTTTTTTTTACAACGAATTTACACCTTTAATTAACCCCTACAGGTGTGAAATTTTGCACACATAGTCTGATTTAATTGTTTGTGCAAATCAGATAGCAAACGACATGAAAAGACATGGTTAACCCTATGTACACCAAGTGTCATTTCATGTCGGGTTCTGCATTTTCACAAAAGCCGGCAATTGAATTAGCGGCTATTATACTATGTAGAAGTGTATGAACTACAAATATAAATATATATATATATGTGTCACAAATTCAATGACATGTATATATATATATGAGGTGTAAAATTGCTGAAAAAAAATGCGTGGGCTCCCGCCCTATTTTCGCAACCAGACAGACAAAGCCAGTGAGTGGGGGCAGATAATAATAGCCCAGAGAGGGACCATTATTTTTGCCCCCCCCCGGCTACTAACATCTGCCCCCAGACACCCCAGGAAAGACAAATCTATAATTAGATTCGCCCTTTCTGGCACTTTGCCCGTCTATTCCCATTGCCCTGTAGCGGTGGCGAATGGGTTAATATGGGGTTAAAGCCACCTTGCTATTGAAAGGTGACCTTAAGCCAGGTTAATAATTGAGAGCTGTCAATTAGACAACTATCAATTATTAATCCTATTGCATGAAATAAAAATAAAACACACACACTTTAATTAAAAATCATTTTAATGAAATAAAGACACATGTTTTTGACCATCTTTTATTTTACTGCAAAAACCATTTCCTGTAATAAAAATAAAATAAAAAAGCAAAATTATTCTTACCTATCCCATGCACAGTCAGGTCCCACGGTGTAATCCTTCAGAAAGGGTTAATGTTTACTGCAGGGACCGCAGCTAATGCTGCAGCCTCACAGTAAACCCCAAATGAATGAGTTCCTCTCCTGCCTGACAGGAGAGTAAAGGCTGGGTGTCACATAACGATACACCAGCGATCCGACAACGATATGCACTTGTCAGGATCGCTGGTGTATCGCTACATGATCGCTGCTGAGCTGCCAAACAGGCAGCGATCTGGGACAGCGACACTGCGGGTAACATCGCTTAAGGGCCCGTCTCACATAGCGATATCGCTACCGAGATCGCTGCTGAGTCACTAGTTTTGTGACGCAGCAGCGAGCTCACCAGCGATATCGCTGTGTGTGACATTCAGCGACGATCAGCCCCCCTGCCGGGTATCGCTGATCGTCGCAGAACTGTCAGGACCTTTTGTTGATCGCTGGTTTCCCTCTGACAGGCACGCATCGCTGCGTGTGACAGGCGGGAGACCAGCGATCCGCTGGTAACCAAGGTACACAGCGGGTTTCCAGGCACCGCGCAGCGCTTGGAAACCCGCTGTGTACCTTGGATACCAGCTCCCTGCATCAGGGCGCTGGTATCCAAGGTACACAGCGGGTTTCTAGGCACAGCCCCGCGCCTGGAAACCCGCTGTGTACCTTGGTTACCAGCGGATCGCTGGTCTCCCGCCTGTCACACGCAGCGATGTGTGCCTGTCAGCGGGAAACCAGCGATCAAAGGTCCTGACATTTCAGCGACGATCAGCGATACCCGGCAGGGGGGCTGATCGTCGCTGAATGTCACACACAGCGATATCGCTGGTGAGCTTGCTGCTGCGTCACAAAACTAGTGACTCAGCAGCGATCTCGGTAGCGATATCGCTATGTGAGACGGGCCCTTAAGTGGAAAGCTTAATTGATTGCTTTCCACTTTCACTTCAGGTCAGCCAGGGACACAATCAGTGACGTCAGAGGGAACTGATTAACAAAAATAGGGGTTCCCTTCGAAAAAAAAATGGCGTGGGGTCCCCCTATTTTTGTTAACCAGCCAGATGAAGCAGACCGCTGAGGCCTGGATTTTCAGGCTGTTAAGGAGCCAAGATCCATGGACCTTGCCAGCCTGATAATACCAGGCCACAGCAGTCTGTATATCTTGGCTGATTAACAAAAATAGGGGATCCCCTCGAAAAAAATTGGCGTGGGGTCCCCCCTATTTTTGTTAACCAGCCAGATGAAGAAAACCGCTGAGGCCTGGATTTTCAGGCTGTTAAGGAGCCAAGATCCATGGACCTTGCCAGCCTGATAATACCAGGCCACAGCAGTCTGCATATCTTGGCTGATTAACAAAAATAGGGGATCCCCTCGAAAAAAATTGGCGTGGGGTCCCCCCTATTTTTGTTAACCAGCCAGATGAAGCAGACCGCTGAGGCCTGGATTTTCAGGCTGTTAAGGAGCCAAGATCCATGGACCTTGCCAGCCTGATAATACCAGGCCACAGCAGTCTGCATATCTTGGCTGATTAACAAAAATAGGGGATCCCCTTGAAAAAAATTGGCGTGGGGTCCCCCCTATTTTTGTTAACCAGCCAGATGAAGCAGACCGCTGAGGCCTGGTTTTTCAGGCTGGTAAGGATCCAATATCCATGGACCTTGCAAGCCTGATAATACCAGGCCACAGCAGTCTGCTTAGCTTGGCTGGTTAACAAAAATAGGGGATCCCCTCGAAAAAAAAACGGCGTGGGGATCCCCCCTATTTTTGTTAACCAGCCAAGTAAAATGCAGACTGCTGCGGCCTGGTATTAAAAGACTGTCAAGGCCCATGGATTTTGGCCCTCAACAGCCTGATAATACCAGGCTACAGCAGCCCCACATTTGGCGCATCAAAAGATGTGCCAATTGTGGCACTTTACCCGGCTCTTCCCACTTGCCCTGTAGCGGTGGCAAGCGGGGTAATAAGGGGTTATTGTCACCGTTGATTGCACGGTGACAATAAGCCCGGTTAATAATGGAGAGGCGTCAATAAGACACCGATCCATTATTAATCCCAAAGTTATTAAATGTATAAAAAAAAGACACAGCAAGAAAAAAGTCTTTTAATGAAATAAAAGAGACAACACAGTTTTCATTTCTTTTATTACTCTCTCATTCCTGCGACGCCATCGATCTCCTGTAAAAAAAGAAAAAAAACAAACCAACAGTATACCACCTGTCCGACGCAGTCCATAACGATAGTCCCACGACGATCCAGCTCTGCTACATCGCAATGACAGGCAGAGCCTGTCATCGCAACGCAGCACAGCTGATTACCTGCTTCCCCGGCGGTGACGTCATCGGACTGACTGCTTTACGGCCGGGATTACCCAGCAGTCACTGCAGTTATCGCGAGAAACTGCATGTGACCGCCGGGGAGAAGAGGATGGCGGCCATGAAGCAGTCCAGGACGTGACCGCCGGAGATCTTCTGCCAGGTAAGTGCCGCTGACTCCTGACAGACCCGACAGACGGACACTGACAGTGACAGTGACATCCCGATTCCGGTATCCGATAAGACGAAAATATCGGAACTCGGAATCGGAATTCCGATACAGCTAATATCGGCCGATACCCGATATTTGCAGTATCGGAATGCTCAACACTAGTTATTACATGAGCAGATGGATTCCTCAAGGAGTTTAATTTCCAAAATGGGGCCACCTGTGAGGGGTTTCCACTGTTTAGGCACATCAGAGGCTCTCGAAACATAACATTGCATCTGCTATTGATTCCAGCCGATTTTGCATTCCAAAAGTCAAATAGTGCTTCTTCCCTTCCAACCCCTACCGTGCGCCCGAACAATAGTTTTTCTCCACATGTGAGTTATCAGCGTACTCAGTAGAAATTGCACAACTTTTGTGATCCATTTTTTTCTTGCTACCCTTGTGAAAATAAAAAATGAAGATAAAATAAAATTTTTGTGGGAAAATTTAATTTTCACAGAACAACATTATAAAATTCTGTGAAGCCCTGGGTGGTTCAAGGTGTTCAACACACATCTAGATAAATTCCTTGATAAATATGTTTTTGTCACGGTGGGACACGACCCAATGGGTGGTCAGTCAGTGTACGGCACAACTCACAAACAATGGGATGGAAAAGGTGAGAGGAAGGCTCTAACAATAGGAAATGAGGGATGGTCACCACCTGAGCTCAAACCTGAGCCTGTCCCTGCACTCCCCTAACATCATATGTGGGTCCTTCCCCCTGCCACCGTCACAAACCTAGGCCCTAGTAGTCACCTATTGCTGCCCTGGTTAGTGCACTGGCCAGCAAGGAGCACTAGCCTCACCTCTGCAGATAATACACACAGGAAAAAGTGACAAACACCAAAGGGACAAGGTGAAAAAACACCACAATTAGCTTATGAACACCGCTGCAAAGCTCCACACCACAGATAACAACAGCAACTGGACTCAAAACACCAGATGTAGCTGACACCAGAGAGCTGCTCCTGCTAGGCTGGTCTCCAGAAAGAAACTGTATCACCAACAGTCAGCTGTTGCATCAGGTGAGCTTTTAAAGGATGCTGGGAGTGGTCACCACCCACATCAGCTGACCCAGCAGCACTGTAGTAACACCAGATTGCCAGCGGGCAAGAACTGACATTAACCACCACTGACCCGAAAGGAAAAAAGGTTAATTGAGTGGAACCAGATCTGCCACAAATCCAAAAATGGATCGTGACAGTTTTCCAAAATGGGGTCACTTGTGGGGGGTTTCCTCTGTTTAGGCACATCAGGGGCTCTCTATATACAACATGGCATCTGCTATCGATTTCAGAACATTTTGCATTCCCAAAGTCAAGTGGTGCTCCTTCCCTTCTAAGCCCTGAAGTGCACTCAAACAGTAGTTTACCACTACATGTGGAGTATCGGCGTACTCAGAATAAGTTGAACAGCAAATTGTATGGTGTATTTTCAACTACTACCCTTGTGAAAATGAAAAAATTTGTGGCTAAAATAACATTTTTGTTTGAAAAAATGAAATGTTGATTTTTTCTTTCCACATTACTTTGATTCCTGTGAAGCACTTTAAGGGTTAATTAACTTCTTGAATGTGGTTTTCAGCACTTTGAGATGTGCAGTTTTTAGAATTTTGTCACGTTTGGGTATATTCTGTCATAAAGGCCCCTCCAAGTCACTTCAAATGTGATGTGGTCCTTTAACCCTTTAACCCCGGACCATTTTTCATTTTTGCATTCCTGTTTTTTCGCTTGTTCCCAGAGCCATAACTTTTTTATTTTTCCATCAATATGGCCATGTGAGGGCTTGTTTTTTGTGAGACAAGTTGTGCGTTTGAACAACTCCATTGGTTTTACCATATAGTGCACTAGAAAATGGGAAAAAAATACAAGTGCAGTGAAGTCGCAAAGAGTGCAATTCGGTTTTGACTTTTTTTCTCATTATGCTGTTTCCCAATTGGATCAATTCTTGTTATATATCGATAGATCGGGTGATTCTGAATGCAACAATACCAAATATGTGTATTTTTTATTTTGAATGGGGCAAATGGGGGGTGATTTAAACTTTTATTTTTTATTTTTTTTATATTTTTTAAAAAGTTTTACTTTACTCTTGCTTTAATAGTTTCCATGGGAGACTAGAAGCTGCGATCATCCGATCGCTTGTGTTACACAAAGCAGAAACTGTGTAGCAGAAGTGCTCATTTGCTATGACTAAGAGAAAGATCTGATGTGTCCCTTGACAAGACTTTCTGAAATATACTCCTTGATGGCCTATCTTTGGGACCCAAAAGATTGTATAACCTGGATTTGGGTAGTTTTGCTCTAGGGAGCAAGTTAATGGGGCAGTCATAAGCCTGATGAGGAGGCAATTTTGGCACCCCTCTTCAGAGAACACTTCCTCAAAATCATACAGAAGAGGGATTAGGGTTTTGGTAGAAACAGTAGACAGACTGGTATTAAGACAGTTATCGTTACAGAAATCACTTCATTTTCCATATGCTGGCAATCTACAACAGGGTTATACATAACTAACCATGGGAGACCCAGTACAATAGGAGTAGGAAGACCTTCAGGCACATAGCAAAAAATGCGCTCTGTATGCAGGACCCCAATGTGAAAGCCAAAATTATGCACCACCTGTGTGAAACATTCCATTATCCAAAAGAATAGACACTTTTTCAATTTTTGTACCAACAACTTCTGCAGGTAAGACAGAGAGGAAGAAAAGGGTAAAAATGTATACGCCCAGGTTGAAGTCCTCCCCTTAATCTGGAGTCAGGAGTTTTCCACCGGTTTCTCCAGTTTAAGTGCGAAAGTACAAACCCCAATGATGAGACCCCTCTGACCACAAAATAAACAAACCCCTGTTCTGCGGTGGACTGCAGGAGGTTTGGACCAAACTGAGGTCCCCCCCAACTGCATAGGTTCATCAGAACACATGGACACACAGGATAAAATATAAAGGGAAAATGGGTGCACAATAAAGAGACAGAAAAGCAACACGAAAGAGTGCTGAAAAGGTGAAGGCAGAGGTATTCACAATAAACAGCATGAAACAACCTCAAAATGACAGGAGCGACTATCAACACGTTCTGGATTGAAGCCAGGAACAGAATGAAGATTCTATTGCTCACATGGAAGTAAGCCAGACACAGGTTTATATAATGGAGGGGTTTAGTTCCAATAAGCAGCAATAGTCCATGAGGAACTCTAAATCCTTTCCATGCCACAAGAAGCCTGTTACCTCATGAATGGCCATGTAGATTTAAAGATGATCTATGCTCAGCTAATCTCTGTAATCTTCTAATCCCAGATATACCACAGGTTCTGGCAGAATGTGCCACATTCCTGGCTCATATATTTTGTTTTTCAGAAGGGAGACTTTATTTTCTAAGGCATCATTAGCATCAATCAAATCATTGTGTGAATTTGCATATTCCGCCATCTTAGATTCAATATGTGCTGTGTGTTCCAACAAAAGTTAATATACCCTCTCAATTTTGTGAGCATACCTTGTAGGTCTTAGTATGAGGATCTTGAGGAGCTGATGAGTTTCTGCATAGTTTACTTTGTGAGCAGAATTTTAGATCTGTCAGTTTGGTCCGACAATGGCACAGAGCCTCTGTGAGAGGAAAGCAAAGTATCAGAGGGGGATAATGGCACCATCTTGCCTGAGGCCTCAGCAACTTAATCCCAAGTGAAGAAGTCCATAAATTTAGCTGTGGAACTTCTTTCACAGGATCTGTCTCTGGGCATTGTGGTCACCGGGTGTTCATGAGCTGGAGGAGTCCAAATTGAAACATATAGGGCTGGTTTGAGACACTTTGGAGTCTTCTATTTGCTGGAGCTCAGGACTCAAGTAGCAGGCACCATCAGTCTACAGGCCATGCCCCTTCATTCAGAAATAATGTATGAATAGATGGAATAGAAGGTGAAAATGCATTGGTATACAAAATGCTAAGTGTATTTTTAGTCATCTGAAAAATTTCTCATCCACAGTAACTGCAAGTGTACAGAAAAAATCTAAACATAGCAACACAGTAACATAGTTAGCAAGGCCGTAAAAATACATTTGCTCATCCAGTTCAGCCTATATTCCATCAGAATAAATCCCCAGATCTATGTCCTTCTAAAGAACCTAATAACTGTAAGATACGATATCGTTACACTACAGGAAGACATCCAGGCCTCTCTTGACCCCTCGACTGAGTTCACCATCACCACCTCCTCAGGCAAGGAATTCCAGATTCTCACTGCCCTAACAGTAAAGAATCCAAATCTATATTGGTGGAAAAACCTTCTCTCCTCCAGAAGCAGAAAATGCCCCCTCGTGACCGTCACCTTCCTTGGTATAAACAGATCTTCGGAGATATATTTTTATTGTCCCCTTATATACTTATACATGGTTATTACATCACCCCTCAGTTGTCTTTTTTCTTGACTATATAAACCTAATTTTGCTAATCTCTCTGGTATTATAGTTCCCCCATTCCCTTTATAAATGTTGTTGTCCTCCTTTGTACTTGCTCTAGTTCCATTATATCTTTCCTGAGAACCGGTGCCCAAAACTGTACACAGTACTCCATGTGCGGTCTAACCAGGGATTTGTACAGAGGCAGTATAATGCTCTCATCATGTAGATCCAGACCTCTTTTAATGCACCCCATGATCTTGTTTGCCTTGGCAGCTGCTGCCTGGCACTGGCTGCTCCAGGTAAGTTTATCATTAACTAGGATCCCCAAGCCCTTCTTCATGTCAGATTTACCCAGTGGTTTCCTGTTCAGTGTGTAATGGTGATATTAATTCCTTCTTCCCATGTGTATAATCTTACATTTATCATTGTTAAACCACATCTGCCACCTTTCGGCCCAAGTTTTCAACTTATCCAGATCCATCTGTAGCAGAATACTATCTACTCTTGTACTGACGGCTTTACATATTTTTGTATCATCTGCAAATAGCAGTATTTTACTGTATAAACCTTCTACCAGATCATTGATAAATATGTTGAAGAGAATAGGTCCCAACACCGACCCATGCTGTACCCACTGGTCACAGCAACCCAGTTAGAGAGTATACCATTTATAACCACCCTCTGCTTTCTATCACTAAACCAGTTACTTACCTATTTACACACATTTTCCCTCAGACCCTTAATTCTCATTTTGTGTACCAATGTCTTGTGTGGCTCGGTATTAAACCCTTTGGAAAAATCAAGATATACCACGTCGAATGACTCACCTTCGTCCAGTCTAAAGCTTACCTCTTCATAAAAACTGATTAGATTGGTTTGACAGAAGTGATTCCTCATAATCCCATGCTGATATGGAGTTATGGAGTTAAACAGTTATTCTCATTGAGATAATCCAGAATAACATCCTTCAGAAACCCTTCAAATATTTAACCAACAATTGAAGTTAGACGCACTGGCCTATAATTTCCAGGTTCACTTTTAGAGCTCTTGTTGAATATTGGTACCACATTTGCTATGCGCCAGTCCTGTGGAACAGACCCCATCACTATAGAGTCCCTAAATATAAGAAATAATGGTTTGTCTATTACATTACTTAGTTCTCTTAGCACTCGTGGGTGTATGCCATCCGAACCCGGAGTTTTATCTATTTTAATCTTATTTAGCGGGTTTCGCACCTCTTCTTGGGTTAGATTGGTGACCCTTAATATAGGGTTTTCTTTGTCTCTCGACATTTCACCTAGCATTTTATTTACCAGTGTATACCATGGAGAAGAAGGTGTTTAACCCCTTCACCCCCAAGGGTGGTTTGCACGTTAATGACCGGGCCAATTTTTACAATTCTGACCACTGTCTCTTTATGAGGTTATTACTCTGGAACGCTTCAACGGATCTTCGCGATTCTGAGACTGTTTTCTCGTGACATATTGTACTTCACGTTAGAAGTAAAATTTCTTCGATATAACTTGCGTTTATTTTTGAAAAAAATGCAAATATGGCGAAAATTTTTAAAATTTTGCAATTTTCAAACTTTGAATTTTTATTCCCTTAAAACAGAGAAATATGTCACATAAAATAGTTAAGAAATAACATTTCCCACATGTCTACTTTACATCAGCACAATTTTGGAACCAAAATTTTTTTTTGTTAGGAAGTTATAAGGGTTAAAAGTTGACCAGCGATTTCTCATTTTTACAACAAAATTTACAAAGCCATTTTTTTTAGGGACCACCTCTCATTTGAAGTCACTTTGAGGGGTCTATATGGCAGAAAATACCCAAAAGTGACACCACTCTAAAAACTGCACCCCTCAAGGTACTCAAAACCACATTCAAGAAGATTATTAACCCTTCAGGTGCTTCACAGGAACTAAAGCAACGTGGAAGGAAAAAATAAATATTTAACTTTTTAGCCACAAAAATGATCTTTTACAAACTTTTTTTTTATTTTGACAAGGGTAAAAGGAGAAAATGGACAGATAAGGTTGTTATGCAATTTCTCCTGAGTACGCCAATACCCAATATGTGGGGGAAAACCACTGTTTGGGCACACGGCAGAGCTCGTAAGGGAAGGAGCGCCGTTTGACTTTTTCAAACTAAAATTGGCTGGAATTGAGATTGGACGCCATGTCGTGTTTGGAGAGCTCCTGATGCGCCTAAACAGTGGAAACCCCCACAAGTGACACCATTTTGGAAACTAGACCCCTAAGGTACTTATCTAGATCTGTTGTGAGCACTTTAAACCCCCAAGTGTTTCACAAAAGCTTATAATGCCTGGGTGTGAAAAAAAAAAAAAATCAATTTTCCACAAAAATGATTTTTTAGTCCCAAATTTTTGAATTTTCCCAAGGAAATTGGACCCCAAAAGTTGTTGTCCAATTTGTCCTGAGTACGCTGATACCCCATATGTGGGGGGGGGAAACTGTTTGGGTGCACGGCAGGGCTTGGAAAGGAAGTAGTAACGTTTTGGAATGCAGACGTTGATGGGGTCATGTTCCGTTTGCAGTGCCCCAGATGAGCCTAAATAGTGGAAACCCCCCACAAGTGACCCCATTTTGGAAACTAGACCCCCTAAGGAACTTATCTAGATCTTTGGTGAGCACTTTGAACCCCCAAGTGCTTCACACAAGTTTATAATGCCCGGGCATGAAAATAAAAAATCCTATTTTTTTCCCACAAAAATTATCTTTTAGTCACTAATTTTTTATTTTCCCAAGGGTAACAGGAGAAATTGGACCACGTAAGTTGTTGTCCAATTTGTCCTGAGTACGCTGATACCCCATATGTGGGGGGGAACCACTGTTTGGGCTCACGGCAGAGCTCGGAATGGAAGGAGCACCATTTGACTTTTTCCAACCAAAATTGGCTGGAATTGAGATTGGATGCCATGTTGCATTTGGAGAGCCCCTGATGTGCCTAAACAGTGGAAACCCCCCACAAATGACCCCATTTGGGAAACTAGACCCCCTAAGGAACTTTTCTAGATCTTTGGTGAGCAATTTGAACCCCAAGTGCTTCACACAAGTTTATAATGTAGAGCCGTAAAATTTAAAAATCATATTTTTTCCACAAAAATGATCTTTTCACCCCAATTTTTATTTTTCCAAGGGTAACAAGACTCCAAAAGTTATTGAGCAATTTGTCCTGAGTGCGCTGATACCCCATATGTGGGGGTAAACCACTGTTTGGGTGCATGGCAGAGTTTGGAAGGGAAGGAGCGCCGTCTGACTTTTTCAACGTAGAATTGGCTGGACGCCATGTCGTGTTTGGAGAGCTCCTGATCTGCCTAAACAGTGGAAACCCCATAAATGACACCATTTTGGAAACTAGACCCCTCAAGGAACTTATCTAGATGTGTGGTGAGAACTTTTAACCCCCAGGTGTTTCACTAAAGTTTATAACGTACAGCCGTAAAATAAAAAATCCTTTTTTTTTTTACAAAAATGATTTTTTCGCCCCTAATATTTTATTTTCACAAGGGTAACAGAAGAAATTGGAAACCAAAAGTTGTTGTCCAATTTGTCCTGAGTACGCTGATACCCAATATGTGGGAGAAAACTACTGTATGGGCGCACGTCAGGGCTCGGAAGGGAAGTAGTGACGTTTTGGATTGCAGACTTTGATGGAATGGTCTGGGGGCGTCATGTCACATTTGGAGAGCCCTGATGCACCTATACAGTGGAAACCCCCACAAGTGACCCCATTTTGGCAAATAGACCCCACAAGGAACTTATCTAGATGTGTGGTGAGCACTTTGAACCCCGAAGTGCTTCACAGAAGTTTATAACGCACAGCCGTAAAAATAAAAAATCCTTTTTTTTTTGCAAAAATGATTTTTTTGCCCCAATATTTTATTTTTACAAGGGTAACAGGAGAAATTGGACCCCAAAAGTTGTTGTCCAATTTGTCCTGAGTACGCTGATATCCAATATGTGGGAGAAAACTACTGTATGGGTACACGTTGGGGCTCGGAAGGGAAGTAGTGACGTTTTGGATTGCAGACTTTGATGGAATGGTCTGGGGGCGTCATGTCGCATTTGGAGAGCCCCTGATGCGCCTAAACAGTGGAAATCCCAAAAAGTGACCCCATTTTGGAAAATAGACCCCACAAGGAACTTATCTAGATGTGTGGTGAGCGCTATGAAGCCCCAAGTGCTTCACAGAAGTTTATAATGTACAGCCGTAAAAACAAAAAAATAATTGTTTTTGTACAAAAATGATATTTTCGCCCCCAGTTTTTTATTTTCCCAAGGGTAACAGAAGAAATAGGACAAATTGCACAATAACTCTTGGGGTCCAGAGTACGCTGATACCCCATATGTGGGGATAAACTACTGTTTGGACGCATGGCAGAGCTGAGAAGTGAAGGAGCACCGTTTGACTTTTTCAACGCAGAATTGGCTGGAATTGAGATCAGACGCCATGTCACATTTGGAGAGCCCCTGATGTGCTTAAACAGCGGAAACCCCCAATTCTAACTCCAACCCTAACCCCAACACACCCCTAACCCTAGTCCCAACCCTAACCACAAACCTAACCCTAACACACCCCTAATCCCAACCCTAACCCTAATCCTAACTTTAGCGCCAACCCTAACCCTAACTTTAGCCGCAACCCTAACCCTAACCCTAATGGGAAAATGGAAATAAATACTTTTTTTAATTTTATTATTTTTCCCTTACTAAGGGGGTGATAAAGGGGGGTTTGATTTACTATTTATAGCGGGTTTTTATGATTGGCAGCTGTCACGCTAAAAGACGCTTTTTATTGCAAAAATAGTTTTTGCATCATCACATTTTGAGAGCTATAATTTTTGCATATTTTGGCCCACAGAGTCATGTGAGGTCTTATTTTTTGCGGGACGAGTTGTCGTTTTTATTGGTACCATTTTTGAGCATGTGACATTTTTTGATCGCTTTTTATTTCGATTTTTGGGAGGTTAGAATGAACAAAAATCAGCAATTCATGAATTTCTTTTGGGGGAGGCGTTTATACCGTTCCGCGTGTGGTAAAATTGATAAAGCAGTTTTATTCTTCGGGTCAGTACGATTATGGCGATACCTCATTTATATCATTTTTTCATGTTTTGGCGCTTTTATAGAATAAAAACAATTTTATATAAAAAATAATTATTTTTGCATCGCTTTATTCTGCGAGCTATAACTTTTTTATTTTTTTGCTGATGATGCTGTATTATGGCTCGTTTTTTGCGGGACAAGATGACGTTTTCAGCGGTACCATGTCTTTTATATCGGTCTTTTTGATCGCGTGTTATTCCACTTTTTGTTCGGCGGTATGATGATAAAGCATTGATTTTTTGCTTCGTTTTTTTTTTTTTTTTTAAGGGGTTCACTAAAGGGGTTAACTAGTGGGACAGTTTTATAGGGGGGGTCGTTACGGATGCGGCGATACCAAATATGTGTACTTTTATTGCTTTGTTTTTTTTTATTTACAGGAAGAAGTGAATTTATTGGGGAATATTTTTTTTTTTTTTAATTTATTTTGGATTTTTTTTTTAAACATGTTTATTTTTATTTTTTTAACTTTTTTACTTTGTCCCAGGGTGGGACATCACTGTATTTTGTCAGATCGCTGGTGTGACAGTGTGCACAGCACTCTGTCACACCAGCGATCGCACAGGCATAGATGCAGGCGTCTCAGTGCCTGCTTTCAGCAGGCACTGAGGAAGCCGCCTCCCTCCAGGACCCCGGCGACATCTTGGATCCGGGTCCTGGGAGGGAGGAAGCCCTCAGAACAGCGCGATCACATCGCGCTGCTCTGAGGGTCTCAGGGGGGCGCGCAGGGAGCCCCCACCCTGCGCGATCCTCCCCTGTGCCCCCAGTACACCGCGATCATGTTTGATCGCGGTGTGCAAGGGGTTAATGTGCCGGGAGCGGTCCGTGACTGCTCCTGACACACAGTCATGGGTGTCAGCTGTGATAATCAGCTGACACCCGGCTGCGATCGGCTGCGCTCCCCCCGGGAGCGCGTCCGATCGCACGAGACGTACTATCCCGTCCATGGTCATACGGGCCCAGGTACCATGGACGGGATAGTACGTCCGATGGCAGTAAGGGGTTAATATATTAGCTTTTTCCTCGTCATATACAACCAATCTTTCCTCACAATTTTTTAAGGGGCCTACACTTTCTGTTTTGATTCTTTTACTATTGATGTAGTTGAAGAACAGTTTGGGATTAGTTCTACTCTCCTTACAATGCGCTTCTCTCTTTCCTTTTTGGCAGCTTTAACCCCTAAAAACCATTTTGTAGGTTAAGGACCAGGCCTATTTTTACAATTCTGACCACTGTCATTTTATGTGCTTATAACTCTGGAATGCTTCAACTGATCTTGGCGATTCTAAGAATGTTTTCTCGTGACATATTGTATTTCATGATAGTGGTAAAATTTCTTCGATATAACTTGCGGTTATTCATGAAAAAAATGGAAATATGGCAAAAACTTTTAATTTTTATGCCCTTAAATCAGAGAAATATTTCACAAAAAATAGTTAATAAATAACATTTCCCACATGTCTACATTACATCAGCTCAATTTTGGAACCAAAATTTTTTTTTGCTAGGAAGTTATAAGTGTTAAAAGTTGACCAGCGATTTCTCATTTTTCCAACATAATTTACAAAACCATTTTTTTTAGGGACCACCTCATATTTGAAGTCACTTTGAGGGGTCAATATGACAGAAAATACCCAAAAGTGACACCATTCTAAAAACAGCACACCGCAAGGTGTTCAAAACCACATTCAAGAAGTTTATTAACACTTTAGGTACTTCACAAGAATTGAAGCAATGTGGAAGGAAAAAATGAACATTTAACTTTTTTCCCCAAAATTTTTCTTTCGACACAATTTTTTTTTTTTGTCAAAGGTATCATAAAAAATGAACCACAATATTTGTTGTACAATTTCTCCTGAGCACACCGATACCCCATGTGTGGGGGAAAACCAATCTTTAGGCACACGGCAGTGTTCAGAAGGGAAGGAGCATCATTTGAGATTTTGAATGTCAGCTTGGCTGTAATCGAGAGCGGACGCCATGTCATGTTTGGAGAGCCCCTGATGTACCTAAACAGTGGAAACCACCAATATGTAACCCCATTTTGGAAACTAGACCCCCCAAGGAACTTATCTAAATGTGTGGGGAGCACTTTGAACCCCCAAAAGCTTCACAGAAGGTTATAACGTAGAGCCGTAAAATTAAAAAATCATATTTTGTTCACAAAAATGATCTTTTCACCCCCAATTTTTATTTTCCAAAGGGTAACAGGACCCCAAAAGTTATTGTGCAATTTGTCCTGAGTACTCTGATACCCAATATGTAGGGGTAAACCACTATTTGGGCGCATGGCAGAGCTTGGAAGGGAAGCAGCGCCATTTGACTTTTTTGCCTGGAATTGAGATTGAATGCCATGTCGCATTTGGAGAGTCCCTGATGTGCCTAAACAGTGGAAACCCCCCACAAGTGACCCCATTTTGGAAACTAGACCCCTCAAGGAACTTATCTAGATGTGTGGTGAGCACTTTGAACCCCCAAGGGCTTCACAGAAGGTTATAACATAGAGCTGTAAAATTAAAAAATCATATTTTTTCCAAAAAAATGATCTTTTCACCCCCAATTTTTATTTTCCAAAGGGTAACAGGACCCCAAAAGTTATTGTGCAATTTTTCCTGAGCACGCTGATACCCCATATGTGGGGGTAAACCACTATTTGGGCGTATGGCAGAGCTCGGAAGGGAAGGAGCGCCGTTTTGGAATGCAGACTTTGATGGAATGGTCTTAAGGTGTCATTTTGCGTTTGCAAAGCCCCTGATGTGCCTAAACAGTAGAAACCCCCAAGTGACGCCATTTTGGAGACTAGACCCCCCAAGGAACTTATCTAGATGTGTGGTGAGTAGAGTTGAGCGATACTTTCCGATATCCAAAAGTATCGGAATCGGAATGGTATCGCCGATACCCAAAAAATATCGGCGATACCCGATACCGATACCGGAAATCCAATGTAAGTCTATGGGAGCAAAATATCGGAATTAAAAAAAACCCATTCTTGCCTTGTTGGTTAATTGTACATGAAGGAAAACAACAAAGAGTAATGTAGAATGTATTGGGGAAGGTTGAGGAGACATTAAAGGCATAGATGTTTAACCCAATCAAATGGAATAGCATAAATGTTTTTTTTTTTTAAAGATGTTCGGATTGACGAAGAAATTGACAATGTTGTTAATGTTTTTTCTATTTTGGCAAATATGTATATTTCACAACTTCCATGCTCTTCACCTTATTAACTTTTGACACACTTTCTCCTTCATAATCTTCAGCAGCATCATCTTTTTCATCAAATTATTCTTCATCTTCACCTTCTTTATCTTCTTCTTAAACTTCTTGCTATTCATCTTTTTGTTAACATTACTCATATTCTTCTTATTCAACTATTATTCTTCTTCATATTGTACTTCATCTTCTTCATCATATTATTATTTGTGACAGAGATTCCTGTACTTGTAATCTGTCAAAGTATGAATTTTTCATCCTTCCATTCTTGCTGTCACAAAAGATTTAAATTACAACAGTATTTGTCCGTGTTCAGTTTAGCCTGCAGCAGCAGGCATTTTCCAGGGGCACCACGAGGAGGAACGGACTCACCCCCATACACTGCTTAGTCTTCTTCTGCTTATAATTTAGAGCATATATTTTGCACTTCATTTTGGTCTTATACTTCATGTTCTTCTGCTTTTTGATCTTCTGCTTAATGTTCTTAAGTCTCTTGCTCTGTATCTTGTAGTTTGTCTTAACCTTCTTAGTCCTGTTAGGTAATCTTTTATTTCTTCTTTGTGATGGTGTTTAGGCTGGTTGGCTTGATGCTCGTCGTACTTGTGGTCGTCATCTTCTTCGGGGTGGTCATCAGGGTCGTCGTCTTCATTGTTGGAGATCCAGAGTGATTACCCAAAAAAACATTTAAAAAATCTTCAATTTGTAAATGTAGCAGAAGGTACAAGAGCCAATGCAAGTAACGAGGACCAGCTGACTGTGCTGGAACCCGGAGGGGCAGCAGAAGGAAAAGAGCCAATGGCACAACCGAGGACCAGCTGACGTTACTGGGACACGGTTACTAAGCAGGAGGTACCTGTGCTCCAAAGCACTACCAAGGACCAGCAGACGTTGCTGGAACTCGGATACCGAGATGGAGGCACCTAGGCCAAAGGCACTGCGGAGGACCAGTTGACGGTACTGGAACCCGGACGGGTAGCAGGAGGTACAAGAGCCAATGCAAGTTACGAGGACCAGCTAACTGTGCTGGAACCCGGAGGGGCAGCAGAAGGAAAAGAGCCAATGGCACAACCGAGGACCAGCTGACGTTACTGGGACACGGTTACTAAGCAGGAGGTACCTGTGCTCCAAAGCACTAGCAAGGACCAGCAGACGTTGCTGGAACTCGGATACCGAGATGGAGGCACCTAGGCCAAAGGCACTGCGGAGAACCAGTTGACGGTACTGGAACCCGAACGGGTAGCAGAAGGTACAAGAGCCAATGCAAGTAACGAGGACCAGCTGACTGTGCTGGAACCCGGAGGGGCAGCAGAAGGAAAAGAGCCAATGGCACAACCGAGGACCAGCTGACGTTACTGGGACACGGTTACTAAGCAGGAGGTACCTGTGCTCCAAAGCACTACCAAGGACCAGCAGACGTTGCTGGAACTCGGATACCGAGATGGAGGCACCTAGGCCAAAGGCACTGCGGAGAACCAGTTGACGGTACTGGAACCCGGACGGGTAGCAGGAGGTACAAGAGCCAATGCAAGTAACGAGGACCAGCTAACTGTGCTGGAACCCGGAGGGGCAGCAGAAGGAAAAGAGCCAATGGCACAACCGAGGACCAGCTGACGTTACTGGGACACGGTTACTAAGCAGGAGGTACCTGTGCTCCAAAGCACTACCAAGGACCAGCAGACGTTGCTAGAACTCGGATACCGAGATGGAGGCACCTAGGCCAAAGGCACTGCGGAGAACCAGTTGACGGTACTGGAACCCGGACGGGTAGCAGAAGGTACAAGAGCCAATGCAAGTAACGAGGACCAGCTGACTGTGCTGGAACCCGGAGGAGCAGCAGAAGGAAAAGAACCAATGGGACAACCGAGGACCAGCTGACGTTACTGGGACACGGTTACTAAGCAGGAGGTACCTGTGCTCCAAAGCACTACCAAGGACCAGCAGACGTTGCTGGAACTCGGATACCGAGATGGAGGCACCTAGGCCAAAGGCACTGCGGAGAACCAGTTGACGGTAATGGAACCCGGACGGGTAGCAGGAGGTACAAGAGCCAATGCAAGTAACGAGGACCAGCTGACTGTGCTGGAACCCGGAGGGGCAGCAGAAGGAAAAGAGCCAATGGCACAACCGAGGACCAGCTGACGTTACTGGGACACGGTTACTAAGCAGGAGGTACCTGTGCTCCAAAGCACTACCAAGGACCAGCCGACGTTGCTGGAACTCGGATACCGAGATGGAGGCACCTAGGCCAAAGGCACTGCGGAGAACCAGCTGACGGTACTGGAACCCGGACAGGTAGCAGAAGGTACCCATGGAAATTTAAGTTGACAGGCCGCGAGCCGGCCGCAGTTACCGAATCCCACAGTACTACAGTGGATGATTGTCCTATTGTCACAACGGAAACAGCCTTTATTTGCATATCCCGCAGCACACATAGGAAGCACCTAAACTCCAGGCACCATAGAGTCGGCTAACCCGACCGCAACACGACAGGACAACTTATTGGAGGCTAAGTGACGTTTACACTGACAGGAAACAGATGGCGTGCTGTAACCAGTCTGGGCAGGAGTGAGTACCCGTGCCAATGACACTTCCGAGCAACAACTGTCAGTGTTGGAGCCCAGGGATGAGAAGAGAACAGGGTGGAGGCAGCAGGACTGTTTGCCGTACACACAGCAGGGGAACAGCTGACATTACTGAACCCAGTAACACAGGAGCAAGTGTTCACTGTGCTAACAGCACTTCCGAGCAACAACTGGCGGTGTTGGAGCCCAGGGATGAGAAGAGAACAGGGTGGAGGCAGCAGGACTGTTTGCCGTACACACAGCAGGGGAACAGCTGACATTACTGAACCCCAGTAACACAGGAGCAAGTGTTGACTGTGCTAACAGCACTTCCGAGCAACAACTGGCGGTGTTGAAGCCCAGGGATGAGAAGAGAGCAGGGTGGAGGCAGCAGGACTTTTTGCCGTTCACACAGCAGGGGAACAGCTGACATTACTGAACCCCAGTAACACAGGAGCAAGTGTTGACTGTGCTAACAGCACTTCCGAGCAACAACTGGCGGTGTTGAAGCCCAGGGATGAGAAGAGAACAGGGTGGAGGCAGCAGGACTGTTTGCCGTACACACAGCAGGGGAACAGCTGACATTACTGAACCCCAGTAACACAGGAGCAAGTGTTGACTGTGCTAACAGCACTTCCGAGCAACAACTGGCGGTGTTGAAGCACAGGGATGAGAAGAGAGCAGGGTGGAGGCAGCAGGACTTTTTGCCGTTCACACAGCAGGGGAACAGCTGACATTACTAAACCCCAGTAACACAGGAGCAAGTGTTGACTGTGCTAACAGCACTTCCGAGCAACAACTGGCGGTGTTGGAGCCCAGGGTCAAGGAGGATGTTTAACACTAGATCAAGTATTTTCCTTGTTACGTGTCAATTAAAAATGTCTATACTCCAAACAAGAGAAATATAAAACTTTAGTACCATAAGATGATGATTTTACTTTAAAAAATATATGTAAATTAATAATTTACAAACATAAACGCATACATTAACATGTTGAAAAGCAATGCAAACCACAATAAAAATAGATTAAATAATCTGCTATACGGTTTTAAATAAAAGCATTCAAGTACATATCAGAATCCATTAATGATGGATAAGTAACAGTATGTACACCATTTTTATTGTATAGACAATGAATGGCTGACTTAAAAACATAATCAGCATTACAAGTTATCTGTAACATTCATAAAACTTTACATTTGCTGAATAATATCACTAAAAAGTTTTTAAAAATATCTAAAATTTCCATCATGTAATACTGATAATATGTGCCAATCATTTATATTAACAAACAAAACCTTTAAAAAGTGCATAGTGCATAGTGAAAACAGCTATTTATGCCTGACTGTGGACTTGCAAGCATGACAACGGATAGATAAGGTATATATAGATGAGACTGCATAGCCACAGATGGTGAATGGCGATGTAATACTGTACCTCAATAAAGTGTGCGTTACTACTACATACTTTTTTTTATATAGCTTTATAAAAGGGTACGTGCATGTATGGTTGCGCCTTTGTTTGGACGCACAGACTGGCTTCCTGCTGTGACGCGTTGGGTATTGGAGCGTCTGTGCGTCTTATGACGCAGACTAACATTCACGGTGCGCATCGTTCATCATCGCAAGCGTACCGACAACACAAAGGCGTTGTCATGACTGCTTTACTCAGTAAACGTGCACCTATCATGAAACATACACGCATGTGCCCTATTACATAACAAGCTACAAGAAAAACGAGTGTGAGGTGTGACACAGCTGTTTTGTTAAGGTACAGTATTATATTGACATTGTACAGGTGTCGCTATTCAGTCTGATAAATAGATATCATTCACCTATTCTATCAGTTGTCGTTCTTTCAGCACCACTTACAGGTATATATTTTGCTATTGTGACTATGCACTATTGACTTTAACAAGGTAATGCATGATTTTTGTTACCGATTATCATGTTTACATGAAGGACCTTTATGATATGGGCTGTTAAATTTCTAATTAAATATGTATTTTTTAAAATGACACAAATATAAGTAATGTTGAAGAGGACTATTCCTACATGCATTGTTTGCACAATATTACAGGTGTACATCACGTCCCTTAATCAACATTGGATTATTATATTTACTTGTATGCTTTTATTTAAAAGCCAAGAACACTGAAGTCTAACCTTCGCACTGCAGCTGTTGTCAAAGTTCAACCCACAATATGCACTTCCAACATTGCAGCATTTGAGTCATGATGTGAGTTTGATTTGTCTAAGCTATGGAGTGACAAGGTTGACCATCAGTATCCTATAGCATAAGTAGGCTTTTGTGTTAGCATTTGTTTTCGACATGTGCATATCTGAAATAATATGTCACAATTATTTTGTTACAGATTTGTGACAAAGACTAATCATTTTATGGTTTTAAAGCTGACGTTTCAATTGTTTACAGCTTAGAAATCAGGGTGTAGCCTCATATCTATGTGTAGCACTAGACACTTTGACATGTCATGTTTTTTTCACCATGTGTAGGTAGCTAGCAGTAATTTTTGCCGGACACACAGCAGGGGAACAGCAGGCGTTACTGAACCCCACAAACACATCAGCGATTGTTTTCATCTGTGCATCTAACACTTCTGAGCAGCAACTGGCGGTGTTGAAGCCCAGGGTCAAGGAGGGTGTAGGCAGAGGCCTAGTATGAGATGTTTGAAGTTGAATTTGTAGTTAGCAGCAGTAATTTTTGCCAGACACACAGCAGGGGAACAGCAGGCGTTACTGAACCCCACAAACACATCAGCGATTGTTTTCATCTGTGCATCTAACACTTCTGAGCAGCAACTGGCGGTGTTAAAGCCCAGGGTCAAGGAGGGTGTAGGCAGAGGCCTAGTATGAGATGTTTGAAGTTGAATTTGTAGTTAGCAGCAGTAATTTTTGCCAGACACACAGCAGGGAACAGCAGGCGTTACAGAACCCCACAAACACATCAGCGATTGTTTTCATCTGTGCATCTAACACTTCTGAGCAGCAACTGGCGGTGTTGAAGCCCAGGGTCAAGGAGGGTTTTGAAATAAAATATTGAGTTATTGCCTTGTTACGTGGCCATTGCAAATGTATGTACTTCAAACAAGAATAAATGAAGTTTTACTAGGACAATAAAATGATGAATTTCAATTCCAAGAATAGAAAAATATTTATACTTGAGAGTCCTCAGTGGTTGATACCGTTTAATGGCTAACTGAAAAGATGGTAACAAATTCAAAGCTTTCGAGACTACTCAGGTCTCTTCATCAGGCTAAGAGTAAAACAAAAAATGAAGAATCACATATTTCTACACACAACAGGACACAGGAATAGTGCAATAGGTAAGACAAGTGACGTGAAGCAGAACTGTCATTATGGCAGAGGGATGATCATAAATATTGGAACAGTTCATAGATAAGGATAGAAAGTTTTATTGCCCTCTGATTGGGGACGCAGATTCCTTAATTGATATAGAATGACATGAATACGTGTGATCTATTCATTACAGCACTAACATTGTCAAAGGTCATCATGAGATTATATTCCCAAACCTTTCTATCTTTCTCAGATTTGAAGTTAGATTTTAATACCAGTAGTTCCATATCCATCATGCTATGACCGGGCATACAAAAGTGTTTTGCCACAGGTAAATCCATTATTTTTTCTCTTATTGTGTGGCGATGATAATTCATCCTTGTTCTCAGTTTTTGGCCGGTCTCCCCCACATACAGACCCCCAGTTGGACATTTTGTACATATAATTAGGTACACCACATTAGATGTGATGCAGCTGAAAGTACCTTTGATCTTGTAGTCCTGATGGGAGTAGGGGATCTTTATCTTGTCCGTGGTCATTATAGATGCACAGGTTTTACATTTCTTATGGTTGCAAGGAAAGGTTCCTGCAGCTGTTGGGGAGGACAGGGAGCTTCTGACAATGATGCTTCTTAGATTTGGGGGCTGCCTAAAACACAGTATGGGGGGTCGCCTCAGAAAGACTTTTTTGAACCAGGGATACCATCCAAGAACAATTGAAAACCAAATTTCAAGAGCCAACAGAATATCAAGGAATCACCTGCTACATTACAAAGGTAAAGAAGAAAATAACCGGGTGCCTGTAGTGGTCACCTACAATCTAAATCTGGAGGTGCTAAGGGGAGCTACACGGAAACTACAACCTTTACTACAAAAAGATGCCCGATATTACAATCCATATTTCCAGACCCCCCACTACTGTGTTTTAGGCAGCCCCCAAATGTAAGAAGCATCATTGTCAGAAGCTCCCTGTCCTCCCCAACAGCTGCAGGAACCTTTCCTTGCAACCAGAAGAAATGTAAAACCTGTGCATCTATAATGACCACGGACAAGATAAAGATCCCCAACTCCCATCACGACTACAAGATCCCAGCTACTTTCAGCTGCATCACATCTAAAGTGGTGTACCTAATTATATGTACTAAATGTCCAAATGGGGGTCTGTATGTGGGGGAGACCGGCCAAAAACTGAGAACAAGGATGAATTATCATCGCCACACAATAAGAGAAAAAATAATGGATTTACCTGTGGCAAAAAACTTTGGTATGCCCGGTCATAGCATGATGGATATGGAATTACTGGTATTAAAATCTAACCTCAAATCTGAGAAAGATAGAAAGGTTTCGGAATATAAGCTCATCATGACCTTTGACACTCTTAGTGCTTGAATGAATAGATCACACGGATTCATGTCATTCTATATCAATTAAGGAATCTGCGTCTCTGCCCTTCCAGGGGCATGAAAACACAAAACAAGACCCCAATCAGAGGGCAATAAAACTTTCTATCCTTATCTAGGAACTGTTCCAATATTTATGTTCATCCCTCTGGCATAATGACAGTTCTGCTGCACGTCACTTGTCTTACCTATTGCACTATTCCTGTGTCCTGTTGTGTATAGAAATATGTGATTCTTCATTTTTTGTTTTAGTCTTTGCCTGATGAAGAGATGTGAGTAGCCTCGAAAGCTTGCAATTTGTTACCATCTTTTCAGTTATCCATTAAAAGGTATCAACCACTGAGGACTCTCAAGTCTAAATATTTATCTATCTACTGGCTAACACGGTACAAAGATACACATCTTTCCTAATTTCAAGAATAAAAATAAAGACCCTGCAAATATAAACGCATATATGCACATGTCAACAAGAAATGGAACAACACACCACCCAAAAATTAGTTTACAAAATATAGTGTTGTAAATTTAAGAATAAAAGTCCATTTTTGTATTTATGAATAATGCTTAAGGAACGCTATGTTAAACCATAACATAGTGAAGACAATGGATTTTGTAATAGTCACTCATCATCATCATTGCAATTTATATGTGACAGTCACAGACATTTCAATTATTTAAGTTAATAAAATCGTTACTTTGTACAGCATGTATGACATGTCCAGCATGGACTCATCAATGTGATGACGCAATAATGTACGATAAAAAATAACCATTTAAAAAAACATTATGCATTGTCACAATTTAAGTGTGTGCCTGCAAGTGTAGGTGAAACAAAGGCTACGGATAGCAAAGGTATATTCTATGTCTGTATCAGACAGTGGACAGCCTCTGATGGGTAATGGCGATGTTATACTGTACGTCAATAAAGTCTGCGGCTGCAATCATGCATTTTTTGCTTGTACAGTGTTGAAGAGGGTAAAAGCATGTCTGGTTGCGCAAGGCTTTATCCGTCAACACTACCTTCCTACTGTCACACGTAGGGTAGGGTAGCGTGTGTCTATTAGATGACTCTCTATAAAATGTGACCTTACGCAGCGTTATTCTGCCCTAGGGACGCCAAAAATACGACAGCAGTAATCATTTACTGTCTAATACGCCACCTATGACCAACAAAAAAAGCACGTTCCCTCTTTAACAATCTACAAGACTAACAAGCGTAATGGTTGACGCTGACTTTATTGAGGTACAGTATTACATCGACATTGTCCATGAGTAACTATGCACTGTGATACCTATATACCATTATTAATTTATATCTGTTGTGGTTGTTTCAACAGCACTTGCAGGTATAACTACCTATTGTCAGTATGCATGATGCACTTTCTAGATGTAATAATTTATTATTGCACATTATTACCAGGTTTAGATGCTGGCCATTTCATATATGGTGTGTGAAGTTACAGTTGGCATCAGTATGTGTATTTTATAATGTCTGTCATAAATATAACTCGTGATGATGATGATGAGGATGTTTATGATTCGTACATCCATTGACTGCATTATCTTACAGGTACAGATAAAGTTCCTTAAAAAGCATTAATTGATAAGTATGAAATGTACTTTTATGCATTAATTTCAAAAAGTGAACACTATGTTTTAGTTTTTGTTACCATTTCTAATAGACATGTGCAGATATGCGCTGTGATGACAAATTATTATTTGTCCATATTTGTTATAAAAATGTATCATTCTAGGCCTGGAAAACTTCACAATTTCATGTTTTAAGCATAACAATCAGGGTGACGGCTCTTCCCTATTTGGAGCATGTTTGACATGGGTTTTTCTGTGCATGTGTAGGGAACAGGAGACTTCTTGCCGGACACACAGCAGGGGAACAGCTGGCGTTACTGAACCCCACTAACACTATAGCTTGTGTATTGGTCTGTGGACACGACACTTCTGAGCAGCAACTGGCAGTGTTGTAGCCCAGGGAGTAGAGTTCAGGTGGTAGAAAGATGAACATAACAGGAGACATGGATAACGTTGCGAACCAGTTATTTAATCTGAAAACGGACAGACATATTCAGGCGAGATCCATGCCTTGTTCATTTTCAGAAAAGTAAGCCGGTCTACATTATCGGAGGATAGTCGCATGCGACAGTCTGTTAGTACACCACCTGCAGCACTAAAGACGCGCTCCGATAATACACTGGCAGCAGGGCAAGCCAGCACCTCCAATGCATACTGGCTAAGCTCTGGCCATGTATCCAGCTTAGAGACCCAAAACTTGAATGGGGAAGAGCCATCTGGGAGTACACTGAGAGGGAAAGACATGTAGTCTGTCACCATCTTACGGAAACGTTGCCTCCTGCTGACTGGATGTCATGTATAGTGTACAGTTCCTATAGCGTCTTGTGCTTGGGTGCGAGGAAAACACATGAGACATAGGTTGATATGAAATGACTTGTATTACTTCATACAAGCATGCAGAAAAGGTCACACAGTTTGCAGGAACAGAGGCAGGAGACACAGCAGGCCAGAGTAACTTCAAGCTCTACAATAACTCTCCAAAGCAGGTTCAGGATCTCTTCTCTGTACCTGTAAGGTTCTTTGTATATGTTCTTGAAACTCAGTTTTTCCGTCAGCCATTTTGCTTTCTGTCTTGCTGCAGCTATCTTGCCCTCAGTCAATATGGAGTTTTCAGCTTTCATGTTCCCGCCCTGATTCTCTCCCTCTTGCTTCTTAAGCAGCCACAGCTGAGCAATCAGTGCTTCTGAATCTAGCCTGCAGTGAACCTGTGACCTGACTCCTGGAAGCCTTGGACTATGTACTCCAGCTATTCCTACTGAGGAACTCTGAACACTTGTGGACTCTGGAACCCTGCTCTTTGAAAGATCCACGTTTGCATGGACTTACGGTAACAGAGAAGAAGATCCTGAACCTGTTGTGGAGAGTGATTGCTGAGCTTAAGTTACTCTGGCCTGCTGTGTCTCCTGCTTCTGTATCTGCAAACTGTGTGACTATTTTTGCCACTTGTATGAAGTAATACAAGACCTTCTATATCAAACCTGTGTTTCATGTATTTTCATCGCACCCAAGCACAAGACGCTATATGAACTGTACAACATACATTACACGATTCAGAAGCCAAAACGTTAGTGTCTGCTGAGTCTGGGAAGGCTGTGTCTGCTGTAACTGTGGATATCAGACGTCCAGTTGTACTTTCTGTGATGACAGTGGTTGTGACTTCTCACAACCATTCCAGGTGAGCAATTCCCTTAAGTTTTTTTTTCTGCAGTGTTACCACGGGTAAACACTATTGTTTTTTTTTCTCTTCCCTCTTTTGTGTCTGCTGTAACTGTGGATATCAGATGTCCGGTTGAACTTTCTGTGATGATAGTGGTTGTGACTTCTCACAACCATTCCAGGTGAGCAGTTCCCTTAATTTTTTTTTCTCTTTGCAGTGTTACCACAGGTAAACACTATTGTTTTTTTTTCCTTTTCTCCTCTCCTTCCAGTACTCCTGTCTTAAAAGATCTGGAAAATGGAGGCCCGCATAAAGGAACTTTGCGGAGTGACTGATAATATCCTTGCAGATTTACAGACTATAAAAACCCGTTTTACAAACCTACAGGATCTCACTAATCACAATTTGCAAGTGTTTGGACAGACTGCCCAGGATTTGCGAGCCAGGATTGAGGTTCTAGAGGAGCGAGTCCAGGCTCCTGCCGTAGCCCGAAGTTCTGGGATTCCCAAGTTGCCCCCTTTTCGTTTTGGCAGTGAACGTGAAAAATTCAGGGGATTTATTTACCAATGCAATCTGTTTTTTTCTGCACATGCTTCACAATTTCCCACTGAACGATCTAAAGTGCTTACTATAATTATGTTACTTACCAACAAGGCTTTGATGTGGGCAAACCCTCTGATTGAGACTGAGGATGAATGTTTGGATCATCTTGATGCTTTCATTTCAGCCATGGGGCAGGTGTTTGATGACCCCAATCGAGGTGCAACAGCTGAAGCAGCCATGTTAACTTTGCGCCAAGGTAAGCACTCGGTAGCCGAATATGCCTTGGATTTCAGGAGATGGGCCCTTGATACCAACTGGGACAGTTCCGCCAAAAAATCTATTTTTCGAAAGGGGTTGTCTCCACTAATTAAGGATGAACTTGCTCGTGCCGACCCTCCCACTGCGTTAGGTGACTTTATTAACTACTGCATCCGTATTGATGCTCGCCTGACTGAACGCAGGCAAGAGAGATGGTTCGAAAGCAATCGCACTAACCTTTTCCTACCTTCCTCCCCAGCTAAGGAACCTTTGAGTAGGATCACACGGGAACCTGAACCTGAACCCATGCAGGTAGACTCTTTACAAAGACGGGTTAGTGATGCACGCAAGGAACATCGTTTTAAGGAAAATCTATGTTTCTATTGTGGTAAGTCAGGGCACTTCATTATAAACTGCCCCAGCCGTTCTCGTAAGACTACTGCAGCACTCATTCACTGTGAGTGTTGCGAGAGGAGATCTGTCAGGTCCGAGCCTCAGGCTCCAGAGAGATCTGCAGCAACAGATCTTGATTTCTCGGACTTAAACTCCGTTACTTCTGAGGACGATGACTGTGTAAACGCTGCAATTTTTCAAGTTTCCTCAGCGGTGTCCCAGCTGAGTTGTAGGAAAAACAATTCTCATTCCTTCCTTTCCATCAAACTCTGGGTTAACTCAGTCTGGGTGTCTAGCTCTGCTATGATCGACTCAGGGGCAAGTGGGAATTTTATGGATGTCTCCTTTGCTCTGAAACAGGGGATACGTTCAGTGAAGAAGGCTACTCCATTACAGATGGAAACTGTGGATGGCTCCCTGCTGACCTCTGGACCAGTGGATCAGGAAACGGAGCCTTTAAGGGTCCTTATGGGTAAAGATCATCAAGAGAAACTGTCCTTTATGCTTATCTCTTCTCCCCACTTTCCCATTATTCTAGGGCTACCATGGCTGCAGGCTCAGAACCCTACCATTAACTGGGAGACCAAGGAATTACACTTTCCAGAGAAACAGATGAGTCCAGAAGTTTCAGCTTGCTCTGTTCCTAAAGGAACCATGTCAGTCCCTGAACTACCAGCTGTATACCAGGACTATGTGGATTTATGTGACAAGAAGAACGCTGACCAGCTTCCCCCTCACCGTCCATATGATTGTCCAATTGAATTATTGCCTGGAGCAGAGATACCTTTTGGTAAGATCTACCCCTGGCGGGGTCTGAGCTAAAGGCTTTAAAGGATTACATAGACGAAAATCTAGCCAAGGGCTTCATACGCCCCTCTTCATCTCCTGCAGGTGCACCCATCTTCTTTGTGAAGAAGAAAGATGGATCTCTGAGACCCTGCGTAGACTATAGGGAACTCAATAAGGTTACTATTAGAAACCGTTATCCATTGCCTTTAATCCCTGAGTTATTGGAGAGAGTACGGCATGCCAAAATTTTCTCTAAATTGGATCTCCGTGGGGCCTATAACTTGGTCCGTATTAGACCTGGGGATGAGTGGAAGACTGCATTCAGGTCACGCTATGGACACTTTGAATATCTAGTTATGCCTTTTGGTCTGAGTACCGCCCCAGCCACTTTCCAACACTTGGTGAATGACATCTTCAGGGATCTCCTAGATACATTCGTGGTGATTTATTTGGATGATATTCTAATTTTTTCTAATTCCACAGAGGAACATCATGGACATGTGAGAATGGTCTTGGAACGTCTAAGACAAAACCATCTTTACATCAAACTTGAAAAGTGTGAATTCCATAGGACCGAAATTCAATTTCTGGGGTATGTACTGTCTACACAAGGAATTAGTATGGATGGAAGCAAGACCCAAGCCATCAAGGATTGGCCAAGTCCTAGAAATGTGAAGGAGGTGCAGCGCTTCATCGGGTTTGCCAACTTCTATAGACGTTTCATTAGGAATTTCTCTGAGGTAGTGTCACCTATCACCCAACTTACCCGGAAAGAGTCTAGGTTCTCCTGGACTCCCCAAGCCCAGGAAGCATTTTCCCGTCTGAAAGATAAATTTACCACTGCACCTATCTTGGTACATCCCAACCCCGAACTTGCCTTCATAATAGAGGTGGATGCTTCAGATTGTGCCGTTGGAGCTATACTCTCTCAAAGAACAGGTGAGAAGAATGTCTTGCATCCCTGTGCCTTCTTTTCCCAGCAGTTGTCTTCGGCTGAGAGGAACTATGATGTGGGCAATAGAGAGTTGTTGGCCATTATTGCCGCCTTCAAAGAATGGAGACACCTTCTTCAGGGAGCTGCACAACAAATAGTCGTCCTGACAGACCATCGCAACCTTGAATTTATCAGGTCGGCTAAATGCCTGACTCCTCGTCAGGCTCGCTGGAATCTTTTCTTAAACCAATTTAATTTTGTTATTTCTTATAGACCAGGATCACGCAATGGAAAGGCTGATGCACTCTCTAGGATTCATTCAGCAGAGACCCGTCCACTTGCTCCTCCTAAGACTATTCTTCCTGACTCTAGATTCCTGGGAGTGATTCATAATCAAGACCTACTTAAGGACATCAAGGAAGCATACCATGCGGATTCCTTGTTGGCACAACCCCCAAGGGACGTAAGTCTTGTCTTTAAGAATGGTGTGTGGATTCTGGGACAACGTCTGTATATTCCTGAAACAGTCAGATTGAGAGTATTGCAACTCATCCACGATTCCAAGATAGCTGGGCATAGAGGAATTCTAAAGACACAGGAATTTCTTTCTCGTTTCTTTTGGTGGCCCACTTGCAGGAAGGATGTTTTAAACTATGTCACTTCATGTGAAGTCTGTGCAAGATGCAAAACACCTCGCTCCTCACCAACTGGTCTGTTGCAACCTCTTCCCACCCCGTCCCGCCCGTGGGGATCCATTTCTATGGACTTCATTGTGGAGTTACCAACCTCTCAAGGGAAGAACACCATTCTAGTGGTGGTTGACCGTCTAACAAAAGCAGCTCAATTTATCCCTTGTGTCGGCTTACCCACTGCAAAACAGACATCAGATTTGATGATTAAAGATGTGTTTCGCTTACATGGAGTACCGGATGAGGTTATTTCGGATCGAGGGGTGCAATTCACTTCTAGATTTTGGCAAAATTTCTGTGCAGCATTGGACATTAAAGTAAACCTTTCTTCTGCTTTTCATCCCCAGACTAATGGACAGACCGAACGAACCAATCAAACCCTGGAGCAGTATCTCCACTGCTTTATCTGCCACCTACAGGATGATTGGGTGGATCTACTTCCATTAGCTGAGTTCTCTTATAACAACTCTCAGAGTGCCTCCACTAAGCAGTCTCCTTTTTACTCCAATCTAGGTTATCATCCTAACATTCTACCACGATTTCCCATAGAAACGCCTTTACCAGCAGTGGCGGAAAGAATCACGTCTTTACAGAAGAATATGGATCTTCTAAAAGAGAATCTGGAATCGGCTCAGGAAAGGTACAAGAAAGCAGCAGATAAATTTCGTAAACCTGCACCAGCTTTCAAGGTAGGAGACCTGGTCTGGCTGTCAACCAGAAATCTTAAGTTAAGGATTCCATCATCTAAATTGGGACATAAGTACATTGGACCCTATAAAATCAGTAAGATTATAAGTGCCGTTGCTTGTCGTCTTCAACTGCCCAGAACTATGAGAATCCACCCTGTCTTTCATGTATCCCTACTAAAGGCTGCAACACCCAATATGTTTCCTGGACGTTCTTCTCCTTGCCCTGACCCAGTGCTAGTCGATGGTCAGGAAGAATTTGTGGTGGAAAGGATTTTAGATTCCAGGTTATATAGAAATCAGTTACAATATTTGATTAAATGGCAAGGCTACCCAGTGGAGGACAACTCATGGGAACCAGTTAATAACGTTAATGCTCCTCGTTTGCTCCGCCAGTTTCATCAGAGGTACCCAGACAAGCCTGGTCTGAGGCCATCCGGAGGTTGTCCCTAAGGGGGGAGTAATGTAAGGTTCTTTGTATATGTTCTTGAAACTCAGTTTTTCCGTCAGCCATTTTGCTTTCTGTCTTGCTGCAGCTATCTTGCCCTCAGTCAATATGGAGTATTCAGCTTTCATGTTCCCGCCCTGATTCTCTCCCTCTTGCTTCTTAAGCAGCCACAGCTGAACAATCAGTGCTTCTGAATCTAGCCTGCAGTGAACCTGTGACCTGACTCCTGGAAGCCTTGGACTATGTACTCCAGCTATTCCTACTGAGGAACTCTGAACACTTGTGGACTCTGGAACCCTGCTCTTTGAAAGATCCACGTTTGCATGGACTTACGGTAACAGAGAAGAAGATCCTGAACCTGTTGTGGAGAGTGATTGCTGAGCTTAAGTTACTCTGGCCTGCTGTGTCTCCTGCTTCTGTATCTGCAAACTGTGTGACTATTTTTGCCACTTGTATGAAGTAATACAAGACCTTCTATATCAAACCTGTGTTTCATGTATTTTCATCGCACCCAAGCACAAGACGCTATATGAACTGTACTACATACATTACAGTACCGTAATTCCTCTGCAAACATGGATTCACCAACCAGCAGGTTTCCAGAGTCCAAAAGTGTTCCAAGGTTCCTCAGTAGGAAATAGCTGGAGTCCAAAATCCTAGGTTTCCAGGAGTCAGGTCACAGGCTGACTGGGGCTTGATTAAGGAGCACTGATTGTTCAGCTGAGGCTGCTTAAGAAGCAAGAGGGAGAGAATCAGGGCGGGAACATGAAAACTGGAAACTCCATATTAACTGAGGGCAAGAGCTGCAGAACGACAGAAAGCAAAATGGCCGACGGAAAACTGAGTTTCAAGGAACATGTCAAAAGAGACAAAGAACCTTACACTGGAGCCGTCTCGGATGGTGTAGACATTTGTGGAGCTGCCACAAAACTTCACCACATTTGGAACATACTGGTCTTGCCCTGTGCAGAGGCGCTGCTTGTGCTCCCTCTTGTTGCAGAGCTGTCTCCACTGCCTCGACGCACAGAGCTGCTTTGTAAAGCAGTAGCAGCAGCAGTGCTCTCGGCTGGAATGGAGAACATTATGGATTGCACCAGTGTGTCTTGGTACTCCCGCATTTTACGCTCCCGGTTCAACGGTGTGATGAGGCTTTGTAAGTTGTCCCGGTAGCGAGGGTCTAGGAGGGTGTACACCCAATAATCAGACGTGGTGAGAATGTGGGCGATGTGGCGGTCGTTTCTCAGGCACTGCAGCATGAAATCAACCATGTGCTGCAGACTCCCAACTGGCCAAGAAACGCTGTCCCCTGCAAGAGGCGTCATCTCTGCCTGCTCTGCATCACCCCACCCTCGCTCTACATACTGACTAGAGCGTTGTGTACCTCCCTCTGGAGCGATGTCTTCCTCCTCCATTGACTCCTCCTCATCCTCCTCACAAAGTGAGCCCTGCCCAGCCCTTTGTGAGGAACCACGTTGCGCTGACTGTCCAGAAGGTGATGGAATTTGTGACTCCTCATCCTCCACCTCTTCCAAAACCTCATCCCTTAGTGCTTGCAGTGTTTTTTGAAGCAGGCAGATAAGGGGGACAGTCAGGCTGACTAGTGCATCATCTGCACTCGCCATCCGCGTTGACTCATCAAACGCACGCAAAACGTGGCAGATGTCCTTCATAGAGGCCCACTCAGTAGTGGTGAAGTGTGAACGGTGCAAATTGCGAGTTGATTGCGCCTGATGCAGCTGATACTCCATTACTGCTGGCTGCTGCTCACACAACCGCTCCAACATATGTAACGTGGAATTCCACCTGGTGGGTACGTCACATATGATGCGATGTTCAGGAAGGCGAAATCTGCGTTGCAGAGCTGCAATGCGCGATCTGGCCATGCTGGAACGTCGCAAATGAGCGCACTCTAGGCGGACCTTGTGCATCAAGATCCGGATAGTCCCTCAAAAAACTCTGCACAACCAAGTTGAGCACATGTGCCAGACATGGTATGTGAGTGAGGTTGCCAAGGCCCAGAGCTGCCACCAGATTTCGGCCATTGTCACACACTACCAAGCCTGGCTGGAGATTCGCTGGCAAAAACCACACGTCGCTCTCCTGCTTGATGGCATTCCAGAGCTCCTGCGCTGTGTGGCTTCGATTCCCCATGGAAATTAATTTCAGGACGGCCTGTTGACGTTTGGCCACGGCTGTGCTCATATCGGTCGCAACAGGTAAGCGTTCACGAGTCCATGTGGAGGTAGACCGTGACGGCTCCTACAGCGATGATTCTGAGGAACTGGAGTAGGAGGAGGAGTCAATGTGGACAGACTGGATTCCTGCAATCCTTGGAGTTGGCAGAACACGTACAGCGCCACTCGCAAGATCTGTACCCGGCTCCACAACATTGACCCAATGGGCAGTGAGGGAAAGGTATCGTCCCTGGCCATGGGTACTGGTCCACGCATCGGTGGTCAGGTGGACCTTGCTACTGACGGCGTTTAGTAGCGCATGTTTAATTTTTCCCTCAACATGCTTTTGCAGACCAGGGACGGCTTGCCTGCTGAAATAAAATTGGCTGGGCACATTGTATTGTGGGACTGCCAATGCCATTAAGTTACGGAAATTGTCAGTCTCCACCAGCCTGAATGACAGCATTTCAAGGGACAGGAGTTTTGCAATGCCAGCATTCAGAGCCTGTGCTCGTGGATGGTTTGCCGAGTATGGCCGTCTTTTATCCCATGCCTGTGCTACCGATGGCTGTTTTGTGGCCTGGGAGTGTGAGGATGACAGGGAACTTGCAGCTGTGGGTGGAATAACACTGGGTCTCTGGACAACAGTGACAGAGGTTCTTCCATGGCGATCCTGTGAGGAAGCCGAACCAGCTGTGTGTGAGCTAGAGGAAGAGGCTCCAACACGAGCTGAAGATGTAGGTGCTGCTGTAGGTTGGCCTACATCTCCAGTGTGTCTTTGTAACTCAACCACGTGCTTTGTCCACACATGTTTCCACATATTTGTGGTATTAAGGTTACTGACACTTTTACCTCTTTTTACTTTTTGATTGCACAGCTTGCATTTGACATAGCAAATATAATCTGCAAGTGTGTCAAAAAAGGACCACGCAGTGCAAGTCCTGGGAGCGCCCGTTTTGGCTGTTGTAAGAGAACTGCTATGAACGGGTGCCAAACTGGAGGCTACAGGCAACCGAGTCTGCAGCCTACCTCTCCCTACTGTTTGGACCGTTGGGGCAATCTCTTCCTCAGAGCTGCTCCCACCACCTTCCTGTTCCTCACGCCATGTTGGGTCTTGGACCTCATCATCTCCAGTACCCTCTTCCAACACCTGCTGCTGTTGGGTGGTCTGGCCAGCACCATGCTCAACAGAAACTTGCACCTGAGTCTCATCATCATCAGATGCGTTCTGCGGTGTGCTGACCATCGGCACTGGCTCACCTGCCTCTTCAGATTCAGAGAGACACAGCTGTTGCGTATCACTGCATACTCCCTCTTCTTCACATTCCAGAATGCTGATTGGCTGGGCCCCTGTTTGCAAGCCAACAGATTCTGAGAACAGAAGCAGAGACTCAGCTGGCTCCTTTACAGAGCTCTCTGACTGCCTGGGCAATTTGGCAGGCGGTGAAGAGACAGATGGTTGTTCAACAGTGCTGTGGTCCTGAGAGGAGGTGGAAGCAATTGAAGTCGATGCATTGGCTGCCATCCAACCAACAACGGCTTCAATTTGTTCTTCCCGCAGCAGGGGGGTACGCCGAGCTCCTACAAAAGTGCGCATAAAGGAACGCTCACGGGGAAAACTGGTGGATGCTGTGTCACTGGGTGGGGCAGCAGCCACAGAATCCCCACGTCCTCTCCCTGCTGAAACTCCACAGCCACGACCACGTGCCTTACTCCCTGCCTTCTTCATCTTGGTAGATTGATAAAGAAAGTCAGAAAAGTTATAAGGCCTAAGTGTGGTTATTCCTCAGAGACTGCAGTGAACACTTCAGACAACTGTTCACTGGCTGTGAAAGGCCCCTTTGTGTACTTCTATAGTGTTTGCAACCAATGTATTGTATACGGATGGAAGCGCGTCACACTAATAGATTATATTTTTTTAAAATAGAATGGAGCAGCACCAATTAGAGAAAAATGTGAAGGATGAGGCAGTGACACACGCTCAGCAGACTACAACCAGCAGTGGTTGAAGAACTAACTGGAGCGTAATCTGCACTCAAAAAATGAAAAGCTCACAGACTACAGTGAACACTGCAGACAACTGTTCAGTAGCTGTAAAAGGCCCCTTTGTGTACTTCTATAGTGTTTGCAACCAATGTATTGTATACGGATGGAAGCGCGTCACACTAATAGATTATATTTTTTTAAAATAGAATGGAGCAGCACCAATTAGAGAAAAATGTGAAGGATGAGGCAGTGACACACGCTCAGCAGACTACAACCAGCAGTGGTTGAAGAACTAACTGAAGCGTAATCTGCACTCAAAAAATGAAAAGCTCACAGACTACAGTGAACACTGCAGACAACTGTTCAGTACCTGTAAAAGGCCCCTTTGTGTACTTCTATAGTGTTTGCAACCAATGTATTGTATACGGATGGAAGTGCGTCACACTAATAGATTATATTTTTTTAAAATAGAATGGAGCAGCACCAATTAGAGAAAAATGTGAAGGATGAGGCAGTGACACACGCTTAGCAGACTACAACCAGCAGTGGTTGAAGAACTAACTGGAGTGTAATCTGCACTCAAAAATGAAAAGCTCACAGACTACAGTGAACACTGCACACAACTGTTCACTATCTGTGAAAGGCTCCTTTCTGTACTTCTATATTGTTTGCAACCTATGTATTGTATACGGATGGAAGCGCGTCACACTAATAGATTATATTTTTTTAAAATAGAATGGAGCAGCACCAATTAGAGAAAAATGTGAAGGATGAGGCAGTGACACACGCTCAGCAGACTACAACCAGCAGTGGTTGAAGAACTAACTGGAACGTAATCTGCACTCAAAAAATTAAAAGCTCACAGACTACAGTGAACACTGCAGACAACTGTTCAGTAGCTGTAAAAGGCCCCTTTGTGTACTTCTATAGTGTTTGCAACCAATGTATTGTATACGGATGGAAGCGCGTCACACTAATAGATTATATTTTTTTAAAATAGAATGGAGCAGCACCAATTAGAGAAAAATGTGAAGGATGAGGCAGTGACACACGCTCAGCAGACTACAACCAGCAGTGGTTGAAGAACTAACTGGAGCGTGATCTGCACTCAAAAAATGAAAACCTCACAGACTACAGTGAACACTGCACACAACTGTTCACTATCTGTGAAAGGCTCCTTTCTGTACTTCTATAGTGTTTGCAACCAATGTATTGTATACGGATGGAAGCGCGTCACACTAATAGATCACTGTTAATTTCAATTGAATGGAGCTGCACCAATTCCACAAAATAAAATAAAAAAAGAGTCAGTGAGTGACACGTGCAGATGCCTACAAACAGCGGTGGATGCAGAGCAAACAGCAGCATCACCTGCACTCTCACACACACACCTTGCACAGAGCTGTTAAAACAACACTGCAAGGCAAAAGGAAGCTTTACACAGCGGTTGGTAAACTAGCCTGCCTAAAGCACAGTACACAAAATCGCAATCTCTAACTGTCCCTCAGAGTCAGCAGAGCAGCGTTCTGTCCCTAACTGAGTTCACAGCACAGTGACGCTAAAATGGCGTCGGCGCCTTTTATAGTGCATTCTGACATCATTTCAGCAGCCAATCACAGCCATGCCATTAGTTAAGATGACCGCAGCATTACAGGATGTGCCCACACTTCGTAGGATTCCTCATTGGCTGACTAAAATCACATTGCCTCTCAAAGAATTATGGGAACTTCCGATTCCGGTGTACGATATAGGAAAAATATCGGAACTAAGTATCGGAATTCCGATACAGCGAATATCGGCCGATACCCGATACTTGCGGTATCGGAATGCTCAACACTAGTGGTGAGCACTTTGAAGCCCCAAGTGCTTCACAGAAGTTTATAACGTAGAGCCGTGAAAATAAAAAAATCATATTTTTTTCCACAAAAATGATCTTTTTGCCCCCAAATTTTTATTTTTATAAGGGTAACAGGAGAAATAGGACCCCAAAAGTTGTTGTGCTATTTGTCCTGAGTACGCTGATACCCCATATGTGAGGGATATGAGGGATGTGAGGGATACTGCGATCTTTGGGAGGGAGAATGAACAAATCCACAAAAGGTGAAGAATTGTTTTTATTTTTTACGCCGTTCCTCATGCGGTATTAGTGATTAGGCGACTTTATTCTTTGGGTTGGTGTGTTTACAGCGATACCAGATTTATACCCGTTTTTCATGCTTAGCTTCTGTCACACACTAAAAGATGCTTTTTTTGGAAGAATTTTTTGTAAGAAATATTTGCATTGCCTTATTTTGAGAGCTATAATTTTTCCATATTTCGACCGATAGAGTCATGTGCAGGCTTATTTTTTACGGGACGAGCGGACGTTTTTATTGTTACCATAATCGGGCACATAACGTTTTTTGATCGCTTCCTATTACGATTTTTGTGGAAGCAGAATGAACAAAAACCAGCAATTCAGGATTTTTTTTTTTCCTCCGTTCTGCGTGTGGTAAAATTGATAAAGCAGCTTTATTCTTCGGGTCACTACGATTACAACAATACCTCACTAATATTTTTTTATGTTTTGGCGTTTTTTACAAAATAAAAAATTTTATAGAAAAAATAATTATTTTTGCATCACTTTATTCTGCGAGCTATAACTTTTTTATTTTTTCGCTGATGATGCTGTTTGGTGGCTTGTTTTTTGCGGGACAAGATGACGTTTTCAGCGGTACCATGTTTATTTATATCCATTGTTTTGATCTCGTATTATTGCGTATAATTTACTACTTTTTTTACGGCCTTCACTGAAGGGGTTAACTAGGGTTACGCTTTTATTGATGGGATTTTTACAGCGCGGGAGATACCAAATATGTGTATTTTTTTTTTTTTTTACATAAAAATGTGTATTTTTTAGGGGAATTTTTTTTATTATTTTTTAATATTTATATTTACAAATTTTTTTAAAAAATGTTTTTTTACCTAGTCCCTTTATGGGACTTTCACTTTTTCACTTTTGTTGCAGGTATAATGCGTTGCAATGCTCCAGCATTGCAACGCTTTATACGAAGGCTGAAAGCTGTTGAGACCGTGTTTACACGCAGTGGTAGTTCAAAGGTATGACGTGCACAATCCGTCATGGTGCCAAAACTGACATCCTGCCATGACGGACTGTGCACGTTAATGGACAGTAAGGGGTTTATTAGTTTTTTTTAGATAAAATACCTTTCTCCCTATAGTTTTTTAGAGCTTGAACGGTGCCATCCTGCTTTAGAAGTTTAAATGCTTTCTTTTTAATGTTAATTGCCCCTCTTACTTTTCTGTTTAACCACATTGGGTTTTTCCTATTTCTTGTCCTTTTATTTCCACAAGGTATAAACCGCTTACAGTACCTATTTAGGATGTTCTTAAACATTTCTCATTTATTATCTGTATTCTTATTTCTGAGAACATTGTCCCAGTCAACCAGATTAAGGGCATCTCTAAGCTGGTCAAACTTTGCCTTCCTAAAGTTCAGTGTTTTTGTGACTCCCTGACAAGTCCTCCTAGCGAAAGACAAGTGAAACTGCACAATATTGTGGTCACCATTTCCTAGATGCCCGACGACCTGCAGATTTGTTTTTCTGTCAGGTCTATTGCATAGTATTAGGTCTAAAAGTGCTTCTCCTCTGGTTGGATTCTGCACCAATTGCGAAAGATAATTAACTAAATAACTAACTAAATAACTAAATACGTTTTGGAAATTAAACTAAAGGTACAAATTTTTCCAAGTGAGAGAAGGTACTACTACTTCAGCGCTTGCTGCCGGAACAGAAAGCAATGATAACCTATTCTTCAGTCTTTTAACTGTGATTGGCTGCAGTAGTCAAGAGACTGTGGCAGGTTATGATCGAATGTGACTCAAATGACATCTGGTTCAAGTCACCTAAGTGCTGCAGTTTTCGGTGATTAGGTGACCTAAAACGTCATTGCTTCCTATATTGGTGTAAAGCACTACAACAGCCTACCCTGTGTCCATGGGGAGTACTTATTATGTGCCATGACAGATTTTATGTGATATTTTAACCCTTTCACAACATGCACCGTATATACGGCGCAAGTTGGAAGCTGGTGTATGGAGCAGACCAAACAGGACCTGTTGCTAACAATCAAGGGTGGTGCTGAGCTACTCCCATGATTGTTAACCTGTTAAATGCTGATGTCAATCTCTAACAGTGGCATGTGAACTCACGCCGATGAGTGTGTCCTTACTTCCGCCCATTGGCACGCCCATGACTTGATAGCGGGTCTCTGATGGGTTGCCAAGACAGCCATCATCAAGTGATGACCCCTTGACTGTCAGTACAGAATTCCTTTGAAACCACGCATGTGGCCGGACTTCAAAGGAGACTTTGATTTCTGCTATAGCATAAGCATTTGGACAAACACATTTCCTTCAAAAAAGTCTAATCTATCAAAATATAAAAACAACTAACCTGAATTGGTAAACACCTGAAACAGAAAAAATTAAAGAATGCCAAAATTACATTTTTTTGGTTGCTAAAACTCCCAAAAAAAGCGGTCAAAAAGTCACATCTATTTGAAAATGGTACTAATAAAAACATTTTCTCACCGTGCAAAAAAACAACTATCACTCAGCTTCATAGGACAAAAAATAAAATGTTACTGGTCTCGGAAAATGGCGACACAACGCCAAAAATTTCAAATTTCAGATTTTTTTTACCATTAAAATAATAAAAAAAACTACATATTTGGTATCGCCATAATCATTTTGATGAGGAGAATCATATTGCTTGGTCATTTTTACCACAAAATGTAAATTGTAAAAACCATTCCCAAAAAACAATGTCAGAATTGTGTTTTTTTCACAATTTCACAGCACTTGGATTTTTTTCCCCGTTTTCGAGTAAACTATGTGGTAAAATGAATGGTATCATTCAAAAGTTCAATTAATCCCCCAAAAAAGAAGCCCTCATATGACACAAAAATAAAAGAGTTATGCTCTGAGAAGAAGGGAAGGAAAAAACGGAAAAGAAAAAACGTGAAGGGGTTAATTATAACTTAAACAAAGCTGGAAATTTTAAACACAAAAGTGTAGAAATAATTTAATACATGATTAAGATTAACAACTAGCGGAAACTGCACTGGATATTCAGATGTTACAGTTTTGAAAAGCAATATGAAGAAATAATATTTCTAGACTAGAAATCTTATCATACAGGATGTGGATATTAAATATCTGAGAGGTAAAAAATAAAGGTTTTTTAAGTAGTTTATTTTACAGAAATCAATCTTTGTAGGGCAGATTTAAGAAACATAAAGTTGAGTTTATTATCCTATATATCTGGTATTGTTGTGAACATCTAACATGGTTCATGTATTAATGGACGCAGACGGTACTTCCTGCCATTATAATAGACATTTCTGAATAATCTTTTTCTCTTTCTAATAATTACATAACATGTTCTTTTCTCAAGCTGCTAAAGACAATTTCCTTTCTCCACTACTTAACAACTGTGCATAATTCACTTAAACAAAGAGTGTTTTTTAATATACACAGATTGTAACTCTATTTATTTCAGTATATTCTTCTGAATATTAAGTGTCATGTTGAAATTCCATTTCTGTGAATTCATTTTATGGTACATTTATTTAAACGACAATTAACACCTTATTTTTTTTCAGAAAATCTTCCACTCATCTTAAAGACTTTGCTACAGTAACAATGAAATTGAATAATACCGTACCATGACCAAGAATTAGGTAATGAACTCTATCAAAAGCTTGACTCAAGCGACATATTAATGTTTGATAACACCTATATTACATCATGAGAAGAAACATTCAATTGAAGGACAATATATATATATATATAAACACACACATTATATACTGTATATATATATATATATATATATATATATACCTACTGTGAGGGATTGACCCACTGGGCTGCTTGCAAAGGTAGGCAAAATAATGCTTCTTGTGTAAGGTACCTGCTGGTTTATTATAGCATAGCATAAACCATGGCAGGGTTTAACAAAATAAATGTGGCCTTTCTGGCCTAATGGCAAAACAAAACAAAGATAAAGTCCCACAGAGTCCTTTTTCCTGCAAGATTCACCTGTAGGGAACACTCAAAGTCCTCAGAGCCTTCTGGAGCCACGTCTGGAGATTTTTCTCTCCAAACACACACAGAGAAAAAAAACAGTGGATGAACATTTAACTCCCCAGCCAAACCCTTGAGGTGGGGATATGGTGATTAGGCATCCCGCCCATCTCTCACCTACTCACCAAAAAACCCAGTCCCTTATCATAATAATAATAATCTTTATTTTTATATAGCGCTAACATATTCCGCAGCGCTTTACAGTTTGCACACATTATCGTCGCTGTCCCCGATGGGGCTCACAATCTAGATTCCCTATCAGTATGTCTTTGGAATGTGGGAAGAAACCGGAGTACCCGGAGGAAACCCACGCAAACACGGGGAGAACATACAAACTCCTTGCAGATGTTGTCCTTGGTGGGACTCCAGCGCTGCAAGGCTGCAGTGCTATCCACTGAGCCACCGTGCTACCCCATGACTGGTTAACCCCTTCAGCACATGGCATGCTGGAGAGAAAATGATGGGTTTTTAGATTACGGAAGAAAGCTATCTTTGTGACACATATCTGCCCTTACACACAGTGCTAATGACCATGTCACATATCCCCCCGTCTGCCAATAGTCAAGGGTTTTGGCACCTTCAGACACCAAACAGGGTATTCAGGAAAGAGCATCTGCAATACCATGTAACTTGCCTGGTCTATGGAACCTGAAATCTTGGAGGGCTAAGAACCATCTAGTCACCAGGCATTCTTACCCCTCTTACCAGAGGGGCATGGTTTGACACTAGTTTAAACCTACAGCCTAGTAGGTAATACTTCAGTGTATCCATAGCCAATTTTATGTCTTAGCACTCCTTCTCGACAATGGCATTTCAATGACAATTTTTCTCTCAGGCAGAGAGTTTCCAGCTCAGATATAGGATGGGATGCTCTTCCCCATTTATTTCCCCATTTATGAGACAGCACAGCTTCCAACCCTACTTCTGAATCATCTGTCTGGACAACAAATTCTTTGGTAAAGTCAGATGCAAATACAATCAGATGTTTACACCTCTTGAAATACCGTTAATGGCGCGGCAATTATGGTGAAACTTGGGGAAAAAAGGTAATATCCCACAATTCCAAGAAATGCTTTCACTTGCTTCTTGGAAAGTGGTTGCGGTCATTTCTGAATCGACTTGATCTTGCTTAACTGTCGCTTGGTTTCGCTTCTCCAGACAAAATAGCCTTAGTACTTGGCCTCTTCCTTCCCTATGGCATACTTTTTCGGATTTACGGTGAACTCAGCTTTTTTCATTGCATCCAGGAATGCCTGTATCTTTGGTAGATGACTACTCCAGTCCTGGCTGGAGACCACAACATCATAAAGGTAGGCAGCGGCATACTTCTTATGTGGAACCAAGATCCAATCCACAGCCCTCTGGAAGGAAGCTGGGGCCCCCTGCAGTCCGAAGGGTATTCTGGTGTACTGGAAATGCCCATCAAGCAGGGCCACCATCAGGGCATTACAGCCATTACAGCTGTATGGGGCCTGGTGATTAGGGGGGCCCGAGCACGCTGGCAGCCCGGTCCGTGCTCGGGCCCCCCTACATTTTGTTGAATGATGTTACCCAGCCTGCCGGGCCCTCCCCCTGATCCTGATGCATCATAGTCCAGCCAGCGCCACCCTCATGTGATGTCACACGCTGCTCTGCTCCACTTCCTCATTCCGCAGGAGCAGAGCAGCGTGCGGTACGTATGTGTGCATGCTACTATGTGGGTGGTGGGCAGGGCCGGCATATCCCCAAGGGGCCCCCGCTCCCCAAGGGGCCCCCAGCTAGCGGCACATCACGCAGCCACTATGGGGGCCCCTGTGAGGTGGGGGGCCCGCCTGCCACCAGCGCCGACTGCCCCCGCCGCTGCTTTGAACTATACCGGCGTCTGCCGGTACAGTTCAAAGCAATGATGGAGGAGAGAGCGTCAGCTGACGCTCCCTCTCCCATCATTCCCCGCTCTGCCTCTGACACAACGAGTGCACGCTCACTGTGTGCCAGGCAGAGCAGGAGACAGAAGCCGGGAGCAGCGCGGGCACGAGGAGAAGATGAGTGTGTTTTTTTTTTAATGTCTGAGTACAGGGCTGTGGGGCCATTACTGGGGGGATGAGGGCTGTGTTATATAGGCCGCGCTGTATATTATATGGGCCGCACAATATACTATGTGTTCCGCGCAATATACTATGTGGGCTGCGCAATATACTATGTGGGCCGCACAATATGCTATGTGGGCCTTTCTATATATATACTGTGTGGGCCGCGCAATATACTATGTGGGCCGCGCAATATACTATGGGCCGCGCAATATACTATGTGGGCCGTGTAATATACTATGTGTTCTGCTCAATATACTATGTGGGCTGCGCAATATACTATGTGGGATTTGCTACATACTGTGTGGGCCGTGCAATATGCTATGTGGGCCGTGCTATATATATATATACTGTATGGGCCGTGCTATTTATATACTGTGTGGGCGCACTGTATACTGTGTGGACCGCGCAATATACTATGGGCCGCGCAATATACTATGTGGGCTGTGCTACATACTGTGTGGGCCTCGCTATATATATACTATGTGGGCCGCGCTATATATATACTGTGTTGGCTGCGCTATATACTATATGGGCCGTGCAATATACTATGTGTTCCGCGGTATATACTATATGGGCTGCGCAATATACTATGTGTTCCGCGCAATATACTATGTGAGCCGCGCTATTTTTCTATGTGGGCCGTGCTATATATATATATATATATATATATACTGTATATATATATATACTGTGAGGGCCGCGCTATACAGTTAGGTCCATATATATTTGGACAGAGACAAAATTTATCTAATTTTGGTTCTAGACATTACCACAATGAATTTGAAACAAAACAATTCAGATGCAGTTGAAGTTCAGACTTTCAGCTTTCATTTGAGGGTATCCACATTAAAATTGGATGAAGGGTTTAGGAGTTTCAGCTCCTTAACATGTGCCACCCTGTTTTTAAAGGGACCAAAAGTAATTGGACAAATGACTCCAAGGCTATTTCATGGACAGGTGTGGGCAATCCCTTTGTTATGTCATTCTCAATTAAGCAGATGAAAGGGCCGGAGTTGATTTGAGGTGTGGTGTTTGCATTTGGAAGGTTTTGCTGTGAAGGAAACATGCGGTCACAGGAGCTCTCCATGCAGGTGAAACAAGCCATCCTTAAGCTGCAAGAACAGAAAAAAACCCATCCAAGAAATTGCTACAACATTAGAAGTGGCAAAATCTACAATTTGGTACATCCTGAGAAAGAAAGAAAGCACTGGTGAACTCATCAATCCAAAAAGACCTGGGAGCCCACGGAAGACAACAGTGGTGGATGATCGCCGCATACTTTCTTTGGTGAAGAAGAACCCGTTCACAACATCAACTGAAGTCCAGAACACTCTCAGTGAAGTAGGTGTATCTGTCTCTAAGTCAACAGTAAAGAGAAGACTCCATGAAAGTAAATACAAAGGGTTCACATCTAGATGCAAACCATTCATCAATTCCAAAAATAGACAGGCCAGAGTTAAATTTGCTGAAAAACACCTCCAGAAGCCAGCTCAGTTCTGGAAAAGTATTCTATGGACAGATGAGACAAAGATCAACCTGTACCAGAATGATGGGAAGCCAAAAGTTTGGAGAAGAAAGGGAACGGCACATGATCCAAGGCACACCACATCCTCTGTAAAACATGGTGGAGGCAACGTGATGGCATGGCCATGCATGGCTTTCAATGGCACTGGGTCACTTGTGTTTATTGATGACATAACAGCAGACAAGAGTAGCCGGATGAATTCTGAAGTGTACCGGGATATACTTTCAGCCCAGATTCAGCCAAATGCTGCAAACTTGATTGGACGGCGCTTCATAGTACAGATGGATAATGACCACAAGCATACAGCCAAAGCTACACAGGAGTTCATGAGTGCAAAAAAGTGGAACATTCTTCAATGGCCAAGTCAATCACCAGATCTTAACCCAATTGAGCATGCATTTCACTTGCTGAAATCCAGACTTAAGAGGGAAAGACCCACAAACAAGCAAGACCTGAAGGCTGCGGCTGTAAAGGCCTGGCAAAGCATTAAGAAGGAGGAAACCCAGCGTTTGGTGATGTCCATGGGTTCCAGACTTAAGGCAGTGATTGCCTCCAAAGGATTCGCCACAAAATATTGAAAATAAAAATATTTTGTTTGGGTTATGTTTATTTGTCCAATTACTTTTGACCTCCTAAAATGTGGAGTGTTTGTAAAGAAATGTGTACAATTCCTACATTTTCTAACACATATTTTTGTTCAACCCTTCAAATTAAACGTTACAATCTGCACTTGAATTCTGTTGTAGAGGTTTCATTTCAAATCCAATGTGGTGGCATGCAGAGCCCAACTTGCGAAAATTGTGTCACTGTCCAAATATTTCTGGCCCTGACTGTATATACTGTGTGGGCCACGCAATATACTATGTGGGCCGCGCTATATACTATGTGGGCCGCGCAATATACTATTTGGGCCACGCAGTATATTATGTGGGCCGTGCAATATACTGTGTGGGCCGCGCTATATACTGTGTGGGCCGCGCTAGATACTGTGTGGTCTGTGTTATATACTATTGGGGGTATATTATTTTATGGAGGAGGCTATGTTATATACTATATGGCTGTGTTATATACTATGGGGGCTACATTATATTCTATGGGGAGGTGGGCTGTATTATATTCTATTCGGAACTACATTTTATTCTATGAGGGGGCTGTATTATATTTATTATATTCTATGAGGAGTGATTGCATCATACTCTGAAGGGGCTACATACTATATGAGGTGGCTATAATTGTATTCTATGGGGGCTACATTATATTCTATGGGGCTGCATTATACTGTATGAGGAAGGCTACATTGTATTCTATGGAAGGGCTACATTATACTATATAAGAGGGGCTGCATTATATTCTATGGGGGTTTACATTATACTCTGTGGGGTGGCTGCATTATGCTCTGAGCGGTGACTGCATTATACTATATGTGGGCTGCATTATACTGTATCGAGGACTATGGGGAATACATTATACCATATGAAGAACTACGGGGTGCATTATACTATGGGAAGTGAATTGTACTACATGGATGACTATGGCGGTGCATTATGCTATATGGAGCACTATGAGGAGTGTATTATACTATATGGAGGACTGAGTGTATTTTAATATATGGAGGGCTATGAGGAGTGTATTATACTATATGGAGGACTGAGGAGTGTATTTTAATATATGAAGGACTATAGGGAGTGGATTATACTATTTTAGGACTATGAGGAGTGTATTATACTATATGGAGGACTATGGGGTGTGCATTTTACAATATGGAGGACTGTGGGGCATATTATATTATATGGAGGACTATGGGGAGTGTATTATACTATATGGAGGGCTATGGGGAGTATATTATACTATATAGAGGACTATGGGGCATATTATATTATATGGAGGACTATGGGGTGTGCATTTTACAATATGTAGGACTGTGGTGCCCATTATAATATATGGAGGACTATGGGGTGTATTATACTAAACAAGCAAAATGCTGCATATTCATTGAGTGATTGGATTGTTTATGCCGGAACAAAAATCATTGTTCACAGCAGCACATCGCCGGTGTAAACTATAACATGATACTGTATGGGGATCTATTAGTGATTGTTCTGTCCTCATCATCCTTTCTCAGATAGTGGAAAGAGGCCGATAAACAAGTGTTGCAACAATTTCAATATTGTCGATCACACTCATTTAGCGGCCTGAACTCAGCGCATGTAAATACAACCGAAATGCTTCTGTGTGATGTGCAATGTGTTAGCATTTGGGGCCCCATTTTAAACTTTGCCTAGGGCCCCACTTTGCCTAAAACCGGCCCTGGTGATGGGAACGGACTGGGAGCAGAAGACGGAGTCAGTGACCGTGGATGGTGAAGTCCTGCAGCACAAGAAGTGTGAGAAGTAAGCAATGCTGGGATCATTGTGACAGTGAACCAGCATCACTTTTTAATGTACAGGTGAAAGCAGCCATTAAAACCTAAATATGGATCAGTGCAGCTTTAGTCACTGATTTTGAAGTATTCCTTGTGAATTACTTATGTGGAGAAGTTTTGGAGATAGTTCAGTATTTAATACTGGAAAAAAAAACTGCTGTGCCATCTCCCCTTTCCCAAATTCATGGAATCCATAGCAGTGGTTTGGTGCTAGCAGCGTTCCTTGTGTAAAGACTTTTCTTTAATATAGACCTGGTTCATCCTCCTTTAATCCTCCTTTAAATTGTTAATCCCAACATTCAAAGTAATTGCCTATCGAAAAGACAGGTGGATCAGTGATACTTTGTGAATTGGCGAAGGTCCAGCTACTGAGACCCCCACGATCCAGAAAACGAGTCTCTGAAATGCCCCATAGAAATAGAGTGGAGTATAATACAGGATGTAACTCAGGATCAGTAATGTAATGTATGTACACAGTGACTGCACCAGCAGGATGGTGAGTGCAGCTCTGGAGTATAATACAGGATGTAACTCAGGATCAGTAATGTATGTACACAGTGACTGCACCAGCAGAATAGTGAGTGCAGCTCTGGCGTATAATACAGGATGTAACTCAGGATCAGTAATGTAATGTATGTACACAGTGACTGCACCAGCAGAATAGTGAGTGCAGCTCTGGAGTATAATGCAGGATCAGTAATGTATGTATACAGTGACTGCACCAGCAGAATAGTGAGTGCAGCTCTGGAGTGTAATACAGGATGTAACTCACGTTCAGTAATGTAATGTATGTACACAATGATTGCACCAGCAGTGCCATCATTCCGGAGCAGAGCGGTGTGCGAGCGCTGTGTGGTGGGACCAGACTGGGAGTAGAATACAGTGACCGTGGACGGCAGCGGGATAGCGAGGCGCAGACGGCAGGCACTGGCAGACCAGTCACGAGGCGGCGGCAGCGAGCGAGCAGGGTGAGTAGACTGTCTGTCTCTCTCTCTCTGAGTCTCTCCGATGTCTCCGTGACTCCGTCTCCAGTGGCGTGGCGGTGGTGCCCAAAGAGCCATGACGGGAGGGGGAACAGAATCTGGGGGTCTCATGGGGGGTACAATTACATTGACGTAATAAGTGACCAACCTAATATAAGGGACTGCCTTTGCCACCTTGCTGGAGTAGGTTAGAGTTAGACGAGCACTGACACAGTATAATCTGGTCATTGTCTGAAGATGGATGCACAATAATTGTTAAAAAAAGTAGGTTAGAGTAGAGTAGGGCCCTGCTATAGTCTACCTTGTCGTGGTGGCAGGCTTAAAAAATCTTTTGGTCAAAACAAAAGCTGATAGCTTTGTATGTGATATGGTGTTAATGTGTGATTGGTGAGGGCGTTGTGAAGTTTTTCCAAGAAAGGGCGGAGGGATTTTGGAGGGTTTGCGTGGTGGAGGAGGAGCTAGGGTGGAGGTGGAACTGGGGGGTGGAGCCTGGGCGGAGTCTCAAGGGGGGCCCCATAAATTTTGTCAGTATGGGGCTCCGAAATTCCTAGTGGCAGCTCTGCCATCATGCATCGAAAAGGCCGTCTTCAACTTTGCAATCTGGGACATAGGGATATGTCAGTAGCCCTTCATCAGGTCTAAGGTTGTAATGTACCTCACGGGTCCAAGTCTCTCAATGAGTTTGTCCACGAGGGGCATCGGATAAGCATCAAAAGTGGACACCTCGTTCAGCTTGCGGTAGTCATTACATAACCGCCAATCACCGTTGGACTTCGGTACGAGTATAATGGGACTTGACCATCTACTTTATTACTACTCTATCACCCGTAGGTCTAGCATTCTCTTAACCTCATTTGATATTATGTCTCGGCATGCTTCAGGAATTCTATAGGGCTCGAGGCTCAATCTGACATGCAGCTCTGTTAACACTTCATGCTCCACCACCTGTGTACGCCTTCCAAGTATAGGTCACAGTTCCATTGCAGCAGTTCCCAACACTGCTGCTTCTGGGCTGGCACTAGAGTCTCTGCAATTGTGACCTCCTCCCCTTTTGGCTTTGGGACGGGCTTACAGGCTAGGAGCTTCCAGCGATTCCTGATCTCGCCATGGCTTGAGCAAGTTTACATGAAACACTTGGTGCGGCTTCTTTTGACGGGCTGGTGTACCTTGTAATTCACCTCACCCAGTTTTTCCACCACATCATATGGGCCTTGCCACTTGGCTAGGAACTTGCTCTCCACCATGAGTATAAGCACTAGCAAGCAGTCCCCGGGCTGGAACTGGTTCAGCCTTGCTGACCAGTTATATACCCTTGCCTGTGCTTCCTGTGACTGGAGAAGATGCTCCTTCAGGATAGGCATTACTTTCACCATCCTCTCCTGCAACTACGTGACATGATCTACAATGCTCTGGTATGGAGTGACCTCGGCTTCCCAGGTTTCTTTGGTGATGTCTAGGAGCCCTTGTGGATGTCGACCATACAGTAACTCAAACGACGAGAAGCCAGTGGAGGCTTGAGAAACTTCTCTGATGGAGAAGAGCAGAAATGGAAGCAGATAGTTCCAGTTTCGACCTTCCTTCTCAATTACCTTCTTGAGCATGGCCTAAGGTCTTATTGAAGCACTCTACCATGCCATTGATTTGCGGATGGTAAACTGAGGTTCGCAGCTGGGCAATCTGGAGGACTCTACACAGCTCCCGTATTACTTTGCTCATGACGGGGGTTCCCTGTCTGTCAAAATCTCCTTTGGCAGGCCCATCCTAGCAGACATATGGACAAGCTCCCAGGCGATACTCTTGGCCGAAGGGTTCCTTAGTGGCACCAGTTCAGGGTACATGGTCACATAGTCCATGACCACTAGGATGTACTGATTCCCCCATGTAGATTTAACTAGGGGACCTATTAGGTTCATGGAAATCCTAGCCAAAAGGGGACCGCTATTACAGATAACGGGACCAAGGGACTTTGGAAGTGAGAAGAGGTAGTGGTTATCTGGCAGGTGGGGCAGGAACTACAATAATTTAAGATCTTCCAGTAACATACTGGCCAATAGAACCTGCAAAATACTCTATAAAGGGGCTGCAGTATACTCTATCAAGGACCATGGGGTAGTGATTTATACTATTTGTACTACAGTCATGGCCAAAAGTTTTGAGAATGACACAAATATTAATTTTTACAAAGTCTACTGCTTCACTTTTTCTAATGGCAATTTGCATATACTCCAGAATGTTATAAAGAGTGATCAGCTTAACAGCAATTACTTGCAAAGTCAATATTTGGCTAGAAAATGAACTTTATCCCCAAAACACATTTCAACATCATTGCAGCCCTGCCTTAAAAGGACCAGCTAACCTCTTTTCAGTGATTGCTCCATTAACACAGGTGTGGGTGTTGATGAGGACATGGCTGGAGATCAATCTGTCATGATTAAGTAAGAATGACACCACTGGACACTTTAAAGGGAGGCTGGTGCTTGGCATCATTGTTTCTCTTCTGTTAACCATGGTTATCTCTAAAGAAACACGTGCAGTCATCATTGCAATGCACAAAAATGGCCTAACAGGGAAGAGTATCGCAGCTAGAAAGATTGCACCTCAGTCAACAATCTATCGCATCATCAAGAACTTCAAGGAGAGAGGTTCCATTGTTGCCAAAAAGGCTACAGGGTGCCCAAGAAAGACCAGCAAGTGCCAGGACCGTCTCTTAAAAGTGTTTCAGCTGCGGGATCGGGCTACCAGCAGTGCAGAGCTTGCTCAGGAATGGCAGCAGGCAGGTGTGAGTGCATCTGCACGCACTGTGAGGCGGAGACTCTTGGAGCAAGGCCTGGTCTCAAGGAGGGCAGCAAAGAAGCCACTTCTCTCCAGAAAAAACATCATGGACAGACTGATATTCTGCAAAAGGTATAGGCAGTGGACTGCTGAGGACTGGGGTAAAGTTATTTTCTCTGATGAATCCCCTTTTCGATTGTTTGGGACATCAGGAAACGCCTCATTTGGAGAAGACAAGGTGAGCGCTACCACCAGTCTTGTCTCATGCCAACTGTTAAGCATCCTGAAACCATTCATGTGTGGGGTTGCTTCTCAGCCAAGGGAATCAGCTCTCTCACAGTCTTGCCTAAAAACACAGCCATAAATAAAGAATGGTACCAGAATGTCCTCCAAGAACAACTTCTCCCAACCCTCCAAGAGCAGTTTGGCGATCAACAATGCCTTTTCCAGCATGATGGAGCACCTTGCCATAAAGCAAAGGTGATAACTAAATGGCTCAGGGAACAAAACATAGAGATTTTGGGTCCATGGCCTGGAAACTCCCCAGATCTTAATCCCATTGAGAACTTGTGGTCAATCATCAAGAGACGGGTGGACAAACAAAAAACCTAAAAATTCTGACAAAATGAAAGCATTGATTGTGCAAGAATGGACTGCTATCAGTCAGGATTTGGTCCAGAAGTTGATTGAGAGCATGCCAGGGAGAATTGCAGAGGTCCTGAAGAAGAAGGGTCAACACTGCAAATATTGACTTGCTGCATTAACTCATTCTAACTGTCAATATAAGCTTTTGTTACTCATATGTTTGCAATTATATTTCTGTCTGTGATAAAAACATCTGTCAAACACACATAAAAACCAGAGGGCAGCAGATCATGTGAAAATATAATATTTGTGTCATTCTCAAAACTTTTGGCCATGACTGTACATGGGTCCTGCATTATATTGTATCAAGGATTATCTGTCCCCATCATTCTTCTTCAGCCGGAGTAAAGAAACTCGGAAACAATAGTCGAACGACTTCAATATTGTTGATCACACTTGTTTAACGGCCTGGACTGAGTGCATGTAATTACATCTGAAATGTTTCTGTATGATGGTGCAATATGTGAGCACTTGGGGCCCCACTTTAAACTTTTTTCCAGGGTCCCACTTTGTCTAAAACCAGCCTTGCTCACATACAGACAATGTTGCAAAATTTCTTAACCTAAAAAAATAGTCACCGTGGCTAACCGGGACATACCTCCAGCCTACTAAATAAATAACCAAACACAAAGGCAACAAGAACTGTTGCTATGAAATGTATAGCCCTATCTAGATAATAGGGCACATATACTAAGAAAAAATAAAGATCAAAGATCAAATGAAACGCGCGTCGGGCTTTCCTGCATCCCCCCCTCTCGTTCGGTGCGGTGTGTTTTCGATCATCATGTCACAAAGTAATGACTAGTGTATGAATCCTGGCGTGCCTTAGGTCTCTAGCTTGGTCTTCCCTGCTATTTATCGTGATTCAATTATGTAAATCCATATCCTTGGGGCAAGTTTGTGACTAGATTTTGTTTGATTACTCATGTCTGCACACACACTGAATAAGAGGGAGATTTGTGTTCTTTCTTTCTATCACTGTCCATTGCCATCATCTGACAGTTTGATTTGCTGTATTTAACAACTTCTCCCTATCTTTTACCTTGTCCATAAGTCTCACTTTTGTTATGTCAATTATGCTTTAATAAATGTATATTTAATTTCTATAAAATACCTCCTTTTGTGATATTTGATGTTTATTTTTTCTTAGTATATGTGCCCTATTATCTAGATAGGGCTATACATTTCATAGCAACAGTTCTTGTTGCCTTTGTGTTTGGTTATTTAATGTTGCAAAATTATTGCAATACAGAAGAGCTGAGAGTAGTGTTGAGCGATACGATAATGCAAATATCGGCTATCGGCCGATATTAGCTCTATCGGCCTTTCGATAATTCGTTTCGATATTTTCGTCTTATCGAATACCGGAATCGGATTTGTCACTGTCACTGTGAGTGTCCGTCGGTCGGGTCTGTCAGGAGTCAGCGGCACTTACCTGGCAGAAGATCTCCGGCGGTCACGTCCTGGACTGCTTGATGGCCGCCATTATCTTCTCCCTGGCGGTCACATGCAGTTTTTCGCGATAACTGCAGTGACTGCAGGGTAATCCCGGCCGTAAAGCAGTCAGTCCGATGACGTCACCGCCGGGGAAGCAGGTAATCAGCTGTGCTGCGCCGGGATGACAGGCTCTGCCTGTCATTCTGATGTAGCAGAGCTGGATCGTCGTGGGACACTTGTTACTATGGACTGCGTCGGTCAGGTGGTATACTTTTTTTTTTTTTTTTTTCATTTTTTTACAGGAGATCGATGGCGTCGCAGCAGGATGAGACAGTAATAAAAGAAATGAAAACTGTGTTTTTTTATTTTTTATTAAATTAAAAAATTTTTTTTTAAACATTCACCCGTCCGGGTACATAAACAATTTAACTATTTATTTACATACAGGGACCCTGTCCGGGTTATTTAGACTTCTTTGGCAGGGGTGTTACAGGTACCACCTGGTACTCTTCTGGTGCTTGCCAAACATCCGAGACACCAAGGACCACCAGGACCTGATGACGTCGTGTGGCCTGTACAGTCAAGTCGTGACCCGCTATCTGGGTCTGTGTGGCCACCTCTTTCATCTCTCTCCGGGTCTGGAGCCCTATGTCACGGACTGTACGAACCCCAGGGGGCCTAACAGGCGCCGGGTACGGGCCAGCTATACTTATCATGTCCATAGCTGGGGCTGCTGAGGAGACCACTGAGGGAGGCTGGGGAGATTTACGGCGTGGGGTGGGCACTTTTGCAGAGGCCTGGATGTGGGAGGCTGAAGGCTTCGAGGGTCTCACAGGTTCCTGACACACTGGGGAGTAGGGGTCGCACCTGGTAACATTTAGGGCGTACCATCCATTGTAACCCCAGTGTCGGGTGTAAGTCACCAAGTCTCCTGGCAACAGGTCCCTCCCCGGGTGTCCTTCTGGGAGGTGAGCCTCCACGTCCCGCCGGGTCACAAATACTTCTAAATAAAGTCCAGGCTCCTTGATGAAGCCCCACCCACCTTTCAATTTAAAGCTCCGTACTGCACCCTTACGCCGCGGCTCACTCAGGGTTCCTTTATCCTTTCTCATCCGGTCCTTATCTGCCCGGTCCTTCTCCAGGTGACGTTGGCGAAGTTTTAGGGTTTCTCTCTGCTCCCTTTGTCGCTCTGCTTCCCGCTCCCAACGTCTCCACTCTTCCTCCTGACGCCGATTGTAATTCTCCTCCACCAGTTGCTCCATGTCTCCACCACTCCACTGCAGCTTACAGTGTCCGGTTTGCGGCAGCTCTCCTGTCGCCCCCAGTCCTGGCGGCGCTCCCCTGCGGAGGAAGCAGACGGCTCTAAATCAGATGACAGTCGGGGCTCCGGTACAGGCAGGTAGTGCTCTGGTGCCTGCGCGGCCTCCTCCATGAGGACGGGTGTCGCTTCTTCTGTCTCAGCGACCGGGGCAGACAGCGGGATCTGGGGTGCTGCTGACGGTGCTGCGGTTTTTGCAGGAACGGGTGCCTCCACTGCGACAACGTCAACCGGATCACATTGCAAGGGCTCCTCTACTATAACGGGTGCCTCACCTTCCGGTACAGACACTTCAGGTAAGAGGGATTGGCGCCGCTCCAAGTTTATTTTTAGGGCACGCCAGCTGGCTTCCATCCTGGCGACCTCCTCCCGGTGCCGGGCCAGGCCTCTCAGGGTATCCTCTGCTTCTTGCAGCGTAGGAGGGTTTACAGGCCGGGTGCCCAACGGTGATTCCGTGGCGATCGGGTCGCTTCCGTGGGGGGAGAGCTCTGACTGCTCCATCCCTTCCCACTTCTGTTCGTCGTGTCCATTAGCCATCTCTGCCAAGTCACATGTGTCATATCTGGAGAGGGCCCCTCTTTTGTAGGGAGGCGGGACCTCCTCACACTGAGGAGGATGAGGAGGCGGAACTCCAGAGCTGTGGGGCACGATGTTACATTGCAGTACCATTTACAGTGGGCGGCCATCGTTTTCACGCCACTGAGTGAGTGACACCCACGAAGAGCACGCCCTTCTTCTTCACCAGTGCCTCGTCGTGACGCAGATATGGCGGAAAAATGGCAAATACATTCTCTGATGATTTTAGCAATTCTCAAGCACAAAACCAGTGCAATTCAGGCACACAGGACTCGCTTATAGCGAGCTACAGAATCCTGTTCGTGACGCCCAAGTTGAGTCGCACAGAGCCAGAGGTTTTCGGGTACTCGGCACCGAGCCCGTCGACTTCTATGGGGTATGTCACGTCTTTACCCGGCAATTGAATTAGAGTCGATTTTACTATGTAGAAGTGTATAAACTATAAATATATGTATATATATATGTCACAATGACATGTATATATATATATATGTATTCTATGTGTGTATATTTTGTGTTTACAACGAAAGAAAGGGTTTTTTTTGTTGCGATATTTTGTTCCCATAGACTTACATGGGACTTCCGGTATCGAAATCGGATATCGACGATATTTAGTGCTATCGGCGATACAATTTCGATACGATATTTTTAGATATCGAGCAATATCGCTCAACACTAGCTGAGAGAGAAGCAAAAATGTGTTTGCAAGAAGACAAATTTAATTTCTCCTGTTCTGTGTTGGTTACTTGTCTCACACTGGGAATGCCTACTTCATGTAAAATAAGCTCTGGGGTAGAGTTATCTTCCAGGCACCATCCACCTTGGAGCCTGGAAAAGATTATTTCTCAGCAACAACACAGCTGATATGAAACACACATGGAGGACTGTTTTCAGCAGTCTATATATAACCTGTATGCCAATATTAATTGTTTAGATAGGTCAAATGTGGTGACAGATTCCCTTTAACCCCTTCCCAACCCATGACGCCGACGTCAGCGTCATGAAAACCTGTGCCATCCCGACCCATGACGCCGACGTCGGTGTCATGCTATAAATCATGTTCCTGTGGGACGGGAGACCGGGGTCACTGAAAGGTCACCCGACCCGCAGTAACAGGACCCTTACTGCATCACCACAGGGGGGTTGGCTTAACCCCCACGTGGCCACGATCGCTCTGATTGGCTGTTAAAAGTGAAACAGCCAATCAGAGCGATTTGTAATATTTCACCAATGAAACTGGTGAAATATTACAATCCAGCCATGGCCGATGCTGCAATAGCATCGGCCATGGCTGGACACCAAGATCTGAACCCCCCACACCAAGTCACGGTGGTGATCGGCTGCCGCCATCGAAAGATGGCAGCGATCGGTCACCGCCGTCACTATCTGCTCCCCTGCTCCTGCGATCCGCTGCCCCCACCTACCTATCCCCCCACCTCACCTTCCGACGCCCCCTACTCACCTCTCCCGGTCCACCGATGTCCCTGGATCCGTCCCGGCGGCTGCCCGGGATTCTTCATGGGCGCCGCCATCTTGGAAAATGGCGGGCGCATGCGCAGTGCGCCCTCCATTGTGCAAAAATTTATTTTGATCACTGTGATAAACTGTCACAGTGATCAAAGTAAAAAAAAAGTAAATGAACCCCCCCTGTCATAGGTAGGGATAAATAATAAAATAAAGAATTTTTATTTTTTTTTCCTAGCGGATTTTGCTGCTGATCCGCAGCTGATTTTGCTGCGGATCCACGGCGGATATCGCTGCTGATCCGCGGCGGATTTCGCGGCTGATCCATGGCGGATTTCGCTGCTGATCCGCGGCGGATTTCGCTGCTGATCCGCGGCGCTGCGGATCCGCGGCGGATTTCGCTGCGGATCCGTGGCGGATTTCGCTGCTGATCCGCGGCTGATTTCGCTGCTGATCCGCGGCGGATTTCGCTGCTGATCCGCGGCTGATTTCACTGCTGATCCACCGCTGATTTCGCTGCTGATCCATGGCGGATTTCGCTGCTGATCCACGGCGGATTTTGCTGCTGATCCGCGGCGGATTTTGCTGCTGATCCGCGGCTGATTTTGCTGCTGATCCGCTGCTGATTTTGCTGCTGATCCGCTGCTGATTATGCTGCTGATCCACGGCAGATTTTGTTGCTGATCTGCGGAGGATTTTGCTGCTGATCCGCGGCTGATTTCGCTGCTGATCCGCGGCGGATTTCGCGGCAGATTTTGCTGCTGATCCGCGGCTGATTTCGTTGCTGATCCGCGGCGGATTTTGCTGCGGATCCACGGCTGATTTTGCTGCTGATCCGCGGCGGATTTTGCTGCTGATCCGTGGCGGATTTTGCTGCTGATCCGCGGCGGATTTTGCTGCTGATCCGCGGCTGATTTTGCTGCTGATCCGCGGCGGATTTTGCTGCTGTTCCGCGGCTGATTTTGCTGCTGATCCGCGGCGGATTTTGCTGCTGATCCGCGACTGATTTTGCTGCGGATCCGCGGCTGATTATCTGCTGATTCATCTGCGCTAGCGGGTATAGCATAACGCGATCGCGTTATGCTATACCGTTACCAGCCGGTCAACGCTACGTGTTGAACGGGCTGGTAAAACGCAATATGAACCCAGCCTTAGGGTTAGAACTAGGGTTAGGGTTAGCATTAGGGTTAAGGTTAGAATTACGGTTAGGGTTGGAATTTGGGTTAGGGTTGGAATTAGGGTTAGGGTTGGAATTAGGGTTAGGCTTGTGGTTAGGTTTATGGTTAGAGTTGGGATTAGGGTTAGGGGTGTGTTGGGGTTAGGGTTATGATTAGGGTTTGTATTAGGGTTAGGTGTGTGTAGGGGTTAGGGTTGGAGTTAGGGGTGTGTTGGGGTTAGGGTTGGAGTTAGAATTGAGGGGTTTCCACTATTTAGGCACATCAGGGGGTCTCCATATGTGACATGGCGCCACCATTGATTCCTGCAAATTTTGCGTTCAAAAAGTCAAACAGTGCTCCCTTTATTCCAAGCCCCGACGTATGCCCAAACAGTGGTTTATCCCCACATATGAGGTATCAGTGTACTCGGAAAAAATTGCACAACAACTTTGGGGGTTCTAATTTCTCCTGTTAACATTGGGAAAAAAATTGGGGACTAAAAAATAATTTTTGTGGAAAAAAAATTATTTTATATTTTCACGGCTCTGCGTTATAAACTTCTGTGAAGGACTTGGAGATTCAAAGTGCTTATCACACATCTATAGGAGTTCCTTGGGGGATCTCGTTTCCAAAATGGGGTCACTTGTGGGGAGTTTCTACTGTTTAGGCACATCAGGGACTCTGCAAACGTAACATGACGCCCGAAGACCATTCCATCAAGTGGGCATTTCAAAACGTCACTACTTCCCATCCGAGCCCCGATGTGTGCCCATACAGTAGTTTTTCCCACATATGGGATATCAGCATACTCAGGACAAATTGGACAACAACTTTTGGGGTCTAATTTCTCATGTTACCCTTGGGAAAATAAAAAAATTGGGGACTAAAAGATCCTGATTGTGGAAAAAATATGATTTTTTTATTTTCATGCCCGTCCGTTATAAACTTCTGTGTAGCCCTTGGGGGTTCAAAGTGCTCACCACACATATAGATAAGTACTTTGCAGGGTCTAGTTTCCAAAATGGGGTCACTTGTGGGGAGTTTCTACTGTTTAGGCACACCAGGGGCTCTGCAAACGTAACAAGATGCCCGCAGACCATTCCATCAAGTCGGCATTTCAAAGCGTCACTACATCCCTCCCGAGCCCTGACGTGTGCCCAAACAGTGGTTCCCCCACATATGGGGTACTAGCGTACTCAGGACAAACTGGACAACAACTTTTGGGGTCCAATTTCTCCGGTAACCATTGTGAAAATAAAAAATAGTGGGCTAAAAAATCATTTTTTGAGAAAATAAAATGATTTTTTATTTTCACGGCTCTGCGTTATAAACTTCTGTGAAGCACCTGGGGGTTCAAAGTGCTCACTATGCATCTAGATAAGTTCCTTAGGGTGTCTAGTTTCCAAAATGGGGTCACTTTTGGGGGAGCTCCAATGTTTAGGCACACAGGAACTCTCCAAATGCGACATGGCAACTGCTAAATATTCCAGCATATTTTCCATTCAAAAAGTCAAATGGCGCTCCTTCCCTTCTGAGCCCTGCCGTGCGCCCAAACAGTGGTTTATCACCACATATGAGGTATCTGTGTACTCAGGAGAAATTGCCCAACAAATTTTAGGATCCAATTTATACTGTTGCACATGTGAAAATGAAAAAAACTGAGGCTAAAAGAAAGTTTTTGTGAAAAAAAAGTACTTTCTTTTATTTACGGATCAATTTGTGAAGCACCTGGGGGTTTAAAGTGCTCACTATGCATCTAGATAAGTTCCTTAGGGGGTCTAGTTTCCAAAATGGGGTCACTTGTGGGGGAGCTCCAATGTTTAGGTACACTGGAACTCTCCAAATGCGACATGGCAACCGCTAAATATTCCAGCATATTTTCCATTCAAAAAGTCAAATGGCGCTCCTTCCCTTCTGAGCCCTGCCGTGCACCCAAACAGTGGTTTATGACCACATATGAGGTATCTGTGTACTCAGGAGAAATTGCCCAACTAATTTTAGGATCCAATTTATACTGTTGCCCATGTGAAAATGAGAAAAACTGAGGCTAAAAGAAAATTTTTGTGAAAAAAAAGTACTTTCTTTTTTTTACGGATCAATTTGTGAAGCACCTGGGGGATCAAAGTGCTCGCTATGCATCTAGATAAGTTCCTTAGGGGGTCTAGTTTCCAAAATGGGGTCACTTGTGGGGGAGCTCCAATGTTTAGGCACACAGGAACTCTCCAAATGCGACATGGCAACCGCTAAATATTCCAGCATATTTTCCATTCAAAAAGTCAAATGGCGCTCCTTCCCTTCTGAGCCCTGCCGTGCACCCAAACAGTGGTTTATGACCACATATGAGGTATCTGTGTACTCAGGAGAAATTGCCCAACTAATTTTAGGATCCAATTTATACTGTTGCCCATGTGAAAATGAGAAAAACTGAGGCTAAAAGAAAATTTTTGTGAAAAAAAAGTACTTTCTTTTTTTTACGGATCAATTTGTGAAGCACCTGGGGGATCAAAGTGCTCGCTATGCATCTAGATAAGTTCCTTAGGGGGTCTAGTTTCCAAAATGGGGTCACTTGTGGGGGAGCTCCAATGTTTAGGCACACAGGAACTCTCCAAATGCGACATGGCAACCGCTAAATATTCCAGCATATTTTCCATTCAAAAGTCAAATGGCGCTCCTTCCCTTCTGAGCCCTGCCGTGCGCCCAAACAGTGGTTTATGACCACATATGAGGTATCTGTGTACTCAGGAGAAATTGCCCAACTAATTTTAGGATCCAATTTATCTTGTTGCCCATGTGAAAATGAAAAAAACTGAGGCTAAAAGAAAATTTTTGTGAAAAAAAAGTACTTTCTTTTTTTTACGGATCAATTTGTGAAGCACCTGGGGGATCAAAGTGCTCGCTATGCATCTAGATAAGTTCCTTAGGGGGTCTAGTTTCCAAAATGGGGTCACTTGTGGGGTAGCTCCAATGTTTAGGCACACAGGAACTCTCCAAATGCGACATGGCAACCGCTAAATATTCCAGCATATTTTCCATTCAAAAAGTCAAATGGGGCTCCTTCCCTTCTGAGCCCTGCCGTGCGCCCAAACAGTGGTTTATGACCACATATGAGGTATCTGTGTACTCAGGAGAAATTGCCCAACTAATTTTAGGATCCAATTTATACTGTTGCCCATGTGAAAATGAGAAAAACTGAGGCTAAAAGAAAATTTTTGTGAAAAAAAAGTACTTTCTTTTTTTTACGGATCAATTTGTGAAGCACCTGGGGGATCAAAGTGCTCGCTATGCATCTAGATAAGTTCCTTAGGGGGTCTAGTTTCCAAAATGGGGTCACTTGTGGGGGAGCTCCAATGTTTAGGCACACAGGAACTCTCCAAATGCGACATGGCAACCGCTAAATATTCCAGCATATTTTCCATTCAAAAAGTCAAATGGCTTTCCTTCCCTTCTGAGCCCTGCCGTGCGCCCAAACAGTGGTTTATGACCACATATGAGGTATCTGTGTACTCAGTAGCAATTGCCAAACAAACTTTAGGATCCAATTTATGCTGTTGCCCATGTGAAAATTAAAAAAACTGAGGCTAAAAGAAAATTTTTGTGAAAAAAAAGTACTTTCTTTTATTTACAGATCAATTTGTAAAGCACCTGGGGGTTCAAAGTGCTCACTATGCATCTAGATAAGTTCCTTAGGGGGTCTAGTTTCCAAAATGGGGTCACTTGTGGGGGAGCTCCAATGTTTAGGCACACAGGAACTCTCCAAATGCGACATGGCAACCGCTAAATATTCCAGCATATTTTCCTTTCAAAAAGTCAAATGGCGCTCCTTCCCTTCTGAGCCCTGTAGTGCACCCAAACAGTGGTTTATCACCACATATGAGGTATCTGTGTACTCAGGAGAAATTGCCCAACTAATTTTAGGATCCAATTTATACTGTTGCCCATGTAAAAATGAGAAAAACTGAGGCTAAAAGAAAATTTTTGTGAAAAAAAAGTACTTTATTTTTTTACGGATCAATTTGTGAAGCACCTTGGGGATCAAAGTGCTCGCTATGCATCTAGATAAGTTCCTTAGGGGGTCTAGTTTCCAAAATGGGGTCACTTGTGGGGGAGCTCCAATGTTTAGGCACACAGGAACTCTCCAAATGCGACATGGCAACCGCTAAATATTCCAGCATATTTTCCATTCAAAAAGTCAAATGGCGCTCCTTCCCTTCTGAGCCCTGCCGTGCGCCCAATCAGTGGTTTATGACCACATATGAGGTATCTGTGTACTCAGGAGAAATTGCCCAACTAATTTTAGGATCCAATTTATACTGTTGCCCATGTGAAAATGAAAAAAACTGAGGCTAAAAGAAAATTTTTGTGAAAAAAAAGTACTTTCTTTTATTTACAGATCAATTTGTGAAGCACCTGGGGTTCAAAGTACTCACTATGCATCTAGATAAGTTCCTTAGGGGGTCTAGTTTCCAAAATGGGGTCACTTGTGGGGGAGCTCCAATGTTTAGGCACACAGGAACTCTCCAAATGCGACATGGCAAACGCTAAATATTCCAGCATATTTTCCATTCAAAAAGTCAAATGGCGCTCCTTCCCTTCTGAGCCCTGCCGTGCACCCAAACAGTGGTTTATGACCACATATGAGGTATCTGTGTACTCAGGAGAAATTGCCTAACTAATTTTAGGATCCAATTTATACTGTTGCCCATGTGAAAATGAAAAAAACTGAGGCTAAAAGAAAATTTTTGTGAAAAAAAAGTACTTTCTTTTTTTTACGGATCAATTTGTGAAGCACCTGGGGGATCAAAGTGCTCGCTATGCATCTAGATAAGTTCCTTAGGGGGTCTAGTTTCCAAAATGGGGTCACTTGTGGGGGAGCTCCAATGTTTAGGCACAGAGGAACTCTCCAAATGCGACATGGCAACCGCTAAATATTCCAGCATATTTTCCATTCAAAAAGTCAAATGGCGCTACTTCCCTTCTGAGCCCTGCCTTGCGCCCAAACAGTGGTTTATGACCACATATGAGGTATCTGTGTACTCAGGAGAAATTGCCCAACTAATTTTAGGATCCAATTTATACTGTTGCCCATGTGAAAATTAGAAAAACTGAGGCTAAAAAAAATTTTTGTGAAAAAAAAGTACTTTCTTTTTTTTACGGATCAATTTGTGAAGCACCTGGGGGATCAAAGTGCTCGCTATGCATCTAGATAAGTTCCTTAAGGGGTCTAGTTTCCAAAATGGGGTCACTTGTGGGGGAGCTCCAATGTTTAGGCACACAGGAACTCTCCAAATGCGACATGGCAACCGCTAAATATTCCAGCATATTTTCCATTCAAAAAGTCAAATGGCGCTCCTTCCCTTCTGATCCCTGCCGTGCACCCAAACAGTGGTTTATCACCACATATGAGGTATCTGTGTACTCAGGAGAAATTGCCCAACTAATTTTAGGATCTAATTTATACTGTTGCCCATGTGAAAATGAAAAAAACTGAGGCTAAAAGAAAATTTTTGTGAAAAAAAGTACTTTCTTTTTTTTACGGATCAATTTGTGAAGCACCTGGGGGATCAAAGTGCTCACTATGCATCTAGATAAGTTCCTTAGGGGGTCTAGTTTCCAAAATGGGGTCACTTGTGGGGGAGCTCCAATGTTTAGGCACACAGGAACTCTCCAAATGCGACATGGCAACCGCTAAATATTCCAGCATATTTTCCATTCAAAAAGTCAAATGGCGCTACTTCCCTTCTGAGCCCTGCCGTGCGCCCAAACAGTGGTTTATGACCACATATGAGGTATCTGTGTACTCAGGAGAAATTGCCCAACTAATTTTAGGATCCAATTTATACTGTTGCCCATGTGAAAATGAGAAAAACTGAGGCTAAAAGAAAATTTTTGTGAAAAAAAAGTACTTTCTTTTTTTTACGGATCAATTTGTGAAGCACCTGGGGGATCAAAGTGCTCGCTATGCATCTAGATAAGTTCCTTAGGGGTCTAGTTTCCAAAACGGGGTCACTTGTGGGGGAGCTCCAATGTTTAGGCACACAGGGACTCTCCAAATGCGACATGGCAACCGCTAAATATTCCAGCATATTTTCCATTCAAAAAGTCAAATGGCGCTCCTTCCCTTCTGAGCCCTGCCGTGCGCCCAAACAGTGGTTTATCACCACATATGAGGTATCTGTGTACTCAAGAGAAATTGCCCAACAAATTTTAGGATCTAATTTATACTGTTGCCCCTGTAAAAATGAAAAAAACTGAGGCTAAAAGAAAATTTTTGTGAAAAAAAAGTACTTTCTTTATTTTACGGATCAATTTGTGAAGCACCTGGGGGTTCAAAGTGCTAACTATGCATCTAGATAAGTTCCTTAGGGGGTCTAGTTTCCAAAATGGGGTCACTTGTGGGGGAGCTCCAATGTTTAGGCACAAAGGGACTCTCCAAATATGACATGGCAACCGCTAAATATTCCAGCATATTTTCCATTCAAAAAGTCAAATGGCGCTCCTTCCCTTCTGAGCCCTGCTGTGCGCCCATACAGTGGTTTATGACCACATATGAGGTATCTGTGTACTCAGGAGAAATTGCCCAACAAATTTTAGGATCCATTTTATCCTGATGCCCATGTAAAAATGAAAAAATTGATGCTAAAAGAAAATTTTTGTTGGAAAAATTAAAATGTCCATTTTTTCCTTCCACGTTGCTTTAGTTCCTGTGAAGCACCTGAAGGGTTAATAATCTTCTTGAATGTAGTTTTGAGTAGCTTTAGGGGTACAGTTTTTATAAAGGTGTCACTTTTGGGTATTTTCTGCCATATAGACCCCTCAAAGTGACTTCAAATGTGAGGTGGTCCCTAAAAAAAATGGTTTTGTAAATTTTGCTGTAAAAATGAGAAATCGCTGGTCAACTTTTAACCCTTATAACTTCCTAACAAAAAAAATGTTGTTCCCAAAAATGTGCTGATTTAAAGTAGACATGTGGGAAATGTTATTTATTAACTATTATGTGCCACATAACTCTCTGGTTTAACAGAATAAAAATTAAAAATTTGAAAATTACAAAATTTTCAAAATTTTCACCAAATTTCCATTTTTTTCACAAATAAACGCAAAAATTATTGACCTAAATTTACCACTATCATGAAGCCCAATATGTCACGAAAAAACAATCTCAGAATCGCAAGGATCCGTTGAAGCGTTCCTGAGTTATTACCTCATAAAGGGACACTGGTCAGAATTGCAAAAAATGGCAAGGTCTTTAAGGTCAAAATAGGCTGGATCATGAAGGGGTTAAGGGAAAATAAATCCAAACCTACAGGGCCCTGTGTGAAAAAGTGATTGCCCACCAGCCCTTAAAACATAAATTAACTTTGGTTTATCACTTCTTTGGGAAGCTTCAAATTCCCTGGCCACACCCAGACATGATTACTACTACACCTGTTATCAATCAAGAAATTATTTAAATAAGACCTGTCTGACAAAGTGAAGTAGGCCGAAAGTTTCTTAAAAGCTAGATATAATGAAGCGATCCAAAGAAATTCTGGAACAAATGAGAAACAAAGTGATTGAGATCTATCAGTCTGGAAAAGGTTATAAAGCCATTTCTTTTTTTTTTAAACCATAATTTTTATTATTATCAAAATGAATCAGGTTTCACAACTAGTGTTGAGCGATACGATACTGCAAGTATCGGGTATCGGCCGATATTAGCTCTATCGGCCTTTCGATAATTTGTTTCGATATTTTCCATATATCGTATACCGGAATCGGAAGTTCCCATAATTCTTTGAGAGGCAATGTGATTTTAGTCAGCCAATGAGGAATCCTAAGAAGTGTGGGCACATCCTGTACTGCTGCGGTCATGTTAACTAATGGCATGGCTGTGATTGGCTGCTGAAATGATGTCAGAATGCACTATAAAAGGCGCCGCCGCCATTTTAGCGTCACTGTGCTGTGAATTCAGTAAGGGACAGAACGCTACTGTGCTGACTCTGAGGGACAGTTAGAGATTGCGATTTAGTGTACTGTGCTGTAGGCAGGCTATCACCAACCGCTGTGTAAAGCTTCCTTTTGCCTGCAGTGTTGTTTTAACAGCTCTGCAAGGTGTGTGTGAGTGCAATTGACGCTGCAGTTTGCTCTGTATGCAACGCTGTCTGTAGGCATCTGCACGTGTCACTCACAGACTCTTTTTTTTTTTTCTTCAGTCAGTGTATAAAAGGCGCCGCCGCCATTTTAGCATCACTGTGCTGTGAATTCAGTTAGGGACAGAACGCTGCTGTGCTGGCTCTGAGAGACAGTTAGAGATTGCGATTTACTGTACTGTGCTGTAGGCAGGCTATCACCAACCGCTGTGTAAAGCTTCCTTTTGCCTGCAGTGTTGTTTTAACAGCTCTGCAAGGTGTGTGTGAGTGCAGGTGACGCTGCAGTTTGCTCTGCATGCAACGCTGTCTGTAGGCATCTGCACGTGTCACTCACAGACTCTTTTTTTTTTCTTCAGTGTAATTCTTGCTGCTCCATGCAATTTAACTATTAGTGTGACGCGCTTCCATCCGTATCCAATACATTGGTTGCAAACACTATAGAAGTAGACAAAGGAGTAGCCTTTCACAGATTGTGAACAGTGGTGTTTCAGTGTTCACTTCAGTCTCTGCGTAATAACCACACTTAGGCCTTATAACTTTTCTGACTTTCTTTATCAATCTACCAAGATGAAGAAGGCAGGGAGTAAGGCACGTGGTCGTGGCCGTGGAGTTTCAGCAGGGAGAGGACGTGGGGATTCTGTGGCTGCTGCCGCACCCAGTGACACAGCATCCACCAGTTTTCCCCGTCAGCGTTCCTTTATGCGCACTTTGGTAGGAGCTCAGAGTACCCCCCTGCTGCGGGAAGAACAAATTGAAGCCGTTGTTGGTTGGATGGCAGCCAATGCATCGACTTCAATTCCTTCCACCTCCTCTCAGGAACACAGCACTGTTGAACAACCATCTGTCTCTTCACCGCCTGCCAAATTGCCCAGGCAGTCAGAGAGTTCTGAACTGGAGCCAGCTGAGTTCTGCTTCTGTTCTCAGAATCTGTTGCCTTGCAAACAGGGGCCCAGCCAAGCAGCATTCTGGAATGTGAAGAAGAGGCAGTATGCAGTGATGCGCAACAGCTGTGTCTCTCTGAATGTGAAGAGGCGGGTGAGCCAGTGCCGATGGTCAGCACACCGCAGAACGCATCTGATGATGATGAGACTCAGTTGCCATTTTCTGTTGAGCATGGTGCTGGCCAGACCACCCAACAGCAGCAGGTGTTGGAAGAGGGTACTGGAGATGATGAAGTCCGAGACCCAACATGGCGTGAGCAGCAGGAAGGTGGTGGGAGCAGCTCTGAGGAAGAGATTGGCCCAACTGTACAAAGAGGAGGGAGAGGTAGGCTGCAGACTCGCTTGCCTGTAGCCTCCAGTTTGGCACCTGTTGGGAGCAGTTGTGTTAGAAATGTCAAAATTGGCGCTCCCATGACTTGCACTGCGTGGTCCTTTTTTGACAGAGTTGTAGATGATATTTGCTATGTTCAATGCAAGCTGTGTAAGCAAAAAGTTAAAAGAGGTAAAAATATCAGTAACCTGAATACCACAAATATGTGGAAACATGTACGGACAAAGCACGTAGCTGAGTTACAAAGACACACTGGAGATGTAGGCCAACCTTCAGCAGCACCTACATCTTCAGGTCGTGTTGGAGCCTCTTACTCCAGCTCACACACAGCTGGTTCGGCTTCCTCACAGGATCGGCATGGAAGAACCTCTTTCACTGTTGTCCAGAGACCCAGTGTTATTGCACCCACAACTGCAAGTTCCCTGTCATCCTCACACTCCCAGGCCACAAAACAGCCATCGGTAGCACAGGCATGGGATAAAAGACGGCCATACTCGGCAAACCATCCACGAGCACAGGCTCTGAATGCTGGCCTTGCAAAACTCCTGTCCCTTGAAATGCTGTCATTCAGGCTGGTGGAGACTGACAGTTTCAGGAACTTTATGGCATTGGCAGTCCCAATATAATGTGCCAAGCCGATTTTATTTCAGCAGGCAAGCTGTCCCTGCTCTGCAAAAACATGTCGAGGGAAACATTAAACATGCGCTACTAAACGCCGTCAGTAGCAGGGTCCACCTGACCACCGATGCGTGGACCAGTACCCATGGCCAGGGACGATACCTTTCCCTCACTGCCCATTGGGTCAATGTTGTGGAGCCGGGTACAGATCTTGCCAGTGGCGCTGTACGTGTTCTGCCAACTCCAAGGATTGCAGGAATCCAGTCTGTACACATTGATTCCTCCTCCTACTCCAGTTCCTCAGAATCATCGCTGCACGAGCCGTCACGGTATACCTCCACATGGACCCGTGAACGCTTACCTGTTGCGACCGATATGAGCACAGCCGTGGCCAAACGTCAACAGGCTATCCTGAAATTAATTCCCATGGGAAATCGAAGCCACACAGCGCAGGAGCTCTGGGATGCCATCAAGCAGGAGAGCGACGTGTGGTTTTTGTCAGCTAATCTCCAGCCAGGCTTGGTAGTGTGTGACAATGGCCGAAATCTGGTGGCAGCTCTGGGCCTTGGCAACCTCACTCACATACCATGTCTGGCACATGTGCTCAACTTGGTCGTGCAGAGTTTTTTGAGGGACTATTCGGATCTTGATGCACTGCTGCACAAGGTCCGCCTAGAGTGCGCTCACTTGCGACGTTCCAGCATGGCCAGATCGCGCATTGCAGCTCTGCAAGTCAGATTTCGCCTTCCTGAACATCGCATCATATGTGACGTACCCACCAGGTGGAATTCCACGTTACATATGTTGGAGCGGTTGTGTGAGCAGCAGCCAGCAGTAATGGAGTATCAGCTGAAACAGGCGCAATCAACTCGCAATTTGCGCCGTTCACACTTCACCACTACTGAGTAGGCCTCTATGAAGGTCATCTGTGACGTTTTGCGTGCGTTTGATGTCTCAACGCGGATGGCGAGTGCAGATGATGCACTAGTCAGCATGACTGTCCCCCTTATCTGCCTGCTTCAGAAATCACTGAAAGCACTAAAGGAAGAGGTTTTGGAAGAGGTGGATGAGGAGTCACAACTTAAAATACCTTCAGGACAGTCAGCGCACCGTGGTTCCTCACAAAGGGCTGGGCAGGGCTCACTTTGTGAGGAGGATGAGGAGGAGGAGTCAATGGAGGAGGAAGAAATCCCTACAGAGGGAGGTACACAACGCTGTAGTCAGTATGTAGAGCGAGAGTGGGGTGATGCAGAGGAAGCAGAGATGACGCCTCTTCCAGAGGACAGCTTTTGTTGGCCAGTTGGGAGTCTGCAGCACATGGTTGATTTCATGCTTCATTGCCTGAGAAACGACCGCCGCATCGCCCACATTCTCACCACGTCAGATTATTGGGTGTACACCCTCCTAGACCCTCGATACCGGGACAACTTACAAACCCTCATCACACCGGTGAACCGGGAACGTAAAATGCAGGAGTACCAAGACACACTGGTGCAATCCATACTGTTGTACATTCCAGCCGAGAGAGCTGCTGCTGCTGCTACTGCTTTACAAAGCAGCTCTGTGAGTCGAGGCAGTGTAGACACCTCTACAACAAGAGGGAGCAGAAGCAGCGCCTTTGCACAGGGCAAGAGCTGTATGTTAGAAATGTGGCGAAGTTTTGTGACAGCGCCAGCAAGGTCTACACCATCCGAGACGGCTCCAGTCACCAGGAAGAAACGTTTCCGTAAGATGATGACTGTCACGCTGTGTAGCAGATATATATATGTGATGTCAGTAATCTATATCAAAAGGGCAACATACTATATAACATGCGCATAGATATATGATAACATAGATTTACCTGACAGAATGTCCAGTGGGTCAAAACGGAATCCGTTATACGCTGTCTCCGGCTAGAGGGTGACCGGGGTCTAAGCTGACCCTGAACTGGGGTCCTAACTAATCCCTCTACCTGGAGGTACTGTTAAAGGTACAGAGGTCCAGGCCACCAGCGTAAACCCTGTCTCCTATCAATCCCTGCCAACTGTATTCTAGTCCTAAGAAGGACCCTGAATACCACCAAAGGGAATGAACAGGTAACGGTTAATGAACAGAAAGACATACAAGAAAGACAAGAAATAAAGTAAATAAAGTCTTACATACAACACTCACACACAGTAGGAACACCTAAGGTCTCAGAGATAAACTATAAGCTATAAGAGTAAAAACAACTAAGGAGCTCTTAGCTTAAATATTCTCAGAACCGATCCAGTCTGCTAGACTACATGAATGCTTTCACCGGCGTCTAACACCCAGACTGGCAGCAATATAAAGGAAACTAATTAGAACATAATCAAAAGCAGCCGGGCGAGGCTGCACCTAGTCTTAGCAAAGAGCTAGGTAAAATTAACTCTCTCATTACCTAACACAAAGTAACAGCAACTCAGCTGTGAGAAGTCAGAGTGTGTAATCGCGACGATCCTCGTGGCGATACACCCATGACAGTACCCCCCCTTCTACGAGGGGCCTCCGGACCCTCAAGGCCAGGTCTGCCCGGGTGAGTTGTGTGAAAGGTCCGAACCAATCGATCTGCGTTAACATCAGACGCAGGGACCCACGTCCCCTCCTCAGGACCATACCCCCTCCAATGAACCAAGCACTGAAGGGATCGGCGACTGAGACGTGAGTCAATGATTTTCGACCCATGAATTTCCACGTTATCATTGACCACCACTGAAGGAGGTAAAGGTGACGGTATAACTGGTGCCACATACTTTTTAAGTAATGACCTGTGAAACACATTATGATTTTTAAACGTAGGAGGGAGGTCCAGACGAAATGCCACAGGATTAACTATGGAACTGATCCTGTACGGCCCGATGAATCTGGGACCCAACCTCCAGGAGGGAACTTCAAGTTTTATATTCCTGATAGACAACCACACCAGATCGTTCACCTTCAGATCTCGACCAGAAACTCTCCCCCTATCAGCCATCCGTTTGTAACGGTTCCCCGTAACCTTCAGTCTTAACCGATCTGGAACTATCAGTCTCCCTGGAAGTCCCACAGGGGCGTCCCCCTGAGCCCCCAATACCTCCCCCTCAAGCTCAGAGCATACAGCTGACACTACAACTCCCTCCTGAGGAATAGGAACCGGATCATCCATCCTCCCGGTCCCTGGGAAAGTACGAGATAAGGCATCAGGAAGCAACCTTATTGAGCAGTCATATGCGCGATGAGGAGGTAACTCTTTACACCCCTCCTCTGAGAACATCTCCCCAAAGTCCTCCAGAAAAGGAGGCAAAGTCCTAGGCACAACCGCACCGATGACCGTGCTCATGCAGTTATTCTTGCAAAATTCACCCCACTGGCTTATCTTTCTGGATTGCCAATCAATCACTGGGTTATGTTTAGCCAACCAAGGAAGTCCCAACACAATAGGAGTAGGTAGACCCTCCAACACATAACAAGACAATTGCTCTTTATGTATTGCCCCTACTCGAAGATCTATGTTATGAACAGCTTGTACCAAGCTACCTTGACCAAGAGGTCTAGAATCAATAGAGAGTATAGGGACCGGTTTGGCCAATACACTCAGTTGCATACCATGCACCTGGGCAAACCGAGCGTCCACCAGATTAGCCCCGGACCCACTATCAAGAAAAACAGAAATCCTCTCAGTTCTAGTACCAATCACCACCTCCGCAGGCACGAGAAACTGAGAAGGATTTGGGGACGAAATACACACTCCCAGGTTAACTCCTTGGCTCAAAGAGGTCCGGGATGGACACCCCCCAACAAATGTCCCTCTCTCCCGCAAAAGAAACACCTTCTAGTCTTGCGGCGCACCGCCGATTCCCTCCTACAAAATGATGTCCCTCCCAACTGCATGGGTTCCTCAGAACAAACCAGGGAACCTCAGTATAAGGGACCTTAGTAGTAGGCGGAGTCATCACGGGAGGCGGAGTTACCTCGCGTCTTCCCCGAAGTCGTCTATCAATGCGAATAGCGAGGGCCATAGCAGCCTCCAGTGATGGAGGAGAATCATACTGAGCCAACACATCTTTTAATTTGTCAGACAACCCTTGACAAAACTGGCTCCTAAGAGCTGGGTCATTCCACTGAGTATCTGTTGCCCATCTACGGAACTCAGAAGAATATTCCTCCGCTGGACGATTTCCTTGCCGTATTTTACGTAACCTTGTCTCAGCAAGGGAGACTCGATCCGGATCATCATATACCAGACCCAGGGCAGTAAAAAATCGATCCACTGACTGGAGATCTGGGGAGCCTGGAGGAATAGAGAACGCCCAAGATTGAGGGTCCCCTTGTAAGAGCGAGATAACAATTCCCACCCTCTGCTCTTCACTCCCAGATGACCGAGGCCGCAGCCGAAAGTACAATTTACATGCCTCCCGGAAAGTAAAAAATTTGTCCCGCCCACCAGTGAACCTGTCCGGGAGAGCAACCTTAGGTTCAGATCTGGTTTGCTCCGGGGGGGACAAAACCTTGGACTTAATGTCTGCAAATTCCATGGACAACCCCTGCAACTGCCGGGCCAGCTGGGCTACTGGATCCATGACAGCTGGGGAGAATCTTTAGTTGGGCCGGTGAAAATGTCACGCTGTATAGCAGATATATATATGTGATGTCAGTAATATATATCAAAAGGGCAACATACTATATAACATGCGCATAGATATATGATAGCATAGATTTACCTGACAGAATGTCCAGTGGGTCAAAACGGAATCCGTTATACGCTGTCTCCGGCTAGAGGGTGACCGGGGTCTAAGCTGACCCTGAACTGGGGTCCTAACTAATCCCTCTACCTGGAGGTACTGTTAAAGGTACAGAGGTCCAGGCCACCAGCGTAAACCCTGTCTCCTATCAATCCCTGCCAACTGTATTCTAGTCCTAAGAAGGACCCTGAATACCACCAAAGGGAATGAACAGGTAACGGTTAATGAACAGAAAGACATACAAGAAAGACAAGAAATAAAGTAAATAAAGTCTTACATACAACACTCACACACAGTAGGAACACCTAAGGTCTCAGAGATAAACTATAAGCTATAAGAGTAAAAACAACTAAGGAGCTCTTAGCTTAAATATTCTCAGAACCGATCCAGTCTGCTAGACTACATGAATGCTTTCACCGGCGTCTAACACCCAGACTGGCAGCAATATAAAGGAAACTAATTAGAACATAATCAAAAGCAGCCGGGCGAGGCTGCACCTAGTCTTAGCAAAGAGCTAGGTAAAATTAACTCTCTCATTACCTAACACAAAGTAACAGCAACTCAGCTGTGAGAAGTCAGAGTGTGTAATCGCGACGATCCTCGTGGCGATACACCCATGACAGTGACAGACTACTTGGCTTTCCCTCTAAGTGTACTCCCAGATGCCTCTTCCCTTTCAAATTTTGGGTCTCTAAGTTGGATACATGGCCAGAGCTTAGCCAGAATGCATTGGAGGTGCTGGCTTGCCCTGCTGCCAGTGTATTATCTGAGCGCGTCTTTAGTGCTGCAGGTGGTGTAGTAACAGACCGTCGCATGCGACTATCCTCAGAGAATGTAGACCGGCTTACTTTTCTGAAAATGAACAAGGCATGGATCTCACCTGAATTTGCCTGTCCGTTTTCAGATTAAATAACTGTTTGGCAACGTTTTCCATGTCTCCTGTTATGTTCATCTTTCTACCACCTGAACTCTACTCCCTGGGCTACAACACCGCCATTTGTTGCTCGGAAGTAATTGGCAGGGGTACTGACTCCTGGCCAGCCTGGTTACAGCACGACAGCTGTTTCCTGGCAGTGTGAACGTCAATTATCCTCCAATAAGTTGTGCTGTCGTGTTGCATTCGGGTTAGCCGACTCTATGGTGCCTGCAGTTTACGTGATTCCTATGTGTGCTGTGGGATATGTAAATAAAGGCTGTTTCCATTGTGACAATAGGACAAGCACCCACTGTAGGACTGTGTGATTCGGTAACTGCGGACGGCTTGCGTCCTGTCAACTTACATTTTCATGGGTGCGTTCTGCTACCCGTCCGGGGTCCAGTACCGTCAACTGGTTCTCCCCAGTGCCTTTGGCCTAGGTGCCTCCATCTCCGTATCTGAGTTCCAGCAACGTCTGCTGGTCCTTGGTAGTGCTTTGGAGCACAGGTACCTCCTGCTTAGTAACCGTGTCACAGTAACGTCAGCTGGTACTCGGTTGTGACATTGCCTCTTTTCCTTCTGCTACCCGTCCGGGGTCCAGTACCGTCAACTGGTTCTCCCCGGTGCCTTTGGCCTAGGTGCCTCCATCTCCGTATCCGAGTTCCAGCAACGTCTGCTGGTCCGTGGTAGTGCTTTGGAGCACAGGTACCTCCTGCTTAGTAACCGTGTCACAGTAACGTCAGCTGGTACTCGGTTGTGACATTGCCTCTTTTCCTTCTGCTACCCGTCCGGGTTCCAGCACAGTCAGCTGGTCCTCGTTACTTCCATTGTCTCTTGCTCCATGTCATACCCGTCAGGGTTCCAGTAACGTCAGCTGGTTCTCGGAAATTAGACGACCTTAAAGACCACCCAGAAGAAGATGATGACAACAAGGACGACAATCAGGAAGCCAACCAGCCTGAACACCATCACAAAGTAAAAATAAAAGATTACCCAGAAGAAGATCACCAACAGGACAAAGAAGGTTAAGACAAACTACAAGATACAGAACAAGAGACAGAAGAACAATAAGCAGAAGATCAAAAAGCAGAAGAACATGAAGTATAAGACCAAAATGAAGAGCAAAATATATGCTCTAAATTCTAAGCAGAAGAAGACTAAGCAGTGTATGGGGGTGAGTCCGTTCCTCCTCGTGGTGCCCCTGGAAAATGCCTGCTGCTGCAGGCTAAACTGAACACGGACAAATACTGTTGTAATTTAAATCTTTTGTGACAGCAAGAACGGAAGGATGAACAATTCATACTTTTACAGATTACAAGTACAGGAATCTCTGTCACAAATAAGAAATTCTAATATGATGAAGAAGATGAAGAGGAAGAAGATGAATAATTTGAATATGAAGAAGATTAATTAGTTTAATAATAACAATATGAGTAATGTAAACAAAAACATGAATAGCAAGAAGTTTAAGAAGAAGATTAAGAAGGTGAAGATGAAGAATAATTTGATGAGAAAGATGATGATGCTGATGAAGATTATGAAGGAGAAAGTGTGGCACTGGCAAAAGTTAAAAAGGTGAAGAGAATGGAAGTTGTGAAACATACATATTTGCCAAAATAGAAAAAAGGTTAACAACATTGTCAATTTGTTAGTCAATGCAAACGTATTTAAAAAAATATATATATTAATGCTATTCCAATGCATTGGGTTAAACATGTATGCCTTTATTGTCTCCTCACCTCCCCCAATACATTCTACATTACTCTTTGTTGTTTTCCTTCATGTACAATTAACCAACAAGGCAAGAATGGTTTTTTTTAATGTTGATATTTTGTTCCCATTGACTTACATGGGACTTCCGCTATCGGAATCGGATATCGGCGATATTTAGTGATATCGGCGACTGCATTCCGATCTGATATTTTCCGATACCAAGCAGTATCGCTCAACACTATTCACAACATATTGACAATAATTTCTTGACAATAATACATTAACATAAGGGTAAGGGAAGGAAAGGAGAAATGGGGATAAAAAAAGGTGACATTACGTTACAATCCAATTTATTTGGCTACAGTATTGAGCCTGAATGATAACCAACTGTTCCATTTTTTATGGAATTGAAACATATTATTATTAGATGCAGCAATTATTTTTTCTGAAAGACAATTTTCATTAATCAATGAAACTACTTTGGACAAAGAGGGACATTTGGAGTTTTTCCAATAACTGGCAATTTTGATTCTGGTCGCTACAATAATATGTACAATTACTGTACGGAACTCATAGGGAAACTAATCTAAATCAATAGCGAGTAGCGCCTGTTGTGCATTCAGTGATGTTGAAATACCACAAATTTGGGATATTAACTGGTCTATAGCTTTCCACAATCGCCTAACATTACTGCAGCTCCACCATATATGTAACATATCTGCTCTATGATCTCCACACCTCCAACAGGTATCCGAGCAACTTCTAAACATCCTAGATAATCTATAGGGAGTAAGGTACCATCTATACAATATTTTCTTTGCATTTTCTCGATGGTTTGTACACTTGGATTGACTTCCAATAATTAAGGAAGATGCCCTCCACTGATCCGGTGTAAATGTGCAATTAAGATCTTTTTCCCACTTTTGTAAGTATGTAGTTAGTGAAGGCAGTGTATTCTCCAACATACAGTCATAACCTATAGATAGCGCCCTCATCTGTGATGTCGGGTTCATTAGCATAGAATTTAGTTTAGTTGGCGGAGAGTGCATTTGTTCCTTCCTTTCAGTTAGGAAATGTCATATCTGCAGATATTTGTAAAAATCCCTATAAGGGATGTTGTATCTGTCCCGCAATGATGAGAAAGAAATCAGAGAGCTGAATTCCTCTCCCTCATACAAATCTCCAATATAGGCAATTCCGGAAGATTTCCAATTATGAAGTTGGAGGTCTGGGATACAATACTCCAAAGACTCTATGGGGGCCTTTAAAAATGCGGTTTGTATAAGGCCTAATTTATTAGTTAGTAATTTCCATTTCCATAACTCCAAAGTCGCTTCTATTGTTTAAATTTTTATTAGGGAATGCTATGTTTTGTGCATAATAAAAAGCTGAGATATTGGAAGTTTTCATCAATTGTTTTTCAATTGTTATCCAATGCCTATCGTCATTATCATTCCACATAAATCGTAATTGTTCAAATAATGCGGTCCTATAGTATCGGACCACCGAGGGGCATCCCAGGCCTCCCTTCTTTATAGGGATGTAAAGCGTATCCGCTTGGACTCTGGATTTCTTCTCTTGCCATATATATTTTAGGATCACTGCTTGGATCTCTTTTAATATTTTCATTGGAAATATGATGGGTAAATTGCGGAACAAATACAACATCTGTGGGAGAATAAACATTTTCACTGACACGATCCTGCCCAGCCATGATAGTTCATGTTTCCTCATGCGTAGCATATCCGCCTGAATCTTTTTCCTCAAAGCTTCATAATTTGATGCTAACATTTTATCTGCTGATAGTGTGAGCCGAATACCTAAATACTCAATACTATCGTTCCCCAATTGAAGGGGTATTTATTCTTAAAACTTTGTGGATATGTCAAAAGTGGGTTTAAGTTTAATACCTGACATTTAGATATATTCAGTTTATAATATGATATTCTAGTAAATGCTTCAATTATTTGCATTGCTGCCGGTAATGACTCTGTAGGATTTGTTAACGCTAATATGATGTCATCAGCAAATAATCCTATCTTATGTTCGATTTATTCACCTGAATTCCCGAAATTGCTGAATGGAGCCTAATTTTCTCCGCCAAGGGTTCAATCACCAAGGCGAATATGAGGGGTGACAGCGGACACCCCTGCCGCATCCCATTAGTTATAAAAAAAACTGTCCAACATCATTCCTGAGATGGAAACTGACGCTGATGGGTGAGAATATAACAGAGTAATTGCTTTAACAATGTTACCCTTAAATCCAAATCTATTCAGGACCTCAAATAGATATCCCCAGTGCACCCGATCGAACGCCTTCTCCGCATCTAACGATAGTAGCAGAGAAGGCGTCCGATTCCCCCCGGCCACGTGAATGAGGTTTATCATACGCCTGGTGACATCCAATGTCTGTCTAGATTTAATTAATCCAACCTGATCCTTGTGTATTAAGACGGGAATTATATCGGAAATTCTATTTGCTAGGATTTTGGAGTAGAGCTTGAGGTCAGTATTTAGAAGGGAAATTGGCCTAAAATTATTGGGGTGATCAGGGGATTTTACCTGGCTTAGGGAGAGGGACTATAGTCGTTTGTATCATTTCGTCACGTATTTTGCCCGATTCTAATATGTTTTGGAAGACTAATAATAGATGTGGGGACAAGATTTGGTTAAATAATTTCAAGTATTCGTTAGTTATACCGTCTGGTCCTGGGGATTTGTTATTTTTGGTTGTTTTAATGGTTTGTTGGATCTCTGTTTGGCTTATAGGTTGATTTATTCTCATCAGTTTATCTTCTGGGATTTGGGGTAGGGACATGCCATTCAAGAAGTTATTAATTAGTTCAGCGTTTGGTTGTGGGGTTAAATTGTCACTTTCAAGATTATAGAGTGAAGAATAATATTTTGCGAAGGTGTTCGCTATTTCTTTAGGATTATAGATTTTATTCTTTTGGGCGTCTTGTATATAAGCTATTTTTTGTTTCGTTAGTTTAGCTTTAATTTTATTGGCCAGTATTAGTATTTTACTTGCCTTATTCCCCTGCCAATAATATTTTGCTTTGTTTCTCCTCAGATTATGTTTGTATTTATACTGTAGTAGCTGATATAATTCGTATCTTGCCTTTTGTAGTTTCCCATATATCGTGGGTGAAGGGTTATGTTTATGGGTATCTTCCAATGTTGCTATATTTTTATGAAGCTCTTCTATTTGTCGCATTCTTATTTTTTTGTGTTGCGCTGCTATTTGTATTAATCGTCCTCTTATATAGGCCTTGTGGGCGCACCACTCACTAGTCGGAGACACATCGGGCGTGCTGTTAATATTAAAATATTCTTGGAGGAGGTCTTTAACTCAATTTTTAATTTCTTCTGAGGATATTAAAAAATTATTAATTCTCCGCGGGGAATAATTTACATTATTGTAAGTCTCATTAATTTGGCACGTTACAGGAGCGTGATCCGACCATGTTATGTTCCCAATTTTGGCTGATTGTATATTTTGCAGGAGCCATTTATCCACTACTATTAGGTCTATTCTTGAGTATACTTTATGAGGGTGGGAGTAGTACGTATAATCCCATTCAGAGGCGTGAAGGACTCTCTATGTGTCGTACAATTCTTCTGACATGAGGCACTGGGATAACGCATGGGACTGGGATTTTTTCTTTGAGCACCAAGATTTATCTATGGTTGGAATCGGAGCCATGTTGAAATCCCCACAGATTAGCAAAGATCCCTGCTTTATTTTAGATAGTTTAGTTATAAGATCTTTAATAAACATAATTTGACCTGAGTTAGGTGCATAAATAGATGTAATTGTGTACACTTTGTTATTAATATTGCATATTAATATTACATATCTGCCTTCCTCGTCTAGGACGCTATCAATAAGCTGGAATGCTATGGTGTCTTTAATTGCAATTGTTACACCTCTTTTCTTCTTTACAGCATATGACATATAGATATGGGGATAATTTTTATGTTGAAATCTATGCGCATCTTCACGATTTAAATGGACACACAATATGTCCGCTTTAAGTTTCTGAGCTTCCTTCCATAATAACGATCTCTTAAAGGGGCTATTTAAACCTTTTGCATTAATACTAGAAATCTGAAATACCATTGGTTACAATAACAGGATCAGTACGTCACCAAATGTAGGGTAAATGATTAGGGAATCAAAGGGGTTAAGTTATCAACAATAACTACAATAACAAATACAACTTGTACAACTCAGTCCGGTTCTATGTGAACCAACTGGATATTCGTTCCTATCCAGTATTAGCGGGGGGTGAGAATAGAAGAAAAAGAAAGCACTATTCTCTTGTCCCCTCAGCCTGCCAGCATAATTAAAGAAAAAAAAAAAAAAACTAGCAGTGGAGTATCCCGGTGTAGGCACCTAGGACTACATGTCATCACAAGTTACTTGCGTTAGGATTAGGTCCATTCTTTGTTCAGCGTCGGAGGTTTCTTCTTTAGCGGGGAGCTGGTATCTTCATCCACTGTTACCAGGGACCATTCTTGGAGCAGGGTCATGGCTTCTCTGGGGGACACGAGGACATGGGTGACTCCATTCTTTGTCACGATGAGTTTAACTGGATATCCCCACTTGTAGATGATGTTGTGGTCCCTCAGAATTTTGGTTGCGGATGAAAACTCCCTCCTTCTTATTCAAGGTAGTTGCAGACAAGTCGGTGAACACCATGATGTTCCGGAACCTTTCTGGGAGGTCTTGTTTTGCTGTCGCCGCTTTGGTCACTGCCTCTTTAAAGTGGTAGAAGTGTAGCCTGGCTATCACATCTCGCGATGCTGAATTGGGCGCAGACTTAGGCTTGGGGATCCGGTGCGCCTGTCAATCAACAAGTCTCTCTGATCTGCCGACGGTACAAGAGCTGTGAAAAAGTCCGTTAATAACTCCTGTATGGCCTCCGCTGTGATGCTCTCAGGGATTCCCTAAAACGCAAGTTGTTGCGCCTGGAACGGTCCTCCAAATCCGCCAGTTTAAGTTTCAAGGCCATTATTTCCTCATCTGCTTCATTATGCGCGTCTACCAGGTAATTATGCACCGTCGTATATTCTTCCAGTTTCCCCTCTATGTGTGAGGTTCTGTCACCAATCTGCGTGATTTCTTTATGTAACGCCGTGAAAGCCGATGTAATATCAGAATGGATAGCTTGTTTCAGGTCTCCCAATAGACATCTGAGTGTGGCCACTGTAACTGGGGCATTACTAGAGTCTCCACCAGAAGACTGTGCAGGAGTAGTCAGGACTGCATTTTGTGATTGCAATTCTCCAGTGTCCATACTTCCAGTGTCTCTAGCAGCTCTAGCAGGGGAGAGGAGCAAGGACTGCAGCGCTGGGGAGAAGCTCTGTGCTAGGGAGCTTGCAGCTTTCTTAGGGGTATGGGGCTGGCGTTGTGCTTCAGTGCGCGGCTCCAAGCTCTGCCACGCACCGCTACTATCCCTCCGGCTGCCTGCCACCTCAAAGATCAGGACTTTGCCTGGTGCCTGCTCCCTTCTCTTACCCCGCTTCATCCCCGCTGCGCTCCATTCCCTGATGTATCCTACGCTTCTGCCTCCTGAAATTAGCCTCCTCCGGGTTCTCTGCTGTGCTGTGTGCCGCTTATTAGCTCTGGCTTCTGAGGAGCTCGGGCTGCGCGCGTCTGCTCAGCTCCACATCCGGTCACGCCCCCCTATAAAGCCATTTCTAAAGCTTTGGGACTCCAGCAAACTACAGTGAGAGACATTTTCATTAAATAGTGAAAACATTGATCAGTTGTGAACCTTCCCAGTAGTTTCTGACCAACCAAAATTACCCCAAGAGAGTATTGATGACTCATCCAAGAGATCAAAAAATACCCCACAGCAACATCCAAACAACTGCAGGCCTCACTTGCCTAACTTAAGGTCAGTGTTCATGACCATGATAAGTAAACGACTGGGCAAAAATTTCCTGCAGGACAGAGTTCCAAAACGGAAACCACTGCTGAACTATAAGAACATAAAGGCTCATCTCAGTTTCACCAGAAAACAAACTGATAAACCCCAAGACTTTTGAAAGAACTCGGTGGACTGATGAGACAAAATTTGAACTTTTTGGAAGGTGCATGTTCCATTACATCTGGCGTAGAAGTAATCAGCATTTCAGAAAAGGAACATTATAACTACAGTAAAAAATGGTGGTCGTAATGTGATGGTCTGGGGCTCTTTTGCTGTTTCAGGACCTGGAAGACTTGCTTTGGTAATTCAAAAAATGAATTCTGCTGTCTACCAAAAAATCCTGAAGGAGAATGTCTGGCCATCTGTGACCTCAAGATGAAACACACTTGGGTTATGCAGCAGGACAATGATCCAGAACACACCAGCAAATCCACCTCTGAATGACTTAAGAAAAACAAAACTAAGACTTTGGAGTGGCCTAGTGAAAGTCCTGACCTTAATCCGATTTAGATGCTGTGGCATGGTCTTAAAAAGGCAGTTCATTCTCAGAAACCCTCCAATGTGGCTGAATTACAATAGTTCTGCAAAGATGAGTGGGCCAAAATTCCTCCAGAGCATTGTAAAAGACTCATTGCCAGTTATTGCAAACACTTGATTGCAAGTGTGGCTGCTAAGGGTGGCCCAACCAGTTATTATGTTTACGGGGCAATCACTTTTTCACTCAGGGCCCTGTAGGTTTGGATTTCTTTTTCCCTTAATAATAAAGACTTTAATTTAAAAACTGAATTTTGTGTCTACTCGTGTTACCTTTGTCTAATATTTAAATGTATTTGGTGATCTGAAACATTTAAGTGTGAAAAACATGCAAAATAATAGGAAATCAGCAAGATTTCAGAGGAGTGAAAATAATTAATAGAAGAGTTGTCCAAAAAGCACCTGTGCAGAGTAGAGAAAGATCTTGAATCAGCAGGTACAATTATTTCCAAGAAAACAGTATGTAATGCACTCTTCTCCATGGCCTCTACGCACGCTCACCATGCAAGACTCCATTGTGGAGCAAAAAGCAAGTACAAGCACATTTAACCCTGTCACGAACATACTCATACTCATATGTCCTGGTTGGGAAGGAGGAGGAAGCTGTGCCCGCACGATCGCCGCTGGAAGCTTGGCTTGCATCTTAGCTGAGATCGGCTATCATAGCCAGGAATGGTGCCTGCTCCACCCCAGCTGTTTATTGATCACCACATTTTGGATTTTGGGAAAGGGGGTTCCCTCTTCCTTCAGATTGGCGCCCCCGTGGCAATATTGAGAAGGCCCAATCGTTGCCCTGGCAACATGAGGTCATCATGACGACTTCAGGTTAACCAATTACGGAAAGCCTGTTAGACCATGCTCAGAGCATGGTCTAAAAGACTGCTGTAAGTGCAGGACTGACAAGTACATTTTATCAACGATCAGAAGTGATAAAAGTTAAATTCCTATAGATAAACTAAGTAAGAAAGTAAAAAAATATATATATATATTTTTTTAAAAAAATAACTAAATAATAAGAGTAATAAAAAAATATACCCAGAAATACATATTTTTATGTAAAAAAAAAATAAACAAAAAAGTACACACATTTGGTATTATGGCATCTGCAAATGACCCGACCTATAAAACTGTCATACTAGTTAACCCCTTCAGTGAACACAGTAAAAAAAGTAAACAAAAAACAAGGCAAAAACTTTGCTTTTTCATCATACCCCTGAACAAAAATTGGAATATACCGTGATCAAAAAGACAAATGTTAATAAAAATGGCATCTCTGAAAACACCATATTGACCTGAAAAAAACAGCCACCATACAGCTGCATCAGTGAAAAAATAAAAAAGCTATAGCTTTCAGAATACAGCGATGCAAAAATAAATCTGATCAAAAAAATGTTATGTGCCCGAAAATGGTACCCTTAAAGACACCAACTTGTCCACCGAAAAATAAAGCCCTTTAGCAAAAGAGGCAAAAACCTTTTTTAGTGTGTAATAGCAGAAAACAGAAAAAACTACATAAATCTGTTATTGCTGTAAGCGCACTGACCCAAAGAATAAAGTCGTCTAATAATTTATACCACGTGACACGAGGTACGGAGTAAAAAGTAAATAGAACCAATGCTTGACCTGCTGTTGCTTTGTTCATTCTGCATCTCAAAGATCACAGTTCATTAGAGCTCAGCAGGGAAGACTTTCCATTTGAAAGTTTTCCACATTATGTCACTACACTGATAGCACTGACTGCACTTTATTCAGGTCCTCCTGTGACCTTCAGAATCCAAAAAACATACAGTATATCTTCCTACAAAGTACATGTAACAAGTTGGCATGGGGTGGTATTTGTGTGCGTGTCCACTAAGGCACAGTCACTACACACCACCGCTCTTTGCACATGAATAAGCAGTTCTGGTCACAGTGGGTTACCTCAGACATCTAGCTCCTCTCCATGCTGGAACGGATGCTGTTATGAATGTGCTAGAGATGGTTTCTGAGCAGAGGCTCCCTCTGGTGGTTACAGACAGTACTGAACCTTTCAGTGAGGAATGGCAATCTGGGATCGCTGACTGGTCTGATATAAGGGAGGTTCCCTCCCATGATGGTTGCCGGTGATCAATTGTTCTTGTCTCAGTTGTGGTTCCTGGTTCATTTGGAAGTTTGCTGAGTCTTGCCTGCATCTTCTGTTTCAGATAAGATATTTTCTGCTTTTATTTTTGTGCTTGCTTTTTGCATAGTTCTCTGCACTTTTGTGGAGGTCAGTCAGGTCCCCTTCTGGGGCCTGTGCTCCTCTCAGTTTATCTGTAGCCACTGTTGTTTGTTCATTTGTTTTTTCCTGTCTTTTCAGTGGCTGTGCCTTAGTTTTGTTACACCAGAGTTCTGATTTAGGTGGTGAGATCGTGTGATCTCAGGTGTTTTTGCAATCTGAAGAGTTGGTATTTTTTAGGGGTTTTTTTGGATTGCAGTAAGAATCCTTTCCTGTACTTTTCTGTCTAGACAGATTGGGCCCCAGCGTTTGCTCATTCTATTTTCTGTCTGTGTCCGTGCTTCTTCTTGTCTAGCTACCATTGCATGTTTAGGGGTTTCCTATTTTCTTTGGGGATCTGCTCCGGGGCAGATGGCTTTCCTCTTTCTGCCTTTAGGTGTAGTTATCTCTCAGGCTGTGACGAGGCGTCTAGGATCAACGTAGGAACGCTCCACGGCTACCTCTAGTTATGTGGTTAGTTCAGATTACTGCAGTCCAATAGGTTCCAGCCTCTCTGGTGTATTGCCGTTTTTGTTTTTTCTCCTCAGCTACCTAAACATAATAGTATCACCGGCCATACTGAAAATTATATGGTACTCACAGAAGGGAAAAATAGTGTGGAAAGAAAAAAAAAAAGTTGTCATAGTTGTCAGAGATTTTTTTTTTCCTGTTTGTGACATTTTTTCCCTCTTTTTCTCTGGGTGCTGAGGAGGATTTTCTTTTCTCTCTCTCAATGGAGCTTGCACAGTTGTCTGGCTGTGTGGATCAGCTTGCCACTGAGGTTCGGAGTATTGCTACCTATCTTGCTGGGTTGCCGGTTGTGGAACCTAGGATTCCCATGCCAGATTTGTTTTTGGGGGATCGGGCTAAATTTCTGAATTTCAAAAATAACTGTAAGTTGTTTTTTGCCTTAAAGCCTAAGTACTCAGGGAACGCAGCACAGCAGGTTCAAATTGTCATCTCTCTCCTGCGCGGCGACCCTCAGGATTGGGCTTTTTCCCTGACACCTGGGGATCCTGTTTTGAATGATATAGATGCATTTTTGCTGGCTCTGGGATTATTGTACGATGAACCTAATGTCACTGATCAAGCTGAATAAACCTTGTTGGCATTAAATCAGGGTCTTGAAGACGCTGAGTTGTACTGTCAGAAATTCCGAAAGTGGGCAGTCCTGACCAAATGGAATGATGATGCTTTGGCAGCCCTTTTTCGGAAGGGGCTGTCAGAGAATGTAAAGGATGTTATGGTGGGATTCCCTGCTCCCTCTGGTCTCAATGATTCTATGTCATTGGCTATTCAAATTGACAGACGTTTGCATGAGCGCAGAGGTATGCGTGAGAAAGTGATGCCTTGTGAGCCAGCTTCTGAGCCCATGCAGTGTGATAGAGTGACTTCTGGGGCACAGCATCATGTTTCGAAATCGCAATGGGTTATGTTTCTACTGTGGTGATGCCTCTCATGCTATTTCAGTCTGCCCTAAGCGGGGAAGACGTTTTGCACGCTCAGTTGTCTTGGGTAGTGTTCAGACTAAATTTCTGTTGACTGTTACCCTGATTTGCTCCCTGTCCATATTTTCTGCTCAGGCTTTTGTTGATTCAGGAGCAGCTATTAACCTGATGGATTTTGACTTTGCCAAACGTTGTTGGTTTCCCATGATACCCCTGCGGAAGTCTATTCCCCTACTGGGCATTGATTCTACCCCTTTGGCTGAGAATAAACCCCAGTTCTCTACTCAGGTGATAATGAGGGTTGAACCAGATCATCAGGAGAGTTGCAAATTTCTGGTGCTGTATAATCTGCATGACATTATTGTACTAGGTTTCCCTTGTTTACAGTCTCATAATCCTGTTTTGGATTGGAAATCTGTGTTTGTGACCAGTTGGGGCTGCCAATGTGTTAATGCCGACACTCCTGTTTTTTCTGCCTCTCCCAAGTCTCCGGAAGTTCCTGACTTTTTGACTGATTTTTCGGATGTATTTAGTGAAAGTAAATCTGCATCATTGCCCCCTCACAGGAGCTACGATTGCGCTATTGAATTAGTGCCTGGTGGTAAATTTCCTAAAGGTCGCCTTTTTAACTTGTCTGTACCTGAACACGATGCTATGCGATCTTATATCAAGGAGTCATTGGAGAAGGGTCATATCAGACCATCCTCTTCACCCTTGGGTGCCGGTTTTTTCATTGTAGCCAAAAAGGATGGTTCATTGAGGCCGTGTATTGATTATTGTCTCTTGAATAAGATCACTGTGAAGTATCAATATCCGTTACCCTTGATTTCTCACCTTTCTGACCTGTTTTCCAGGGTGAAAAGTGCTAGTTGGTTTACCAAGCTTGACCTCAGGGGGGCGTATAACCTTATTCGCATTAAGCACGGGGATGAATGGAAGACAGCGTTTAATACCCCAGAGGGAGAGGGGCATTTTGAGTACCTAGTGATGCCCTTTGGGCTCACTAATGTTCCTTCAGTCTTCCAATCCTTCATTAATGATATTTTCAGGGATTTTGTGGATAAATTTCTAATTGTTTATTTGGATGATATCTTGATTTTTTTCCAATGACTGGGACTCTCATGTGAAACATGTTCAGACTGTGTTCCAGATTTTGAGAGAGAACGCACTGTATGTGAAGGGATCAAAGTGTCTTTTTGGCGTACAGAAGGTCTCATTTCTGGGATTCATTTTGTCTCCGTCTGTTATTGAAATGGACCCGGTCAAGGTTCAGGCCATCTGTGATTGGGTCCAACCTACTTCATTAAAGGCTCTTCAGAGATTTTTGGGTTTTGCCAATTTTTATCGTAAATTTATTGGTAATTTCTCCGGTATTGTTAAACCAGTGACTGATTTGACCAAAAAGGGTTCTGATGTGGTGAATTGGCTTCCTGAGGCAGTCTCTGCGTTTCAGGAACTTAAACAGAGATTCACTTCTGCTCCTGTTCTATGACAGACTGAGGTTTCTCTACCGTTTCAGGTGGAGGTTGATGCCTCTGAAATTGGGGCAGGTGCCGTTTTGTCCCAAAGAGATCCAGAGACCTCTAAGAGTAACCCTTGTGCCTTTTTCTCTCGAAAATTTTCTCCAACTGAACGTAATTATGACGTGGGTAATCGGGAGTTATTGGCCATGAAGTGGGCCTTTGAAGAGTGGAGACATTGGCTGGAAGGAGCCAAACATCAGGTGGTGGCACTCACGGACCATAAGAATTTGGTTTATCTCGAATCAGCCAAGCGACTTAATCCTAGACAGGCCAAGTGGGCCTTGTTTTTCACACGTTTTAATTTTGTGCTTTCTTTTCTTCCTGGCACTAAGAATGTTAAGGCGGATGCCCTCTCGAGGAGTTTCTTTGCGGACTCTCCTGAGTTATCTGATCCTGCTGTTATTTTGAGGGTGTAGTTCTTTCCACCATCTCGCCAAATTTGAGACTGGCCTTGGAAGGGTGTCAGGAGGATAAACCTGAGTGCTGCCCTTTTGGGAAATTGTTTGTTCCAGACCAGTGGAAGAAGAGTGTGATGTCTGAGATTCATTGTTCCGCATTGGCTGGTCATCCCAGGATTTTTGGTACCAGAGACTTGGTGAGTCGGTCCTTTTGGTGGCCTACTTTGTCTCGTGACGTCAGGGAATTTGTGCAGTCCTGTGGGACTTGCTCTCGCTCCAAGCCTTGCTCTCGCTCTAGTGGTTTGTTAATGCCATTACCTGTGCCCAAGAGGTCATGGACCCATATCTCTATGGAATTTATTTCCGACCTCCCTGTTTCTCAGAGAATGACCGTTATCTGGGTAATCTGTGATAGGTTTTCCAAGATGATACATCTTGTGCCATTACCTAAGTTACCTTCCTCCTCTGAATTGGTGCCTTTGTTCCTTCAGCACGTGGTTCGGTTACATGGCATTCCGGAGAACATTGTGTCTGACAGAGAAGTCCAGTTTGTTTCCAGATTTTGGAGGACATTTTGTTCTAAACTTGGTGTTCAATTATCTTTCTCCTCTGCTTTTCATCCTCAGACAAATGGACAAACCGAGAGAACAAACCAGACCTTGGAGACTTATTTGAGATGTTTTGTGTCTGCTGATCAAGATGACTGGGTCTCTTTTTTGCCTTTGGCTGAGTTTGCTCTTAATAATAGAGCTAGCTCTGCCACCTTGATGCCTCCATTTTTCTGCAATTTTGGGTTTCACCCTCGATTTTCTTCGGGAAAGGCGGAGGCTTCTGTCTGTCCGGGTGTTGACTCTGTTGTGGAGCGAATGCAGCAGATTTGGGACCAGGTAGTGGAGAGGTTGTCTCTCTCTCAGGAGAAGGCCCAACGGTTTGCCAACCGGCATAGGACTGATGGTCCTCGGTTTAAAGTGGGGGACTTGGTTTGGTTGTCCTCAAGAAATATCCCTATGAGGGTTGCATCTCCAAAGTTTAAGCCCAGGTCATTGGACCTTATAAGATCATGGAAATTCTTAATCCGGTTTCCTTCCATTTTCTTCTTCCAGGGACATTTAAGATCCATAACGTGTTCCTCAAGTCCTTATTGAAGAGGTTTGTCGAACCAGTGGTTCCTATGGCTGCGCCTCCTGACCCTGTTTTGGTTGAGGGCAATCTGGAGTATGTGGTTGAGAAAATATTGGATTCTCGTTTTTCTAGACAGAAACTCCAGTATTTGGTTAAGTGGAGAGGTTATGGTCAGGAGGACAATTCTTGGGTGTTTGCTTCGGACATCCATGCTAGGAGACTGATCCGTGCCTATCACCGAGCTCATTCTGATCGGCCTGGTTGCACAAGTGAGGGTTCGGTGACCCCTCCTCAAGGGGGGGGGTACTGTTATGAATGTGCTAGAGATGGTTTCTGAGCAGAGGCTCCCTCTGGTGGTTACAGACAGTACTGAACCTTTCAGCGAGGAATTGCAATCTGGGTTCACTGACTGGTCTGATATAAGGGAGGTTCCCTCCCATGATGGTTGCCGGTGATCAATTGTTCTTGTCTAAATTGTGGTTCCTGGTTCATTTGGAAGTTTGCTGGAGTCCTGCCTGCATCTCCTGCTTTCAGATAAGATATTTTTTGCTTTTCTTTTTGTGCTTGCTTTTTGCATTGTTTTCTACACTTTTGTGGAGGTGAGCCAGGTCCCCTCCTGGGGCCTGAGCTCCTCACAGTTTATCAGCAGCCACTGTTATTTGCTCATTTGCTGTTTCCTGTTTTTTCAGCGGCTGCAGCTTGGTTTTGTTTACACTGAGATCTGATTTAGCGGGTGGCGAGATCGTGTGATCTCTGTATTTTTGTAATCAGAATTGTTGGATTTTTGTAGGGTTTTCTGGGTTGCAGAAAGTAATCTCTCCTTTCCTATCCTATTTAGTCAGCTTGTGGCCCCAGCGTTTGCTCAATCTATTTTCTGCCTATGTTTGTGTTTTCATCTTGTCTAACCGCCATTATATGTTTGGGGGCTTCCTATTTTCTTTGGGGATCTGCTCCGGGGCAGATAGCTTTCATCTTTATGCCTTTAGGTGTAGTTATCTCTCAGGCTGTGACGAGGCATCTAGGATCAACGTAGGAACGCTCCACGGCTACCTCTAGTTGTGTCGTTAGTTTAGGAATCTGCAACCCATCAGTTACCAACATCTCAGGTGTTCGGCTGCCCTGCTGTTGTTCCTGTCCTCCTCAGCTACCGAAACATAACAGGTTATGGTCAGGAGGACAATTCTTGGGTGTTTGCTTCGGACATTCATGCTAGGAGACTGAGCCGTGCCTATCACCGAGCTCATCCTGATCTGCCTGGTTGCACAAGTGAGGGTTCAGTGACCCCTCCTCAAGAGGGGGTACTGTTATGAATGTGCTAAAGATGGTTTCTGAGCAGAGGCTCCCTCTGGTGGTTACAGACAGTACTGAACCTTTAAGCGTGGAATGGCAATCTGGGATCGCTAACTGGTCTGATATAAGGGAGGTTCCCTCCCATGATGGTTGCCGGTGATCAATTGTTATTGTCTCAGCTGCCCTGTGGTGCCTCTGGTTTCTTTTGCTTGAGTCTATGTTATTTTTTGTGTATTGCTTAACTATCATTATTATTATTTTTTTGTACTTACTTAATAAAAGTTACATTTTACTTCCTGTCACCTGTTTGCTTCTTTTTTTCCTGGTATACATGTCTAATAGTGGTAGCTATTTTGCAGCTGCCAGGTGACTGTGAACAGTGTCCACATGACAGATCAACTGTCCCACAAATTATGGATCCCCACACGAATTCCCTGTATCAAATGCAAGACCTGGTATATATAGTTGTCACGACGTATAACAGATATATTCTATGATAGTAACCTATATCTAATGTGACAACATTCTTTATTACATATAATAGAAAATATCAACATGTATACATAGTATCTGCCAGCAATGTCTTACCTGACATAATATCCTATGAATTGTGGGTCTATACTGTGTACGTGTCACGCTGTCTCTGGATAGAGGTGGACCGGGGTCTAAGCTGACCCTGAACTGGGGTCCTGACTAGTCCCTCTACCTGGAGGTACTGTTAATGGTACAGAGGTCCAGGCCACCAGCGTAACCCTGTCTCCTGTAGATCCCTGACCACTGTAATCTAGTCCTGAGAAGGACCCTGATTACCACCACAGGAAATGGGCAGGTCACAGCTTACACACAGTCTTAGACAAACGAAACAGACAAGGGGTAAAGAAAACACTGTCTTGCATACAAAACTTCCACTACAGAGGAACACAAAAGGTAAAGGAGATAAACAATAAGCGAGGAGAGGAAAAACCACAACAGGCACTCTTAGCTTAAGTCTTCTCAGAAACGATCCGCTCTGCTGGTCTGAATGAATGCTTTCACCGGCAACTTCCCCAGCAGACCAGCAGGTATATGAAGGAAGCTAAATAACAAAACATCAAACGCAGCTGGGCGAGGCTGGTCAGTCCAGCACCGAGAGAGAAAGAATTAACTCCCTCAGTGCCGAAAAACACCCAGCACCAGAAACTCAGCTGTGCGAAGTCAGGGTGTGCAATCGCGACGATCTCCGCCGCGACACACCCGTGACAATAGTCCAAGGTCTTGCAGAGCAGATTTGCAATCATGAAACCACTCATGTCCAAGCCCATGCAGCATCTCCTTTAATTATTCCTAAGTCCAAGGTTAATCTCCCTGGCTGATTTTCAGGTGATCATAGGAATTTTTTTTCCATTTAGGGAAAGTTGTCGCTTTAGGGCTGCTATATAATGACCATGACCAGGTATCTCTGGCAGAAAGTAAATTAACAGCCCTATGCCAGAAGCCAAGTATAACTGAGGAATATTACACTGAATTTCGGCGAGTTGGGCTACTGACTCTTAGAGGAATGATCAGGCCCTTCACCATCAATTTGGAATTGGACTTTATGACCAAATTAAGGACATGCTAGTTCAGTTCCCTTCTCCTGACTCCCTTAACTTCGCCATGCACTTTCCTATCTGTATCTATAGGTAATTACATGAACACAGACTAGAACACACTGCTAATTGTTATGTTTCGGTAGCTGAGGAGAGCAGGCAAAAACGGCAATACACCAGAGAGGTTGGAATCTACTGGATTGCAGTACCCTGACTAACCACCACAACTAAAGGCAGCCGTGGAGCGTTCCTACGTTGGTCCTAGACGCCTCGTCACAGCCTGAGAGGCTAACTACACCTAAAGATAGAAAGAGGAAAGCTATCTGCCCCGGAGCAGATCCCCAAAGAACATAGGAAGCCCCCAAACATGTAATGGCGGTTAGACAAGAGGAAATACAGACACAGACAGAAAATAGTATGAACAAACGCTGGGGCCCAATCTGCCTAGACAGAAAAGGATAGGAAGGATACTTACTGCAATCCCAAAAAACCCTAAAAAAAGCCAATGCTACTAATTGCAAAAACACCTGAGATCACACGACCTCTATCACCTAAATTAGTTCTCTGGTGTAACAAAACTAAGCCGCAGCCACAGAAAAAACTGGAAAAGGCAAATGAACAAACAACAGTGGCTCCAGAGGTAACCGAGAGGAGCCCAAGCCCCCGGGGAGGGGAACCTGGCCAACCTCACAGAAATGCAGAGAAATATGCAAATGGCAAGCACAAAAACAAAAAACAGAAAATATCTTATCTGAGAGCAGGAGAAGAGGTAAGACTCAGCAAGCTTCCAAGTGAACAAGGAAACAACGTTGAGATAAGAACAACTGATCACCGGCAACCATGATGGGGGGAAACCTCCCTTATATCCAGCCAGTCCGTGATTCCTGATTGCAATCCTCATTGAATTGTTCAGTACCGTTTGTAACCACCAGAGGGAGCTTCTGCTCAGAATTCATTTCTAAAACATTCATAACAGTACCCCCCCTTGAGGAGGGGTCACCGAACCCTCATTTGTGCAACCAGGTCGATCAGGATGAGCTCTGTGATACGCACGGATCAGTCTCCTAGCATGGATGTCCGAAGTAAACACCCAAGAATTGTCCTCCTGACCATAACCTCTCCACTTAACCAAATACTGGAGTTTCCGTCTAGAAAAATGAGAATCCAATATTTTCTCAACCACATACTCCAGATTGCCCTCAACCAAAACAGGGTCAGGGGGCGCAGCCATAGGAACCACTGGTTCGACAAACCTCTTCAATAAGGACTTGTGGAACACGTTATGGATCTTACATGTCCCTGGAAGAAGTAAACGAAAGGAAACAGGATTAAGAATCTCCATGATCTTATAAGGTCCAATGAACCTAGGCTTAAACTTAGGAGATGCAACTCTCATAGGGATATTTCTTGAGGACAACCAGACTAAGTCCCCCACTTTAAACCGAGGACCATTAGTCCTATACCGGTTGGCAAACCGCTGGGCCTTCTCCTGAGAGAGGGACAACCTCTCCACTGCCTGGTTTCAAATCTGCTGCATACACTCCACAACAGAGTCAACACCCGGACAGACAGAAGCGTCCGTCTGTCCCGAAGAAAATCGAGGGTGAAACCCAAAATTGCAGAAAAATGGAGACATCAAAGTGGCAGAGCTTGCCCTATTATTTAGAGCAAACTCAGCCAAAGGCAAAAAAGAGACCCAGTCATCTTGATCAGCAGACACAAAGCATCTCAGATAAGTCTCCAATGTCTGGTTTGTTCTCTCAGTTTGTCCATTGGTCTGAGGATGAAAAGCAGAGGAGAAAGACAATTGAACACCAAGTTTAGAACAAAAAGTCCTCCAAAATCTGGAAACAAACTGAACTCCTCTGTCAGACACAATGTTCTCAGGTATGCCGTGCAACCGAACCACGTGCTGAAGGAACAAAGGCACCAATTCGGAGGAGGAAGGCAACTTAGGTAATGGCACAAGATGTACCATCTTGGAAAACCTATCACAAATCACCCAGATAACGGTCATTCTCTGAGAAACAGGGAGGTCGGAAATAAAATCCATAGAGATATGGGTCCATGGTCTCTTGGGCACAGGCAATGGCATCAATAAACCACTAGAGCGAGAGCAAGGCTTGGAGCGAGAGCAAGTCCCACAGGACTGCACAAACTCTCTGACGTCACGAGACAAAGTAGGCCACCAAAAGGACCGACTCACCAAGTCTCTGGTACCAAAAATTCCGGTATGACCGTCCAATGCGGAACAATGAATCTCAGACATCACACTCTTCTTCCACTGGTCTGGGACAAACAATTTCCCAATAGGGCAGCGCTCAGGTTTATCCTCCTGACACCCCTCCAGAGCCAGTCTCAAATTGGGCGAGATGGCGGAAAGAACTACACCCTCTTTCAAAATAACAGCAGGATCAGATAACTCAGGAGAGTCCGCAAGGAAATTCCTCGAGAGGGCATCCGCCTTAACATTCTTAGTGCCAGGAAGAAAGGAAACCACAAAATTAAAACGTGTGAAAAACAAGGCCCACCTGGCCTGTCTAGGATTAAGTCGCTTGGCTGATTCCAGATAAACCAGATTCTTATGGTCCGTGAGGACCACCACCTGATGTTTGGCTCCCTCCAGCCAATGTCTCCACTCTTCAAAAGCCCACTTCATGGCCAATAACTCCCGATTACCCACGTCATAATTACGTTCAGTTGGAGAAAATTTTCGAGAGAAAAAAGCACAAGGGTTACTTTAAGAGGTCTCAGGATCTCTTTGGACAAAACGGCACCTGCCCCAATTTCAGAGGCATCAACCTCCACCTGAAATGACAGAGAAACATCAGTCTGCCGTAGAACAGGAGCAGAAGTGAATCTCTGTTTAAGTTCCTGAAACGCAGAGACTGCCTCAGGATGCCAATTCACCACATCAGAACCCTTTTTGGTTTGGTCAAATCAGTCAATGGTTTAACAATAACAGAGAAATTACCAAAAAATTTACTATAAAAATTGGTAAAACCCAAGAATCTCTAAAGAGCCTTTAATGAAGTAGGCTGGACCCAATCACAGATGGCCTGAACCTTGACCGGGTCCATTTCAATAACAGATGGAGACAAAATGAATCCCAGAAATGAGATCCTCTGTACGCCAAAAAGACACTTTGATCCCTTCACATACAGAGCATTCTCTCTCAAAATCTGGAACACAGTCCGAACATGTTTCACATGAGAGTCCCAGTCATTGGAAAAAATCAAGATATCATCCAAATAAACAATCAGAAATTTATCCACAAAATCCCTGAAATTGTCATTCATGAAGGACTGGAAGACTGAAGGAGCATTAGTGAACCCAAAGGGCATCACTAGGTACTCAAAATGCCCCTCTGGGTATTAAACGCCGTCTTCCATTCATCCCCGTGCTTAATGCGAATAAGGTTATACGCCCCCCTGAGGTCAAGCTTGGTAAACCAACTAGCACTTTTCACCCTGGAAAACAGGTCAGAAATCAAGGGTAACGGATATTGATATTTCTCAGTGATATTGTTTAAGAGACGATAGTCAATACACGGCCTTAATGAACCATCCTTTTTGGCCACAAAGAAAAACCGGCACCCAAGGGTGAAAAGGATGGTCTGATATGAGCCTTCTCCAATGACTCCTTGATATAAGACCGCATAGCGTCATGTTCAGGTACAGACAAGTTAAAAAGGCGACCTTTAGGGAATTTACTACCAGGCACTAATTCAATAGCGCAGTCATAGCTCCTAGGGGGGGGCAAGGATGCAGATTTACTTTCACTAAACACATCAGAAAAATCAGTCAAAAAGTCAGGCACATCTTGAGCCTGGGGAGAGGCAGAAAAAACAGGAGTGTTGGCATTAACACATTGGCAGCCCCAACTGGTTACAGACACAGATTTCCAATCCAAAACAGGATTATGAGACTGTAAACAAGGGAAACCTAGTACAATAATATCATGCAGATTATACAGCACCAAAAATTTGCAACTCTCCTGATGATCAGGTTCAACCCTCATTATCACCTGAGTAGAGAACTGGGGTTTATTCTCAGCCAAAGGGGTAGAATCAATCCCCAGTAGGGGAATAGACTTCCGTAGGGGTATCAAGGGAAACCCACAACGTTTAGCAAAATCAAAATCCATCAGGTTAATAGCTGCTCCCGAATCATCAAAAGCCTGAGCAGAAAATGTGGACAGGGAGCAAATCAGGGTAACAGTCAACAGAAATTTAGTCTGAACACTACCCAAGACAACTGAGCATGCAAAACGTCTTCCCCGCTTAGGGCAGACTGAAATAGCATGAGAGGCATCACCACAGTAGAAACATAACCCATTGCGTTTTCGAAACTCATGACGCTGTGCCCCAGAAGCCACTCTATCACACTGCATGGGTTCAGAAGCTGGTTCACAAGGCAACACCATTCCACGCATACCTCTACGCTCACGCAAACGTCTGTCAATTTGAATCGCCAATGACATAGAATCATTGAGACCAGAGGGAGCAGGGAAACCCACCATAACATCTTTTATATTCTCTGACAGACCCTTCCGAAAAAGGGCTGCCAAAGCATCATCATTCCATTTGGTCAGAACTGCCCACTTTTGGAATTTCTGACAGTACAACTCAGCGTCCTCAAGCCCTTATTTAATGCCAACAAGGTTTTTTCAGCTTGATCAGTGACATTAGGTTCATCGTACAATAACCCCAGAGCCAGCAAAAATGCATCAACATTACTCAAAACAGGGTCCCCAGGTGTCAGGGAAAAAGCCCAATCCTGAGGATCGCCGCGCAGGAGAGAGATGACAATTTGAACCTGCTGTGCTGCATTCCCTGAGGACTTAGGTTTTAAGGCAAAAAACAACTTACAGTTATTTTTGAAATTCAGAAATTTAGCTCGATCCCCCAAAAACAAATCTGGCATGGGAATCCTAGGTTCCACAACCGGCAACCCTACAAGATAGGTAGCAATACTCCGAACTTCAGTGGCAAGCTGATCCACACAGCCAGACAACTGTGCAAACTCCAGTGAGAGAAAAAAAATCCTCCTCAGCACCCAGAGAAAAAGAGGGAAAAAAAAAATGCAACAAACAAGAAAAAAAAAAAATTCTCGGACAACTCTGACAACTTTTTTCTTTCCACGCTATTTTTCCCTTCTGTGAGTACCATATAATTTTTAGTTTGGGCCGGTGATACTGTTATGTTTTGGTAGCTGAGGAGAGCAGGCAAAAACGGCAATACACCAGAGAGGTTGGAATCTACTGGATTGCAGTACCCTGACTAACCACCACAACTAAAGGCAGCCGTGGAGCGTTCCTACGTTGGTCCTAGACGCCTCGTCACAGCCTGAGAGGCTAACTACACCTAAAGATAGAAAGAGAAAGCTATCTGCCCCGGAGCAGATCCCCAAAGAACATAGGAAGCCCCCAAACATGTAATGGCGGTTAGACAAGAGGAAATACAGTCACAGACAGAAAATAGTATGAACAAACGCTGGGGCCCAATCTGCCTAGACAGAAAAGGATAGGAAGGATACTTACTGCAATCTCAAAAAACCCTAAAAAAAGCCAACACTACTAATTGCAAAAACACCTGAGATCACACGACCTCTATCACCTAAATTAGTTATCTGGTGTAACGAAACTAAGCCGCAGCCACAGAAAAAACTGGAAAAGGCAAATGAACAAACAACAGTGGCTCCAGAGGAACCGAGAGGAGCCCAAGCCCCCCGGTGAGGGAAACCTGGCCAACCTTACAGAAATGCAGAGAAATATGCAAATCGCAAGCACAAAAACAAAAAACAGAAAATATCTTATCTGAGAGCAGGAGAAGAGGTAAGACTCAGCAAGCTTCCAAGTGAACCAGGAAACAACGTTGAGACAAGAACAATTGATCACCGGCAACCATGATGGGGGAAACCTCCCTTATATCCAGCCAGTCCGTGATTCCTGATTGCAATCCTCATTGAATGGTTCAGTACCGTTTGTAACCACCAGAGGGAGCTTCTGCTCAGAATTCATTTCTAAAACATTAATAACAGCTAATACTGCACCTTTATCTAAGACTGATAAACCTATTAACATTACTGCAGAACCTGTGCAGATTGTGGTGATCAACTCCCATCGACGATAAGAGGCTAAAAAACAAAAGCTTAATCTTTCTACGAACTGTGGAGAGTGTGGATGTCAGATGCATGCCTGCCATGACAACCAATGCCAGAAGCATACTAATGCCTACATGGGTCCCAGGATGCCTTAATGCAGTGTTCCCCAATTCCAGTCCTCAAGGCCCACCAACAGATCATGTTTTCAGGATTTCCTTAGTATTGCCCAGGTGATAATTGCATCACCTGTGCAATACAAAGGAAATCCTGAAAATATGAACTGTTGGTAGGCCTTGAGGACTGGAGTTGGGGACCACAGCCTTAAGGGGCACAAATATATTTCCCTTTAATTCTGCAAAAGTATTTATCCTTGTTTTTTGTCTTATCTTGCAAAGTCTGTGTGGCTTAATGCCTTTATTGAATGTGTTCTGCAGCGAATTTTGTTGAGGCCAAGGTGACAAAAGATCTTGGTCTACCTTTGTTAAAATGATGCTTTCCTACGAAAGTTACTTCTATTGATGATATGACTCTCACCAAGATTGTGGTAAAGTACATCACTAAGGAGGTGTCCCTGCTTGTTGGTACATGACATTTTAAATCCATGTAATGTTTTCTCGTTGAAAATATGTCTGCAGCCATGGTCTTCGGCATGTCTTGGTTACGGTAATTTACTACCATTTGGGTGATATTGTATGTTGGAGCCCTGACCCTGAGTCTTTATCTGTAAATTTGTCTAAAACCATACCCAGTGCTCTACCCCATATGTACTGTATTTAAAAATTTTGCTGATGTATTTTTGGTGTCTGTTAAGCAATTCTCATCTATCCAATTGTAAAATATATAATCTTTCTGGTCCAGAACTTCAGACAATGAAAGATTATATTGAAGACAGTCTGCAAAAAGGGTTCATGAGACCGTGCACATCACTAGTAGGCGACGGTTTCTTTAGTGTTGGTAAAAAAGATGGTAGGCTCAGACCATGTATTGACTATTGGAAACTTAATAAAATTACTATGAAGAATCAGCATCCTCTGCCATTCATCGCCGATCTCTATAACCGGCTGTTGGGAGCCCGTTGGTTTACTAACCTTGATCTCAGGGGTGCATATAACCTGATCAGTATCAGAAAAGAATATGAGTAGAAGACAGCATTTAATACACCTGGGGGTAACTATGAGTATCTTGTGATGCCTTTTTGGCTCTAAGTAAAGCACCTGCTGTTTTTAAAAAATTTTTAATGAGATATTCAGAGATACAGTATAACTGGTCAGTATGTGGTTGTCTACCTTGATGACATTTTTGTTTCGATAAATCAGGAAAAATCTAGCTCAAGTGGTCCCGTAAAAAATTAGTCATCTATATTGAAATCTTTCTTTTAAAATTTTAAACTCATCGTAATGATCACAACCTCCTAAATGGGAAGTTAATTGGCAGATGCGTTTCGAATAATGATGAGCAAGTATTCTCGTTGCTCAGGTTTTCCCGAGCATGCACGGGTGTTCTCAGAGTATTTGTGCATACTCGGAGATTTAGTTTTTGTCGCCGTAGCTGCATGATTTGCGGCTGCTAGACAGCCTGATTACATGTGGGGATTTCCTAACAACTAGGCAATCCCCACATGTATTCAGGCTGTCTAGCAGTTGCAAATCATGCAGCTATGGTGACGCCAACTAAATCTCCGAGCACGCCCAAATACTCGGAGAACACCTGAGCATGCTTGGGAAAACCCAAGCAGCGAGCATACTCACCCATCACTACTTTCGAACCTTGCGGTTCTTTGTCCTTGCATGCTGCCATGATAGGATCTCAACCTTAAATATAACATCCTGTCTAAGTTATGTGATAACCTAAGACAATTAATTATAAACAACTGCACCTGTTATAGGTCTGAGTGATGTTAATCTTGTTGCAAGTAGAAACTTTCAGAAAATATGCACTGTGATGTAGCGATCACTAGCGGGTTGGGGTATACTCGCTTGGCAGCAATATTGAACAATACAGGAGCAGATTCAATTTTAAACAAGTCCAAAACTCTGGTTTATTATAGCATCATAAACCACTTCATAGCCTATGGTAGGGCATGTGAACAGTACAGAACCCACAAACAATCAATTCCAGTTGGGTTCTGTTGCCACAGTTCAAATGCCTGATGTCCGTCAGGACACCATGCCCCAGGCTCTGGGTTACCTGGCTAACAGCACCTCAGATTTTCCCAGCCTGGCTTCCACTGGCTCCTGTCTATAGTCCTGACCCTTGGTGTCTGCTGGACCTTCAGGAGCCCCAGCTAGCTCCAGTTTCACACATGGACTTCTCTATGTGCTGTACACACAGGAAACAAACAGGACCTTCCTGTCTTTACAGGAGCATACCCCTTTTGAGGTGTGTGCTTAACCAGTCCCACCCATCACATCTGGTTAACCCTAAATCCAGCCCATTACTAAAAATACAGGTTTGTGGGACTACAGGACCAAGCAACCAGTCCTGGATTCAGATTGCAACAGACTTATGTTTGTGAGATAAACACCTATTCCTCAGTACACCACTAGTTGGTACATCACAGCTAGTGTTGAGCATTCCGATACCGCAAGTATCGGGTATCGGCCGATATTCGCTGTATCGGAATTCCGATACTTAGTTCCGATATTTTTCCAATATCGTATACCGGAATCGGAAGTTCCCATAATTCTTTGAGAGGCAATGTGATTTTAGTCAGCCAATGAGGAATCTTATGAAGTGTGGGCACATCCTGTAATGCTGCGGTCATCTTAACTAATGGCATGGCTGTGATTGGCTGCTGAAATGATGTCAGAATGCACTATAAAAGGCGCCGCCGCCATTTTAGCATCACTGTGCTGTGAACTCAGTTAGGGACAGAACGCTGTTCTGCTGACTCTGAGGGACAGTTAGATATAGCGATTTTGTGTACTACTGTGCTTTAGGCAGGCTAGCACCAACCGCTGTGTAAAGCTTCCTTTTGCCTTGCAGTGTTGTTTTAACAGCTCTGTGCAAGGTGTGTGTGTGAGAGTGCAGGTGACGCTGCAGTTTGCTCTGCATCCAACGCTGTCTGTAGGCATCTGCACGTGTCACTCACAGACTCTTTTTTTTTTTCTTTAGTGTAATTCTAGCTGCTCCATTCAATAGAAATTATAGTGTATGTAAAAGAAAAGAACTACCGTAATAACGCACACTACTCAAAATAATGTGAAAATAGAAAAGTGATCAATTTTATTGGTTATACACAGAGTGAATTAAAACATAAGTAAAATAAGGGTGACTCTGGTACCCCAAAGACTGCCCGTAACCATGATGAAAAGAATATATATACACAATCCAGAATATATCAAAGATAACAGAACAAGTGGCTAAAAAGCATGTGGTCATGAATCAACAAAAAAATATATAATAAATGCCAATAATGCATAAATATGAAAAAATACAGTTTGTAATTTAATCCGAACACTGGTTGACCTGAAATGAGAGAACCTGCATGGATAGTGAAAGGTCCCCCTCCTGAAACTGAAAACTAATACAAACCAGGAGAAAATGAAAAGAAGGGCAACCAATGAAGCAGCCACTAGAAATGGAAATTAACCCCAGTAACAAACCTCATGATAAAGGCATGAGAGGAACGGGCAATCAGGGCCAGAGGACACCGAGGTCCCACGCGTTACGCCGCAGCATGTGCGGCTTCCTCAGGGAAAGTGTATAGAAGGAGGCCGACATGATTTAAATACCTGGAGGAAATGAAGCAAGGGCAGTCAGCTGCGTACCATGCATGAAAAGTCTAGTTGCCCTTCTTTTCATTTTCTCCTGGTTTGTATTAGTTTTCAGTTTCAGGAGGGGGACCTTTCACTATCCATGCAGGTTCTCTCATTTCAGGTCAACCAGTGTTCGGATTAAATTACAAACTGTATTTTTTCATATTTATGCATTATTGGCATTTATTATATATTTTTTTGTTGATTCATGACCACATGCTTTTTAGCCACTTGTTCTGTTATCTTTGATATATTCTGGATTGTGTATATATATTCTTTTCATCATGGTTACGGGCAGTCTTTGGGGTACCAGAGTCACCCTTATTTTACTTATGTTTTAATTCACTCTGTGTATAACCAATAAAATTGATCACTTTTCTATTTTCACATTATTTTGAGTAGTGTGCGTTATTACGGTAGTTCTTTTCTTTTACATACAGTTGTTGATTTTGCTACCGATATGCACCTCTCTATTCATTTGTAAATTAATTAGTGGGCCCTATTTCTTCATTATCATACATGTAGAAATTATAGTGTGACGCGCTTCCATCCGTATACAATACATTGGTTGCAAACACTATAGAAGTACAGAAAGGAGCCTTTCACAGATAGTGAACAGTTGTGTTTCAGTGTTCACTGCAGTCTGTGAGGTTTTGATTTTTTGAGTGCAGATCACGCTCCAGTTAGTTCTTCAACCTCTGCTGGTTGTAGTCTGCTGAGCGTGTCACTGCCTCATCCTTCACATTTTTCTCTAATTGGTGCTGCTCCATTATATTTGAAAAAAATCTAATCTATTAGTGTGACGCGCTTCCATCCGTATACAATACATTGGTTGCAAACACTATAGAAGTACAGAAAGGAGCCTTTCACAGATAGTGAACAGTTGTGTTTCAGTGTTCACTGCAGTCTGTGAGGTTTTGATTTTTTGAGTGCAGATCACGCTCCAGTTAGTTCTTCAACCACTGCTGGTTGTAGTCTGCTGAGTGTGTGTCACTGCCTCATCCTTCACATTTTTCTCTAATTGGTGCTGCTCCATTATATTTGAAAAAAATCTAATCCATTAGTGTGACGCGCTTCCATCCGTATACAATACATTGGTTGCAAACACTATAGAAGTACACAAAGGGGCCTTTCACAGCTACTGAACAGTTGTCTGCAGTGTTCACTGTAGTCTGTGAGCTTTTCATTTTTTGAGTGCAGATTACGCTCCAGTTAGTTCTTCAACCACTGCTGGTTGTAGTCTGCTGAGCGTGTGTCACTGCCTCATCCTTCACATTTTTCTCTAATTGGTGCTGCTTCATTATATTTGAAAAAAATCTAATCTATTAGTGTGACGCGCTTCCATCCGTATACAATACATTGGTTGCAAACACTATAGAAGTACACAAAGGGGCCTTTCACAGCTACTGAACAGTTGTCTGCAGTGTTCACTGCAGTCTCTGAGGAATAACCACACTTAGGCCTTATAACTTTTCTGACTTTCTTTATCAATCTACCAAGATGAAGAAGGCAGGGAGTAAGGCACGTGGTCGTGGCCGTGGAGTTTCAGCAGGGAGAGGACGTGGGGATTCTGTGGCTGCTGCCGCACCCAGTGACACAGCATCCACCAGTTTTCCCCGTGAGCGTTCCTTTATGCGCACTTTTGTAGGAGCTCAGCATACCCCCATGCTGCGGGAAGAACAAATTGAAGCCGTTGTTGGTTGGATGGCAGCCAATGCATCGACTTCAATTGCTTCCACCTCCTCTCAGGACCACAGCACTGTTGAACAACCATCTGTCTCTTCACCGCCTGCCAAATTGCCCAGGCAGTCAGAGAGTTCTGAACTGGAGCCAGCTGAGTCTCTGCTTCTGTTCTCAGAATCTGTTGGCTTGCAAACAGGGGCCCAGCCAAGCAGCATTCTGGAATGTGAAGAAGAGGCAGTATGCAGTGATGCGCAACAGCTGTGTCTCTCTGAATGTGAAGAGGCGGGTGAGCCAGTGCCGATGGTCAGCACACCGCAGAACGCATCTGATGATGATGAGACTCAGGTGCCAGTTTCTGTTGAGCATGGTGCTGGCCAGACCACCCAACAGCAGCAGGTGTTGGAAGCGGGTAGTGGAGATGATGAGGTCCAAGACCCAACATGGCGTGAGGAACAGGAAGGTGGTGGTAGCAGCTCTGAGGAAGAGATTGCCCCAACGGTCCAAACAGTAGGGAGAGGTAGGCTGCAGACTCGGTTGCCTGTAGCCTCCAGTTTGGCACCCGTTCATAGCAGTTCTCTTCCAACAGCCAAAACGGGCGCTCCCAGGACTTGCACTGCGTGGTCCTTTTTTGACACACTTGCAGATGATATTTGCTATGTCAAATGCAAGCTGTGTAATCAAAAAGTAAAAAGAGGTAAAAGTGTCAGTAACCTTAATACCACAAATATGTGGAAACATGTGCGGTCAAAGCACGTGGTTGAGTTCCAAAGACACACTGGAGATGTAGGCCAACCTACAGCAGCACCTACATCTTCAGCTCGTGTTGGAGCCTCTTCCTCCAGCTCACACACAGCTGGTTCGGCTTCCTCACAGGATCGCCATGGAAGAACCTCTGTCACTGTTGTCCAGAGACCCAGTATTATTCCACCCACAGCTGCAAGTTCCCTGTCATCCTCACACTCCCAGGCCACAAAACAGCCATCGGTAGCACAGGCATGGGATAAAAGACGGCCATACTCGGCAAACCATCCACGAGCACAGGCTCTGAATGCTGGCATTGCAAAAATCCTGTCCCTTGAAATTCTGTCATTCAGGCTGGTGGAGACTGACAGTTTCCGTAACTTAATGGCATTGGCAGTCCCACAATACAATGTGTCCAGCCTATTTTATTTCAGCAGGCAAGCCGTCCCTGGTCTGCAAAAGCATGTTGAGGGAAAAATTAAACATGCGCTACTAAACGCCGTCAGTAGCAAGGTCCACCTGACCACCGATGCGTGGACCAGTACCCATGGCCAGGGACGATACCTTTCCCTCACTGCCCATTGGGTCAATGTTGTGGAGCCGGGTACAGATCTTGCGAGTGGCGCTGTACGTGTTCTGCCAACTCCAAGGATTGCAGGAATCAAATCTGTCCACATTGACTCCTCCTCCTACTCCAGTTCCTCAGAATCATCGCTGCAGGAGCCGTCACGGTCTACCTCCACATGGACTCGTGAACGCTTACCTGATGCGACCGATATGAGCACAGCCGTGGCCAAACGTCAACAGGCCGTCCTGAAATTAATTTCCATGGGGAATCGAAGCCACACAGCGCAGGAGCTCTGGAATGCCATCAAGCAGGAGAGCGACGTGTGGTTTTTGCCAGCGAATCTCCAGCCAGGCTTGGTAGTGTGTGACAATGGCCGAAATCTGGTGGCAGCTCTGGGCCTTGGCAACCTCACTCACATACCATGTCTGGCACATGTGCTCAACTTGGTCGTGCAGAGTTTTTTGAGGGACTATCCGGATCTTGATGCACTGCTGCACAAGGTCCGCCTAGAGTGCGCTCACTTGCGACGTTCCAGCATGGCCAGATCGCGCATTGCAGCTCTGCAACGCAGATTTCGCCTTCCTGAACATCGCATCATATGTGACGTACCCACCAGGTGGAATTCCACGTTACATATGTTGGAGCGGTTGTGTGAGCAGCAGCCAGCAGTAATGGAGTATCAGCTGCATCAGGCGCAATCAACTCGCAATTTGCGCCGTTCACACTTCACCACTACTGAGTGGGCCTCTATGAAGGACATCTGCCACGTTTTGCGTGCGTTTGATGAGTCAACGCGGATGGCGAGTGCAGATGATGCACTAGTCAGCCTGACTGTCCCCCTTATCTGCCTGTTTCAAAAAACATTGCAAGCACTAAGGGATGAGGTTTTGGAAGAGGTGGAGGATGAGGAGTCACAAATTCCATCACCTTCTGGACAGTCAGCGCAACGTGGTTCCTCACAAAGGGCTGGGCAGGGCTCACTTTGTGAGGAGGATGAGGAGGAGTCAATGGAGGAGGAAGACATCGCTCCAGAGGGAGGTACACAACGCTCTAGTCAGTATGTAGAGCGAGGGTGGGGTGATGCAGAGCAGGCAGAGATGACGCCTCTTGCAGGGGACAGCGTTTCTTGGCCAGTTGGGAGTCTGCAGCACATGGTTGATTTCATGCTGCAGTGCCTGAGAAACGACCGCCGCATCGCCCACATTCTCACCACGTCTGATTATTGGGTGTACACCCTCCTAGACCCTCGCTACCGGGACAACTTACAAAGCCTCATCACACCGTTGAACCGGGAGCGTAAAATGCGGGAGTACCAAGACACACTGGTGCAATCCATAATGTTCTCCATTCCAGCCCAGAGCAATGCTGCTGCTACTGCTTTACAAAGCAGCTCTGTGCGTCGAGGCAGTGGAGACAGCTCTGCAACAAGAGGGAGCACAAGCAGCGCCTCTGCACAGGGCAAGACCAGTATGTTCCAAATGTGGCGTAGTTTTGTGGCAGCGCCACAAATGTCTACACCATCCGAGACGGCTCCAATCAGCAGGAGGCAACGTTTCCGTAAGATGGTGACAGACTACATGTCTTTCCCTCTCAGTGTACTCCCAGATGGCTCTTCCCCATTCAAGTTTTGGGTCTCTAAGCTGGATACATGGCCAGAGCTTAGCCAGTATGCATTGGAGGTGCTGGCTTGCCCTGCTGTCAGTGTATTATCGGAGCGCGTCTTTAGTGCTGCAGGTGGTGTACTAACAGACCGTCGCATGCGACTATCCTCCGATAATGTAGACCGGCTTACTTTTCTGAAAATGAACAAGGCATGGATCTCGCCAGAATTTGTCTGTCCGTTTTCAGATTAAATAACTGGTTCGCAACGTTATCCATGTCTCCTGTTATGTTCATCTTTCTACCACCTGAACTCTACTCCCTGGGCTAGAACACTGCCAGTTGCTGCTCAGAAGTGTCGTGTCCACAGACCAATACACAAGCTATAGTGTTAGTGGGGTTCAGTAACGCCAGCTGTTCCCCTGCTGTGTGTCCGGCAAGAAGTCTCCTGTTCCCTACACATGCACAGAAAAACCCATGTCGAACATGCTCCAAATAGGGAAGAGCCGTCACCCTGATTGTTATGCTTAAAACAGGAAATTGTGAAGTTTTCCAGGCCTAGAATGATAAATTTTTATTACAAATATGGACAAATAATAATTTGTCATCACAGCGCATATCTGCACATGTCTATTACAAATGGTAACAAAAACTAAAACATAGTCTTCACTTTTTGAAATTAATGCATAAAAGTACATTTCATACTTATCAATTAATGCTTTTTAAGGAACTTTATCTGTACCTGTAAGATAATGCAGTCAATGGATGTGCGAATCATAAAATCCTCATCATCATCATCACGAGTTTTATTTATGACAGACATTATAAAATACACATACTGATGCCAACTGTAACTTCACACACCATATATGAAATGGCCAGCATCTAAACCTGGTAATAATGTGCAATAATAAATTATTACATCTAGAAAGTGCATCATGCATACTGACAATAGGTAGTTATACCTGCAAGTGCTGTTGAAACAACCACAACAGATATAAATTAATAATGGTATATAGGTATCACAGTGCATAGTTACTCATGGACAATGTCGATGTAATACTGTACCTCAATAAAGTCAGCGTCAACCATTATGCTTGTTAGTCTTGTAGATTGTTAAAGAGGGAACGGTCTTTTTTTGTTGGTCATAGGTGGAGTATTAGACAGTAAATGATTACTGCTGTCATATTTTTGGCGTCCCTAGGGCGCAATAACGCTGCGTAACGTCTCATTTTATAGAGTCATCTAATTGACACACGCTACCCTACCCTATGCGTGACAGTAGGAAGGTAGTGTTGACGGATAAAGCCTTGCGCAACCAGACATGCTTTTACCCTCTTCAACACTGTACAAGCAAAAAATGCATGATTGCAGCCGCAGACTTTATTGACGTACAGTATAACATCGCCATTACCCATCAGAGGCTGTCCACTGTCTGATACAGACATAGAATATACCTTTGCTATCCGTAGCCTTTGTTTCACCTACACTTGCAGGCACACACTTAAATTGTGACAATGCATAATGTTTTTTTAAATGGTTATTTTTTATCGTACATTATTGTGTCATCACATTGATGAGTCCATGCTGGACATGTCATACATGCTGTACAAAGTAACTATTTTATTAACTTAAATAATTGAAATGTCTGTGACTGTCACATCTAAATTGCAATGATGATGATGATGATGATGAGTGACTATTACAAAATCCATTGTCTTCACTATGTTATGGTTTAACATAGTGTTCCTTAAGCATTATTCATAAATACAAAAATGGACTTTTATTCTTAAATTTACAACACTATATTTTGTAACCAATTTTTTGGGTGGTGTGTTGTTCCATTTCTTGTTGGCATGTGCATATATGCGTTTATATTTGCAGTGTCTTTATTTTTCTTCTTGAAGTTAGGAAACATGTGTATCTTTGTACCGTGTTAGCCAGTAGATAGATAAATATTTAGACTTGAGAGTCCGCAGTGGTTGATACCTTTGAATGGATAACTGAAAAGATGGTAACAAATTGCAAGCTTTCGAGGCTACTCACGTCTCTTCATCAGGCAAAGACTAAAACAAAAAATGAAGCATCACATATTTCTATACACAACAGGACACAGGAATAGTGCAATAGGTAAGACAAGTGATGTGCAGCAGAACTGTCATTATCACAGAGGGATGAACATAAATATTGGAACAGTTCCTAGATAACGATAGAAAGTTTTATTGCCCTCTGATTGTGGTCTGGTTTTGTGTTTTCATGCCCCTGGAAGGGCAGAGACGCAGATTCCTTAATTGATATAGAATGACATAAATCCGTGTGATCTATTCATTCCATCACTAACAGTGTCAAAGGTCATGATGAGCTTATATTCTGAAACCTTTGTATCTTTCTCATATTTGAAGTAATATTTTAATACTAGTAATTCCATATCCATCATGCTATGACCGGGCATACAAAAGTGTTTTGCCACAGGTAAATCCATTATTTTTTCTCTTATTGTGTGGCGCTGATAATTCATCCTTGTTCTCATTTTTTGGCCGGTCTCCCCTCACTTGTCCCTCCCTCACTTGTCTTACCTATTCCTGTGTCCTGTTGTGTGTAGAAATATGTGATTCTTCATTTTTTGTTTTAGTCTTAGCCTGATGAAGAGACCTGAGTAGTCTGGAAAGCTTGGAATTTGTTACCATATTTTCAGTTAGCCATTAAACGGTATCAACCACAGCGGACTCTCAAGTATAAATATTTTTCTATTCTTGGAATTGAAATTCATCATTTTATTGTCCTAGTAAAACTTCATTTATTCTTGTTTGAAGTACATACATTTGCAATGGCCACGTAACAAGGCAATAACTCAATATTTTATGCCTACACCCTCCTTGACCCTGGGCTTCAACACCGCCAGTTGCTGCTCAGAATTGTTAGATGCACAGATGAAAACAATCGCTGATGTGTTTGTGGGGTTCAGTAACGCCTGCTGTTCCCCTGCTGTGTGTCTGGCAAAAATTACTGCTGCTAACTACAACTTCAACTTCAAACATCTCATACTACGCCTCTGCCTACACCCTCCTTGACCCTGGGCTTCAACACCGCCAGTTGCTGCTCAGAAGTGTTAGATGCACAGATGAAAACAATCGCTGATGTGTTTGTGGGGTTCAGTAACGCCTGCTGTTCCCCTGCTGTGTGTCCGGCAAAAATTACTGCTAGCTACCTAATCATGATTAAAAAAACATGACATGTCAAAGTGTCTAGTGCTACACATAGATATGAGGCTACACCCTGATTTCTAAGCTGTAAACATTTGAAACGTCAACTTTAAAACCATAAAATGATTAGTCTTTGTCACAAATCTGTAACAAAATAATTGTGACATATTATTACAGATATGCACATGTCGAAAACAAATGCAAACACAAAAGCCTACTTATGCTATAGGATACTGATGGTCAACCTTGTCACTCCATAGCTTAGACAAATCCAACTCACATCATGACTCAAATGCTGCAATGTTGTAAGTGCATAATGTGGGTTGAACTTTAACAACTGCTGCAGTGCGAAGGTTATACTTCAGTGTTCTTGCCTTTTAAATAAAAGCATACAAGTAAATATAATAATCCAATGTTGATTAAGGGACGTGATGTACACCTGTAATATTGTGCAAACAATGCATGTAGGAATAGTCCTCTTCAACATTACTTATATTTGTGTCATTTTAAAAAATACATATTTAATTAGAAAGTTAACAGCCCATATCATAAAGGTCCTTCATGTAAACATGATAATCGCTAACAAAAATCATGCATTACCTTGGTAAAGTCAATAGTGCATAGTCACAATAGCAAAATATCTACCTGTAAGTGGTGCTGAAAGAACGACAACTGATAGAATAGGTGAATGATATCTATTTATCAGACTGAATAGTGACACCTGTACAATGTCGATATAATACTGTACCTTAACAAAACAGCTGTGTCACACCTCACACTCGTTTTTCTTGTAGCTTGTTATGTAATAGGGCACATGCGTGTATGTTTCATCATAGGTGCATGTTTACTGAGTAAAGCAGTCATGACAACGCCTTTGTGTTGTCGGTACGCTTGCGATGATGAACGATGCGCACCGTGAATGTTAGTCTGCGTCATAAGACGTACAGACGCTCCAATACCCAACGCGTCACAGCAGGAAGCCAGTCTGTGCGTCCAAACAAAGGAGCAACCATACATGCACGTAACCTTTTATAAAGCTATATAAAAAAAAGGATGTAGTAGTAACGCACACTTTATTGAGGTACAGTATTACATCGCCATTCACCATCTGTGGCTATGCAGTCTCATCTATATATACCTTATCTATCCGTTGTCATGCTTGCAAGTCCACAGTCAGGCATAAATATCTGTTTTCACTCTGCACTATGCACTTTTTAAATTTTTTGTTTGTTAATATAAATGATTGGCACATATTATCAGTATTACATGATGGAAATTTTAGATATTTTTAAAATTTTTTAGTGATATTATACACCAAATGTAAAGTTTTATGAATGTCAAAGATAACTTGTAATGCTGATTATGTTTTTAAGTCAGACATTCATTGTCTATACAATAAAAATGGTGTACATACTGTTACTTAGCCATCATTAATGGATTCTGATATGTACTTGTATGCTTTTATTTTAAACCGTATAGCAGATTATTTAACCTATTTTAATTGTGGTTTGCATTGCTTTTCAACATGTTAATGTATGCGTTTATGTTTGTAAATTATTAATTTACATATATTTTTTTAAGTTAAATCATCATCTTATGGTACTAAAGGTTATATTTCTCTTGTTTGGAGTATAGACATTTTTAATTGACACGTAACAAGGAAAATACTTGATATAGTATTTAAACATCCTCCTTGACCCTGGGCTCCAACACCGCCAGTTGTTGCTCGGAAGTGCTGTTAGCACAGTCTACACTTGCTCCTGTGTTACTGGGGTTCAGTAATGTCAGCTGTTCCCCTGCTGTGTGAACGGCAAAAAGTCCTGCTGCCTCCACCATGTTCTCTTCTCATCCCTGGGCTACAACACCGCCAGTTGTTGCTCGGAAGTGCTGTTAGCACAATGAACACTTGCTCCTGTGTTATTGGGGTTCAGTAATGTCAGCTGTTCCCCTGCTGTGTGAACGGCAAAAGTCCTGCTGCCTCCACCATGTTCTCTTCTTCATTCCTGGGCTACAACACCGCCAGTTGTTGCTCGAACGTGCTGTTAGCACAGTGAACACTTGCTCCTGTGTTATTGGGGTTCAGTAATGTCAGCTGTTCCCCTGCTGTGTGAACGGCAAAAAGTCCTGCTGCCTCCACCATGTTCTCTTCTCATCCCTGGGCTACAACACCGCCAGTTGTTGCTCGGAAGTGCTGTTAGCACAGTCAACACTTGCTCCTGTGTTATTGGGGTTCAGTAATGTCAGCTGTTCCCCTGCTGTGTGAACGGCAAAAAGTCCTGCTGCCTCCACCATGTTCTCTTCTCATTCCTGGGCTACAACACCGCCAGTTGTTGCTCGGAAGTGCTGTTAGCACAGTCAACACTTGCTCCTGTGATACTGGGGTTCAGTAATGTCAGCTGTTCCCCTGCTGTGTGAACGGCAAAAAGTCCTGCTGCCTCCACCATGTTCTCTTCTCATCCCTGGGCTACAACACCGCCAGTTGTTGCTCGGAAGTGCTGTTAGCACAGTCAACACTTGCTCCTGTGTTATTGGGGTTCAGTAATGTCAGCTGTTCCCCTGCTGTGTGAACGGCAAAAAGTCCTGCTGCCTCCACCATATTCTCTTCTCATCCCTGGGCTACAACACCGCCAGTTGTTGCTCGGAAGTGCTGTTAGCACAGTGAACACTTGCTCCTGTGTTATTGGGGTTCAGTAATGTCAGCTGTTCCCCTGCTGTGTGAACGGCAAAAAGTCCTGCTGCCTCCACCATGTTCTCTTCTCATCCCTGGGCTACAACACCGCCAGTTGTTGCTCGGAAGTACTGTTAGCACAGTCTACACTTGCTCCTGTGTTACTGGGGTTCAGTAATGTCAGCTGTTCCCCTGCTGTTTGAATGGCAAAAAGTCCTGCTGCCTCCACCATGTTCTCTTCTCATTCCTGGGCTACAACACCGCCAGTTGTTGCTCGGAAGTGCTGTTAGCACAGTGAACACTTGCTCCTGTGTTATTGGGGTTCAGTAATGTCAGCTGTTCACCTGCTGTGTGAACGGCAAAAAGTCCTGCTGCCTCCACCATGTTCTCTTCTCATTCCTGGGCTACAACACCGCCAGTTGTTGCTCGGAAGTGCTGTTAGCACAGTCAACACTTGCTCCTGTGTTACTGGGGTTCAGTAATGTCAGCTGTTCCCCTGCTGTGTGAACGGCAAAAAGTCCTGCTGCCTCCACCATGTTCTCTTCTCATCCCTGGGCTACAACACCGCCAGTTGTTGCTCGAACGTGCTGTTAGCACAGTGAACACTTGCTCCTGTGTTATTGGGGTTCAGTAATGTCAGCTGTTCGCCTGCTGTGTGAACGGCAAAAAGTCCTGCTGCCTCCACCATGTTCTCTTCTCATTCCTGGGCTGCAACACCGCCAGTTGTTGCTTGGAAGTGCTGTTAGCACAGTCAACACTTGCTCCTGTGTTACTGGGGTTCAGTAATGTCAGCTGTTCCCCTGCTGTGTGAACGGCAAAAAGTCCTGCTGCCTCCACCATGTTCTCTTCTCATCCCTGGCTACAACACCGCCAGTTGTTGCTCGAAGTGCTGTTAGCACAGTGAACACTTGCTCCTGTGTTATTGGGGTTCAGTAATGTCAGCTGTTCCCCTGCTGTGTGAACGGCAAAAAGTCCTGCTGCCTCCAACATGTTCTCTTCTCATCCCTGGGCTACAACACCGCCAGTTGTTGCTCGGAAGTGCTGTTAGCACAGTCTACACTTGCTCCTGTGTTACTGGGGTTCAGTAATGTCAGCTGTTCCCCTGCTGTGTGAATGGCAAAAAGTCCTGCTGCCTCCACCATGTTCTCTTCTCATCCCTGGGCTACAACACCGCCAGTTGTTGCTCGGAAGTGCTGTTAGCACAGTGAACACTTGCTCCTGTGTTATTGGGGTTCAGTAATGTCAGCTGTTCCCCTGCTGTGTGAACGGCAAAAAGTCCTGCTGCCTCCACCATGTTCTCTTCTCATCCCTGGGCTACAACACCGCCAGTTGTTGCTCGGAAGTGCTGTTAGCACAGTCTACACTTGCTCCTGTGTTACTGGGGTTCAGTAATGTCAGCTGTTCCCCTGCTGTGTGAACGGCAAAAAGTCCTGCTGCCTCCACCATGTTCTCTTCTCATCCCTGGGCTACAACACCGCCAGTTGTTGCTCGGAAGTGCTGTTAGCACAGTGAACACTTGCTCCTGTGTTATTGGGGTTCAGTAATGTCAGCTGTTCCCCTGCTGTGTGAACGGCAAAAAGTCCTGCTGCCTCCACCATGTTCTCTTCTCATCCCTGGGCTACAACACCGCCAGTTGTTGCTCGGAAGTGCTGTTAGCACAGTCTACACTTGCTCCTGTGTTACTGGGGTTCAGTAATGTCAGCTGTTCCCCTGCTGTGTGTACGGCAAAAAGTCCTGCTGCCTCCACCATGTTCTCTTCTCATTCCTGGGCTACAACACCGCCAGTTGTTGCTCGGAAGTGCTGTTAGCACAGTCAACACTTGCTCCTGTGTTATTGGGGTTCAGTAATGTCAGCTGTTCCCCTGCTGTGTGAACGGCAAAAAGTCCTGCTGCCTCCAACTGGTTCTCTTCTCATCCCTGGGCTCCAACACCGACAGTTGTTGCTCGGAAGTGTCATTGGCACGGGTACTCACTCCTGCCCAGACTGGTTACAGCATGCCATCTGTTTCCTGTCAGTGTAAACGTCACTTAGCCTCCAATAAGTTGTCCTGTCGTGTTGCGGTCGGGTTAGCCGACTCTATGGTGCCTGGAGTTTAGGTGCTTCCTATGTGTGCTGCGGGATATGCAAATAAAGGCTGTTTCCGTTGTGACAATAGGACAATCACCCACTGTAGTACTGTGGGATTGGGTAACTGCGGCTGGCTTGCGGCCTGTCAACTTAAATTTCCATGGGTACCTTCTGCTACCCGTCCGGGTTCCAGTACCGTCAGCTGGTTCTCCGCAGTGCCTTTGGCCTAGGTGCCTCCATCTCGGTATCCGAGTTCCAGCAACGTCTGCTGGTCCTTGGTAGTGCTTTGGAGCACAGGTACCTCCTGCTTAGTAACCGTGTCCCAGTAGCGTCAGCTGGTCCTCGGTTGTGCCATTGGCTCTTTTCCTTCTGCTGCCCCTCTGGGTTCCAGCACAGTCAGCTGGTCCTCGTCACTTGCATTGGCTCTTGTACCTTCTGCTACCCGTCCGGGTTCCAGTACCGTCAGCTGGTCCTCGGTTGTGCCATTGGCTCTTTTCCTTCTGCTGCCCCTCCGGTTCCAGTACCGTCAGCTGGTTCTCCGCAGTGCCTTTGGCCTAGGTGCCTCCATCTCGGTATCCAAGTTCCAGCAACGTCTGCTGGTCCTTGGTAGTGCTTTGGAGCACAGGTACCTCCTGCTTAGTAACCGTGTCCCAGTAACGTCAGCTGGTCCTCGGTTGTGCCATTGGCTCTTTTCCTTCTGCTGCCCCTCCGGGTTCCAGCACAGTCAGCTGGTCCTCGTTACTTGCATTGGCTCTTGTACCTTGTGCTACATTTACAAATTGAAGATTTTTTCAATGTTTTTTGGTGAAATCACTCTGGATCTCCAACAATGAAGACGACGACCCTGATGACCACCCCGAAGAAGATGACCACCACAAGGACGACGAGCATCAAGCCAACCAGACTAAACACCATCACAAAGAAGAAATAAAAGATTACCAAACAGGACTAAGAAGGTTAAGACAAACTACAAGATACAGAACAAGAGACTTAAGAACAATAAGCAGAAGATCAAAAAGCAGAAGAACATGAAGTATAAGACCAAAATGAAGAGCAAAATATATGCTCTAAATTATAAGCAGAAGAAGACTAAGCAGTGTATGGGGGTGAGTCCGTTCCTCCTCGTGGTGCCCCTGGAAAATGCCTGCTGCTGCAGGCTAAACTGAACACGGACAAATACTGTTGTAATTTAAATTTTTTGTGACAGCAAGAACGGAAGGATGAAAAATTCATACTTTGACAGATTACAAGTACAGGAATCTCTGTCCAAAATAAGAATATGATGAAGAAGATGAAGTAGAATATGAATAAGAATAATAGTTTAATAAGAAGAATATGAGTAATGTTAACAAAAAGATGAATAGCAAGAAGTTTAAGAAGAAGATAAAGAAGGTGAAGATGAAGAATAATTTGATGAAAAAGATGATGCTGCTGAAGATTATGAAGGAGAAAGTGTGTCAAAAGTTAAAAAGGTGAAGAGCATGGAAGTTGTGAAATATACATATTTGCCAAAATAGAAAAAACGTTAACAACATTGTCAATTTCTTCGTCAATCCGAACATCTTTAAAAAAAAAAATATTTATGCTATTCCATTTGATTGGGTTAAACATCTATGCCTTTAATGTCTCCTCAACCTTCCCCAATACATTCTACATTACTCTTTGTTGTTTTCCTTCATGTACAATTAACCAACAAGGCAAGAATGGGTTTTTTTTAATTCCAATATTTTGTTCCCATAGACTTACATTGGATTTCCGGTATCGGTATCGGGTATCGCCGATATTTTTTGGGTATCGGCGATACCATTCCGATTCCGATACTTTTGGATATCGGAAAGTATCGCTCAACTCTAATCACAGCACATAGAACATTCCTTGAAAGGATACAAGAGACATAGGTTTTAACGGCTTCTCTAGCTATAATAAAACTGAAATTAACATCTAAATAATGTATTACTCAAATAATTTATATATAATGATATGTCAAATCATGTTTAATGTTCATACCCAAAGGTGCTCTTGTTTGCAAAACATATATCCACCAGTATTCTCTATTAAATAATTTTCTATGATGGTCACCTCCCCTAAAGGGAATAGACGCTCTTTCTATCCAGATGACTTTACACATTGAGGTATCTCCATTATGATTAATTGAAAAATGTCTTGAAGCTGCCGAACATTTTAGTGTCTTTTTATTGGTTGCATCAGATAAGTGTCGTCTAATCCTTCCTAACTTTTAGTTGATTAGTGGTACACCCGACATATTGGATCTAACATGTTAAGCAAATAATAGAATATACCACACGTGCTATTAAAATGTATGACTTTTTTAATGGGTTGGATTAGAATATTTTTTAATTTTTCGTTTTGGCACAATATCGGGATGTATTTCTGTATGATAAATTTGATCTCTAAAAATTGTAGGCTATATTGTGTTACAAATGTAATTTGATTTCGATGGGGATTTTTTCTTTTTTCTTTCAGATTGTCCTGTCTATTTTTTCCAGCAACCAAAACATTAGCTCTGTCCAACATCCACTGTGAATCACCTCGTTCCTTCTGTCTCTTATTGACCTGTAAAGATTCCTTTTCCAAAAATCTATCCAATGAAGTATTTCTTTTTATTCGCGATAATTCCCCCAAGGGTATGTTTTGAATAGTTTTTTTTATAATGGCAGGATGTTGCGTAGAGCGTGGAATTCACCGCTGTTCCCTTTCTAAATGGAGTAATGGTCAAACCCCCTGGAGAAAAGTGTAATGAAATATCCAAAAAATCTATCTTATTTCTCTGTATTTTGTAAGTGAACCTCAGATTAAGAGAAACAAATGTTCCGGCTGCCTCCTCAGTCCCATCCCATATCAGGAGGAGGTTGTCAAAATAACGGCCATACCACCTGATATGGGACCTGAGTTCGGACGCAGCCAAAAAAATATAGCACTCTTCCCAAATAGCCATATAAATATTTATGGATTTTAGGGAGGGAATGGGATATGGGGATTATTGGGAATTGTACTAATAGATCTTCAGAAAATCTTTTTGTAAATGTCCCCATTCTAACCCCTTCTTGCACCAATTTCCCAATTTCATTTGAAAATTTGACAGTAGGATCAAAACTTAATTCACAGTACATATCTTTATCCCATAACATTTCCATATTTATTTTTTGTATCGTACTGAATCCAATAGAACAACTGCTCATCCTTTGTCCACCTTTCTCACCATAAGGTCCTTATTTGATGATGATTCTTCCAATGCTTTTTTTCTTTTATGGTCAGATTAGAGAACGAGTTGTTATTTTTTCTAGTTTTCTCTTTTAGTTCATGTAATTCCTTCTCAATGATTTCTTGGAAATCATCCAAGACCATGGGGTGGGATTTTATCTAATAAAAATATGTATTTTTTGTTTTGAATGTAGGATTGATGTTAACCGAATTATCCAAGGATTCAGCTGATAAATGTTCTAGGGAGAATATCGACATTTGTTCTTAAAAATAAGAGATGTTGGAAATGTTTTCTTTATTACTCTCTTTCTCCTGATTACTTTGAGTCTTTTCCAATGATAACTTGTCTTCATCATAGAAATGGCAACACATGGGTTAAATTTCTAGCAAACTTATTTACATCCTGCAGGGTCCTATAAACATCAAACTCATTTGTTGGAGCAAATGAAAGACCCTTTGAAAGAAGTTGCAGCTCAGAGATAGTATAGCTAGACAAATTAACGACTGTCGATGTTAATATTTCCTGTACTTCTGTTTGGTTGTGTCTTTTATGTCTTTTCCCCCTCTCCTCCTTTTCTTCCATTTTTTGACGATATATTGTCCTTAGTATTCCCCTCTATTCCTTTATTATAAACTGTATTACGCCTTTTGGCACATGGTAATGAGAATTTTGATGAAAGGTCCGAAAAGTCATCTTATGTACAAAATTCTGACCTTTACATCAATAAGTTTGTATTATTAACCCCTTAAGGTCCGCCGATACGCATTTTCACGGCGGTCATTAAGGGTACTTAAACCACAGCGCCGTTAATTAACAGCGCTGTGGAAAAAGTGAATAGCGCCCCCCAGAGGCGCATTTTCTCCGGGGTCTCGGCTACCGGGGGTAGCCGAGACCCCAGAGAACATGAATGGGGTCGGTTTTTACCGACCCCGATGTTGCAATCGCCGTTATTAACCCTATAACGGCGATCGCAACAAAAAAAAAAATCTGATTTGCCATTTAATTTCTCTCTCCTCTGATGTCATCGGACATCAGAGGAGAGAGAAAAAGGGTCCCCGATCCCCCCTTGTGGCCCCCAATCTGCCCCTTGTGGCCCCCGGGCCCACTTGCATCCTCCGGTGGGCGCCGCCATCTTGAATGGTGGGCGCATGCTGCCGGGGGTGTGGGCAATTTTCTCCGGGGTCTCGGCTGCCGGGGGTAGCCGAGACCCCAGAGAACATGATCTGGGTCGGCATTTACCAACCCCGGTGTTGCGATCTCCGTTATAACAGTATAACAGCGACCGCAACAAAAAAAAAAATGATTTCTCTCCCCTCTGATGTGCGATCACATCAGAGGGGAGAGGATTAGGGTCCCCAGTACCCCCGTCCTCCGGCAGGTCCCAGGCTCCCGGTCTCTTCTTCCTGTAATATTCAAAAAATTTTTCATTCATTCTCCTAAAAGTACATTTTGATCACTGTGATAAAATAAAAAGAACAGTACATAAACCCTCCCTTTATCACCCCCTTAGTTAGGGACATATAATAAAATATAGACATTGTATTTATTTTCATTTTTCCGCTAGGGTTGGGGTTAGGGTTATAATTAGGGTTAGGGTTATAATTAGTGTTAGGATTAGCATTAGGGTTAGGCTTGGTTCATACTGCGTTATGGCAGTCCGTTAGACGGACTGCGTTACACTGCGGTATAATGCGGTGTAACGCAGTCCGTTAACGCTGCCATTCACCCCCATTTGAGGGCGCATCGTGACGCATGCCGTAAAGCGACATGCGTTCGCGACGTGCCATCATTCAGTGACGGAGCCTTGGACGCAGCCTGCAGCATCTGGGCTCCATCACCGCTAGCGCAGATGAATCATCTGCTGATTCCTCTGCGCTAGCGGGTGTAGCATAACGCAATCGCGTTATGCTATACCATTACCAGCCTGTCAAAGCTATGTGTTGAACGGGCTGGTAAAACGCAAAATGAAGCTAGCCTTAGGGTTAGGGTTATAATTAGGGTTAGGGTTACAATTAGGGTTAGGGTTACAATTAGGGTTGGAATTAGGGTTGGGATTTAGGTTAGGATTAGGGTTAGGATTGGGATTAGGGTTTAGTGGTGTGTGGGGGTTAGAGTTGGAGCTAGAATTGAGGGGTTTCCACTATTTATGCACATCAGGGGGTCTCCAAACACGACGTGGCGTTCAAAAAGTCAAATGGCGCTCCCTCCCTTCTGAGCCCTGCCGTGCGCCCAAACAGTGGTTTACCCCAACATATGGGGTATCAGCGCACTCAGGACAAATTGCACACCAATTTTGGGGTTCTAATTTCTCCTGTTACCCTTGGGAAAATAAAAAATAGCTGGCTAAAAAATCATTTTTGAGGAAAAAAAATATTTTTTGTTTTCACGGCTCTGCGTTTATAAATTTCTGTGAAACACTTGGGGTTCAAAGTGCTCATCACACATCTAAAAAAGTTCCTTAAGGGTCTAGTTTCCAAAATGGGGTCACTTGTGGGGGGTTTCCACTGTTTAGACACATCAGGGGGTTTCCAAACACGACGTGGCGTTCAAAAAGTCAAATGGCGCTCCCTCCCTTCTGAGCCCTGCCGTGCGCCCAAACAGTGGTTTACCCCAACATATGGGGTATCAGCGTACTCAGGACAAATTGAACACCAATTTTGGGGTTCTAATTTCTCCTGTTACCCTTGGGAAAATAAAAAATAGCTGGCTAAAAAAATCATTTTTGAGTAAAAAAAAATATTTTTTATTTTCACGGCTCTGCGTTTATAAATTTCTGTGAAGCACTTGGGGGTTCAAAGTGCTCACCACACATCTAGATAAGCTCCTTGGGGGGTCTAGTTTCCAAAATGGTGTCACTTGCAGGGGTTTCTACTGTTTAGGCACATCAAGGGCTCTGCAAACACAACATGACACCCGCAGAACATTCCATCAAAGTCTGCATTACAAAATGGCGCTCCTTCCCTTCCAAGCTCTCCCATGCGCCCAAACAGTGGTTTCACCCCACATATGGGGTATCAGCGTACTCAGGAAAAATTGCACAACAACTTTTGGGATCCAATTTCTCCTGTTACAATTGGGAAAATAGAAAAATAGCAGGCTAAAGAATCATTTTTGAGGGAAAAAATTATTTTTTATTTTCACAGCTCTACGATATAAACTTCTGTGAAGCACTTGGGGGTTCAAAGTGCTCACCACACATCTAGATAAGTTCCTTAAGGGGTCTAGTTTCCAAAATGGTGTCATTTGTGGGGGTTTCCACTGTTTAGGCGTATCAGGGGCTCTCCAAACGCGACATGGCGTCCAATTTCAATTCCAGCCAGTTTTGGTTTGAAAAAGTCAAACGGCGCTCCTTTCCTTCCAAGCCCTGCTGTGTGCCCAAACAGTGGTCCCCCCCCCACAAATGGGGTATCAGCGTACTCAGGACAAATTGGACAACAACTTTTGGAGTCTAATTTCTCCTGTTACCCTTGGGAAAATAAAAAATTGGGGACTAAACGATCAGGTTTGTGGAAAAAATATGATTTTTTATTTTCACGCCCGGGCGTTATAAACTTCTGTGAAGCACTTGGGGGTGCAAAATGCTCAACACACATCTAGATAAGTTCCTTAGGGGGTCTAGTTTCCAAAATGGGGTCACTTGTGGGGGATTTCCACTGTTAAGGCACATCAGGGCCTCGACATGGCGTCCAGCCAATTCTGTGTTGAAAAAGTCAAGCGGCGCTCCTTCCCTTCCAAGCTCTGCCATGCACCCAAACAGTGGTTTACCCCCACATATGGGGTATCAGCATGCTCAAGACAAATTGCACAAAAACTTTTGGGGTCTTGTTACCCTTGGGAAGATAAAAATTTTCACTGTTCTATGTTATAAACTTCTGTGAAGCACTTGGAGGTTCAATGTGCTCACCACACATCTAGATAAGTTCCTTAGGGGGTCTAGTTTCCAAAATGGGGTCACTTGTGGGGGGTTTCCACTGTTTAGACACATCAGGGCCTCTACAAACGCGACATGGCGTCCAGCCAATACTGCGCTGAAAAAGTCAAACGGCGCTCCTTCCTTTGCAACCTCTGCCGTGCGCCCAAAAAGTGATATCAGCGTATTCAGGAGAAATTGCACAACAAATTTTGTGGTTCATTTTTTCTTTTAACACTTGTGAAAATAAAAAAAATTGGTTCCGAATTAAAGTTTTTGCAAAAAAAGTTAAATGTTAATTTTTTCCTTCCACATTGCTTCAGTTCCTGTGAAGCACGTAAAGGGTTAATAAACTTCTTGAATGTGGTTTTGAGCACCTTGAGGGGTGCAGTTTTTAGAATGGTGTCACTTTTGGGTATTTTCTATCATTTAGACCCCTCAAAGTGACTTCAAATGTGATGTGGTCCCTAAAAAAAAAATGGTGTTGCAAAAATGAGAAATCGCTGGTCAACTTTTAACCTTTATAACTTCGTAACAAAAAAAAATGTTGTTCCCAAAATTGTGCTTATGTAAAGTAGACATGTGGGAAATGTTATTTATTATGGAATATGTGTGACATATCTCTCTGATTTAAGGGCATAAAAATTTAAAGTTTGAAAATTGCTAAATTTTCAAAATTTTTGCCATATTTCCGTTTTTTTTCATAAATAAACACAAGTCATATCAAAGAAATTTTACCACTACTGTGAAGTACAATATGTCACGAAAAAACAATCTCAGATTCAGCGGGATTCGTTAAAGCGTTCCAGAGTTATAACCTCATAAAATGACAGTGGTCAGAATTGTAAAAATTGGCCCGGTCATTAAGCTGCAAAATGGCTCTGTCACTAAGGGGTTAAAGCTGACTTTCTTGGATGAATTTCTATTGTAGTGAGTGTGTCCATTCTGCCCTTGTCCCTTTAAGATAGATTTGGAATGGGATTTGTTGGGATTGTGTCTTTTCCACAAATGTACTTCATTCCTTGCATAATTATCCTGATCCCCCTCAAATTTGCTCCTATTCATAGCCATAATTTTTTCTTCCAAAAGGGAAATTTTGTCATTCATAGATTTGTATAAATTATCCATTTTAGTGTATTTTTATTGGTTGCTTTAGATAAGTGTCGTCTATTCCTAACCTTTAGTTGAATAGTGGTACACCTGACGTATTGGATCCTACATGTCAAGCAAATAATTTATGACATTTTTATTTTATATGATTTATTTGTTACTGTTTATTTAAATTTGTTTGTGTTATCCACATGATCACAACATATATATGGGCAGTGTCTGCATTTATAAAATCCTACCAAGTTTAACCAAGTTTATCATTATTAAACAAACTTGGGGGCAAAATATCTCCCAAAGAGGGTGCTCTTCTTCCTGAAAATCTAATGGGTTGGATTCATCATTCAAACCTATAACAGATGTAGTTGTTTATAATTAATTGTCTTAGGTTATCACATGACTTAGACAGGATGTTGCATTTAAGGTCTAGATCGGATCATGACGGTATGCAAGGACTAAGAACCGCAAGGTTTGAAACGCATCTGTCCATTGACTGTTCCCATCTAGGAGGTTGTGATCATTATGGTGAGTTTATGATTTCAAAAGAAAATTTTCAATAAAGACGACTGATTTTTACAAGACCATTTGAGCTGGATTTTTCCTGATTTATCGATTGCTTTTGTTGCTGCAGTGCAGATCTCTGTGCTCTAATTCTTGGACATTTGGATGGGTGAGCTGTAGTGTTGAGCGATACTGCTCGATATCTAAAAATATCGGATCGGAATGGTATCGCCGATATCACTAAATATCGTCGATATCCGATTCCGATACCGGAAGTCCCATGTAAGTCTATGGGAACAAAATATCGCAACTAAAAAAAACACTTTCGTTCCTTGTAAACACAAAATATACACACTTAGAATACATATATATATATATATACATGTCATTGTGATATATATATGTGTCCTGTGTGCCTTAATTGAACTGTTTTTTTGCTTGAGAATTGCAAAAATCATCATAGACTGTATTTGCCATTTTTCCGTCATATCTGCGCCACGAGGCACAGGTGAAGAATAAGGGGGTGCTCTCGTGGGCGTACACTCACTCCGTGGCGCAAAAACGATGTCCGCACACTCTAAATGTTACTGCAATGTAAGATCGTGCCCCACAGCTCTGGAGTTCCGCCTCCTCAGTGGGCGTAAACGAACGCGAAGGTCCCGCCTCCCTACAAAAGATGTCGCCTCTCCTGATGCTAATGACACATGTGACTTTGCTGAGATGGCGAATGGACGTGAGCAGAAGTGGGAAGGGATGGAGGAGTCAGAGCTCTCCCCCCATGGAAGCGACCCGATCGCCACAGAGCCACCGTTTGGCACCCGGCCTGGAAACCCCACTACGCTGTGATATGGAAATTTAATTAGGATAAAAATATCCTTCTGTGTTTGCTGCTTGCCATGTCCAAATCTCTATTTAATGTCTTCTTGAGCGCTCAGAACGAAATGAGGACTGTCCACACGAAAGTGTCAGTATAACAGTTCGTCAAAGACATACATTTATTATTCATTCAAGGTTTTATATGTTTACAAAAAGGGGCTGGTTAGTCAATTAACATACAATTAAAAGCTGCTAGATTATTGGCTGTTCTAGTGTAAATATGATAATTATGATAATCATGATTAAAAGAGCTGAAGTTGCAGAATTATTGTTTATATTCTTGTGACCTAGTTGTCTTGCATAACTATAATGTAAACAACAGATATCTAATAGGACTTTTTGTACTTCATGTATTTGTTCCTTTACGAAGGCCTTATAAAGGCCTTATGAAGGCCAGATTTCTTTAAAACGACTGATTATAGCTGGCCTAGAAATATGTGAGCACAGGGTTTTTTAGCAAGTGAGATCTATCTAACTGTGAACTGTGAATACATATATGTGAATATACTTTGAATATATATGGAATACATATATATTTCCATGACAGTCCCCCCTTAGATACCACTTGCCCTAAAAAAAACCTGCTCCTGGCCCAAGCGCTGCAACTCTTTTGTTCTGCCTGTGAGTTGAGACACCCTAGCGCATGTCTCCCCCACCGAGTATAGACCTTTCGCAAATGGGCGGTCAGGAGGACTGTCCCTGTCGGGGGTTTATGTGTTTGCAATCATAGTCTCTTTATTTGATAGGATGTTTCATCAAGGATGTGTATTCTCAATCTGGAGGTAGTTCGGAGATCTGGTCAAGCCAGGCAGTTCTATCCGGACTGGTGCGAGGTCCAAGATGGTGAGTGGCATCAAATTGGTTGTCTCCTGAACAGTTTTTTCCATTATCCTGCGGATACAAGGAATTACACAGCAACCAGTAATTAATGCAAAAATGAGAACCCCCATAATGGCTGTCCCAACCTGTGCCAACATTTTCTGCCACCCACTCATCCACCCAAAGTATCGATCCCATGGGTCAGTGACACCTGAGTTCTGTTTCAGTTCCTCTGATAACTCATTAAGTTTCTGTATTGCCATTGTGACTTTACCATTTGGGCCAGTGTTGTCTGGGATGTAGGTGCAACAGGTGTCTTTGATCATTTTGCAAACACCTCCTTTCTCAGCTAGAATCATATCCAAAGCCATTCTATTCTGGAATGCCATAATGGAAGTGGGGCCTAACTGTGCTGCCAAACCTTTTACAGCATCTATGGTGAAGTTAACAAATCTCTGCTGGTTATAATAGATGTAATTTATCCAATCAACATTTTTTTTATAGTTACTAGTGGCAATAGTGACTCAAATCCTGCTTTAACTTGGTCTCTGGCCTTGAACTCATCAAGTAGGTCATCTGTCTGGTCAGTCAGAGCATCCACGACATCCTTCATGGCTTAGGTGTCTCTCCTGGTACGGGAGCTTCCTTGCAATGCGATACGTGGATCCAAACAGGCTTTCCCTCTAGTTACACAGAGGTTGGTGTCATCTGGGGCTCTTGGACAGGATCATCAAATCTGGCAGTGAAGAGAAAAACTTGAGAATGGACATTAGTTTTTGACCAATTCAATTACATAAGTGTTATGATTTGGTAGCTGAGGAGAGCAGGCAAAAAAAAAAAAAAAAAAAGCAATACACCAGAGAGGTTGGAATCTATGGGAGCGTTCCTACGTTGGTCCTAGACGCCTCGTCACAGCCTGAGAAGCTAACTACACCTAAAGATAGAAAAAGGAAAGCTATCTGCCCCGGAGCAGATCCCCAAAGAACATAGGAAGCCCCCAAACATGTAATGGCGGTTAGACAAGAGGAAATACAGACACAGACAGAAAATAGTATGAGCAAACGTTGGGGCCCAAACTTCCTAAATAGAAAAGGATAGGAAAGGCACTTACTGCAACCCCAAAAAACCCTGAAAAGTACCAACTCTACTAATTACAAAAACACCTGAGATCACACGACCTCTACCACCTAAATTAGTTCTCTGGTGTAACAAAAACTAAACAGCAACCACTGAAAAAAACTGGAAAAGGCAAATGAACAAACAACAGTGGCTGAACTAAACTGCAAGCACCAAAAAACTAAAAGAAGAAAATGTCTTATCTGTTAGCAGAAGATGCAGGCACGAAACAGCTTTTCTGGGTCTCTGGGAGTGTGCCTTACGCTAAACAGTGCAATTAGGAGTGTGTCATGCCATGGTTTGCGTGTCTCTTGGGCAATTTTTCAGCATTCTATTCTTAAGTGTTTCATTCAGTTTTTTCTACCTTCCTGCTGCTCTGGGGGTGGTAAGGAGTGTGTAGGCCTAAATCTGACCCTACTGCTAATCGGGTCTTGTGTGTCAGATTTGCTGTGAATGCGGGTCCCTGATCACTTTCTATCATTTCTGGAACCCCGTATCTGCACACTATTTTCCGAAAGTAGCTTCGTTGCAGTAGTCTTTGCTGACTTGGAAGGCTTCTGTTCATCTTGAAAATACTTCTTTTGACCACAATGGCGTATTTGAATCCTTCACTTGGCGATATCTGGATGTGGTCTATCTGGATCCTTTGAAGCTGGTAGAGTGGTCTTTCCAGATGAGGTGAGGGGGTCTTTCTTCCATACGTCCAGGCTTGCATTTGCCGCAGGTCAGACAGCTGCTGGTGAATTTGGCTGTTAGGGTGGAGATCCCTGAAGCGAAACAGTAAGCACCAATCAGATCATTCACCTGTGTCTTTGATATGTGGATGTGGGTCCATGTACCCATTGGACCACCATAGGGTGCATACTTTGTGGTAGGCAGAGTTTGAAGTCTATTATTGAAAGCCTTCCTTCTTCACGTGTTGCTTTTTTCGCATTCAGCTCTTCTTCTCCTTTTGGAGCTTGGTCTTGTAACTTCTTGAGCAGATCCCAGGACGTCTTTTTGTCAGGTTTCTTGTCTTCAGTCGTCATGTAGTAGCCGTCCGGCTCTACGACCTCTCCCACTTCTCCATGTTGTCTTCCTTTGGCTGCTTCTTTGGCTGTCATGTCCGCCATGTTATTGCCTCACACCTCTTCTGTTTTCAGTTTTCCATGCACTTTGATTTTTCAAATTGCCACCATTTTGGAAGTTGGAGTACACCCAGCAGGTCCCTGAAGGCTCCATGATGTTTCACGGTTGTCCCGTTTGCTGTGATGAAGTCCCTTGTAGCCCAGATGGGTCTAAAGTCGTGTGCTATGCCATGCGAGTACCTGTAGTCCGTGTAGATGTTTGCAGTCTTGCCTTCTGCCATCTGGCAGGCCTTCGTCAGCGCTATCTGTTCTGCTTCCTGGGCTGACAGGCTAGGTGACAGACTTCTGGACCACAGGATTTCTTGATTGCTGGTCACTGCACTTCCTGTGTTGAAAACTTCTTCTGGAGCCATCCAAGTATCCCCCTTGGGAGTGGGAGTAGAGTGGCCGGGCTGAGGACTGTAGGTCTGGAGACGGTGACATTATGAGACAAAGGCAATAGAGGCGCCACAAAGATGCCTGGCGGTGGAGAGATTACTGTTGGTTGAGCTTGATTGAAGATTGCCAAGATGTCATGTGGAGTGAGAGTTTCCAGTGGCTGTCCAAGAGTGATTTCAGCAACCTTGTCCAGGAGGGTGTGTGCTGCAGATACTGCCATCAGGCAGGAGGGTGCTCTTCTTGCAACTGGATCCAAGCGGGCTGAGAGGCAGCCTAAAAGTCTCTGTTTTCCCCGTGAATCCGTGCCAGGACTCCAGTAGCATGACCTTCTTTCTTCCATCAGGTAGACGGAAAGACTTTTCATAGTCAGGTAGGCCTGGTATTGGCGCTGAGACTGTGGAGTTCTTCCAATCTCCTGAATGGGTTGAAGGCTGCGTCTGATAGAAGGAGCGAGGTTGCGTTGATGCAAGCACACAGAGGCTGCATTAGGACTGAGGCATCAGGGATCCAGGTTCTGCAATACGACACTAGACCAGGGAAGGCCTGCAGCATTCTTGGAGTTGTTGGGGGAGCCATCTTCTCCACAGTGGTCTTCCAGTCTTTTGACATGTGTTTCGTCTTGTGGGCAATACAGTGTCCCAGGGATGTAACTTGCTTCTGGCATCACTGGACTTTGTTCTTCCAGACCTTGCGTTGCTGTTCTTCCAGGTAGAGTAGGAGAGATAAGGAATAGGCTGTGCAGGTGTCGATGTCAACCACACAAAAGAGAAAGTCATCCACGTGTTGTAGAAGAGTGACTCTTGCATATTCTGCAATCCAGTTGACGAAGATGGAGGACATTGTCTTGGTGAAACTTGAAGGGCTTGTTTTGAGCACCTTGAGGCAACATTGTCCATATGCACTGCACTGGTGCGTGAAAGCAGGCCTCCAGTTGGAGGGGAAACACTGAAGAAGGTACTGGCCAGGTTGATCACCGTGAATACCGTTGCGGTGACTGGACTCTTGAGAGCAGAGTGTGATGGTTCAGCACTGTTGGGGTTTCAAATACCGTAGCCTCTTTCGCGGCCTCCAGGCCTTGCACCATTCTGAACTCAGTGGGGTTTACAGTCTTTTCCTTCACTGTGGAAAGCTGGGATTGATTCCGATGGGCGAGGCAGCCCAGTTTGGCCTTGTCCTTCAGTATGCGGCAGGGGACTCCCATCTGCTGGTGCAGAGCTGGCGGGAAAACAAACCGTCTACTAGGATCCACATCATGAGAGATGACGACCAGCTGGCTTTCTTGTTCTCCACCAAGACAGTCACTGTGTTAGCACCTGCTCTGGTCACAGGGGGTCTTCTTGTTGGGACGTCTCCTTAAACGGCTGCTTTTTTCTCAGCACGGGCCATCAGTAGTTTCTTTTTCTCCAGCTCGGTCTCAGGTCAATATTTGTGCACAAGTCAGAAGAGCTGAGTGGCCTTTTGCCGGTCTAGGGCCTGGGTGAACTGGTTGATTGCAGGGGGCACCTCCTGGTGCTTGCAAAAGATGAACCTCTGGCGTTAGAGCTGGATGAGGTGTTGCCATTCCATGAGGCGAGTAGAGTCCTTCTTGAGTTGAATATCCTGGCCAATGTCAAAGTTCTCAGGCCGTCTTCTTAGGCGAGTTCACTTAGACCTTCAGTTGGTCAGAGACATCTTGACTCTGGGTGATGGAGTGGCTTTTCTGGTACTATGTCCAGCACCTCCTGTGATAGGTCTGCAGTGTGGTTGTTTGAGGTTCCTGTTTCTTCTTGGGTCAGGGGTGAAGAAAGTGTCATGGTCCCATCTTCCTGGAACACTCTGGTCGCTTTCAGCTTCTGCAGTAGGTCCACTCCCAATAGGTTGAGGGTGCAGGTTTTTTACACAACAAACTGGGACATGATGGAGTGTTCTGGCTGAGTCCACACGCTCAGGGGCTTCATAATCTGGAAATATCTGACTTGACCATCAATTCCCATGCAGGAAGCAGAAGATTCTGATAGTTAGGTGAGGTTGCGGAGTTCCACAAGAAAAGATATGACTACGCCATCCACTCTCAGGATATTGGTCCCACTGGTGGGGTTCCTTGTGGACTTGGTGTGCTCTTGTCATATGGACGGGGTTCTTCACTGCTTTCTGTGTTTCTTCTTTTTCTGGGTGAAGTCAGTGTTCTGCACTTGTTCCGGAAATGACCAAACTCGCCACAGTTGTAACACTTGACATTCCTTCTGTCCTGGCGGGACTCAATCCTTTTTGCTACTGTGAGCAGGGTATCCATTGCTATTGACGTGTACTCAGGCCTGGCTGCTACCAGTGGTTTCCTGATTGGTTCTCTCAGTCCATGCACAAAAGCCTGTGCCAACATCCGTCTGTGTGTCTGATCATGGGTAATGAGGCCCAAATCTTGAAACACTTGCATTACTCTGTCATGGAACTTCTCCACAGACTCTGTCTTGTCTTGACTCGTGACATGTAGGCTGAGAGTTTGTCCTGTCAGTCTGCTTTTGGCCCATTCTCTGAGTTGCTCAATTAGCTTTGGTCCTGTCTCCCAGGCATACGCATCTAACTCTGTTGGAAGCTTGAAGTGTTCTCTCATAATTGGCCAGAATGCATCACCTGCTTTTATTTCCATTACGGTCCAGAGATCAGTCCAGGCTGCTGCATACGTTCGCTGGATCTGCTGCATTTTTTGGCAAAATGGCATGGGGTGTATCCCTGGGTCTGGCAGCATACTGATCACCTGGCTTGGGATGAAGGGCTCATAGGATGGTGCCTCTACCTGTCCCTGCTCTATTGGTGCTTGTGTGTTTTCTTCCCTAGTATTGGGCAGCATGTGTGACGTTGCATCTTCATCTTCATCAGATAAGAAGTGACATGGTGTACTTGGTGCATACACTGGGTGAGATTTGGGCTTTAAAGTTGTCTTGCTGCATGGGGATTTCCCACTTCCTTGCTGAGGCTGCGGTGGATCAGTGTCATGGTTCCATGCTAGCAGCCCTGTAGCTATACCACCCCCCTGTGAAGCCCTAGCTGTGGACTGTTGTGTCTGGGGGCTACATGTAGCGTTTTGTGTAGGGAGATCTGCACTTTCTTCTCCTGATATAATGACTGGCAATGTTTCTACTGTGCTTGGGATAGACAAGGTGCCCTGTGCTGGAAACACTGAATACAGGGACACCACATTGCTTGGATTGGGCGTTGACCCAGTTGATGACGAAGTAGAAAAAAGAGGAAGAGAAGGGAGGTGTGAGGGAGGAGCGAGAGAAAGAGGAGGGGAGGGAGAGAAGAGTGATGGAGGGGGAGAAGTAGAAGAAGATGAAGAACAAGATTTGAGAGTTGGAGAGGAAGAGATAGAAGAAGAGGAAGATGAAGACCAGGGGAGGAGTCCCGAGGAGATAATTTGCATATTCCCAGTGCCTTCTGGGATAAGTGAAGAGTCTCCGCGAGCTCAAGGAACACTGGATTTTGGCTGTTGCAGCTGAAAGGAGGACATCAGTAAACCAGGGGAGGAGTTTTGGCTTATATTTCACCGCTTGATTATCTCTTGAACAATAAGAACATGGAAGAGGCTAGGAGCCATGTGGTGAGCTGCATTTCTTGCTACATGTTCATAGACTTACCAGTGGAAAAGCCAAACTTCACATGCCAGAAATGCAAGCTTGTGTCCCTGTTGGAGGAAAAGTTGCAAAATCTGGAAGAGAGGTTATCTACATTGAAGACCATTAAGGAAGGTGAAGAGTTCTTAGACAGAGCAGAATTATCTCTTCATGGTACAGAAAGAGAAGAAATTCGAAGTGCAACTGAAGAAACAGAGGAATGGAAGCATGTGACCCAGAGAAGCAGGAGGATCAGGAGGCAGTCAGCACCAATTCTGCTCAGGAACCAATACCAGGCTCTTACACAGGAGAACAATGAAGAAATACATCAGGATAAGACTTTGCCCACAAACAACCTTGTACACCCTCAGAGTCCTCCTGAATGGAGAAAGAAAACTGTTGTGAAGAAGAAACGGAGAGTTGTTGTCATGGGCGATTCCCTGTTGAGAGGAACAGAGGCCGCTATCTGCAGACCGGATATAACCTCAAGAGAAATGTGCTGTCTTCCAGGTGCAAAAATTAAAGATGTGTCTGACAGGATATCAGGACTCTTCAGACCTAAAGATGACTACCCATTCCTGCTAATACATGTGGGGACAAATGACACCGCTAGAAACGACCTGGAAACCATCTGCAGTGACTTTGAAAACTTAGGTAAGAAAGTGAAAGAACTGGGAGCGCAGGTGGTCTTCTCTTCCATCCTCCCAGTGGATGGCCATGGAACAAGGAGGTGGAATAAGATTCTGCAGGTGAACAACTGGCTACGTCGATGGTGCCGTCAGCAAGGATTTGGATTTCTGGATCATGGAGTGAATTACCTATACGATGGACTACTTGCTAGAGATGGGGTGCACCTTACGAAGACTGGAAAACATGTATTTGGAAGTCGCCTTGCTACACTCATCAGGAGAGCTTTAAACTAGAACAATGTGGGAAGGGAAGCAAAACGCCAGCAAAAGCCATACACTTGACAAATACTATTGAGATTTCTGCTATTAGAAGTGAAGGGGAAGAACAAAGACAAAAAAATTTACATAATAAAAATACTGAAGGAAGAGAAACCAATCACAAACTAAAGTGTTTCTATACGAATGCACAAAGCATGGGCAACAAACAAGGAGAACTGGAGCTACTAACGCAGGAGAAGAAATATGATGTCATTGGAATCACTGAGACTTGGTGGGACGATACACATGATTGGAATACAAGGCTAGAAGGATACAACTTATTTGCAAGAAACAGACTTGATAAACGAGGAGGAGGTGTTGCATTGTATGTTAGAAAAGCGTATATCTGCACAGAGATTGACGCTTCAGAGACTGGGAGTTCTGTGGAAACTGTTTGGGTAAGAATACAAGGACAGAACAATGGAAAGGACACCATTGTAGGCATTTACTACAGGCCGCCTGTGCAAGCTGAAGATATGGATGAACTCTTTATGCATCAAATGGCCAAGTTCTCCAAAAAATATGACATAGTGGTCATGGGAGATTTCAACTATCCAGACATTTGTTGGGAATCTCTCTCAGGCAAAACTAACAGGTCCAGGAAATTCTTATCCTCTCTTGCTGACAACTTTATCTTCCAAAAGGTAATGGAGAAAACAAGGGGATCTGCTACCTTGGATCTAATCCTCATAAACAGGGAGGAAATGGTGGAGGAGGTAAGAGTGGCTGGGACTCTAGGAGGTAGTGACCATGCTATTTTAGAATTTTGGATAACAAGAGGAGGAAGACCTGTGAAGACTCAGACGTCAAGGTTAGATTTCAGAAAGGCAGATTTTAAGGAACTCAGAAAGAGAATTGGAGGGATCCAATGGCTGGATATCCTTAAGGACAAAAATGTCCAGGAAGGATGGAAAATCTTGAAAAATGAGATTCTCAAAGCACAATCGTTAACAATTCCGAAAAGAGGGAAGAATGGGAAGCATTTAAGGAAACCAGGATGGATGAACATAGAACTTAAACACATGCTAAAAAGGAAGAAAGAAATGTTTATCAAATGGAAAGAGGGAGGCATATCTAAAGAAGAATATAATGCCGTCTGCAGAACCTGCAGGGCACAAATCAGATTATCTAAAGCTGACAATGAATTAAGGCTTGCAAGTGACGTCAAAAGCAACAAAAAAGGATTTTGGGGATACGTCAAAAGTAAAAGAAAAGTCAAAGATGCTATAGGATTTTTACAGGATGAAAATGATGAAATGGTAAGTCAGGATGTTGAGAAGGCTGAACTTTTAAATTCCTATTTTGCATCTGTTTTCTCTCAGAAAGGAAATGTAACATCAACTGATCTTCACTGTCCTATTAAAGGAATAGAAGAATCCAGGATATCTATAAACAGAAAGACAGTGAGGAAACACTTAGCTAACATAAATGAATTCAAGTCTCCAGGTCCAGATGAATTACACCCCAGGGTACTGAAGGAGATAGCAGAAGAAATTCTTGAACCACTGTCCATAATCTTTGAAAATTCTTGGAGAACAGGAGAAGTCCCAGAAGACTGGAGAAGAGCAAATGTTGTTCCTTTCTTCAAAAAGGGGAAGAAGGTGGACCCAGGGAACTACAGGCCGGTGAGTCTGACTTCTATACCAGGAAAGATCTTTGAACAAATTATTAAAGAACATGTATGCAAGTACCTGGATAAGAATGAAGTGATTAAACAGAGTCAGCATGGGTTTGTAACTAATAAGTCATGTCAGACTAACTTAATTTCCTTCTATGACAGAATCACTGACTGGGTGGATCAGGGAAATGCTGTAGATATAGTATATCTTGACTTCAGCAAAGCATTTGACAAAGTATCTCACACAATCCTTATTGAAAAAATGACTAAGTATGGAATGGACAAGGCAACTGTTAGGTGGATTCATAACTGGCTTAGTGATCGGACCCAAAGAGTGGTTGTAAATGGCTGCACATCCAGTTGGAAGAATGTCTCAAGTGGGGTACCACAAGGCTCTGTTTTGGGCCCTGTGTTGTTCAACATCTTTATCAATGATTTAGATGAAGGAATTGAGGGTAAACTGATCAAATTTGCTGATGACACAAAGCTAGGAGGGGTAGCTAATACTAGAGAAGAGAGAGAGAGGATTCAAAAAGATATACATAAACTGGAGCAGTGGGCAGCAACTAACAGAATGGATTTTAACAGGGAAAAATGCAAAGTACTACATCTGGGCAATAAAAATGAAAAAAAGCATATACAAAATGGGAGGAATAGGGCTAAGTAACAGCACATGTGAAAAAGACTTGGGTATACTAATTGATCACAGACTTAACATGAGTCAACAGTGTGATGCAGCAGCAAAAAAGGCAAATGCAATTCTAGGATGTATCAACAGAAGCATACAGTCTAGATCACGTGAGGTCATTATTGCCCTCTACTCCTCTTTGGTCAGACCTCATCTGGAATACTGTGTCCAGTTTTGGGCACCACATTTTAAAAAAGACATCAACAAACTGGAGCAAGTTCAGAGAAGAGCCACCAGAATGGTGACCGGTCTGCAAACCATGTCCTATGAGGAACGGTTGCAGGATTTGGGAATGTTTAGCTTGCAAAAAAGAAGACTGAGAGGAGACTTAATAGCTGTCTACAAATATCTCAAGGGCTGTCACATTGTAGAAGGATCATCTTTATTCTCATTTGCACAAGGAAAGACTAGAAGCAATGGGATGAAACTGAATGGGAGGAGACACAGATTAGATATTAGAAAAAACTTTTTGACAGTTAGGGTGATCAATGAGTGGAACAGGCTGCCACAAGAGGTGGTGAGTTCTCCTTCAATGGAAGTCTTCAAACAGAGGCTGGATAGACATCTGTCTGGGATGATTTAGAGAATCCTGCTTTGAGCAGGGGGTTGGACCAGAAGGCCCAGGAGGTCCCTTCCAACTCTACCATTCTATGATTCTATGATTCTAAGAAAATGGATGTGTCAGAGATGTGATGGAGGGAAAAGAAGGAATGAGGGATGGCAGCGAGGAAAGAGGAGAAAAGTCTGAAGAAGAAAGAGAAAGGGACTGAGAGAAGAAAAAGGAGAGGGTGTCCCCCCTGTGACTCTTGAGAGGGGATGGTTGAAACAAAAATGCCTTCTCCCTGTGGAGAGAGGCGGGGAGCGTTTTTCCCTGTACAAGGCTCCTTACTCAATGAGAGCAGCCTACACCTGTCCCGTGTCTCCACATGATGGACATGTGATGTGTGTGACTCTGAATTCTGCTCTTGTGACATGTCAGTGATCTTTTTCTCACAGATGATTTAACACCTTTTCAAACTTATTCACATAAAAAAAAATCACTTACTGGTCCGTTCAAATTAACTTGCTGTATCTTTTACACGATGCACCGCTGCTCTTTTATAGCAGATGGTAATCTATTAATAAACTTTCCCGTTACCTTTCAAATAACAAAAAACAAGAAAAAACATTTCATTATGCAGCGTAAAGGCTGCCTGTCTATTTGCTTCTCACGTACTCTGACATTCTATTCACATGCCTAGCCCTTCGATTCTTACGTACTGTGTCTATTCCAAAAACCTATTCAACAAAGGTGATTTAAAAATCTGAAAACTGCTGCACTCTGGTTCTGTTTGTTCTCGCCGAATGCCCGACGGGAGGGGCTACTCAGACCACTGCGTAGTTTGTGTCAGCTCTCTCCCTCAGCCTGTAATTCTCCTTATCTATGTGACCTTGGTCTAAAGCAAGCTTGTAGAAAAAAATTGCTGGAGAAATAAAACTCTAAAATAAATTGCTTAGAGAAAAAATCTCTCCAAAATCATTTAAAAATGTACTTAAAAGAAAAATTTTAAAAACAAAAGTTAGATTTAGTAAAAAAAAAAAAAAAAAACGATAGAAAAAGGAAACAAAAAATAAATTCACCAAAAAGGGGAGAAAAGAGAAAAAAACCGTATTAATCATAAAACTCTGAAAAACAACCCTTGTTACTAAAACAGCTAATTAAAAATCTCTGGAATGTCAGCTGGCTGCTTCCCCCTCCCTTCCTTATATCTCTGCTTGCTGTCTCTATAGGCACTGAAATCACGTATCAAAAAAAAAAATAAAATTATTATTCCTCAGAATAGCAAAAAATGAATATAGTTCAGTCTGAATGCCTGATAATTCTCACGTTAAAACCTGTAGAAAAAAAACTAGCTTAAAAAAATAAAAATCAAAGCCAAGAAACAGAATGCCTGATAACGTGATTAGCAGAGGAGGGGGGTTCAAAGGGGTTTTCTCGCTGCTGCAGCCAGCACACTGCTCTGAATGAGATACTGACAGAGCGCACGGAGATGTGATTTAAAGCGACAGTACCTGATACAGACAGTGAGACAGACACCCGGGAGAATACGAATCCCTCTTTTGATGATCTGTGACACATACAAGCTGCTCTGGTAACTGATAACGCACCAATTGCACTGAGCGCGGTGAGGCTCAAGGTTCTATCGCTCTGTACCGTACGCCCTGGCCGGTGCGCTGGTCACAGTAATCTGCAATAGCCTTCATCAAAATTCTCACTATCCACGTCTGATTTGACTGGGATGGCCTCCGGTGCGTGGACAATTATTGTGAGAACTTATCCAAACAAAGCTTCTGCCCTTCACGTCTGATTTGACTGGGATGGCCTCCCAGTGAGTGAAAGTTTACTTCAGAAACTTAACAGAACAAAGCCCTCGCTTCCACAACTGGATTTTTTGGGATAACTTCCCTCCAATGTGTGAAGACTATCTGCGTGGACTTATCCAAAACAAAGCTCCCGCCCTCCACGTCTGATTTGACTGGGATGGCCTCCCGGTGCGTGAAAGTTTACTGCGGGAACTTATGCAGCAATTGTCTTTTGCTATACAGCCCCAGAAATCAGCAAGCAAAAAACACAGTCACTGTTCCAACTTTCTCCCGGTTCACATAAAACATGAAACATATACAGCACAGCAGCAAACAACTCGGCTTATATCCCAGGGCTTTTGGATAAGGGTATGGACTTTTTACACAACCTGGGAATGCGGTGATGACCACGTCCGACCAGCTGGAAGTGTAGGCTAGGACTAGGCACAGGGAACATTCAGGTAAGATGACAAAGTTTTCTTACCTTACTGATGGAGCTGCAGTCTCCGTCCCGTGTGCCAAGGCCAGGGCCAACACCCCCGTCTCTCCGGTCGGCCGGGTCCTCGTGCGTTTCGTCCAATGCCCCGCGTGCAGGCGCCAACTGATATGAAAATTTAATTAGGATAAAAATATCCTTCTGTGTTTGCTGCTTGCCATGTCCAAATCTCTATTTAATGTCTTCTTGAGCGCTCAGAACGAAATGAGGACTGTCCACACGAAAGTGTCAGTATAACAGTTCGTCAAAGACATACATTTATTATTCATTCAAGGTTTTATATGTTTACAAAAAGGGGCTGGTTAGTCAATTAACATACAATTAAAAGCTGCTAGATTATTGGCTGTTCTAGTGTAAATATGATAATTATGATAATCATGATTAAAAGAGCTGAAGTTGCAGAATTATTGTTTATATTCTTGTGACCTAGTTGTCTTGCATAACCATAATGTAAACAACAGATATCTAATAGGACTTTTTGTACTTCATGTATTTGTTCCTTTACGAAGGCCTTATGAAGGCCTTATGAAGGCCAGATTTCTTTAAAATGACTGATTATAGCTGGCCTAGAAATATGTGAGCACAGGGTTTTTTAGCAAGTGAGATCTATCTAACTGTGAACTGTGAATACATATATGTGAATATACTTTGAATATATATGGAATACATATATATTTCCATGACAGCTGGAAGAAGCGGAGGATACCCTGAGAGACCTGGCCCGGCACCGGGAGGAGGTCGCCAGGATGGAAGCGAGCTGTCGGGCCCTAAAACTACAATTGGAGCGGCGCCAATCCCTCTTACCCCCTGAAGTGTCGGTACCGGAAGGTGAGGCACCCGTTCCAGTACAGAAGGCCGTGCGGGCATCCCAGCCCTTGCAATCTGAACCGGTTGCCAGTATCTCAGTGGAGGCACCCGTTCCAGTACAGAAGGCCGTGCGGGCATCCCAGCCCTTGCAATCTGAACCGGTTGCCAGTATCTCAGTGGAGGCACCCGTTCCAGTACAGAAGGCCGTGCGGGCATCCCAGCCCTTGCAATCTGAACCGGTTGCCAGTATCACAGTGGAGGCACCCGTTCCTGCAGAAAACGCCGCACCAGCACCCCAGATCCCGCTGTCTGCCCCGTCGCTGAGGCAGAAGAAGCGACACCCGTCCTCATGGAGGAGGCCGCGCAGGCACCAGAGCACTGCTTGTACCGGAGCCCCGACCGTCATCTGTTCCAGAGCCGGCTGCTTCCGCCACAGGTGAGCGTCGCCAGGACTGGGGGGCGCCAGGAGAGCTGCCGCAAACCGGACATCGTAAGCTGGCATTTGATGGTGGAGACATGGAGCAGCTGGTGGAGGAGAATTACAACCGGCGTCAGGAGGAAGAGTGGAGACGTCGGGAGCGGGAAGCAGAGCGACAAAGGGAGCAGCGAGAATCCCAAAAGCTTCGGCAACGTCACCTGGAGAAGGACCTGGCAGAGAAGGCACGTATGAGAAAGGATAAAAGTACGGTGAGGGAGCCGCGGCGTAAGGGTGCAGTACGGAACTTTAAGTTAAAAGGTGGTTGGGGCTTCATCCAGAAGCCTGGACTTTATTTAGAAGTTTTTGTAACCCGGCGGGACGTGGAGGCTCACCTCCCAGAAGGACACCCGGGGAGGGACCTGTTGCCAGGAGACTTGGTGACTTACACCCGACACTGGGGTTACAATGGATGGTACGCCCTAAATGTTACCAGGTGCGACCCCTACTCCCCAGAGTGTCAGGAAACTGACAGACCCTACGAGCCTTCAGCCTCCCCCAACCAGGCCTCTGCACAAGTGCCCACCCCACGTCGTAAATCTCCCCAGCCTCCCTCAGTGGTCTCCTCAGCAGCCCCAGCTATGGACATGATAATGATAGCTGACCCGTACCCGGCGCCTGTTAGGCCCCTGGGGTTCGTACAGTCCGGGACATAGGGTTCCAGACCCGGAGGGAGACGAAAGAGGTGGCCACACAGACCCAGATAGCGGGTCACGACGTCACTGTACACGCCACACGACGTCATCAGGTCTGGGTGGACCCTCCTGTCACGGATGTTTGGCAAGCTCCACAACAGTACCAGGTGGTACCTGGAAGAGGCCAGCCAAAGAAGTCTAAATAACCTGGACAGGGTCTCTGTATGTAAATAGTTAAATTATTGATGTACCCGGACGGGTGAATGTTCATAAAAAGAAGTTTATTGTTGCCTTAATATACCCATGTTGGGTAATGGTTTGATGTACCCGGACGGGTGAATGTTCAGAAGAACAAGTTTATTTTTGCCTTAATATACCCATGTTGGGTAATGGTTTGATGTACCCGGACGGGTGAATGTTCAGAAGAACAAGTTTATTGTTGCCTTAATATACCCAGGTTGGGTAATGGTGTTTCACTGTAATGAAAATGTTCAACTTTGAAGCCATGAACTGTAGTGGCTCACAAATTTTTCTGTAAATAGTTGGCACTTCGGTGCTCCATTTTGGTTTTACAAAAAACTTTACTGTGCACTATTTTCAACTACCTCAGAAACTAAAAACCCGTTTGGTGTGGCCGAAAGTGAGGTCTGCTCAAGGAAAGTTTTGCAGCCCACCCAAGACCACAGTTGGAGGTTTGGAGCGGGTCCTCCACAAGCACAAGTAAAGGACACTGTGAAGTTACCCCGGTGGGGTTGTAGTCCTAAGAAGTCTCCACGAACTTCGGCACTAATGCTATTTGCTCTTTTGTTGAATATGTATTTATTAACACACATGTATAACACATATCAAGGGTATCAACAGTAACAAAACATGTCACATAATATAAGCCATTTGCACTTTTGTAATGTTATTATTAAAAATTTTATTATGCAACGTTTAACTTGAAGTGTTTCCTGCTTTCTTACTACGTCGCATAGTCCACTCTGCTACATCACTTTGCACCATTGCTCTATCTCACATCTATCTGCCCTGGAAGGATAGCGTGTTACCTGTAGAAGACTTTTCACCTACCTGCACTACACCATCCCTTCCAGAGGACCTGCACAGCAGCGCTGGACACCCTGACCAGGTACTACAGGTGGCGTCACGACAAACTACACGAACATTCTATCATCCCCTGGAAATATCCCACATTCCAGTGATCGCCCAGGTCACGGACCGAGCTGTGCTACTCGTGACATCCCCCATAGAAGTCGACGTGATCGGTGCCGAGTACCCCCAAAACCCCTGTCTCTGTGCGACTCAACTTCCCACTGTTGTGAATGGGTTTGAGATGAGTTCTGAGCAGAGGCTCCCTCTGGTGGTTACAAGCGGTACTAGTGAGGATTGGGAATCAGGTGTTACTGATTGGTCTTATTTAAGGGAATCATTTTCCCATCAGGGTTGCCGGTGATCAATTGTTCTGGTCTGAATCCTTCTTTCCAGTTTCCCTTGTAGCCTGCTGTGTCGTGTCTGCATCTCCTGCTATCAGATAAGACAATTTCTTATTTTGTGTTTTTGCTATATTTTTGCATTTTGTCCTGCACTTCTGTGGGGGCCTTCTGGGTCCCCTCTGGGGGCTTTTGCCCTCTCAGTTTAGTCCAGCCACTGTGTTTTGTACTTTTGCTTTTTGCAGTTTTTTCAGTGGCTGCTGTTTTTGTTACACCAGAGAACTAATTTAGGTGGTAGAGGTCGTGTGATCTCAGGTGATTTTGAAATTAGTATGTTGGTGTTTTTCAGGGTTTTCTGGGATTGCAGTAAGTACCCTTCCTGTCCTTTTCTATTTAGATAGTTTGGGCCCCAGCGTTTGCTCATACTATTTTCTTTCTGTGTCAGTATTTCCTCTTGTCTAACCGCCATTACATGTTTGGGGGCTTTCTATTATCTTTGGGGTTCTGCTCCGGGGCAGATAGCTTTCCTATTTCTATCTTTAGGTGTAGTTAGTTTCTCAGGCTGTGACGAGGCGTCTAGGACCATCGTAGGAACGCTCCACGGCTGCCTCTAGTTGTGGTGGTTAGTCAGGGTACTGCAATCTCATAGATTCCAACTGCTCTGGTGTATTTCCTTTTTTACCTGCACTCCTCAGCTACCGTAACATAACAGTATCACCGGCCATAAAAATTGTATGGTACTCTCAGAAGGGAAAAAAAATATATATATATTTTGAAGGAAGAAAAGTTGTCAGAGATATTTTTCTGTTTGTTGCATTTTTTTTTTTTTTTTTTTTTTTTTCCCTCTGTATCTCTGGGTGCTGGGGAGGATCTTTTCTCCCAATGGAGTTTGCACAGTTGTCTGGCCGTGTGGATCAGCTTGCCACTGAGGTTCGGAGTATTGCTGCATATCTTGCTAGGTTGCCTGTTGTGGAACCTAGGATCCCCATGCCAGATTTGTTTTCAGGGGATCGAGCTAAGTTTCAGAATTTCAAAAATAATTGTAAATTGTTTCTTGCCTTAAAATCTAAGTCCTCAGGAAACGCAGCGCAGCAGGTTCAAATTGTCATCTCTCTCCTGCGCGGCGATCCTCAGGATTGGGCTTTTTCCCTGACACCTGGGGATCCTGTTTTGAGTGATGTTGATGTATTTTTTCAGGCTTTGGGGTTATTGTACGATGAGCCTAATATCACTGATCAAGCTGAAAAAGCCTTGTTGGCATTAAATCAGGGGCTTGATGACGCTGAGTTATACTGTCAGAGATTCCGTAGGTGGGCAGTCCTGACCAAATGGAATGACGACGCTTTGGCGGCCTTTTCCGGAAGGGTCTGTCGGATAATGTAAAGGATGTTATGGTGGGATTCCCTGTCCCCTCTGGTCTCAATGATTCTATGTCATTAGCGATTCAAATTGACAGACGTTTGCGTGAGCGGAGAAGTATGCGTGGAGTGGTGTTGCCTTGTGAGCCAGCTGCTGAGCCCATGCAGTGTGATGGAGTGGTGTCTGGGGCACAGCGTCATGAGTTTCGAAAGCGCAATGGGTTATGTTTCTACTGTGGTGATGCCTCTCATGCTATTTCAGTCTGCCCTAAGCGGGGAAGACGTTTTGCACGCTCAGTTGTCTTGGGTAGTGTTCAGACTAAGTTTTTATTAACTGTCACTCTGATATGCTCTCTGTCCTCATTTTCTGCTCAGGCTTTCGTTGATTCTGGAGCAGCTATTAACCTGATGGATTATGATTTTGCTAAACGTTGTGGATTTCCCTTGATACCCCTACAGAAGTCTATTCCCTACTGGGGATCGATTCTACCCCTTTGGCTGAGAATAAACCCCAGTTTTCTACTCAGGTGATAATGAGGGTTGAACCTGATCACCAGGAGTGCTGCAAATTTTTGGTTCTATATAATCTGCATGACATTATCGTGCTGGGTTTCCCTTGGTTACAGTCTCATAATCCTGTTTTGGATTGGAAATCTGTGTCTGTAACCAGTTGGGGCTGCCAATGTGTTAATACCAACACTCCTGTTTTTTCTGCCTCCCCCCAGGCTGAGGATGTTCCTGACTTTTTGTTTGATTTTTCTGATGTGTTTAGCGAAAGTAAATCTGCATCCTTACCTCCCCATAGGAGCTATGACTGCGCTATTGAATTAGTGCCAGGTAGTAAATTCCCTAAGGGTCGCCTCTTTAACTTGTCTGTACCTGAACATGACGCTATGCGGTCTTATATCAAGGAATCATTGGAGAAGGGTCATATCAGACCATCCTCTTCACCCTTAGGTGCCGGTTTTTTCTTTGTGGCCAAAAAAGATGGTTCATTAAGGCCGTGTATTGATTATCGTCTCTTGAACAATATTACTGTGAAATATCAATACCCGTTACCCTTGATTTCTGACCTGTTTTCCAGGGTGAAAAACGCTACTTGGTTTACCAAGCTTGACCTCAGGGGGGCGTATAACCTTATTCGCATTAAGCACGGGGATGAATGGAAGACGGCATTTAACACCCCTGAAGGGCATTTTGAGTACCTTGTGATGCCCTTTGGGCTCACTAATGCTCCTTCCGTCTTCCAGTCCTTCATGAATGACATTTTCAGGGATTTTGTGGACAAGTTTCTGATTGTTTATTTGGATGATATCTTGATTTTTTCTAATGACTGGGACTCTCATGTGAAACATGTTCGAACTGTATTCCAGATTTTGAGAGAGAATGCTCTGTATGTGAAGGGATCAAAGTGTCTTTTTGGCGTACAGAAGATCTCATTTCTGGGATTCATTTTGTCCCCATCTGTTATTGAAATGGACCCGGTCAAGGTTCAGGCCATCTGTGATTGGGTCCAACCTACTTCATTAAAGGCTCTTCAGAGATTTTTGGGTTTTGCCAATTTTTATCGTAAATTTATTGGTAATTTCTCTGTTATTGTTAAACCATTAACTGATTTGACCAGAAAGGGTTCTGATGTGGTGAATTGGCCTCCTGAGGCAGTCTCTGCGTTTCAGGAACTTAAGCAGAGATTCACTTCTGCTCCTGTTCTACGGCAGCCTGATGTTTCTCTGCCATTTCAGGTGGAGGTTGATGCCTCTGAAATTGGGGCAGGTGCCGTTTTGTCCCAAAAAGATCCAGAGACCTCTAAAAGTAACCCTTGTGCCTTTTTCTCTCGAAAATTTTCTCCTACTGAACGTAATTATGACGTGGGTAATCGGGAGTTATTGGCCATGAAGTGGGCTTTTGAAGAGTGGAGACATTGGCTGGAGGGAGCCAAACATCAGGTGGTGGTCCTTACGGACCATAAGAATCTGGTCTATCTGGAATCTGCCAAGCGACTCAATCCTAGACAGGCCAGGTGGGCCTTGTTTTTCACACGTTTTAATTTTGTGGTTTCCTTTCTTCCTGGCACTAAGAATGTTAAGGCGGATGCCCTCTCGAGGAGTTTCCTTGCGGACTCTCCTGAGCTATCTGATCCCTCTGTTATTTTGAAGGAGGGTGTAGTTCTTTCCGCCATCTCGCCTAATTTGAGACTTGCTCTGGAGGGGTGTCAGGAGGATAGGCCCGAGCGCTGCCCTGTTGGAAAATTGTTTGTCCCGGACCAATGGAAAAAGAGTGTGATGTCTGAGATTCATTGTTCCGCATTGGCTGGGCATCCCGGAATTTTTGGTACCAGAGACTTGGTTAGTCGGTCCTTTTGGTGGCCTACCTTGTCTCGCGATGTCAGGGAATTTGTGCAGTCCTGCGGGACTTGCTCTCGCTCCAAGCCTTGCTCTCGCTCTAGTGGTTTGTTGATGCCATTGCCTGTGCCCAAGAGACCATGGACCCATATCTCTATGGATTTCATTTCCGATCTTCCTGTTTCTCAGAGAATGACCACCATCTGGGTAATTTGTGATAGGTTTTCCAAAATGATACATCTTGTGCCATTACCTAAGTTGCCTTCCTCCTCTGAATTGGTGCCGTTGTTCCTTCAGCACGTGGTTCGTTTACACGGCATTCCTGAGAACATTGTGTCTGACAGAGGAGTCCAGTTTGTTTCCAGATTTTGGAGGACTTTTTGTTCTAAACTGGGTGTTCAATTGTCTTTCTCCTCGGCATTTCATCCTCAGACCAATGGTCAAACTGAGAGAACAAACCAGACATTGGAGACTTATCTAAGATGCTTTGTGTCTGCTGATCAGGATGACTGGGTCTCTTTTTTGCCTTTGGCTGAGTTTGCTCTTAATAATAGGGCTAGCTCTGCCACTTTGATGTCTCCGTTTTTCTGTAATTCTGGGTTTCACCCTCGATTTTCTTCAGGACAGACGGAGGCTTCTGTCTGTCCAGGTGTTGACTCTGTTGTTGAGCGTATGCAGCAGATTTGGGACCAGGTAGTGGAGAGGTTGTCCCTCTCTCAGGAGAAGGCCCAGCGGTTTGCTAACCGGCATAGGACTGATGGTCCTCGGTTTAAAGTGGGGGACTTGGTCTGGTTGTCCTCAAAGAATATTCCTATGAGAGTAGCATCTCCTAAATTTAAGCCTAGGTTCATTGGACCTTATAAGATCATGGAGATTATTAATCCTGTTTCTTTTCGTTTGCTTCTTCCAGGGACATTTAAGATCCATAACGTGTTCCACAAGTCCTTGTTGAAGAGGTTTGTTGAGCCAGTGGTTCCTGCTGCTGTGCCTCCTGACCTGTTTTGGTTGAGGGCAATCTGGAGTATGTGGTTGAGAAAATATTGGATTCTCGTTTTTCTAGACGAAGACTCCAGTATTTGGTTAAATGGAGAGGTTATGGTCAGGAAGATAATTCTTGGGTGTTTGCTTCGGACATCCATGCTAGGAGACTTATCCGTGCGTATCATAGAACTCATCCTGACCGACCTGGTTGCTCAAATGAGGGTTCGGTGACCCCTCCTCAAGGGGGGGGTACTGTTGTGAATGGGTTTGAGATGAGTTCTGAGCAGAGGCTCCCTCTGGTGGTTACAAGCGGTACTAGTGAGGATTGGGAATCAGGTGTTACTGATTGGTCTTATTTAAGGGAATCATTTTCCCATCAGGGTTGCCGGTGATCAATTGTTCTGGTCTGAATCCTTCTTTCCAGTTTCCCTTGTAGCCTGCTGTGTCGTGTCTGCATCTCCTGCTATCAGATAAGACAATTTCTTATTTTGTGTTTTTGCTATATTTTTGCATTTTGTCCTGCACTTCTGTGGGGGCCTTCTGGGTCCCCTCTGGGGGCTTTTTCCCTCTCAGTTTAGTCCAGCCACTGTGTTTTGTACTTTTGCTTTTTGCAGTTTTTTCAGTGGCTGCTGTTTTTGTTACACCAGAGAACTAATTTAGGTGGTAGAGGTCGTGTGATCTCAGGTGATTTTGAAATTAGTATGTTGGTGTTTTTCAGGGTTTTCTGGGATTGCAGTAAGTACCCTTCCTGTCCTTTTCTATTTAGATAGTTTGGGCCCAGCGTTTGCTCATACTATTTTCTTTCTGTGTCAGTATTTCCTCTTGTCTAACCGCCATTACATGTTTGGGGGCTTTCTATTATCTTTGGGGTTCTGCTCCGGGGCAGATAGCTTTCCTATTTCTATCTTTAGGTGTAGTTAGTTTCTCAGGCTGTGACGAGGCGTCTAGGACCATCGTAGGAACGCTCCACGGCTGCCTCTAGTTGTGGTGGTTAGTCAGGGTACTGCAATCTCATAGATTCCAACTGCTCTGGTGTATTTACTTTTTTACCTGCACTCCTCAGCTACCGTAACATAACACCCTCACTGTGCTGGCACTTTACATTTACAATGCCTCTGGGTTTTTTTTTGGGGGGGGTGGGGAACATTCAGACTTTTGCTATGGGGCCCCATGATTTATATGTACGCCCCTGCTGATGAGGAATGGTATTTAAGGCTGTTAAGGAGCCAACATACATGGACCTTGCCAGCCTGATAATACCAGGCCACAGCAGTTTGCTTAGCTTGGTTGGTTAACAAAAATAGGGGATCCCCTCGAAAAAAAAAGGCATAGGGGTCCCCCTATTTGTGTTAACCAGCCAAGTAAAATGCAGACTGCTGCGGCCTGGTATTAAAAGACTGTCAAGGCCCATGGATTTTGGCCCTCAACAGCCTGATAATACCAGGCTACAGCAGCCCCACATTTGGCGCATCAAAAGATGTGCCAATTGTGGCACATTACCCGGCTCTTCCCACTGCCCTGTAGCGGTGGCAAGTGGGGTAATAAGGGGTTAATGTCACCGTTGATTGCACGGTGAGAATAAGCCCGGTTAATAATGGAGAGGTGTCAATAAGACACCGATCCATTATTAATCCCAAAGTTTTTAAATGTATAAAAAAAAAGACATAGCAAGAAAAAAGTATTTTAATGAAATAAAAGAGACAACACAGTTTTCATTTCTTTTATTATACTCTCATTCCTGTGACGCCATCGATCTCTTTTAAAAAAAGAAAAAAAAAAAAACAACAGTATACCACCTGTCCGACGCAGTCCATAGTAACGACTGTCCCACGACGATCCAGCTCTGCTACATCGCAATGACAGGCAGAGCCTGTCATCTCGACGCAGCACAGCTGATTACCTGCTTCCCCGGAGGTGACGTCATCGGACTGACTGCTTTACGGCCGGGATTACCCAGCAGTCACTGCAGTTATCGCGAGAAACTGCATGTGACCGCCGGGGAAAGATGATGGCGGCCATGAAGCAGTCCAGCCCGTGACCGCCGGAGATCTTCTGCCAGGTAAGTGCCGCTGACTCCTGACAGACCCGACCGACGGACACTGACAGTGACAGTGACAATCCCGATTCCGGTATCCGATAAGACGAAAATATCGGAACTATCGAAAGGCCGATAGAGCTAATATCGGCCGATACCCGATACTTGCGGTATCGTATCGCTCAACACTAGTGAGCTGACTTTTCTGTATATTTCTTGGACATTTTTGTTTATTCACTTGATATTAAATCATCACTCATTCTGCATGTACATATTGTACTCTAAAGACTAAGAGACTATTTTTTATTTTCTAGACTTGAAAAATGTGTATTCTTGGTTCAAGAAGTAAAGTCGTATCAAGAAGTATGGGGTATATCTTGTCTGCTAAAGGTTTTTCAATGAACCCCTCCAATGTCCAAGCTGTTAAGGAGTGTGTACAACCAAGTTTCTGAAGGCCTTGCAGCATTTTCTTGGGTTTACCAACTACTAGCATAAATATATTAAACATTTTTCCAAGAATGTCAAACCACTTACTAACTTCACCAAGAAAGGGGCAGATGTAGCTAATTGGAGGCCAGAAGCCATCTCTGATCTCACTGTGTTAAAAAAAAACTTTTTCATCTGACCCTGTATTGTTCCAGCCTGACCTAGAACATCCTTTTGTAGTGGAAGTTGTTGCCTCAGGGATTAGAATAGGGGCGATGTCTCTCATTCAACTCCATCCATGTGCCTTCTTCTCAAGAAAATTTTCTTCTGCCTAAAGGAACTATAATATTGGCAGCTATGAATTGTTGGCAATCAAATAGGCCTTGAAGGTACCAAACATAAAATCACCGTAATCACGGATCTTAAAAATCTGACATAGATTCAGCCAACACTCTAAATCCAAGACAAGTTCTACTTTAGGTTTGATTGTGTAGTGACATTTAGACCTGGTCCAAAAACATGAAAGCCAATGCTGTCTACTGAATTTTCTGCTCATCTCAAACCGAGGACTGAGAACAAGTCTTCATTTTAGCAGAGGATATAGATGAATCCACAGTTTTTCTAGATCTTGTTGAAGAGATAAAATCAAGAGTTCAAACTCTTGTAAGCTTGTAAGCTTTTCCAGCTTGATGAGAATGAATAACTATAAGGTCCACAGAAATGTTTTTTGCTTGTGGGATGATATACAGTACAGACCAAAAGTTTGGACACACCTCATTCAAAGATTTTTCTGTTTTTTCATGTCTATGAAAATTGTAGAATCACACTGAAGGCATCAAAACTATGAATTAACACATGTGGAATTATACATTATACTTTCCAAAAAAGTGTGAAACAACTGAAAATATGTCTTGTATTCTAGATTCTTCAAAGTAGCCACCTTTTGCTTTGATTACTGCTCTGCACGCAGAAAAGGTGAACGGATGGATTCTACATGCCTGAAGGCATAGTAAACCAGAATGGCTACTACAGCATCTTGCAGCAGCATGCTATTCCATCCGGTTTGCGGTTAGTTGGACCATCATTTCAACAGGACAATGGGGTAAACACACCTCCAGACTGTGTAAGGGCTATATGACCAAGAAGGAGAGTGTTGGGGTGCTACGCCAGATGACCTGGCCTCCACAATCACCAGACCTGAACCCAATCGAGATGGTTTGGGGTGAGCTTAAATTTTGAATAAATCCCCAACAGTGTCACCAGCAAAGCACCCCCACACCATCACACTACCTCCTCCATGCTTCACGGTGGGAACTAGGTATGTAGAGTCCAGCCGTTCACCTTTTCTGCGTGCAAAGCAGTAATCAAAGCAAAAGGTGGCTACTTTGAAGAACATAGAATATAAGACATATTTTCAGTTGTTTCACACTTTTGTGTAAAGTGTAATGTATAATTCCACATGTGTTACTTCATAGTTTTGATGCCTTCAGTGTGATTCTACAATTTTCATAGTCATGAAAATACAGAAAAATCTTTGAATGAGAAGGTGTGTCCAAACTTTTGGTCTGTACTGTACTTCAATAAATGTGTTTTTTTTTTAATAAAATAGGATGTCCACTCACACCTGATTGCTATTCTATTGATTGAAAACACCATATGTTTGCCACCTAAAGACATATAATATTTGATCATTTTCCAAATGGCAAAATGTACTATTTTTTACTCTTTTCTTTCATTTAGTTCTATATCTACTTTTAGACCTTGTGTTAAAATCTAATGTGATATGTATGCAGAAATATGGAAACAATGTTAACGGATCTACTTCATGTTTTTTACATAGAATTCTATGAATAAAGTTTGCCAGTGTACAAGATACCTGGACAGTAGCATGCTGCATGCATGGGCCTTCTATTGAGGGTATGTGTTATGCCTAACTACTAACTACATTAAACATATTAAACACAGGTAAATCCCGAATTAGGTTCTAAAAAATTTAAAGGTCAATATACTCCAAAGATCAATACCACAAATTACCTCTCATAGTGCAAGGAGGAGCAAAACGAGATTATGCACTAGAGACTGTCATGAAAAAAAACGTCATGATAAAGGTAAATCAATAGGAATTAATTTGAATGCATCTATTGTTTTTGCTCCGATTGTTCCAAGGAGAACATCATTAGCTAGTGCACAACAATAGACCATAGAAGGAGTACTAAAGTGCATAGTGCACTAAGAAATGTCATGAAAAAGCAGCACAATAAGCATAAAATGATATGTACTAATGGAGATTAGTTTAGATACACCCATTTACCTATGCTTCAGTTATCTCAAAGAGATCATCATAAGCCAGTGCAGAGGAGCCTAAACAGTAGACCGCTATAAAAAGTGCTACAGTGCATATAGTGCAAGTCAGTGATTAAAGAAGATAAAGTACTTGTGCTGTGCCGCAACTCACATAATAATGAGGACCTGAACCCCAACCTCATCAGGAGGCGTGACGCACTTGGGGGAGGCGGGCTTTGGTCCAGGTCCTCATTATTATATGAGCTGCGGCACAGCACAAGCACTTTATCTTCTTTAGTCACTGACTTGTACTGTAGCACTTTTTATAGCGATCTACTGTTAAAGCTCCACTGCACTGGCTTATGATGATCTCTTTGATATAACTGGAGCATAGGTAAATGGGTGTATCTAAATTGATCTCCATTAGTGCATATCATTTTATGCTTATTGTGCTGCTTTTTCATGACATTTCTTAGTGCACTATACACTTTAGAACTCCTATTGTCTATTGTTGTGAGACTCCCATGAACTAGCTAATTATGTTCTCCTTGGGACAACCGGTGCAAAAAACAATAGTTGCATTCAAATTAATTCCTATAAATTTACCTTTATCATGCCGTTTTTTCATGATAGTCTCTAGTGCATAATCTACAGATGTACTTTGCTATATCCTGGTAGAATTCCCATATATTCTTGCATTGGTTTGCGATACTCTGAATTGTTATAATATTTTAGTGATGTATTTATTTAGTAAATTGATATGTTTGTTCAAAAATACTCTTGACCTCTTTTTTTCCTCCTTGCACTATGAGAGGTATTTTGAGGTACATAAAACATATGTTTGATGGAAAGCCATAAGGCTGGGATGTCAAACTCAAATTCAGAGAGGGCCAAAATAAAAAACTTAGACTAAGTAGCGGGTCAACCTTGATATGTATTAACAGCACTCCACACAATATAATAAGCCCCATATAGTCCTCCATATAGTATAAGGGGCCCCACATAGTCCTCCATACAGTATAATGGGCCCCACATAGTCCTCCATACAGAATAATAGGCCCCACATTGTCCTTCATACACAATAATGGGCCCTACATAGTCCCCAATGCAGAATAATGGACCCTACATAGTCATCAATACAATACAATGGGCACCACATATTCCTCCACACAGTATAATGGAGGAGCATTGCCGGAGTCGCTGGCCAAATATAATCACCCTGCTTGAGAGATTTGACCGGCGGGCCAGAGTTTGACGTGTGCTCTAAGGTGATTTGAATATAAGGACCTCACTTCTAGAATGATTAGTCTTTTGTTCCGCATTTTTCTTGATTTGCTCATTTTCCACACCAGATGTATTACTAGATAAATATTTCCATTAATTTTATAGTTATTTGGCATCACACTCTTTCAATTTCTGCAAGTGGCTTTGCTCCCTGCTCCCTTCGATATTTCATAACCAATGCAGTTTCTTTAAAAGTGCTCCTATATTCCTTTACTAGGTCTAATTGCCTCTCTATTGATTTTGCATCATTATCATCTCTTACTGTGTCTATCCATTTTTTAAATAATGATGAAGTGAGAAATTAATACATTAACAAAATTAAATGTCACAGTTCCTTAATCTTGTTTATACTCGTAAGTCCTTTGACTTAGTTTCATAAAAGTGAAACAAATAACTGCAATTAATTTTTCATAGCTTAAATACTATTATCTACAGGTAATAAAATGTAGGTAATAAAATGTCATGATCAGGCAGTAATTATTGTCGTTCTAATCACCATACAGATAAATAATTCAGCATCATTTTTTAAATTTTGTATAATTTTCTCAAAAGTAACCTGACATCTGATACTTGTTGCCCCTGATCAATGGGCAGCATGTAACAGACATTGGCTGCATGATTTCAACCATATATGTTTGTTTAACTCTGAAACTTTGGGGAATTTAAAAGCCAGCGGTCACCAAGCTGCACGGTAAACTAATGGGACAGGTGGCTCCCTTCTCGATGCCCTAGAGTGATAGGTCTCTCCTTGCATGCGTGTAAAGGGAGACCTGTTTGTCACTGGTAGTAGGCTGGGAGAAGCGATAGAGGACCTGCCTGTCTGACTAGTCTCCAGTGTGGCATGGACAATCGTGCAGCCAGTGTCTGATACATGCTGCCTGTCATGACTCTGTAGTTGGGAGTCCTGGGACCAGGGGCTCCTTCCCTGTCCCTAACACTAGGGGGCCCTCTAACTCGCCCTGCTCCCCAGATTACTTCTGATGGTGAAGATGCTGGGGTGAAGTTGCTGATGGTGAAGATGCTGGTGAAGATGTACGGTGTCTAAGCTCCTGAATCGACCCTCAGTCTGTACCCTTCTCTACCTAGGGAAGAGGAGAGGGAATTAGTAGTATACCGTAGTACACCAACCAGACTAACAAGGTAATACGGACAGGGGCAACGAAAAATACCAAACATGCAAATATACTCACACATGTTACAGAGGAATGCACTGGGGAGTGGAGGATGGTTTTAAACCAATGTAGGAGAAGAAAGGGAATTATCACACACTCAAAACCTAGCAACAGTAACAGATAAATTCACCAAACTCCTTTCACCAATAATAACCAACAACAACCTCCAGCCATGCAGCATAAGTGACTCTGAAAATGAGTGCTAGCCAGGGCCTAGTTTATACCTTGTTTATATAGGAGATGGGAGTGGCTAACAATGCACATCTGAGAGCCCCAATGCTCCAGGAGCTCTCAACTGAGCAGATTAACCCCTGGACTGCCAAAAGAAATTTACACCTTTTAATTAGACGGTGAAGAACTTCTAATCAGTGCAGGAGTAGTATAAATCAGATGCTGTGGACTTCTGGCTCCTCTCTGTTGGGGTATACCATTGACACAATGCCTGTGGATTGGGAAGAATGTATTAGCTGTCAGATTCCCTTTAAAGGAAGAGTCTCATTATTGATAATTCATGTCCACTTGTTCTATTAGAAAATATAAATATCAAATAGGGTGTTCTTAATTTAGGAATCCCTTTTATAAAAAAGCGCAAAGAAATTAAGTAGTAGTGGTTCCTGCATTGGTGGACTGGGCCGTTATATTATCTCATAATGGATTATGGTAGGAAACATTAGGTTTAGCCAATTGTTATTCAATCACCAAATCCTTTTGCTTGTTTGGGAAATGATCCCGGCAGCAGCTCTCTCATAGATGAAAACAGAAACAGTCTGCTGAGCTGACCACTCTTATACGGGGAAGTAGGGAGAAATAGCTGTCAACAGAATTATCACTCAGCCAATAAGTTTCTAATATGTATGACCAGCTTTAGAGAACGGGCTTTCAAAATTATTCAAATTTGTGACTTAGATTAGGCTAAATATTGAGTGTAGGCTATTTAGTGTTCACATGATTTTGCATATCTCTTACATAACCCTTTATTCTTCCCTCTAAAGAATTAGGAATTTATTATTTTTTCTGATTTGGCTTTTATCCTAAGTCATATTACAAGACTCGTTAAAGGGTTGATTGTGACTTGTAGGATCGCTACTTCCAATAGGTGGCGCTATAGAGTACAAGTCCTCTTTGTTTGAAGAGGCAATTTGCATATTATTATTTTTTCCACAAATTTTCATTTGCATGTTTAAAAGGAGTTTGCTATGCCATATGCTTTTTATGCACAGTTTAGGTGAAAGTTAGTCTGAACTTTTGACTTGTCATATGTACATACATTCTCACAGCTGACACCCGGCACTTTAACCTTCCGAAATGCTGCCATCAAACAAGATCGCAGCCTTCTGGGAGCCGGTGCAGGGCTGACAGTCCCTCTGCCTTTGGATCGGAGCAGGGCCGGCGTCAGCACCCGGCACACCCGGGCAAGTGCCGGGGCCCTGAGCAGGCGGGGGGGCCCACTCGCCGTCTGGCACCCCCGCGCCCGTTAGTGGAGGAGAGCGGTGTCAGCGCCGCCACTGGGCCCCCCCTGCTTGCTCAGGGCCCCAGCATAAGCTGGCACAATACTTACCTCTCCCGTGCCTCAGCTGTCGCAGCTCCGGCCTCCAGAGGGCGCCGGCGCTTCCTCTCACAGCAGCGCCGCTGAATGACGTCATCATTCAGCGGCCGGCTGTGGCAGAGAGCGTGGACGCTGGACGGGTGAGACGTGTGTGTGTGTGTCTCTGTGTGTGTGTGTCTGTGTGTATGTAGTGCGGTGCTTTGTGTGTGTGTGTGTGTGTATGTGTGTGTGTATGTATGTGAGAGAGTGCTTGTGTGCTGTCTGTGTGTGATGATGGGCAGGCATTGCTGATAATGGGGAGGCATTGATGATGATGAGGAGAAGATGATGATAATGGGCAGGCATTGATGATAATGGACAGGCATTGATGATGGGGAGAAGATGATGATGGGGAGGAGATGATGATGGGCAGGCATTGCTGATAATGGGGAGGCATTGATGATGATGGGGAGAAGATGATGATAATGGGCAGGCATTGATGATAATGGGCAGGCATTGATGATGGGGAGGAGATGATGATGATGGGCAGGCATTGATGATGATGGGGAGGAGATGATGATGATGGGCAGGCATTGATGATAATGGGGAGGCCATGATGATGATGGGGAGACAATGATGATGATAAGGAGGCAATGATGATGATGAGGAGGAAATCATGATGATAATGGGGAGTCTTTCCACAGCGCCCTTTCCTGAGCCGTAACAGTGCAGAATGCAGTACAGCGCAGAGGAGAGCTCCATATTTTGTATGGAGCATTATATGGGGACCAGTATCCTGTATGCAGCATTATATGGGGACCAGCATCCTGTATGGAGCATTATATTGGGTCCAGTATTCTGTATGGAGCATTATATTGGGTCCAGTATTCTGTTTGGAGCATTATTTTGGGTCCAGTATTCTGTATGGAGCATTATATGGGGGGGTGACATCCTGCATGGGGTATTATATGGGTGATGAGGGGGAGACTGTGGTGCCCATAATATTGTATGGAGGACTGTACTGTCCAGTCTGTACTGTGCGCTGTGAGGATTTGGCGGTTTTTGAGCTATTGTACAATTTACAATAGGCATCAGTCATGTAAGGGAAGAAGGGAAGTGTTTGGCATTGTACTGTACCTATATTTCTCTGCAGTATCTGTGCATCATGAATCGTGGTCTGTGTTAAAGGGGCCCACTGAGGCTCTTTCGCCCGGGGCCCATAAAAACCTGGAGCCGGCCCTGGATCGGAGACCCCGCGGTGTGACGCGGGGTCCCGATCTTTGCCATGGTGAGCGGATGTCATGACGACATCCGGCTCACCAGAGCTAGGAAACTTGGGAAACTTGTTGATCATGCGCAGTGCATGATCAGCAAGTCTCCCTGTGTCAGTGCAGAGCTGACTGCTTATATGGCATGCAGATGCCGCTTCATCTGCATGCCATACAAGCGATCAGCATGCAGAAAATGATTGTCCCATAGTTGGAAAAAGTGTGAAAAATAGGAAAAAGTATAAAAAAAATTAAATAATTGTAAAAATATAAAAAAAAAAAATAATAATAAAAAAATCAATATACCGTATATTCTATCATTAAATAAATATTTGATTAAAAAAAATCTAGACAATAAAAGTACACATATTTGGTATCGCCTTATCCGTAACGACCCAACCTATAAAACTGTCCCACTAGTTAACCCTTTTAGTGAACACCATTAAAAAAAAAACAAGGCAAAAAACAATGCTTTATCATTATACCGCCGAACAAATAGTGGAATAATACGCGATCAAAAAGACGGCTATAAATAAACATGGTACCGCTGAAAACAGCATCTTGTCCTGCAAAAACAGAGCTGCCATACAGCTCCATCTCTGGAAAAATAAAAAAGTTATAGCTCTCAGAATAAAGCGATGCAAAAATAATTATTTTTTCTATAAAATAGTTTTTATTATATAAAAGCTTCAAAACATAAAAAAAATAAATGAGGTATTGCTGTAATCATACTGACCCAAACAATAAAACTGCCTTATCAATTTTACCACACACGGAACGGTATAAATGCCACTCCAAAAAGAAATTCATGAATTGCTGGTTTTTACTCATTCTGTCTCCCAAAAATCAAAATAGAAAGAGATCAAAAAAAAGCATGTGCCCGAAAATTGTACCAATAAAAATGTCAGCTCGTCCCACAAAAAGCAAGACCTCACATGAGTCTGTGGTCCAAAATATGGAAAAATTATAGCTCTCAAAATGTGGTGATGCAAAAACTATTTTTTGCAATAAAAAGCGTCTTTTAGCGTGTGACAGCTGCCAAACATAAAAACCCGCTATAAGGCCTCTTTCACACGTACTGATATTTCCGATATCGGAGATGTCAGTGTCCGTGTGTGCAATACTTGCAGCACATGTGTAGCATGCGTGTGCCGCATCAGTACCACAAGGATGGGCGCCAGGGAAGAAGCGTTACAGTAAGCGCTGTTCCCTGGCGCAGGTTGCTGAACACGGCTCTCATCATTCTTCTCTGCTCTGCCGGCGATCGGCATGAGCATTTAAGTAATAAGAGACAGCAGGCGACGGCTGATGGGACTCTTACTTCCATCAGCCGCCACCTGCTGTCTCTTTTATTACTTAAATGTAACTCTCATCATTCTACCTTGCTCGACTTGATCGCCGGCAGAGCAGGGGAGAATGATGAGAGCAGTGTTCAGCACCCGGCACTGGGGAACAGCGCTTACTACAACGCTTCTTCGCCGGCACCGATGCGTGTTACATGGATGATATCAATGTGTGTTATGTGTATGCACGTGTACGGGATGTTTTATGGCCTGTGCTGACATTAAAAATCGGACGTCAGTATGTTTTGCCCACGGACACATGGTCCGTGGAAACACACTAACATGTGCACAGACACATTCTCCTGAATAGGCAAATAGCGCTCCGTTCCTCCCGAGTCTCTCCGCATGGCTAAGTAGTACAGTACAGCCACATATGGGGTATTGCCACGTTCAGTAGAAACTGTGCGACAAATTTTGTTGCCATTTTTACCCACTTCTTGTGTGAAAATGTAAAATCTTTGCCTAAAACTAAATTTTGGTGGTAAAAATGTGGTTATTTTGTCCTCACTACCCAATGGTATAAAATTCTGTGACACACCCATGGTGTCAATCTGATCACTGAAACTAGGGTTTCTAGATGAATTCATTGAGAGGTGTAGTTTGTAAAATGTGATCACTTAAGGGGGGTTCGGCAGTTTTGGCACCTAATGAACTCTCCCAGTTGGTCATGGCACCTGCAATCCATAACAGTAAAATCTGGCCTCCTTCCTTTCTGAGCTGTGCTATAAGCCCAAACAGTGGTTTACCCCCACATATAGGGTATCAGCGTACTCAGGACAAATTTCACAACAACTCTTGTGGTCCAATTTCTCCTGTTACCCTTAGAAAATAAATACTTGGGGGTTAAAAAATAATTTTTGTGAAAAAAATATGATTTTTTTATTTTTATGGCTCTACGTTATAAACTTCTGTGAAGCACTTGGGGATTGAAAATGCTCACCACACATCTAGATAAGTTCCTTATGGGGTCTACTTTACAAAATGGTGTCACTTGTGGGGGGTTTCCATTGTTTAGGCACACTAGGGGCTCTCCAAACCCGACATGGCATCCGATCTCAATTACAGCCAATTTTGCATTGAAAAGTCCAACGTCTCTCCTTCCCTTCCGAGCTCTTCCATGCGCCTAAACAGTGGTTTACCTGCATATATTGGTTTTAGCGTACTCAGGAGAAATTGCTCAATAACTTTTGGGATCCAATTTCTCCTGTTACCCTTGGTAAAATAAAAAAAATTGGATCTGAAATAAATTTTGGTGGAAAAAAAGTTAAATGTTCATTTTTTTTTATAGGAAAGATGTGTATCTTCGTACCGTATTAGCCAGTAGATAGAAAAATATTTAGACTTGAGACTCCTCAGTGGTTGATACCTTTTAATGGCTAACTGAAAAGATGGTAACAAATTGCAAGCTTTCGAGACTACTCAGGTCTCTTCATCAGGCTAGACTAATACAAAATCTGAAAAATCACATATTTATACACAAGAGGACACAGGAATAATGCAATAGGTAAGACAAGTGACGTGAAGCAGAACTGTCATTATGGCAGAGGGATGAACATAAATATTGGAACAGTTCATAGATAAGGAGTGAAAGTTTTATTACCCTCTGATTGATTGGAGTCTGCTATTGTGTTTTGATGCCCCTAGAAGGTCAGAGAAGCAGATTCCTTAATTGATGTACACAGACATGAATCCGTGTGATATATTCATTCCAGCACTAAGAGTGTCAAAGGTCATCATAAGTTTATATTCCCAAACCTTTCTATCTTTCTCAGATTTGAAGTTAGATTTTAATACAAGTAATTCCATGTCCGTCATGCTATGACCGGGCATACAAAAGTGTTTTGCCACAGGTAAATCCATTCTTTTTTCTCTTATTGTGTGGCGATGAGAATTCATCCTTGTTCTCAGTTTTTGCCCGGTCTCCCGCACATACAGACCCCCAGTTGGACATTTCGTACAAATAATTAGGTACACCACATTAGATGTGATGCAGCTGAAAGTAGCTGGGATCTTGTAGTCGTGATGGGAGTTGGGGATCTTTATCTTGTCCGTGGTCATTATAGATGCACAGGTTTTGCATTTCTTCTTGTTGCAAGGAAAGGTTCCTGCAGCTGTTGGGGAGGACAGGGAGCTTCTGACAATGATGCTTCTTAGATTTGGGGGCTGCCTAAAACATAGTAGTGGGGGGTCTGGAAATATGGATGGTAATCGGGCATCTTTTTGTAGTAAAAGTTGTAGTTTCCGTGCAGCTCCCCTTAGCATCTCCAGATTTGGATTGTAGGTGACCACTAGAGGCACCCGGTTATTTTCTTCTTTAGCTTTGTAATGTAGCAGGTGATTCCTTGATATTCTGGTGGCTCTTGTAATTTGGTTTTCAATTGTTCTTGGAAGGTAGCCCTGGTTGAAAAAGGTCTTTCTGAGGCGAATAAGGTGTTCATCTCTATCCATAGGGTTGGAACATATACGATTGTATCTGATGGCTTGGCTGTAGACAATAGAGTTTTTTATGTGTTTTGGATGGAAACTGTCCCATTTAAGGTATGTTGGATGGTCGATTGGCTTCTGATACAGGGATGTCTCTATTTCATTGTTCTTTAGCTTAATGGTGGTGTCTAAAAAGTTAATTTCAGTGCTGGAGTAGTTAAGTGTTAAGTTGATGGTGGGATGAAATTGGTTGAACTGTTCATGGAACGTCTTTAGCTGTTGTTCAGACTCCGTCCAGATGATTAAAATGTCATCAATAGTGTTGAGCGATATTGCTCGATATCTAAAAATATCGTATCGAAATTGTATCGCCGATAGCACTAAATATCGTCGATATCCGATTCCGATTGCGGAAGTCCAATGTAAGTCTATGGGAACAAAATATCGAAATTAAAAAAAACCTTTATTTCCTTGTAAACACTAAATATACACACATAGAATACATATATATATATATATGTATATATATATACATGTCATTGTGACATATATATATACATATATGTATAGTTTATACACTTTTACATAGTAAAATATCCTCTGATTCAATTGCCGGGTAAAGCCGGCTTCTGTGAAAAGACAGAAGCACCCGACATGAAATGACACTTGGTGTACATAGGGTTAACCATGTCTTTTCATGTCGTTTGCTATCTGATTTGCACAAACAATTACATCAGTCTATGTGTGCAAAATTTCACACCTGTAGGGGTTAATTAAAGGTGTAAATTCGTTGTAAAAAAAACGGACTTTTTTACTACGAATTTACACCTTTAATTAACCCCTACAGGTGTGAAATTTTGCACACTTACACTCATGTAATTGTTTGTGCAAATCAGATATCAAACTACATGAAAAGACATGGTTAACTCTATGTAAACCAAGTGTCATTTCATGTCGGGTTCTGCATTTTCACAAAAGCCGGCAATTGAATTAGCGGCTATTATACTATGTAGAAGTGTATGAACTATAAATATAAATATATATATATGTGTCACAAATTGAATGACATGTATATATATATATATATATAATGAGGTGTAAAATTGCTGAAAAAAAATGCGTGGGCTCCCGCCCTATTTTCGCAACCAGACAGACAAAGCCAGTGAGTGGGGGCAGATAATAATAGCCCAGAGAGGGACCATTATTTTTGGCCCCCCCGGCTACTAACATCTGCCCCCAGACACCCCAGAAAGGGCAAATCTCTAATTAGATTTGCCCTTTCTGGCACTTTGCCCGTCTATTCCCATTGCCCTGTAGCGGTGGCGAATGGGTTAATAAGGGGTTAAAATGACCTTGCAATTGAAAGGTCACTTTAAGCCAGGTTAATAATTGAGAGCTGTCAATTAGACAACTATCAATTATTAATCCTATTGTATGAAAGAAAAATCAAACACACACACTTTAATAAAAAAGAAGTTTAATGAAATAATCACACAGTTTTTGACCATATTTTATTTTCCTGCTAAAACCATTTCCTGTAATAAAAATAAAATAATAAAGCAAAATTATTCTTACCTATCCCATGTACAGTCAGGTCCCACGGTGTAATCCTTCAGAAAGGGTTAATGTTTACTGCAGGGACCGCAGCTAATGCTGCAGCCTCACAGTAAACCCCCAAATGAATGAGTTCCTCTCCTGGCTGACAGGAGAGGAAGTGGAAAGCTTAATTGATTGCTTTCCACTTTCACTTCAGGTCAGCCAGGGACACAATCAGTGACGTCAGAGGGAACTGGTTAACAAAAATAGGGGATCCCCTCGAAAAAAATTGGCGTGGATTCCCCCCTATTTTTGTTAACCAGCCAGATGAAGCAGACCGCTGAGGCCTGGATTTTCAGGCTGTTAAGGAGCCAAGATCCATGGACCTTGCCAGCCTGATAATACCAGGCCACAGCAGTCTGCATATCTTGGCTGATTAACAAAAATAGGGGATCCCCTCGAAAAAAATTGGCGTGGGGTCCCCCCTATTTTTGTTAACCAGCCAGATGAAGCAGACCGCTGAGGCCTGGTTTTTCAGGCTGGTAAGGATCCAATATCCATGGACCTTGCAAGCCTGATAATACCAGGCCACAGCAGTCTGCTTAGCTTGGCTGGTTAACAAAAATAGGGGATCCCCTCGAAAAAAAAACGGCGTAGGGGTCCCCCTATTTTTGTTAACCAGCCAAGTAAAATGCAGACTGCTGCGGCCTGGTATTAAAAGACTGTCAAGGCCCATGGATTTTGGCCCTCAACAGCCTGATAATACCAGGCTACAGCAGCCCCACATTTGCGCATCAAAAGATGTGCCAATTGTGGCACTTTACCCGGCTCTTTCCACTTGCCCTGTAGCGGTGGCAAGCAGGGTAATAAGGGGTTAATGTCACCGTTGATTGCACGGTGACAATAAGCCCGATTAATAATGGAGAGGCGTCAATAAGACACCGATCCATTATTAATCCCAAAGTTATTAAATGCATAAAAAAAAGACACAGCAAGAAAAAAGTATTTTAATGAAATAAAAGAGACAACACAGTTTTCATTTCTTTTATTATACTCTCATTCCTGCGACGCCATCGATCTCCTGTAAAAAAAGAAAAAAAACAAACCAACAGTATACCACCTGTCCGACGCAGTCCATAGTAACGACAGTCCCACGACGATCCAGCTCTGCTACATCGCTGATTACCTGCTTCCCCGGCGGTGACGTCATCGGACTGACTGCTTTACGGCCGGGATTACCCAGCAGTCACTGCAGTTATCGCGAGAAACTGCATGTGACCGCCGGGGAGAAGAGGATGGCGGCCATCAAGCAGTCCGGGATGTGACCGCCGGAGATCTTCTGCCAGGTAAGTGCCGCTGACTCCTGACAGACCCGACCGACGGACACTAACAGTGACAGACCCGACCGACGGACACAGACAGTGACAGTGACAAATCCGATTCCGGTATTCGATATGACGAAAATATCGAAACGAATTATCGAAAGGCCGATAGAGCTAATATCGGCCGATAGCCGATATTTGCATTATCGTATCGCTCAACACTAGTCATCAATGTAGCGGTAGTAGGCCCGAGGCCTGATGGGACATGAGGACAAAAATTCGCTTTCAAGCTTGGCCATGAAAAGATTTGCATACTGTGGAGCCATTTTACTTCCCATAGCTGTGCCAGTCTCCTGAAGATAGATCTTGTTGTCAAATTCAAAGTAATTGTGGGTGAGGATGAATTTTGTGAGTTTCACCACAGAATCAGCATCATTCCCGGTGTTTCACATGAAGACTTTGCAGGCATTTAATCCATCCTGGTGTGGGATATTAGAGTACAAAGATTCCACATCCATGGTGGCCAGGATGGTTCCTTCTGGTAGGGGACCTATTGTTTCTAGTTTATTCAGTAGGTCAGTTGTGTCCTGAATGTAGCTGGGTGTATCCTTTACCAGGGTTTAAGAATACCCTCTACCCATCCAGATACCTGCTCAGTAAGGGTGTCCACACATGAAATAATCGGCCTCCCTGGATTCCCAGCTTTGTGGATTTTGGGAAGCATGTAAAACGTCCCTGTTCTTGGACTTTCTGGTATCAGGTCATCAGCTCTTATGGATTTGTCAGACAGACAAGATACCAACTTGCTTAGTTCCTTGTAATAGTCCTGTGTAGGGTCCGACTCCAGTTTTCTGTAGTAGCGTGTGTCCGTAAGTTGTCTGTTTGCTTCCTTCATATAGTCTGATGTGTTCATCATGACTATTGCACCTCCCTTGTCAGCAGGTTTAATGATGATTTCTTTGTTGGTTTTCAGAGACTGTATGGCCTTTCTTTCCTGGGCACTGATGTTGGAGGCTTGTCTCTTGTTGGTGGCTATGATGGTGGATTTTATCAAATGTCTGAATGAGTATATATATTTATCCAAATGAGGGTTACGTCCAGGTGGAGGTGTCCAGTCTGACCTCTTCTTGGTTGTTGGGATCCCTTTTCCTTCAGTCCGAGTGTTTTCTGAATCTTCTGTATCATTGAAGTATTCCCTTAGGCGCAGTCTCCTGAAAAAATGTTCCATATCACTGCAGAGTTCGGTTTTATCCAGGGCCTTAGTAGGACAAAATGAGAGTCCTCTAGAAAGCACGGCAAGCTCCACTTTGTTGGGTTTGTAATCCGAGAGATTGATGACACAGTTAGATGCTTTTGTGTCTGGAATGGAGTGGTTGTCAGAGTTGTCAGGTTTTGGTTTTGTTTTGTATCTGTTTGTATAGAGTCCGGAATGGAGGCGCAGTCTGTGTAGTTTCTTTTCCTTGTTATGAATCAGAAAGGTCCGTAGTTTGTTATAGTATTGTTGTAATTTTTGCTCTGTGCTTTCTGTAAGTGTTTTCCTCAGAGTTTCAAATTGCCCTTGGACTTTACTCCTTATGCTGTAGCAGACATGCAAAAGATGGTTCCTTAGTCTTTCAGAAGTCCTGTGACAAAGGTTTTGTGCATAATGGGTATTGTAGGTGTGAAGAATTGGGTTTGTAATCCAGAGTCCTTTGGGAATTAGATTCTCCTTTTTGCATTTAGATAAGAAAAAAATGTCGCTGTCCATTTGTGCGCGTTTCTTCAGAAGTGGTTTTAGTTCCATAAAGATGCGGTACATTCTGGTATCCTCCATTTTGATATAGGAAAGATGTGTATCTTCGTACCGTATTAGCCAGTAGATAGAAAAATATTTAGACTTGAGAGTCCTCAGTGGTTGATACCTTTTAATGGCTAACTGAAAAGATGGTAACAAATTGCAAGCTTTCGAGACTACTCAGGTCTCTTCATCAGGCTAGACTAATACAAAATCTGAAGAATCACATATTTATACACAAGAGGACACAGGAATAATGCAATAGGTAAGACAAGTGACGTGAAGCAGAACTGTCATTATGGCAGAGGGATGAACATAAATATTGGAACAGTTCATAGATAAGGAGTGAAAGTTTTATTACCCTCTGATTGATTGGAGTCTGCTATTGTGTTTTGATGCCCCTAGAAGGTCAGAGAAGCAGATTCCTTAATTGATGTACACAGACATGAATCCGTGTGATATATTCATTCCAGCACTAAGAGTCCTTGAACAAGCAGAGTGGACTGACAGCACTAACTGCATTGGGGCGCTCGTCTCACAGCCAAGGAACCTTCTTGGACACGTAATCAACACGTAATTTTCAAAAAGCTTTAATCCGCCATATAAATGCATTTATATGGCGGATTAAAGCTTTTTGAAAATTATTTCACCTGGATGGAGCGCTGTTTCTTCTATTTCAATCCAGCACTAAGAGAGTCAAAGGTCATCATAAGTTTATATTCCCAAACCTTTCTATCTTTCTCAGATTTGAAGTTAGATTTTAATACAAGTAATTACATGTCCGTCATGCTATGACCGGGCATACAAAAGTGTTTTGCCACAGGTAAATCCATTCTTTTTCTCTTATTGTGTGGCAATGAGAATTCATCCTTGTTCTCAGTTTTTGCCCGGTCTCCCCCACATACAGACCCCCAGTTGGACATTTCGTACAAATAATTAGGTACACCACATTAGATGTGATGCAGCTGAAAGTACCTGGCATCTTGTAGTCCTGATGGGAGTTGGGGATCTTTATCTTGTCCGTGGTCATTATAGATGCACAGGTTTTGCATTTCTTCTGGTTGCAAGGAAAGGTTCCTGCAGCTGTTGGGGAGGACAGGGAGCTTCTGACAATGATGCTTCTTAGATTTGGGGGCTGCCTAAAACATAGTAGTGGGGGGTCTGGAAATATGGATTGTAATCGGGCATCTTTTTGTAGTAAAGGTTGTAGTTTCCGTGCAGCTCCCCTTAGCATCTCCAGATTTGGATTGTAGGTGACCACTAGAGGCACCCGGTTATTTTCTTCTTTAGCTTTGTAATGTAGCAGGTGATTCCTTGATATTCTGGTGGCTCTTGTAATTTGGTTTTCAATTGTTCTTGGATGGTAGCCCTGGTTCAAAAAGGTCTTTCTGAGGCGAATAAGGTGTTCATCTCTATCCATAGGGTTGGAACATATACGATTGTATCTGATGGCTTGGCTGTAGACAATAGAGTAAACATTCCAAAAATTCCTGTGAAGCACCTGAAGGGTTAATAAACTTCTTGAATGTGGTTTTGAGCACCTTCAAGGGTGCAGTTTTTAGAATGGTGTCACTTTGGGGTATTTTCTATCATATAGATCCCTCAAAGTGACTTCAAATGTGATGTGGTCCCTAAAAAAAAATGATGCTGTAAAAATGAGAAATCGCTGCTTAAGTTTAACCCTTATAACTTCCTAACAAAAAAAATGTTGGTTTCAAAATTGTGCTGATGTAAAGTAAACATGTGGAAACTGTTAAGTATTAAGTATTTTCTGTGACATACAGTACAGACCAAAGATTAGACACACCTTCTCATTCAAAGATTTTTCTGTATTTTCATGACTATGAAAATTGTACATTCACACTCAAGGCAGCAGAACTATGAATTAACACATGTGGAATTATATCCTTAACAAAAAAGTGTGAAACAACTGAAAATATGTCTTATATTCTAGGTTCTTCAAAGTAGCCACCTTTTGCTTTGATTACTGCTTTTGCACACTCTTGGCATTCTCTTGATGAGCTTCAAGAGGTTGTCACCGGAAATGGTCTTCTAACAGTATTGAAGGAGTTCCCAGAGATGCTTAGCACTTGTTGGCCCTTTTGCCTCCACTCTGCGGTCCAGCTCACCCCAAACCATCTCGATTGGGTTCAGGTCTGGTGACTGTGGAGGCCAAGTCATCTGGCGTAGCACCCCATCACTCTCCTTCTTGGTCAAATAGCCCTTACACAGCCTGGAGGTGTGTTTGGGGTCATTGTCTTGTTGAAAAAAAAAATTATGGTCCAATTAAGCGCAAACAGGATGGAATAGCATGCCACTGCAAGATGCTGTGGTAGCCATGCTGGTTCAGTATGCCTTCAATTTTGAATAAATCGCCAACAGTGTCACCAGCAAAGCACCCCCACACCATCACACCTCCTCCTCTATGCTTCACGGTAGGAGCCAGGCATGTAGAGTCCACAAAGACACGGTGGTTGGAACCAAAGATCTCAAATTTGGACTCATCAGACCAAAGCACAGATTTCCACTGGTCTAATGTCCATTCCTTGTGTTCTTTAGCCCAAACAAGTCTCTTCTGCTTGTTGCCTGTCCTTAGCAGTGGTTTCCTAGCAGCTATTTTACCATGAAGGCCTGCTGCACAAAGTCTCCTCTTAACAGTTGTTGTAGAGATGTGTCTGCTGCTAGAACTCTGTGTGACATTGTCCTGGTCTCAAATCTAAGCTGCTGTTAACCTGTGATTTCTGAGGCTGGTGACTCGGATAAACTTATCCTCAGAAGCAGAGGTGACTCTTGGTCTTCCTTTCCTGGGGCGGTCCTCATGCGAGACAGTTTCTTTGTAGCGCTTGATAGTTTTTGCAAATGCACTTGGGGACACTTTGAAAGTTTTCCCAATTTTTCAGACTGACTGACCTTCATTTCTTAAAGTAATGATGGCCACTCGTTTTTCTTTACTTAGCTGCTTTTTTCTTGCCATAATACAGATTCTAACAGTCTATTCAGTAGGACTATCAGCTGTGTATCCACCAGACTTCTGCACAACACAACTGATGGTCCCAACCCCATTTATAAGGCAAGAAATCCAACTTATTAAACCTGACAGGGCACACCTGTGAAGTGAAAACCATTCCCGGTGACTACCTCTTGAAGCTCATCAAGAGAATGCCAAGAGTGTGCAAAAGCAGTAATCAAAGCAAAAGGTGGCTACTTTGAAGAACCTAGAATATAAGACATAATTTCAGTTGTTACACACTTTTTTGTTAAGTATATAATTCCACATGTGTTAATTCATAGTTTGGATGCCTTCAGTGTGAATGTACAATTTTCATAGTCATGAAAATACAGAAAAATCTTTCAATGAGAAGGTGTGTCCAAACTTTTGGTCTGTACTGTATTTCTTTGAAGTGGACAGCATTTGAGAATACATTTTTACTCATATTAATACCCATTAAACACACATATAAACTAATTAAATACCAATTTAAGTGTCAATTACCTATTTGCTGTATATATTTGTCGGTATAACTTATTCTTTACTAAATATGAAAAACTCTATCCAATACAGATGGCCACTGCAAAATAAAGCATGTACCATGTGATATACATTTTGTCTTTTGCCTGGATGCCTATTTATGATGGTGATGATGATGATGATGATGTATGACATTGTATGTACATCTGGTTTTATCACAGGGATATTTAGCTCATTTAACCAAAGATTTCCACTACTTATATGAAATAAGAAACCAATCAACCTATATAAAACTTATCCACATTATCCATTTGCAAGTAATAAAAATAGAAGAGATCAGGAGTCCACCCAAAAACTGTTTCATGACATGCAGAAACTACTGCAGACTTAAAATTACTTTGCAATTTACTTAAGAAGGTCCTGTCATCAGGTCAAAAGTAATTAAATTTTACTTTTAACTTATTCCCACTCCTTACCTACCTAATTCATTTTTCTATAGTGCTAATTTTGATGGTCTTGGTGCATGAATTAAATTAAAAGCAAAAAAATTTCACTTTTGACCAAGTTACAAGTTCTTTATACATTTAGTTAACAAAAACAATGTTAAAACACTGATATACTGTATGTATACAAATTCTCCTCACTGTGTCTTTAATTAACGTTACACAGTTAACAAAAAAAGCAGTTTCTTTCTGATGACTGCCTCTGTTCTCTCTTTATCAGAGTACTATACAATTGCTTTTGAACTCAGTTTGACATGGATGAAAGTATAGTTTGCAGCTTTGATTTTATCTTTGCTTTCCTACATTCTTCCTCATCCAAAAGTCATTAGGGACAGACATCTTTGGCTCAATCAGTTTGTTGTGTACATTACACATTTCTGATCTTTAATATATACATAAACAAGTAACTTTTAGATTGTTCTGATTTGAAAATGAGATTGCTGGATTAAAGAAAGGTCCAGGTGCAATCAACACACACTTTTGAAATAGTTAGTTTGAAAATAATTTGAAACATCTCAATGTCACCCTGAAAAAGCTATAAAGTAACTTTTCTTGACAGAAATATAAAGGTTTATGAAACAGAAACATAATGTTATTTAACCAAATCAGTCAGAAAATAGCTCACCATCCACTGATGCAGTTACTCACTGCTTTAGTTCCAGATGATTCCTATGCACCAACTTCTGCTCTTTTGTCAGCCTCCATATTAAAATTATTCTGTTCCTAGTGTCATACAGTAGTGGAAATAACTTTAAAATAGTTTATAGCATCTAGTGTGCTATAGAGGCCTGATCCAGAGGCCACTTAAGATTCTTCTGTTCCTAGTGTCATACAGTAGGGGACCTGACTTTAAAATAGTTTGTAGCATTTAGTGTGCTATAGAGGCCTGATCCATAGGCCACAAAAAAACTCTGCTGTTCCTAGTGTCATACAGAAGAGGACCTGACTTTAAAATAGTTTGTAGCATCTAGTGTGTTATAGAGGCCTGATCCAGAAGCCACAAAAAGTATTCCGTTCCTAGTGTCATACAGTAGTGGACCTCATTTTAAAACAGCTTGTAGCATATCTTCTTTGTCATACAAACCTCATCCACACTCAAACAATTCTTTTTTTTGTAACTAATACGATACAGCTTGCCATATTTCACCTTGGAATATACTGACTCCGAAATTCAGCTGTTTGCAGAAGTGGTGCAGAGTTTAAAATCTAATTTTTTGCTGCTAATACTGTGCTCCTACCACACTATCTGAGCAACATGGCTGGGAAAAATCAAGGCCATGGTGGAAGGGGAATTAGGCTTGGTGTTCAAGGTTACATGGGGTAGGTTGTAATATTTGTGAAAGCACTAGTGAACCAACTTCATGTCCTATGCAAAAACAGCTGACAAATTCTGTTACTGGATGGGCTAATCCACTACCTTTCTTTCACAGATTCACAGCGGTATGTGTTAGGGTTCGAGTTCCCGCTGCTGCACAAGGGGAGTCTCGAACCAGTCCCGCTGGGGTCCCTCATCCATCTCGGGCCGCAATGGAGCCTGCTCAGCAAAGACGTCGATCCCAGCATCTCGCCCGGTCTAATACTGTGCAGAGACTTGCTGCTGCCTCTCCAGGTTCTGCTATTGTGGCCAGTACTGGTCAGCAGCGAGCAGACATCTTTAGGACTAAAGGTACTACCACACTTAGCGATCGCACCAGCGATCACGACAACGACACGACCTGGCGAGATCGCTAGTGCGATCGCTATGTGATCGCTAGTTAGATTCCAAACACAACTCATCAGCGATATGTGATTCCAAACACAACTCATCAGCGATCTGTGTAACGACCTCTGCGGTCGTTGGGAAAACCTAGTCCCATCTGCGACACTGGTGAAGTCGTTCATAAAGGGTGTCACACTCAGCGATTCAGGCTCACCAGCGGGACACCAACGACCAAAAAACGGCTCAGAACGTTCATAAGCGATCAGCGACATCTCAGCAGGGGCCACATCGCTGCTACATGTCACACACAGCTAAGTCGCTAACGAGATCGCTACTGCATCATAAATGGTGACGCAGTAGCGATCTCATTAGCGATCTCGCTAGCGATCTCGCTTAGTGTGGCATACCCTTTAGTCCTGCGTTTCCCCTTCTGAGCAGGCCCAGTGTAAGATCTCTCATTGGAGATCAGGGTTCACATGCTCAGGTACTGCAGCAGCTCCTATTGATCCGCCAGGAAGTTCCTGAAACTACACATGTGTTCTGGAACAGTTTCTCATTGGTCCTTTTCTTGCAGGTCCTGTAGTTGCTACTATAAAAGGGTTGCATGGCCTTGCGGCCATGCGCTAGTATCAATTGCAATATGTGCTTTGCGCCAGTGTGAACATGCATGCATGTGGTTAGGGCTCGGCAGAAATAAGCCCCTAGAATACCGGCACCTCCGGTGAGGAGATTCGTATGCACGTGTTCAGGGCTTGGCTGAAATAAGCCCCTAGAATACCGGCTTCTCCGGTGAGGAGATTGTTTGTTGTGTTGCTGACTGCATGACCACTGACTGCTATCCGCACAGCAGTTATCTTTGTAGCCCTGTGGTGTTAACAGGACACAGTCGCTATCTCGGCGGTTTTACCGCAGCGACTCTGTGGTGTAACAGAGTTCGCTTATACAGCCATGTAGTGCCACAGCATCTATGTTTGTGACTCTGTGAAGTAACAGAGTTCGCCTTTATCGCCATCTTACTAGCAGCATGCTCTGCCTGCATGGTGGACCCCGGGCTGCGAACGCACCCACTATTTATATTTATTTGGTGCGTTCCGCAGACCCTAACAGGTATGCCTTGTCGATGAGGCTCAGAAAGGTCATGTGCTTGAGTGGATGGCAAGCGCAGATTCAAGTGGCCTCTCCTCCTCTTCCTCCACCTCAACATCACACCCAGTACACTCCACAGAGGTGACACCCAAATTACGCTTTCTTCCCCCGCGTCCAAACTCTCCAACTGTACAACTGACTGTACGGAACCACAGATAGGTGAGTCTGAAGAGCTGTTCACACATTCTATGCCATGGTCATCAGAAGTGTACTGAGAAGCTTCACAGAGCCAAGAAGAGGAAATCTGCACCGATACCTAAAATTTTTTAGCTTTGGCAGGATGAAGTAAGGTCCGAACAGTATCCTCTCCCTCGTCACCAGACGTTAACCCTGGTGGGGGTGGTGATCCTGATGAGACTCAGATATCTGAAGCTCATGCGGACTGTACTGTGCTGTCAGGGCAGGAAGAGGAGGAGGGTGACTCCAAGGGGAGGAATGTGATAACACAGAGGATGATGATGATGAGGTGTTAGATCTCAGTTGGTGTGAACATAGAGGCACACAGCTGAGTAGGTCATCTGAGGAGGAAGACAAGGAGGTTACGTTGCGCAGTACGTCGCAGACACGTAGTGATGCAGCCACGACGAGCAATGCATCCTCAGCCACAACTGTGGCTGTGACCAGCAGCAACCGCTGGTCTGTAGCTCGTATGAGTGGCAAAGGTTGCCTAGGGTGGGCCTTTTTTTATACTGCAAAGGATGAGCCAACTCAAGTAATCTGCCAACATTGCAAAAAAAAAGCTGAGTCTAGGTAAAAATTGCAATAATTTGACTACTACATGTATGAATCATCAACGCGCAATCAACATGCTTTACTGTGGGAATCCCACTGCACAAAAATGTGGACCAGCAGACCTCAACAACCATCAGCCACCAAGTCAATTGCATCTGCTGCTTCTTTCTCCTCCTCTGTTACCATGCCAAATATTGAGACCAGGTCTTCGACCGCAGAACCTCTGGTTCATTACCCAATCCAGTCAATGTGACTGAGAGCCCGCCGTCAGCTGTAACAGAAGCTGACATTCCTGCTGTTTTTGACCAATCTCAGAAAGTGAGCACACCACAATTTTCTCAATCAACCGTAACATTTCCTCCTGCACCTTTCACATGCTCCAGCAGTTTGTCCGGTTCACCATACTCCGCTATCCCTCAGCACTGCAGCCAGCCCACGGTTCCATAGTTGTGGTGACGTAAAATATTGTTTCCTCCTATGCATGACAAAGATAAAAGGTTCAACTCCACCATCTCCAATCTGTTGGCCACGGAAATGCTGCCTTTCTGCCTGGTAGATACAGACAGTTTCAGAAAGCTGATAGCTGTCACAGTTCTCCAGTATTAAGTGCTCTGTCACCATTACTTTTCTAAGAAAGCTGTGCCTGACCTACACCAGCATGTCGCAGACACTATCACCCATTCCTTGTCTAAATCCCTGTCTGCCAGGATGCATTTTAACACAGATGCTTGGACAAGTAAGCATGGCCAAGGGTGTTACATGTCGCTCACTGGTCACTGGGTGACTCTGGTGGCTGTGGGGGCAGGCGCTGCTCCACAACTCTTGGAATCCTGAAGGCTTGCAGGACAAACCTCTACATTTAACACTTCCTCCACTGCTTCTGACTCCTCCTCTATCTTTTCTAGGGCCTCCACCTGTACACTCAACCTCTGCCTTAATGAGACACGTTTTCCAACAGTGCAAAGTGAATCCGCACCACCTCCGTACTGCACAGCCAGGGCTCACCGCAATCAGGCAGTATTAAAATTGATATGACTTGGAGATCGCAGTCATACAGCTGAAGAGTTGTGAACAGCTTTATAGGCTGAGTTTGATCAATGGCTGTCTCCGCTGAACCTGCATCCAGGGAAGGCCATGTTCGATAACGGTACTAATCTGTTGGCTGCCCTACGGTGAGGCAAGCTCACACACGTGCCTTGCATGGCTCAAGTACTCAACCTGGTGGTACTGCGTTTTCTCCGCCACTATCCTGTCCTGGGTGAGCTGCTCTAGAAAGCACGTAAGCTGTGTGCTCATTTCCTCCGCTCGCACCCCTCTGGTCATCGACTTGCATCGATACAGAGGTCTTTGTCAATGCCAGTTAACAGGTTGATATGCGATGTGCCAACATGGTGGAATTCCACTCTGCACATGTTGCAGCGACTGTGGCAGCAGCAACGAGCCCTGACACAGTATGTCATGTCATACAGCCTGGGCCAACGCAGTACGGATGTAGCGCATACCACGTTTACAGAGTGGGCACAGGTTAAGGACCTCTGCACCCTTCTGCACAGTTTCTAAATGACCACTAAGATGGTTAGTGCCGACTCTGCCATCAGCAGCATCACTATCCCGGTCATTTATATGCTGGAGCAGACTTTAAATAGCCTGCGAGAGGAGATGGTGGTCCCAGAAGAAGAGGAAGAAGCAGAGGAGGATTCAGAAGGGATAACATTGTCTCTAAGTTCCAGACTGTTGTCACACAGGCAGGTGCCAATGGAGGGTAGATTACTGCGATCGAGGAAGGGTGGTGATAACAAATAAACTGTTATCGAAGGTGCGAGATCCAAGAAACAAATGGAGGAGGAAGAGGTGATGGGTGAGCAACTGTAAAATAAAGAGGATAATCCTCCCCTCCCTGTTGTTTGTGGTTGGTGGGAGGGGAAGGAGGAAACAAGCCTCATTGTTACTCAGCCACCAACACAGCATGGGCTTGGACGTCATGATAGAGCCTGACATATGAGTGCCTTCTTGCTGCACTATCTGCAACATTCTCCCCGTATAGTTATGATTAGGAATACTGCTGACAAATGGGTTGCCACTCTTTTAGATCCACGTTATAAAACCAAATTTTGCCAGATGCTTCCCACCCTGGAAAGGGACCCACGAATGCTGGAGTATCGAAACATTCTTTTACACAACCTTAAGAGAGCTTTTACCCAAGGCAGCAGTGAAGCACATAGTTCGTATCGCAGCTCTAGACTTCCAACCTCCGGCATGTCAATTTGTCAATGTGAAAACAGTAGCTGCAGCAGCAGCAGTGGTGTAAGTGGAAGAATCAATTTCTTTGAGTCCTTTGACATTTTTTTTAGACCAGCCCGTGCACCAGCAGAACAAGTCTTACACGTGGTGATTGATTGGAGAGGGTGGTGCAGGAGTATCTAGAACTGAATATCAATACCATCAGGAGGGTTTGGACCCTTTCATATTTTGGTCTTTCAAAATGGATGAGTGGCCTGAGCTCGCCTCACACATCTTGGAGGTTTTATCGTGTCCGTCAGCCAGCGACCTCTCAGAACATGTCTTCAGCTTTTCTAGTGGTGTCCTGACAGATAAGCACAGCCGACTATCCCCTGAAAGTGTAGACCAGCTAACTTTCATCAAGATGAACAAGTCATGGGTCTCCAAGAACTTTCGCACCCAAATCGTAGACTGTGCAGACTAGGTGATATTGCATTTTTTAGTGTAATGCATTAATGTCAAGTAACTGTACTCTGTGGTATATTTAGTGTGGCTTCTGTGTCTGCTGTGGTTGCTTCTGATGTTAATATATATTTGTGGAAATATGAATAGTCATGGTTGGTCTACATTTGCTGGGTTAGCTGTAGTGGAAGATGTGTCGGTCCCAATTATACTATTTCTATTCTCGTGATAGTTATTCCCCTTCGGTGGTGTCAGGCCCTCATTTGTTTAACACTAGAACTACCGATGGAGTAATTTTGACTCCTCGCAATTTTTATGTCTCTTTTGTGACTACATTTTTCCGAATTCCGGCTTGAGACTCGGTGACATTTACTCATTTAGGATGTGAAAAAGATTTTGGGACAATAAATAATTTTTGAGTACTTTTTTTTCAAAATTTACCTTTAATTACCAAAGGGAGTCATTTTGACTCCCTACTATATTTTGCTAGTCTTTGTTGCTAAATGTTATTTCTTTTATTTTTCATTTACTTGTACGTTTAGAATAAGTTTAGAATAAATGTTGGCTTAGACTTAGAATAATTAGCATTTTTGCAAATATACTTGACATACACAGGACATATACAGGACATCCGTCAGTGAACCAGTGAACTCTCCAGTGGACTACATAATTTCTGTAGAATATGGCCTGCAGTTTAGCTAATTGCTAATATGGATAGAAGAAGTGTGCTAAAGCCTGATGATATTCTTGCTATTTTGCATTCTATACCGGAGGATGAATCGGAATGCGAAACGAAGGAAAATCAATTTTATGCTGACACTGATGAAGATTTCAATCCTCAAAATTTTCTTGTGAATCTGAAGATTCAGAAGAAACAAATCCGGAAGCTAAGTAGTTATGTATATTTATTTGTTCTTCCATATACTGAGTTACAAAACAAAAATACAAAATATTCAACAACTTTTTTCCAGATGTTGCAAGCTCATCAACTGCGGATCACACTCGTGCGGCGTTGTTGCCTTGCGACCATCCTCCAGGTCGTGGACAGAAACAATCTGCAAAACGTCGCAAAAATGTATCCTCAATAGATGATGGTGGCGGCGAAGGCGATGCAACAACCAACACCACAGAAGGTAATGATGAATCTCCAGGAATGCTTGTTTCAGCCATTGGAATTCGATGGAAACCTCTCTAGATTGGAGAACAGTTACCTGGTAGGCGTGCAAAACCAAAACATACTTAGAGAAGCGCCTGGCCCTACAGGATACACGAGAAGGAATGTAATTAATGATAGTCCTTTGAGTGCATGGTGATTATTTTTCGATTCATTCATCTTGACTCACATAAAGAGATGTACAATTGCAGAAGCACGCAGGAAAAATGGTGAAGATTTTACTCTTTCCGATGAGGAGCTAGAGGCATTTATTGCCATATTTTACACTCGCGGAATAACGGGCACGAGCCATCACTCTATTGGCAGTATTTGGTCAAATGATTGGGGAATACCATTTTGTAAAACGACCATGTCTAGGTACCATTTTGTAGAAATTTTGCATTACCTAAGATTTGATGAGAAGTCCAATCAATCCCAGCGACTCAAAACCAACGAGTTTGCTCTCTTTTCTATAGTGTGGGATAGACGCATTGATAATTGCATTGCTTCCTACAAACCTGGCCCGTACATTACTGTTGACTAACAACTTTTCCCCAGCAAAACTAGGTGTCCTTTCACTCAGTATATTCCTTCTAAGCCACACAAATACAGCCATAAATATTGGCTAGCTGTTGACAAGGATAGTAAATATCTTGCAAATGGCTTCCCTTACCTTGGAAAAGATGATTCATTCCATGCTGATGACTGTTTAGCCGACCACGTAGTCATGAAACTAATGCAGCTGTTTTTGAAAAGAGGAAGGAATGTTACCACAGATAACTATTTTACGTCAAACTTGCTAAACAACTAAAAAGCCAGAGAACGTCCATCGTGAGAACGATAAATAAGAAAAGATAAGAAGTGACTAAAGAGATTAAATCAATGAAGGAAAACTTGTACAACACTAAAGTTTTTATAAATAAAGATGATTTTACACTTACCATGTATCAAGGTAAATCAAGCAATAATATTATAATTTCGAGTTCCATCCATCCCGATGTTGACGTTGCTTCGTAATCTGCTAAAAAAAACTCCTGAAACTGTAAAGTTTTATAATGAAACTAAATACGGAGTAGATGTCGTAGATCAAAGGGCACGCAAATACCCCACAAGAACATGTACTCGGAGATGGCCTGTTCACTCATTTGAAAATATCCTCAACTTAGCAGGTATAAATGCTTGGATAGTGTACAAGGAGACGACCTCCGAAAACATTACACGCAAGGTGTTTTTTGCAAAAGCTCATTACAGAGTTGGGTGGTCCTTACGTTAGATCTAGGCGAAAGCGTTGCGTGTCCGAAGTCGCAAGTTCTTCTGATGGGATGCTGAAAACAAAATTTTGCCAGGTAAAACAAAATGCAAAAAGAATAGATCAGTTGGAAGTTGTATGACTTGACGTAAATCCTTGTGTGGGCAATGTACCGCCATAAATGAATGACGATGCCTGAACTGTAAAACAACTTAGACAAATGTTTAGCATGTCAATTCTTACATACTTTTTAGTAAGAATTTTACTGTCTCTTTTGAATTTACATGTTTGTACTTATGGTACCGCATTTATGTCAACTCACCTTAAAAAGTTTGTTGTTGTTTCTATGTGTGTACTTTCGAAACTTACAAAATAAGTCAATTCTCAGTTTGAAATCAGATTGTTTCAAACAAATACAATTTCATTTATCACAATGATTGCTTTTGTCAGCCAAGTTGCAATTCAAAAGTCAATTCAAAGTGAAACCTAACAATGTATTATGTAACCATCTTCTCTTATGTGTAGTTTAATTTTCAATACATTGTGTATGCATTTGATCTTACAAAATTAATAATAAATGATTGTAAAACGTCTATTATTATTGTTTTACTTAGTTTACTTTTGTTATTTCCTGTAGAAAAATATGAAAATCAGAAAAAAAAAAAATCCAAAGCACTACTGTCGGATCTCGCAATAAAACACATAAAAAATATAATTATTATTTAAAACCACAACTGTAATATAGTAATAATAAATAAAAATGACAAAATTAAAGTTGCAACAATATCAGGAGCAAGAAACTCTAAAAATAGACGAAAACAAGCCAGGAGTCAAAATGACTCCATTCCGTAGTTCTAGGGGGTGACCAGTCCACTAGTCCTAGTGTTAAATGTGAAAACTCCTCATTGAGTGTCTATCTGCTGGATTGGGATAGTACTGGAAGACCTGTCAGTCCCTATTATACTATTTCTACTGTGGTGAAATTGATGCCACTTCTGTGAAGAAAGTCCCTCATTTGTTTAAATATGAACACTACTGGTTGGGTGTCCATCTGCTGGATTGGGTGTAGTGGAAGACAGGGGCGTACATAGAAATCATGGGGCCCCATAGCAAAAGTCTGAATGGGGCCCCCCCCAAAAAAAACAGGTGCTCTTAACTCCACACACACACACACACCTGCAGTGCATGCAGGGCCCCCTCCACCCTCCACAGTGCATGCAGCCGGGTCCCCCTCCCTAAGGTGCAAAGTGCAGCCAGAGCCATTGTAAATGTAAAGTGCCAGCACAGTGAGGGGACACATTTAACAAAAAAAATCCACCCCCAGCCAGGCTCACCATCTTGTGTGTGCAGTGGCGTAGCAACTGTTTGTGGGGCCCGGGGCGGCTGAAAAATTTGCCGCCCCTTTGGTCGTTGATAATCCGGAAGCATTCACCATTACAACCAAAAAAAGGCTCAAAGTAAATACCTTTCACCTGTAAAAACAGCATGGCAAAAATACACACTGCAAAGCAGCAACACACAGTATGGAGTTGTGTTTTTGATGTGCTTTATCCCCCTTGGACAAAAAGGACTTCTTTAGGCCAGGCTCACATTTATACAGTGCAGTCTGCTGGACAAATATGTCTGAATTGCAAAAAAAATGGTATTCAGACGTATATGGAGGCATACACAAACCATAATGGGCAACACGTAGTGTAAAAAAAATGTTCTTCTGACTATGTTTTGCCCTGATCACGTTGTATTGTGGGAAAAAAACATAATTGACCAAAGGTACGCATTTTTAATGTGGGGTGAAAAAAAGTTTATTCCTCTGGACACCTCCTCACAGAACTGATGCCAAAATGGAGTGGGATGGGACTGTTGACACCAGTAAAACTGGATGGAAAAAAAATGATTCTTTAAGTAAAAAAAATAGAGACAAAGATGGAAGTACGATATGTATCAAATGTACTTGTTTAAATTTGTAGGTTGATGCATGGCATACGTTTTAATGTATACGTCCAACGCATTAAGTCTGCAGGTGTATAAATGTGAACCTAGCCTGACGGAACATGCTGCATAGTGTGCTCCGATGTAAGAAGTGTGGTGCCTAATCTGACAGCAGGTACAAGCAATAGCCATCATTCTTGGCATCATATAAGACAGGTAGACGGATGTCATATCTTTGTATATGAAATGATTGGAATATGTAAACTACGCAAAGTTCCAACATGTGTACAAACTACAAGACACATTTTATCAGAGGTAAGGTGACAAAGAAATGCCGCACACAATATCTACGAGGCTGAAGTTGGTTTCTTATTCGTTCAGTTTCTTATTCGGAGCTGAAGTTGGTTTCTTATTCGTCAGTTTCTTATTCGGCAAATTTTTCTTTTCTGTTTTTTATAGGTTTAACAACAAAAAATAATCATCAAAATAATAGAAAACAATGCAGCGAGGCACCCTGATGTGAATACACTTAAAATCTGCGCCAAAAATTATAAAACTGGCACAAAAATGGGCATCAAAGTGGGCACCAGAGGGCGCTAATGAAAGGGTTAAATGACTTTGGGCCACTGATATGACACTGCAGACATATAGCCCCACATTAAAAACAAGTCTCTTCAGCCTGGCCCAAATGTGTTCTGAGCATCAGAATTGGCATCAAAGTGGGCAAACAGCCAATTTTCACAGATTTGAATAAGTAACAGATGTTTTTAAGGGGTTAAATGACTTTAGGCCACTGATCTCACACTAAGAATACACAGATTGTGATGCCCCGCATCAAAACCAGGTCCCTCCTGCCTGGCCCAAATGGGTTCTGGGCATCAGAATTGGCATCAGAGGGCAAACAGACAATTTCACAGATTTGAATAAGTAACAGATGCTTTTAAGGGGTTAAATGACTTTGGGCCACTGATCTCATACTAAGAATATACAGATAGTGATGGCCCGCATCAAACCCAGGTCCCTCCTGTCTGGCCCAAATGGGTTCTGGGCATCAGAATTGGCATCAAAGTGGGTAAACAGCCAATTTTCACAGATTTGAATAAGTCACATATGTTTTTAAGGGGTTAAATGACTTTGGACCACTAATCTCACACTAAGAATACACAGATAGTGACGCCCTGCATCAAACTGAGGTCGCTCCTGCCTGGCCCAAATGGGTTCTGGGCATCAGAATTGGCATCAAAGCGGGCAAACGGACAATTTTCACAGATTTGAATAAGTAACAGATGTTTTTAAGGGGTTAAATGACTCTGGGTCACTGATCTCACACTAAGAATACACAGATAGTGATGCCCTGCATCAAACCCAGGTCCCTCCTACCTGGCCCAAATGGGTTCTGGGCATCAGAATTGGCATCAAAGAGTGCAAACGGACAATTTTCACAGATTTGAATAAGTCACAGATGTTTTTAAGGGGTTAAATGACTTTGGGCCACTGATCTCACACTAAGAATACACAGATAGTGATGCCCCGCATCAAACCCAGGTCCCTCCTGCCTGGCCCAAATGGGTTCTGGGCATCAGAATTGGCATCAAAATGGGCAAACAGCCAATATATGTAAGAGACAGCTCTGATCCTTGTGAGTGACAATCTCCGATATAAACAATGGTAGATAGGAACTCACTATAAAACTTCCTTCATTAATCTTAATCGTGCACAGATATCTTCTTGAGAAGGTGAACTTGAATGTAACTGAAAGGTTTATTGGCATTACAATACTTTGTGCAGATGAATACATACAATTTCCTTCAGGCAAGAGGTATCAAGGTGGCTTCAGAAGAAAAGAGTATAGAGGTCTAAAAGGAATGCTGCGTTGAAGCTCCTAGCATGAATGATGAGAAACACAGAATGACGAAGCACACAAGATGGATGCCGGAAAGGGAAAACAGTTGAGAGGAGTGAGAGAGAGAGAGAGAGAGAGAGCAAAGTATTATGGGAAATAGAACCCAAGACAGTACTAAACAATAACCACTAGGTGGCAGCAAAGTACACAGTAACTATGAAATGTCACATTAATACTGGCTGAGACAGCATACTCCCCGTCTGAAATCTTAGGATTTCACAATATAAACAACCTGTGCGATGTCCTTGAAGAAAAATATTGTAACCTGAAAAATAACAGCAGAAACTGGCAATGCAACAATAAAAACAGGTGTAGTCTAATAAATGTGAACTGTCTACTGAAGTAATCCAATCGATCACCCATCTTCGGATTGGAGAAGCCGCATTATGCCAAACTGTCTCCAACCCATTTGTAATCCACTGGTCAAGATTTCCTCTGCAGAGAGAGAATTGTGACACACATGCCAGCCACGGCAATCAGATTTGGTTGCTTTGTTGCGATAACATTGTACAATGTGCACTAATCTGGCAATGGTGCGTACAAGTTTCATCTATCTGGAAAAGCGTTCAAAACGCTGACAGCCCAAGCTACACCTTTCTCCTAATCTGGTAGAAAGGGCACTTACTTCTGGACGGATTTCGGGATCGTTGTCAGGATCCTGGAGACTGAAGATGTTATCGCTGGAGGTCTCTTCAGCTTGGTTTTGCAAAAACTCTGGACCTGTTAACCAAGAAGAATTTGCGAAGACACTAGAAGATACTGGTTGTGTTGCATGATCTGCAGGGTTAAGATGAGATGGGACATAGGACCATTGTTCAGGTTTGAAGGTTTTTCTGATCCTTTCTACACGGTTACTGACATATACATAGAAGCGTTTTGTCTGGTTGTATATGTAGGCCAGAATGACCTTGCTGTCAGGGTAGAATTTAAAGTTCTCCATGGGGATATCTAGTTCACGCTGTATAAAGTCTGCAATCTGTACAGCTAGTACAGCCCCGCAAAGTTCAAGCCTAGGGATAGTATGTTCTGGCTTAGGAGCTAGTTTAGCCTTCCCAAATAGGAACCCTACTTGTATTCTCCTTGAAGAGTCTAATACCTTTAGATATGCAACAGCTGCTATAGCTTCAATGGATGCATCAGAGAATATATGGATTTCCTTACCTTGACTTGTATGAAGAGATGATGGAGCGTAGCTTCGTGGTATGCAAACCTTGTCTAAGGCACACAGGGATTTCTTCCAAGACTCCCATTTTTGTTGATTGTCAGTGGGCAATGGGGTATCCCAGTCTTTAACAGTTTCTGAGAGCTGTCTTAACAGTGCCTTGCCTTGTATGGTCAAAGGAGCTACAAACCCCAGAGGATCATAAAGCCTGTTCACTACTGAAAGAACTCCACGTTTGGTGAATGACTTGTCTGCATGACTGACCTGAAAGATGATTGAATCCTTCCGCAAGTCCCACCGCAATCCTAAGCTCCTTTGAACAGGCGGGTTGTCGAGACCCAGGTTCAAGTCTCTGAATTCCACAGCATGGTCGCTAGGGTGGAAGGCTTCCATGACGGCGGTGCTGTTGGATGCGATTTTGTGTAGTCTCAGATTGGCCTTGGAAAGCATACCTTGTGTCCTTTTTAGCAGATCGATGGCCTCTTCAGCCGTGGGCAAGGACTTTAGGCCGTCGTCCACATAGAAATCTCTTTCTACGAAGTTTCTTGCATCCTTCCCATACTCTGATTCAACATCGAAGGCTGTCCTATGTAAGCCATATGAAGCAACCGCTGGTGAAGGACTATTGCTTAGCACATAGGTTTTGAAGGAGTTTACCCTGGATGGTTTGTGGCATTTTTCCATGCATACATCACCCATAATCACCCAGCCTAGGTCGAGTCTTGTGGCTCCCCGCCATACCTTGACTCAGGCTTAGATACTGAAGGTTGGGCATTGTCTTCAGATGTATTTGGATGCATAGCTGTCTCATTCTCATTGCTACTGCATTCAGCACACTTAACAATAGTTTTGCAGTCTTTAGCGATGTGGAATGAGGAGGCACAACACTTGTAGCATATTCCAAGCTCCTTGAGGATGTCTTTGCGCTCCTGCACGGGTTTTGCCCTGAGCCCACGGCATTCTCTCAGGGAATGAGGACTTCTATGGATAGGGCACATAAGACTGAGATTCTTTGCATTGCCTAGAGGGAAGCCTTGCTTAGTAGATGACGATGTTGCAAGTGGAATGTCTGTCTTTCTCACAGATACCGTCCCTTTGAAGTCTTTATATGCACTCGTTTTACCTTGCTTTGAGAATGATGATGAACAGGTCAAAGTAGGTTCGGCAAAGTCAAAGCTGGGATCATTCTTCTTCTGAGCTTGGTCGCTGATAAACCTGGCAAAATAAGAGAAAGATGGAAAAGACACTTTATGCTCTTTCTTGTACCTTGATCCCAAGTCTGCCCATTTGTCTTGCATGCCGTGTGGTAGCTTAGTGACCACCGGGTTCACACCATGTGCGGTGTCTAGGTAGCTCAGTCCTGGAAGACGAGGGTCTAGTTTGGCTAACTCCAATTCCTTCAGCAGATCACTTAGATCCTGCAGTTTGCGATTGTCTTTGTTAGTTATCTTTGGGAAGTTTTGCAGTTTCCTAAATAATGTGCTTTCTATAGCTTCCGCGCTGCCATAGGTTTTCTCCAGCCTCTCCCATGCTGCAGTGAGACCCGCATCTGAATGGCCAACATGGATTGCTCTTAATGTTCTGATGCGCTCTGTGGATTCTGGGCCTAGCCAATTGACATGCAAGTCCAGTTGTTCCTTGGCGGTAAGGTTAAGACCTGTGATTACAGCTTCAAAGGTCGACTTCCAGGATCTATAGTTCTCAGCAGAGTCATCAAACTTTGAGAGACTACTGTTTACTAGTTCCCTGCGTATCATATATTTGGCAAACTCTGACATGTCTGTGTTCTCGTTCCTTGTTGCAAGATTGACTTGTGGTACCTCTGAGGTGTGTAAGTCCCTTGGCGTGTAAGGATGAGACACTTGAGGCCAGAATGATGTTGCACGAGGGTTTAGGTGTAGTGTAGTCTCTGGAGGGTCTGCTTGTCATAGCTGAAACTGTGGGTTGGTGCTGAAAGTTACCTTGTCACTATTGGGCAGTAGAATCTGTAGCTGGGCAGGAGCGTCTATGTGGTAGCTTGGGAGAAGTACTGGTGTGTGAGGGTTTAAGGCTTCTGACTCGTGATTTAGGTCATAATTAGCAGGATGTGTGGATGTTTGGTGTTTTAACACGTAATCCTTGGTACGTATAGCCGGATCTTCTATTTCTTCTAGGAAAGGACAGTCTAAGGTGGTCTCGTCAGCTACTGCTTGCTCAAACACCTTCAATTTAGCCATGGCAACGGCTTCTTCCTTTTCTGTTTGGAGAATTTTCATCTGGGCCTCTGCCTCTGCTTCCTTCACTTTCAGCTGGGCTGCTATCTCTGCTTCCTTCACTTTCAGCTGGGCTGCTATCTCTGCTTCCTTCACTTTCAGCTGGGCTGCTATCTCTGCTTCCTTCCTAGCAAATGAACTCCTTACTCTGGCTTCTTCTGCATCAGCACGGATTTCTATTAGCTTATCAGATAACGCCGATCTTTTGGAACGAGAAGATCTGGAGGATCGAGATGTGATTTTAGTTGAAGTCGATCGCTGTGACCTCACTTCTTGCAGGTGTGTGATGCGGCACTCTGCCTTGTCTTTGGCATCTTGCACGATAGCATTGTTTCTTTGGAGTAAGGTCTTTCGCTCAGTTAACTCTGCTAAGGCATCGTCCATATCAGAATTACCCAGAAATGTGGCATACTTTGTGGATAGCCGCTGATAGCAATCATAGGCTTCAGATAACCGATGCAAGGCTGTGGTTAGGTCTGCTGCGTTATTCTTATGGCGTGAAATAGCTGCAATACACCGCTCGGTTCTTTCCCATAAGATATTCAGGTTATTGAGGAACTCATCTCTAGTTGCCTCAAAGTTCTCTCTGACCTTTTGCGTGGGTTTATTTGTGCGCTTAGGTCGGACACTTTGTTCAGGGATCAGCATAGAGTCTGCTTCTCGTGCGTCTGTGTTGTCTGAGACGTGATGCGTCTGTTCTGATTCCACAGCACAGGGATCCATACTATCTTTCATGGACATGTTTCTATACTTGTGAGATGCGGATGGCGCACACTTGCTAGCAGACTGTATAATATACACACAGGCACAAAGGACTTGGGCTTCCTATGCAAGCAGGAGTAAGAGGTGTCTTTCCTGGTTAACAGTCTGTGAGGTAAACATGCAATAGGCCGCAACAACAGCTCCTTTTAGACTATTCTGCCACCGATATATGTAAGAGACAGCTATGATCCTTGTGAGTGACAATCTCCGATATAAACAATGGTAGATAGGAACTCACTATAAAACTTCCTTCATTAATCTTAATCGTGCACAGATATCTTCTTGAGAAGGTGAACTTGAATGTAACTGAAAGGTTTATTGGCATTACAATACTTTGTGCAGATGAATACATACAATTTCCTTCAGGCAAGAGGTATCAAGGTGGCTTCAGAAGAAAAGAGTATAGAGGTCTAAAAGGAATGCTGCGTTGAAGCTCCTAGCATGAATGATGAGAAACACAGAATGACGAAGCACACAAGATGGATGCCGGAAAGGGAAAACAGTTGAGAGGAGTGAGAGAGAGAGAGCAAAGTATTATGGGAAATAGAACCCAAGACAGTACTAAACAATAACCACTAGGTGGCAGCAAAGTACACAGTAACTATGAAATGTCACATTAATACTGGCTGAGACAGCATACTGTCTCATAATAAAAACAACCAAAAATGGGTTACATTAGAAAATGATCTTAATGGACGTGACTCCCGTATAGTTATTTGGACCCAGACGGAAGAACGGGATATACCTTTACCCTTCCTCGCCAAAAACATAATATCATTTATCAAAAGAGGGATTCGAGAGCTGGGAGTCTCTTCTTCTCCTGGCCCCCTAACTCCTATATATGACAATCCATCCTTTCCTGCAGGATTAAAAAGAGACACTTATTTACATAAAAATAGAGCTTCATGCCCCATAGTCCATGATTATGTTACAATGACAGGGATGAGGTCTTTCCAGGACATTTTTCTGGACAAGGAGCCACCAACAGGTGCATGGCTCTTTTATGAACAAATAAAGAGGTTTATTATTAAATTAGCCAAACAATCCGATCTATACTGAATATTATCTCCGTTTGAGACTCTTTGTTTATCAAAAAACTCTATAGATCACACTATCACTTTATTATACAAAACCTTCCAAGAAGGGCAGACCCCATCGAGAGATTTCCCAGCATTTTTTTCAAAATGGGAGATTGATTTGGGTAGACCCTTATCAGTTGAAGAAAGAACAAAGATTCTCTTATTCACATTCAGATCATCACTCTGTTCGACATCACAGGAGAGGAGCTTCAAAATCTTGGTACAGATGCCCATCAGATTTAAACTTAATTTATCCAACAACACCGGATACGTGCTGGTGATGCTTAAAAGATAGAGGTTCATTTGTAAACATTTGTAAACCACTCATACAGAAACTGTGGTGAGCATCCTTTGATCTCTGCAACAAGCTGTCTATAACCAAAATTATACCCACAATGGAGGTGGCCTTGCTGTCCTTGTGTAGCTCCTCGATTTCTAGATTTAAGAAAGGTCTTCTTAGACATATTCTCACTGCTACCTGGAACGTGATTACAAGATTTTGGAAACAGGAAAAGGTTCCCTCGCGTTCTGATTTGGTGATGGAACTCAGGGACTGTCATGTATAGTGTACAGTTCCTATAGCGTCTTGTGCTTGGGTGCGAGGAAACACAGGAGACATAGGTTGAAATGAAATGACTTGTATTACTTCATACAAGCATGCTGAAAACTTCACACAGTTTGCAGGAACAGCGACAGGAGACACAGCAGGCCAGAGTAACTTCAAGCACTACAATAAATCTCCAAAGCAGGTTCAGGATCTCTTCTCTGTACCGTAATTCCTCTGCAACATGGATTCACCAAACAGCAGGTTTCCAGAGTCAAAAAGTGTTCCAAGGTTCCTCAGTAGGGAATAGCTGGAGTACAAGTCCAAGGCTTCCAGGAGTCAGGTCACAGACTGACTGAGGCTTGATTCAGGAGCACTGATTGTTCAGCTGAGGCTGCTTAAGAAGCAAGAGGGAAGAATCAGGGCGGGAACATGAAAACTGGAAACTCCATATTAACTGAGGGCAAGAGCTGCAGAAAGACAGAAAGCAAAATGGCCGACGGAAAACTGAGTTTCAAGGAACATGTCAACAGAGACAAAGAACCTTACATTACTTCCCCCTTAGGGACAACCTCCGGATGACCTCAGACCAGGCTTGTCAGGGTACCTCTGATGAAACTGGCGGAGCAGGCGAGGAGCATTTACATTATTGACTGGTTCCCATGAGTTGTCCTCCACTGGGTAGCCCTGCCATTTAATCAAATATTGCAACTGATTTCTGTACAACCTGGAATCTAGAATCCTTTCCACCATAAATTCTTCCTGACCATCGACCAGCACTGGGTCAGGGCAAGGAGAAGAACGTCCAGGAAACGTATTGGGTGTTGCAGCCTTTAGTAGAGATACATGAAAGACAGGGTAGATTCTCATAGTTCTGGGCAGTTGAAGACGACAAGCAACAGTACTTATAATCTTATTGATCTTATAAGGTCCAATGTACTTATGTCCCAATTTAGACGATTATGCAAATTGTCTCTTCAGAGAGGAAGAGAGCTAGAACTCTAATGCCACCTTTTGGAAGGTAGCAATCCTACAAGTCAATGTCGACCCTTTAACGAGCCTTATCACATGACCTAGGATAATAGCCAAACCAGAATCTCAATTTGCAGACACTGTGTTTCTTTTTTTTTTTTTTTTTAAAACCATTCAGGTTAGTTATAAACAACTCAATATAAGCTCATCAACTTAAACGTCGTTGTTTCAACTCTCATCATCATGGTTCATATTTAATTCAGCATAACAAACTAAAAGTATACACAAAAGACGTCATAAACATCAATAAACATCACTAAAATTCACTGATATTTGATCAAGTGCTGCCATTTTTTAAATTTCCAAACGCCCTCTGCATCAGAACCACCACCGCCTTCACTGTCTAATTTATAAATCAAGTATAATCTAGAAAGGATCAGCCCGACACACTTATTCACAGATAAATGCTTCTCTTTGAAAATTCCTAAATTCCTCACATCCCACAAACTCTGCATCACACAAGTCATAATTAACCATAGGATTCTATTTTTCACACGACCACATGCACCAATTCCAAACATTGCAACACACCAGTCAATAAAACTCACCCCCGCTAACTCCTTACACAACCCACCTACACACTTCCACACACTGTACGCGTAATCACAGTCCCACATAGTATGCCACACAGTCTCACATCCACCACAACCTTCTCTCGGGCACACTTCCGTTCTGGTCAGACCTCGTCTCTTCTGAACCTGTCGCACAGGCAAAATATTGTGCAAGGACATCCATACAATATCCCTTTGTCTATTAGACATCCCATGCGTTCCCAAACTCTTCCATGCAACCGAGACTTCATTCCCTCTCAAACCCACAATATTACTCTCCACATCATTCTTATGTATTATTTGAATTACCTTCTTAGCCATTCTAAAATCATTCATCGGCACACTCAGTAAATCATGCTTCCTCACAAACTTTTCAATCACCTCATACCAGACCGGACACTTGAAAGCAACAGGCACTCTAGCATCCCTCTTTCTCCAACACAAGCCATACAACATCCAACCAGCAGAATAACTTGCCATATAAGCTCCTTTATTTCCTTTATTCAACAAAATAACTACCGTTTTGATATACTGAAGCCCCAGAAAAATCTCAATGTTTGGAAAGGCCATGCCACCATGGTGACATGCCTTAAAAAGACTTTCTCTCTTAAGTTTTTCTATTTTACTGCTCCAGAAAAAAGTAAAAACTAACTTTTCCACTCTTTTTATTTTCCTATTAGACGGTGGAAAAACTGTTGCAATAAAAAGCAGAATCGGAAGAATCACCGCTTTTATGACCAAAATCTTACCACTCAAGGTCAAGTCTCTCAGTCGCCAAAAATTTAACTTACGCTCTATGCGCAATCCACACTCCTCCCAGCTCTCCTTACCTTCCAGCTCCTTATTAAATAATACTCCCAGCACTTTGAGAGCACCCTCCTCACATTTAACCCCCTCCATTTTAACCCCATCATCCCCAAAACATTTAAAACTACATTTATTCCAATTCACTCTAAAACCAGACGCACCACAGAAAAACTCCAAAAGCAACTTAACTCTACTCATAGACGCAACACTTTCACTCACAACCACAACATCATCCATATATCCAAGAACTTTCACATGCTTTCCACCACTCCCCGGTACCAACAAACCTCTCACCACTTTATCACGTCTCACCAAGCACAACAAAGGTTCAATCACACATACAAATAAGACAGGGGACATGGGACACCCCTGCCTTACACTAGACATAATATTCACTTTCTCACTCAACCATCCATTAACAAGAAACTCGCTTGACACACAATCATACAAAGACTTTATCCCATTCACAAATTTTTTAGGAAATCCCATTCTCTCCAGAACTTTAAACAAAAACACATGCGAGACCCTATCAAACGCTTTCTCAAAATCAATTGTCAGAACCATACACTTCTGTTTCCTTCCCATGCAGTCCCCAATCAAATCCCTTAATAACAATAAGTTATCACTCATACTTCTCCCAGGCACCGCACACACCTGATCCTCATCCACAACATTACCAATCACCTCACGCATACGATTCACCAACAATTTGCTATAGATTTTGTAATCTGCATTCAGCAGCGTTATAGGTCTCCAATTCTCTAAACACTTTCTCTCACCTTTCTTATACACAAGCACAACCACCCCCTCCTTCATTGATTCACACAACTTACCATTCTCCCACATGTACTTACATATCTCAGTCAAATCAGCACCCAGGAAATCCCATGCTTTCACATAGAATTCTACTGGCAATCCGTCTTTCCCTGGTGTCTTATTCTTTTTAGCACTCTTCATCACGTTTTCTACTTCATCCATAATCACGTCCTCATTCAAAATATCACAATCTTCACTACCTAACTTGTTTTCTAACCCATTCAGCACTTCTGAAACAAGACCAGAGTCAATCCATTTTTTATCATATAACTTGCTGTAGAACCTATTCACCTCCTTTATCACATTCTCACCTGACACACACAAACCGTTCCTATCCAGGACTTTATCCATATCAACCTTTCTCCCATTCATTTTCTTAAAAAAGAACCTTGTGCACTTTTCATCTTTCTCAAGATGTTCTATTTTGGTGCGATAGATGATTTCCTTCCCTTTTTCATCCATAACACGCTTTAACTCACTCTTTGTCTCAGCCAGCTCATCAGACACATCCATCCCACTTTCTCCACACTTCCTTAACCAGTCTATACGCCTGTTTAAATCATTAAATCTTCCCGATAAATAGCAGCTTTTTTATAGCCCCATTTTTTGAAGAATTTTTTGCAACACACCTTAACCCAGTCCCACCATTCCAGCACACACGCAAAATTCCTCTTACATACTCTCCACTCTTTATACGTTATTTTTAATTCATTCATCACATCCTCATCTTCTAACAACCTAACGTTCAGCTTCCAAACCCCACCACCATACACACAGTCATCAATCGCACTAAACACACCTCTCAAACACTCATGATCAGAAAAAGGTACAGCATTTTGTTCAAAATTCATACACAACATATTTTTGGAAAACAACATTTTATCTATTCTGGATGCAATACCACCCCTATCAGCATGGTATGTTGGCGGTGGTGGGATGCCAAATTTCAGAGCAGCAGCATCTAGAAGGGAAAAATCAGAAATAAGATTGGATAACTTTTTACCAGTTATGTCACAATTCCCTTCTGTGATGCAATTAAAGTCTCCAACTAAAACTGTAGGCATTTTGCCTGGAAGAAACAAACTTAATTTTTCCAAAAGAGCCAGACGCTCCTTTTTCCCATCCTTTCCTGATGGACAGTACACATTAATAATTCTAGCCCGCCACCCCCTATAGCTAACATGTGCAATTATACATCTACCCACCTCTACCACCGTGTAGCTATCTAAACTAATCTCCCTGTTACCCATTAATATCCCTACACCATCATTCCTATTAACACATGAGCCAGACCATACATGCTGACCGTAAGGCCAGTCCTTATCGCTTGGAGCGTCCTCAATCCCACATTCCTGAAGACAAAAGATGTGAGCATTCATCTGTTTAATATAATCTAGGACGACTGCCCTCCTGGATTTAGATCTAATTTGTCTGACATTCAGGGACGCAATGCCCCAACCAGCTTGGGGAGCCATAACATGATGGTGTTATTTACATGACGACAAACAGGCCACTTCTTCTTCAGCCGTTTTCGTCTTCCATCTGGAACTGCAACTCCCCTAATCTGTTTACGTCTGCGGGAATGCCTAAAAAAACATTGGTGTCAGGAGAGAAGACATTCTGAGGGTAACTACGTTCACTCACCGGACTTAAACAATCTTCACGGCGTCCGCCCAATCCGTTCTGGGCTTTTTACAGGAAGTTCCAGGCTCCTCCTCTCCTCAGAGGGCCTTGCAAGAGTGAAGTCACCTTGATCTCCACAACTGGTCAACTCCTCCTCAGTAGCTAACCAAGATATACTGGGGGTATTACCAAGAGAACCCTCCAACTCCCCCTCCCCACAGACATCAGACTGATGAGGGAGCTCACATTCAACCTCAGCAAGTTCCAAACCTGCCACCTCTGGGCTGGGAGTCTCCGTTTCGGGCAGGGCCTCCTCATGTGCATCCATGATTTCAGGTTCCTCAATAAGATCCGGGTCTGTAACCTGTGGAATGTCAACAACAGCAGCAGGGGCGCAGCTGCCCCACCTGTGACCTCAGCGTAAGACCTAGGACTGATCCTGGCCTTACAATCCCGATACTTATGGCCCTCCTCACCACAAGCATTACACATAACAGGATTTGTGCAGTCTTTTGCCATATGGCCGGAACCATTGCAATTCCTACAAGTTGGCATGTCCTTGCAACTATCCTGGGTATGCCCGAAATTTTTACACCTCCTGCAATACAGTGGGGCATCTGGAAAAAACAAAAAACCACTATTTTTCCCAATTGAAAAATTAAGAGGGGGGTAATGGATGCCTCCCGGGCCTTGGGGATCCATCCCAAATCTCACAAAAAATTTGTACTTCCCGGTCCAGAGCCCTTCTCCATTCAGGACCCTGTGGGAGTACTGAACATAAATGCAATGTCTTTTCAAAAATAAAGTAATGTCCTCCAGGGAAACAAAAGGGTTGTGCATGAAAACCACAAGTGGGATATCCCCCTTAGAGTATAGCACAGTAAAGGTAAGTCCTTCCAGCAAAGGATTTGCAACTCCATTTTTCAGGGCAGTAAACAAATTCTGGCAAGCCGCCATAGAAGATAGCACCAGCACATACCTGCCTTCCCTTCTGAACTCCTGCAGGCATATTATATCGGACTTCCGAATCTTCAGGATGTCATAAAACACCATGTTGACCAAATATCCCAGGGAAAAATGCAACTTCTTATCTTCAGCGATTTCAATCCGGAATCCATTTTTGACCCGGCTATCACCGGTCCCAGAGAATTGAAGTCGGACTCCCATCGTCCACAACTCCAAGGATCTTCTCCCTGAATCCTCCTGGCTATCTCCCTAAAGCAGCAACCGGCTTAAGCCACCGAAGTGGCGATGCCGGAAGGCCAAGAGACAGCACTCAAGGTATCCTTTTCTTTTTTTTTTTTTTTTTTTTAAAACCATTCAGGTTAGTTATAAACAACTCAATATAAGCTCATCAACTTAAACGTCGTTGTTTCAACTCTCATCATCATGGTTCATATTTAATTCAGCATAACAAACTAAAGGTATACACAAAAGACGTCATAAACATCAATAAACATCACTAAAATTCACTGATATTTGATCAAGTGCTGCCATTTTTTAAATTTCCAAACGCCCTCTGCATCAGAACCACCACCGCCTTCACTGTCTAATTTATAAATCAAGTATAATCTAGAAAGGATCAGCCCGACACACTTATTCACAGATAAATGCTTCTCTTTGAAAATTCCTAAATTCCTCACATCCCACAAACTCTGCATCACACAAGTCATAATTAACCATAGATTCTATTTTTCACACGACCACATGCACCAATTCCAAACATTGCAACACGCCAGTCAATAAAACTCACCCCCGCTAACTCCTTACACAACCCACCTACACACTTCCACACACTGTACGCGTAATCACAGTCCCACATAGTATGCCACACAGTCTCACATCCACCACAACCTTCTCTCGGCACACTTCCGTTCTGGTCAGACCTCGTCTCTTCTGAACCTGTCGCACAGGCAAAATATTGTGCAAGGACATCCATACAATATCCCTTTGTCTATTAGACATCCCATGCGTTCCCAAACTCTTCCATGCAACCAGACTTCATTCCCTCTCAAACCCACAATATTACTCTCCACATCATTCTTATGTATTATTTTCATCACCTTCTTAGCCATTCTAAAATCATTCATCGGCACACTCAGTAAATCATGCTTCCTCACAAACTTTTCAATCACCTCATACCAGACCGGACACTTGAAAGCAACAGTCACTCTAGCATCCCTCTTTCTCCAACACAAGCCATACAACATCCAACCAGCAGAATAATTTGCCATATACGCTCCCTTATTTCCTTTATTCAACAAAATAACTACCGTTTTGATATACTGAAGCCCCAGAAAAATCTCAATGTTTGGAAAGGCCATGCCACCATGGTGACATGCCTTAAAAAGACTTTCTCTCTTAAGTTTTTCTATTTTACTACTCCAGAAAAAAGTAAAAACTAACTTTTCCACTCTTTTTATTTTCCTATTAGACGGTGGAAAAACTGTTGCAATAAAAAGCAGAATCGGAAGAATCACCGCTTTTATGACCAAAATCTTACCACTCAAGGTCAAGTCTCTCAGTCGCCAAAAATTTAACTTACGCTCTATGCGCAATCCACACTCCTCCCAGCTCTCCTTACCTTCCAGCTCCTTATTAAATAATACTCCCAGCACTTTGAGAGCACCCTCCTCACATTTAACCCCCTCCATTTTAACCCCATCATCCCCAAAACATTTAAAACTACATTTATTCCAATTCACTCTAAAACCAGACGCACCACAGAAAAACTTCCAAAAGCAACTTAACTCTACTCATAGACGCAACACTTTCACTCACAACCACAACATCATCCATATATCCAAGAACTTTCACATGCTTTCCACCACTCCCCGGTACCAACAAACCTCGCACCACTTTATCACGTCTCACCAAGCACAACAAAGGTTCAATCACACATACAAATAAGACAGGGGACATGGGACACCCCTGCCTTACACCAGACATAATATTCACTTTCACTCAACCATCCATTAACAAGAAACTCACTTGACACACAATCATACAAAGACATTAACCCATTCACAAATTTGTTAGGAAATCCCATTCTCTCCAGAACTTAAACAAAAAACACATGCGAGACCCTATCAAACGCTTTCTCAAAATCAATTGTCAGAACCATACACTTCTGTTTCCTTCCCATGCAGTCCCCAATCAAATCCCTTAATAACAATAAGTTATCACTCATACTTCTCCCAGGCACGCACACACCTGATCCTCATCCACAACATTACCAATCACCTCACGCATACGATTCGCCAACAATTTGCTATAGATTTTGTAATCTGCATTCAGCAGCGTTATAGGTCTCCAATTCTCTAAACACTTTCTCTCACCTTTCTTATACACAAGCACAACCACCCCCTCTTTCATTGATTCACACAACTTACCATTCTCCCACATGTACTTACATATCTCAGTCAAATCAGCACCCAGGAAATCCCATGCTTTCACATAGAATTCTACCGGCAATCCGTCTTTCCCTGGTGTCTTATTCTTTTTAGCACTCTTCATCACGTTTTCTACTTCATCCATAATCACATCCTCATTCAAAATATCACATTCTTCACTACCCAACTTGTTTTCTAACCCATTCAGCACTTCTGAAACAAGACCAGAGTCAATCCATTTTTTATCATATAACTTGCTGTAGAACCTATTCACCTCATTTATCACATTCTCACCTGACACACACAAACCGTTCCTATCCAGGACTTTATCCATATCAACCTTTCTCCCATTCATTTTCTTAAAAAAGAACCTTGTGCACTTTTCATCTTTCTCAAGATGTTCTATTTTGGTGCGATAGATGATTTCCTTTCCTTTCGCATCCATAACACGCTTTAGTTCACTCTTTGTCTCAGCCAGCTCATCAGACACATCCATCCCACTTTCTCCACACTTCCTTAACCAGTCTATACGCCTGTTTAAATCATTAAATCTTTCCCGATAAATAGCAGCTTTTTTATAGCCCCATTTTTTGAAGAATTTTTTGCAACACACCTTAACCCAGTCCCACCATTCCAGCACACACGCAAAATTCCTCTTACATACTCTCCACTCTTTATACTTTATTTTTAATTCATTCATCACATCCTCATCTTCTAACAACCTAACGTTCAGCTTCCAAACCCCACCCCATACACACGGTCATCAATCGCACTAAACACACCTCTCAAACACTCATGATCAGAAAAAGGTACAGCATTTTGTTCAAAATTCATACACAACATATTTTTGGAAAACAACATTTTATCTATTCTGGATACAATACCACCCCTATCAGCATGGTATGTTGGCGGTGGTGGGATGCCAAATTTCAGAGCAGCAGCATCTAGAAGGGAAAAATCAGAAATAAGATTGGATAACTTTTTACCAGTTATGTCACAATTCCCTTCTGTGATGCAATTAAAGTCTCCAACTAAAACTGTAGGCATTTTGCCTGGAAGAAACAAACTTAATTTTTCCAAAAGAGCCAGACGCTCCTTTTTCCCATCCTTTCCTGATGGACAGTACACATTAATAATTCTAGCCCGCCACCCCCTATAGCTAACATGTGCAATTATACATCTACCCACCTCTACCACCGTGTAGCTATCTAAACTAATCTCCCTGTTACCCATTAATATCCCTACACCATCATTCCTATTAACACATGAGCCAGACCATACATGCTGACCGTAAGGCCAGTCCTTATCGCTTGGAGCGTCCTCAATCCCACATTCCTGAAGACAAAAGATGTGAGCATTCATCTGTTTAATATAATCTAGGACGACTGCCCTCCTGGATTTAGTTCTAATTTGTCTGACATTCAGGGACGCAATGCCCCAACCAGCTTGGGGAGCCATAACATGATGGTGTTATTTACATGACGACAAACAGGCCACTTCTTCTTCAGCCGTTTTCGTCTTCCATCTGGAACTGCAACTCCCCGAATCTGTTTACGTCTGCGGGAATGCCTAAAAAAACATTGGTGTCAGGAGAGAAGACATTCTGAGGGTAACTACGTTCACTCACCGACTTAAACAATCTTCACCGGCGTCCGCCCAATCCGTTCTGGGCTTTTTACAGGAAGTTCCAGGCTCCTCCTTTCCCTCAGAGGGCCTTGCAAGAGTGAAGTCACCTTGATCTCCACAACTGGTCAACTCCTCCTCAGTAGCTAACCAAGATATACTGGGGTATTACCCAAGAGACCCTCCAACTCCCCCTCCCCACAGACATCAGACTGATGAGGGAGCTCACATTCAACCTCAGCAAGTTCCAAACCTGCCACCTCTGGGCTGGGAGACTCCGTTTCGGGCAGGGCCTCCTCATGTGCATCCATGATTTCAGGTTCCTCAATAAGACCGGGTCTGTAACCTGTGGAATGTCAACAACAGCAGCAGGGGGCGCAGCTGCCCCACCTGTGACCTCAGCGTAAGACCTAGGACTGATCCTGGCCTTACAATCCCGATACTTATGGCCCTCCTCACCACAAGCATTACACATAACAGGATTTGTGCAGTCTTTTGCCATATGGCCGGAACCATTGCAATTCCTACAAGTTGGCATGTCCTTGCAACTATCCTGGGTATGCCCGAAATTTTTACACCTCCTGCAATACAGTGGGGCATCTGGAAAAAACAAAAAACACTATTTTTCCCAATTGAAAAATTAAGAGGGGGTAATGGATGCCTCCCGGGCCTTGGGGATCCATCCCAAATCTCACAAAAAATTTGTACTTCCCGGTCCAGAGCCCTTCTCCATTCAGGACCCTGTGGGAGTACTGAACATAAATGCAATGTCTTTTCAAAAATAAAGTAATGTCCTCCAGGGAAACAAAAGGGTTGTGCATGAAAACCACAAGTGGGATATCCCCTTGGAGTATAACACAGTAAAGGTAAGTCCTTCCAGCAAAGGATTTGCCACTCCATTTTTCAGGGCAGTAAACAAATTCTGGCAAGCCGCCATAGAAGATAGCACCAGCACATACCTGCCTTCCCTTCTGAACTCCTGCAGGCATATTATATCGGACTTCCGAATCTTCAGGATGTCATAAAACACCATGTTGACCAAATATCCCAGGGAAAAATGCAACTTCTTATCTTCAGCGATTTCAATCCGGAATCCATTTTTGACCCGGCTATCACCGGTCCCAGAGAATTGAAGTCGGACTCCCATCGTCCACAACTCCAAGGATCTTCTCCCTGAATCCTCCTGGCTATCTCCCTAAAGCAGCAACCGGCTTAAGCCACCGAAGTGGCGATGCCGGAAGGCCAAGAGACAGCACTCAAGGTATCCAGGCACCTTTGCACCTCGTCAGTGCAAAGCGGAGATCTGGTTTGGCTGTAGGTATTGAGATAGTGCGAGTCACAGACTCGATTGTCCCGAAGTAATATCGTCACTACTTGCGGATGATCAACATGCTAAGCATGCAGATGAGGAGACTGGCTATTATCCTAGGGCATGTGATAAGGCTCGTTAAAGGTTGACATTGACTTGTAGGATTGCTACCTTCCAAAAGGTGGCACTAGAGTTCTAGCTCTCTTCCTCTCTGAAGAGACAATTTGCATAATTAGCATATTTCCCAGAGGAGCATTGCGGCTTTAAGTCTCCTCATCTGCATGCTTAGCATGTTGATCTCCGCAAGGAGTGACGATATTTCTTGGACAATGGTCTGACGCCTCTCACACAGCCAAACCAGATCTCCGCTTTGCACTGACGAGGTGCAAAGTGTCCTGGATACCTTGAGTGCTGTCTCTTGGCCTTCCGGCATCGCCACTTCGGTGGCTTAAGCCGGTTGCTGCTTTAGGGAGATAGCCAGGAGGATTCAGGGAGAAGATCCTTGGAGTTGTGGACGATGGGAGTCCGACTTCAATTCTCTGGGACCGGTGATAGCCGGGTCAAAAATGGATTCCGGATTGAAATCGCTGAAGATAAGAAGTTGCATTTTTCCCTGGGATATTTGGTCAACATGGTGTTTTATGACATCCTGAAGATTCGGAAGTCCGATATAATATGCCTGCAGGAGTTCAGAAGGGAAGGCAGGTATGTGCTGGTGCTATCTTCTATGGCGGCTTGCCAGAATTTGTTTACTGCCCTGAAAAATGGAGTGGCAAATCCTTTGCTGGAAGGACTTACCTTTACTGTGTTATACTCCAAGGGGGATATCCCACTTGTGGTTTTCATGCACAACCCTTTTGTTTCCCTGGAGGACATTACTTTATTTTTGAAAAGACATTGCATTTATGTTCAGTACTCCCACAGGGTCCTGAATGGAGAAGGGCTCTGGACCGGGAAGTACAAATTTTTTGTGAGATTTGGGATGGATCCCCAAGGCCCGGGAGGCATCCATTACCCCCCTCTTAATTTTTCAATTGGGAAAAATAGTGTTTTTTTGTTTTTGCCAGATGCCCCACTGTATTGCAGGAGGTGTAAAAATTTCGGGCATACCCAGGATAGTTGCAAGGACATGCCAACTTGTAGGAATTGCAATGGTTCCGGCCATATGGCAAAAGACTGCACAAATCCTGTTATGTGTAATGCTTGTGGTGAGGAGGGCCATAAGTATCGGGATTGTAAGGCCAGGATCAGTCCTAGGTCTTACGCTGAGGTCACAGTGGGGCAGCTGCGCCCCCTGCTGCTGTTGTTGACATTCCACAGGTTACAGACCCGGATCTTATTGAGGAACCTGAAATCATGGATGCACATGAGGAGGCCCTGCCCGAAACGGAGACTCCCATCCCAGAGGTGGCAGGTTTGGAAATTGCTGAGGTTGAATGTGAGCTCCCTCATCAGTCTGATGTCTGTGGGGAGGGGGAGTTGGAGGGTTCTCTTGGTAATACCCCCAGTATATCTTGGTTAGCTACTGAGGAGGAGTTGACCAGTTGTGGAGATCAAGGTGACTTCACTCTTGCAAGGCCCTCTGAGGAGGAGGAGCCTGGAACTTCCTGTAAAAAGCCCAGAAGGATTGGGCGGACGCCGGTGAAGATTGTTTAAGTCCGGTGAGTGAACGTAGTTACCCTCAGAATGTCTTCTCTCCTGACACCAATGTTTTTTTAGGCATTCCCGCAGACGTAAACAGATTCGGGGAGTTGCAGTTCCAGATGGAAGACGAAAACGGCTGAAGAAGAAGTGGCCTGTTTGTCGTCATGTAAATAACACCATCATGTTATGGCTCCCCAAGCTGGTTGGGGCATTGCGTCCCTGAATGTCAGACAAATTAGATCTAAATCCAGGAGGGCAGTCGTCCTAGATTATATTAAACAGATGAATGCTCACATCTTTTGTCTTCAGGAATGTGGGATTGAGGACGCTCCAAGCGATAAGGACTGGCCTTACGGTCAGCATGTATGGTCTGGCTCATGTGTTAATAGGAATGATGGTGTAGGGATATTAATGGGTAACAGGGAGATTAGTTTAGATAGCTACACGGTGTAGAGGTGGGTAGATGTATAATTGCACATGTTAGCTATAGGGGTGGCGGGCTAGAATTATTAATGTGTACTGTCCATCAGGAAAGGATGGGAAAAAGGAGCGTCTGGCTCTTTTGGAAAAATTAAGTTTGTTTCTTCCAGGCAAAATGCCTACAGTTTTAGTTGGAGACTTAATTGCATCACAGAAGGGAATTGTGACATAACTGGTAAAAATTTATCCAATCTTATTTCTGATTTTTCCCTTCTAGATGCTGCTGCTCTGAAATTTGGCATCCCACCACTGCCAACATACCATGCTGATAGGGGTGGTATTGTATCCAGAATAGATAAAATGTTGTTTTCCAAAAATATGTTGTGTATGAATTTTGAACAAAATGCTGTACCTTTTTCTGATCATGAGTGTTTGAGAGGTGTGTTTAGTGCGATTGATGACCGTGTGTATGGTGGTGGGTTTGGAAGCTGAACGTTAGGTTGTTAGAAGATGAGGATGTGATGAATGAATTAAAAATAAAGTATAAAGAGTGGAGAGTATGTAAGAGGAATTTTGGTGGGTGCTGGAATGGTGGGACTGGGTTAAGGTGTGTTGCAAAAAATTCTTCAAAAAATGGGGCTATAAAAAAGCTGCTATTTATCGGGAAAGATTTTAATGATTTAAACAGGCGTATAGACTGGTTAAGGAAGTGTGGAGAAAGTGGGATGGATGTGTCTGATGAGCTGGCTGAGACAAAGAGTGAGTTAAAGCGTGTTATGGATGAGAAAGGAAGGAAATCATCTATCGCACCAAAATAGAACATCTTGAGAAAGATGAAAAGTGCACAAGGTTCTTTTTTAAGAAAATGAATGGGAGAAAGGTTGATATGGATAAAGTCCTGGATAGGAACGGTTTGTGTGTGTCAGGTGAGAATGTGATAAAGGAGGGAATAGGTTCTACAGCAAGTTATATGATAAAAAATGGATTGACTCTGGTCTTGTTTCAGAAGTGCTGAATGGGTTAGAAAAGCAAGTTGGGTAGTGAAGAATGTGATATTTTGAATGAGGAAGTGATTATGGATGAAGTAGAAAACGTGATGAAGAGTGCTAAAAAGAATAAGACACCAGGGAAAGACGGATTGCCGGTAGAATTCTATGTGAAAGCATGGGATTTCCTGGGTGCTGATTTGACTGAGATATGTAAGTACATGTGGGAGAATGGTAAGTTGTGTGAATCAATGAAGGAGGGGGTGGTTGTGCTTGTGTATAAGAAAGGTGAGAGAAAGTGTTTAGAGAATTGGAGACCTATAACGCTGCTGAATGCAGATTACAAAATCTATAGCAAATTGTTGGCGAATCGTATGCGTGAGGTGATTGTAATGTTGTGGATGAGGATCAGGTGTGTGCGGTGCCTGGGAGAAGTATGAGTGATAACTTATTGTTATTAAGGGATTTGATTGGGGACTGCATGGGAAGGAAACAGAAGTGTATGGTTCTGACAATTGATTTTGAGAAAGCGTTTGATAGGGTCTCGCATGTGTTTTTGTTTAAAGTTCTGGAGAGAATGGGATTTCCTAAAAAATTTGTGAATGGGTTAATGTCTTTGTATGATTGTGTGTCAAGCGAGTTTCTTGTTAATGGATGGTTGAGTGAGAAAGTGAATATTATGTCTGGTGTAAGGCAGGGGTGTCCCATGTCCCCTGTCTTATTTGTATGTGTGATTGAACCTTTGTTGTGCTTGGTGAGACGTGATAAAGTGGTGCGAGGTTTGTTGGTACCGGGGAGTGGTGGAAAGCATGTGAAAGTTCTTGGATATATGGATGATGTTGTGGTTGTGAGTGAAAGTGTTGCGTCTATGAGTAGAGTTAAGTTGCTTTTGGAGTTTTTCTGTGGTGCGTCTGGTTTTAGAGTGAATTGGAATAAATGTAGTTTTAAATGTTTTGGGGATGATGGGGTTAAAATGGAGGGGGTTAAATGTGAGGAGGGTGCTCTCAAAGTGCTGGGAGTATTATTTAATAAGGAGCTGGAAGGTAAGGAGAGCTGGGAGGAGTGTGGATTGCGCATAGAGCGTAAGTTAAATTTTTGGCGACTGAGAGACTTGACCTTGAGTGGTAAGATTTTGGTCATAAAAGCGGTGATTCTTCCGATTCTGCTTTTTATTGCAACAGTTTTTCCACCGTCTAATAGGAAAATAAAAAGAGTGGAAAAGTTAGTTTTTACTTTTTTCTGGAGTAGTAAAATAGAAAAACTTAAGAGAGAAAGTCTTTTTAAGGCATGTCACCATGGTGGCATGGCCTTTCCAAACATTGAGATTTTTCTGGGGCTTCAGTATATCAAAACGGTAGTTATTTTGTTGAATAAAGGAAATAAAGGAGCTTATATGGCAAGATATTCTGCTGGTTGGATGTTGTATGGCTTATGTTGGAGAAAGAGGGATGCTAGAGTGCCTGTTGCTTTCAAGTGTCCGGTCTGGTATGAGGTGATTGAAAAGTTTGTGAGGAAGCATGATTTACTGAGTGTGCCGATGAATGATTTTAGAATGGCTAAGAAGGTGATGAAAATAATACATAAGAATGATGTGGAGAGTAATATTGTGGGTTTGAGAGGGAATGAAGTCTCGGTTGCATGGAAGAGTTTGGGAACGCATGGGATGTCTAATAGACAAAGGGATATTGTATGGATGTCCTTGCACAATATTTTGCCTGTGCGACAGGTTCAGAAGAGACGAGGTCTGACCAGAACGGAAGTGTGCCGAGAGAAGGTTGTGGTGGATGTGAGACTGTGTGGCATACTATGTGGGACTGTGATTACGCGTACAGTGTGTGGAAGTGTGTAGGTGGGTTGTGTAAGGAATTAGCGGGGGTGAGTTTTATTGACTGGCGTGTTGCAATGTTTGGAATTGGTGCATGTGGTCGTGTGAAAAATAGAATCCTATGGTTAATTATGACTTGTGTGATGCAGAGTTTGTGGGATGTGAGGAATTTAGGAATTTTCAAAGAGAAGCATTTATCTGTGAATAAGTGTGTCGGGCTGATCCTTTCTAGATTATACTTGATTTATAAATTAGATAGTGAAGGCGGTGGTGGTTCTGATGCAGAGGGCGTTTGGAAATTTAAAAAATGGCAGCACTTGATCAAATATCAGTGAATTTTAGTGATGTTTATTGATGTTTATTACGTCTTTTGTGTATACCTTTAGTTTGTTATGCTGAATTAAATATGAACCATGATGATGAGAGTTGAAACAACGACGTTTAAGTTGATGAGCTTATATTGAGTTGTTTATAACTAACCTGAATGGTTTTAAAAAAAAAAAAAAAAAAAGGATACCTTGAGTGCTGTCTCTTGGCCTTCCGGCATCGCCACTTCGGTGGCTTAAGCCGGTTGCTGCTTTAGGGAGATAGCCAGGAGGATTCAGGGAGAAGATCCTTGGAGTTGTGGACGATGGGAGTCCGACTTCAATTCTCTGGGACCGGTGATAGCCGGGTCAAAAATGGAATCCGGATTGAAATCGCTGAAGATAAGAAGTTGCATTTTTCCCTGGGATATTTGGTCAACATGGTGTTTTATGACATCCTGAAGATTCGGAAGTCCGATATAATATGCCTGCAGGAGTTCAGAAGGGAAGGCAGGTATGTGCTGGTGCTATCTTCTATGGCGGCTTGCCAGAATTTGTTTACTGCCCTGAAAAATGGAGTGGCAAATCCTTTGCTGGAAGGACTTACCTTTACTGTGTTATACTCCAAGGGGGATATCCCACTTGTGGTTTTCATGCACAACCCTTTTGTTTCCCTGGAGGACATTACTTTATTTTTGAAAAGACATTGCATTTATGTTCAGTACTCCCACAGGGTCCTGAATGGAGAAGGGCTCTGGACCGGGAAGTACAAATTTTTTGTGAGATTTGGGATGGATCCCCAAGGCCCGGGAGGCATCCATTACCCCCTCTTAATTTTTCAATTGGGAAAAATAGTGTTTTTTTGTTTTTTGCCAGATGCCCCACTGTATTGCAGGAGGTGTAAAAATTTCGGGCATACCCAGGATAGTTGCAAGGACATGCCAACTTGTAGGAATTGCAATGGTTCCGGCCATATGGCAAAAGACTGCACAAATCCTGTTATGTGTAATGCTTGTGGTGAGGAGGGCCATAAGTATCGGGATTGTAAGGCCAGGATCAGTCCTAGGTCTTACGCTGAGGTCACAGGTGGGGCAGCTGCGCCCCCTGCTGCTGTTGTTGACATTCCACAGGTTACAGACCCGGATCTTATTGAGGAACCTGAAATCATGGATGCACATGAGGAGGCCCTGCCCGAAACGGAGACTCCCATCCCAGAGGTGGCAGGTTTGGAAATTGCTGAGGTTGAATGTGAGCTCCCTCATCAGTCTGATGTCTGTGGGGAGGGGGAGTTGGAGGGTTCTCTTGGTAATACCCCCAGTATATCTTGGTTAGCTACTGAGGAGGAGTTGACCAGTTGTGGAGATCAAGGTGACTTCACTCTTGCAAGGCCCTCTGAGGAGGAGGAGCCTGGAACTTCCTGTAAAAAGCCCAGAAGGATTGGGCGGACGCCGGTGAAGATTGTTTAAGTCCGGTGAGTGAACGTAGTTACCCTCAGAATGTCTTCGCTCCTGACACCAATGTTTTTTTAGGCATTCCCGCAGACGTAAACAGATTCGGGGAGTTGCAGTTCCAGATGGAAGACGAAAACGGCTGAAGAAGAAGTGGCCTGTTTGTCGTCATGTAAATAACACCATCATGTTATGGCTCCCCAAGCTGGTTGGGGCATTGCGTCCCTGAATGTCAGACAAATTAGATCTAAATCCAGGAGGGCAGTCGTCCTAGATTATATTAAACAGATGAATGCTCACATCTTTTGTCTTCAGGAATGTGGGATTGAGGACGCTCCAAGCGATAAGGACTGGCCTTACGGTCAGCATGTATGGTCTGGCTCATGTGTTAATAGGAATGATGGTGTAGGGATATTAATGGGTAACAGGGAGATTAGTTTAGATAGCTACACGGTGGTAGAGGTGGGTAGATGTATAATTGCACATGTTAGCTATAGGGGGTGGCGGGCTAGAATTATTAATGTGTACTGTCCATCAGGAAAGGATGGGAAAAAGGAGCGTCTGGCTCTTTTGGAAAAATTAAGTTTGTTTCTTCCAGGCAAAATGCCTACAGTTTTAGTTGGAGACTTTAATTGCATCACAGAAGGGAATTGTGACATAACTGGTAAAAATTTATCCAATCTTATTTCTGATTTTTCCCTTCTAGATGCTGCTGCTCTGAAATTTGGCATCCCACCACCGCCAACATACCATGCTGATAGGGGTGGTATTGTATCCAGAATAGATAAAATGTTGTTTTCCAAAAATATGTTGTGTATGAATTTTGAACAAAATGCTGTACCTTTTTCTGATCATGAGTGTTTGAGAGGTGTGTTTAGTGCGATTGATGACCGTGTGTATGGTGGTGGGGTTTGGAAGCTGAACGTTAGGTTGTTAGAAGATGAGGATGTGATGAATGAATTAAAAATAAAGTATAAAGAGTGGAGAGTATGTAAGAGGAATTTTGCGTGGTGCTGGAATGGTGGGACTGGGTTAAGGTGTGTTGCAAAAAATTCTTCAAAAAATGGGGCTATAAAAAAGCTGCTATTTATCGGGAAAGATTTAATGATTTAAACAGGCGTATAGACTGGTTAAGGAAGTGTGGAGAAAGTGGGATGGATGTGTCTGATGAGCTGGCTGAGACAAAGAGTGAGTTAAGCGTGTTATGGATGAGAAAGGGAAGGAAATCATCTATCGCACCAAAATAGAACATCTTGAGAAAGATGAAAAGTGCACAAGGTTCTTTTTTAAGAAAATGAATGGGAGAAAGGTTGATATGGATAAAGTCCTGGATAGGAACGGTTTGTGTGTGTCAGGTGAGAATGTGATAAAGGAGGCGAATAGGTTCTACAGCAAGTTATATGATAAAAAATGGATTGACTCTGGTCTTGTTTCAGAAGTGCTGAATGGGTTAGAAAGCAAGTTGGGTAGTGAAGAATGTGATATTTTGAATGAGGAAGTGATTATGGATGAAGTAGAAAACGTGATGAAGAGTGCTAAAAAGAATAAGACACCAGGGAAAGACGGATTGCCGGTAGAATTCTATGTGAAAGCATGGGATTTCCTGGGTGCTGATTTGACTGAGATATGTAAGTACATGTGGGAGAATGGTAAGTTGTGTGAATCAATGAAGGAGGGGTGGTTGTGCTTGTGTATAAAAGGAAAGGTGAGAGAAAGTGTTTAGAGAATTGGAGACCTATAACGCTGCTGAATGCAGATTACAAAATATATAGCAAATTGTTGGCGAATCGTATGCGTGAGGTGATTGGTAGTGTTGTGGATGAGGATCAGGTGTGTGCGGTGCCTGGGAGAAGTATGAGTGATAACTTATTGTTATTAAGGGATTTGATTGGGGACTGCATGGGAAGGAAACAGAAGTGTATGGTTCTGACAATTGATTTTGAGAAAGCGTTTGATAGGGTCTCGCATGTGTTTTTGTTTAAAGTTCTGGAGAGAATGGGATTTCCTAAAAAATTTGTGAATGGGTTAATGTCTTTGTATGATTGTGTGTCAAGTGAGTTTCTTGTTAATGGATGGTTGAGTGAGAAAGTGAATATTATGTCTGGTGTAAGGCAGGGGTGTCCCATGTCCCCTGTCTTATTTGTATGTGTGATTGAACCTTTGTTGTGCTTGGTGAGACGTGATAAAGTGGTGCGAGGTTTGTTGGTACCGGGGAGTGGTGGAAAGCATGTGAAAGTTCTTGGATATATGGATGATGTTGTGGTTGTGAGTGAAAGTGTTGCGTCTATGAGTAGAGTTAAGTTGCTTTTGGAGTTTTTCTGTGGTGCGTCTGGTTTTAGAGTGAATTGGAATAAATGTAGTTTTAAATGTTTTGGGGATGATGGGGTTAAAATGGAGGGGGTTAAATGTGAGGAGGGTGCTCTCAAAGTGCTGGGAGTATTATTTAATAAGGAGCTGGAAGGTAAGGAGAGCTGGGAGGAGTGTGGATTGCGCATAGAGCGTAAGTTAAATTTTTGGCGACTGAGAGACTTGACCTTGAGTGGTAAGATTTTGGTCATAAAAGCGGTGATTCTTCCAATTCTGCTTTTTATTGCAACAGTTTTTCCACCGTCTAATAGGAAAATAAAAAGGGTGGAAAAGTTAGTTTTTACTTTTTTCTGGAGTAGTAAAATAGAAAAACTTAAGAGAGAAAGTCTTTTTAAGGCATGTCACCATGGTGGCATGGCCTTTCCAAACATTGAGATTTTTCTGGGGCTTCAGTATATCAAAACGGTAGTTATTTTGTTGAATAAAGGAAATAAAGGAGCTTATATGGCAAGATATTCTGCTGGTTGGATGTTGTATGGCTTGTGTTGGAGAAAGAGGGATGCTAGAGTGCCTGTTGCTTTCAAGTGTCCGGTCTGGTATGAGGTGATTGAAAAGTTTGTGAGGAAGCATGATTTACTGAGTGTGCCGATGAATGATTTTAGAATGGCTAAGAAGGTGATAAAATAATACATAAGAATGATGTGGAGAGTAATATTGTGGGTTTGAGAGGGAATGAAGTCTCGGTTGCATGGAAGAGTTTGGGAACGCATGGGATGTCTAATAGACAAAGGGATATTGTATGGATGTCCTTGCACAATATTTTGCCTGTGCGACAGGTTCAGAAGAGACGAGGTCTGACCAGAACGGAAGTGTGCCCGAGAGAAGGTTGTGGTGGATGTGAGACTGTGTGGCATACTATGTGGGACTGTGATTACGCGTACAGTGTGTGGAAGTGTGTAGGTGGGTTGTGTAAGGAATTAGCGGGGGTGAGTTTTATTGACTGGCGTGTTGCAATGTTTGGAATTGGTGCATGTGGTCGTGTGAAAAATAGAATCCTATGGTTAATTATGACTTGTGTGATGCAGAGTTTGTGGGATGTGAGAAATTTAGGAATTTTCAAAGAGAAGCATTTATCTGTGAATAAGTGTGTCGGGCTGATCCTTTCTAGATTATACTTGATTTATAAATTAGACAGTGAAGGCGGTGGTGGTTCTGATGCAGAGGGCGTTTGGAAATTTAAAAAATGGCAGCACTTGATCAAATATCAGTGAATTTTAGTGATGTTTATTGATGTTTATGACGTCTTTTGTGTATACCTTTAGTTTGTTATGCTGAATTAAATATGAACCATGATGATGAGAGTTGAAACAACGACGTTTAAGTTGATGAGCTTATATTGAGTTGTTTATAACTAACCTGAATGGTTTAAAAAAAAAAAAAAAAAGAAACACAGTGTCTGCAAATTGAGATTCTGGTTTGGCTATTATCCTAGGTCATGTGATAAGGCTCGTTAAAGGGTCGACATTGACTTGTAGGATTGCTACCTTCCAAAAGGTGGCACTAGAGTTCTAGCTCTCTTCCTCTCTGAAGAGACAATTTGCATAATTAGCATATTTCCCAGAGGAGCATTGCGGCTTTAAGTCTCCTCATCTGTTGATCTCCGCAAGGAGTGACGATATTTCTTGGACAATTTAGACGATGGAATCTTTAATTTAAGATTTCTGGTTGACAGCCAGACCATATCTCCTACCTTGAAAGCTGGTGCAGGTTTACAAAATTTATCTGCTGCTTTCTTGTACCTTTCCTGAGCCAATTCTAGATTTTCCTTTAGAAGATCCATATTCTTTTGTAAAGAAGTGATTCTTTCAGCCACTGCCGGCAAGGGCGTATCTATGGGAAATCGAGGAAGAATGTTAGGATGATAACCTAGATTGGAGTAAAAAGGAGACTGCTTAGTGGAGGCGCTCTGAGAGTTGTTTAAAGAGAACTCAGCCAGTGGAAGTAGATCCACCCAATCATCCTGTAGGTGGCAGATAAAACAGCGGAGATACTGCTCCAGGGTCTGATTGGTTCGTTCTGTCTGTCCATTAGTCTGGGGATGAAAAGCAGAAGAAAGGTTTACTTTAATGTCCAATGCTGCACAGAAATTTTGCCAAGACCTTGAAGTGAATTGCACCCCTCGATCCGAAATGACCTCATCCGGTACTCCATGTAAGCGAAACACATTCTTAATCATCAAGTCTGATGTCTGTTTTGCAGTGGGTAAGTCGACACAAGGGATAAAATGAGCTTCCTTTGTTAGACGGTCAACCACCACTAGAATGGTGTTCTTCCCTTGAGAGGTTGGTAACTCCACAATGAAGTCCATAGAAATGGATCCCCACGGGCGGGACGGGGTGGGAAGAGGTTGCAACAGACCAGTTGGTGAGGAGCGAGTTGTTTTGCATCTTGCACAGACTTCACATGAAGTGACATAGTTTAAGACATCTTTCCTGTAAGTGGGCCACCAACAGAAATGAGAAAGAAATTCTTGTGTCTTTAGAATTCCCCTATGCCCGGCTATCTTGGAATCGTGGATGAGTTGCAATACTCTCAATCTGACTGTTTCAGGTATATACAGACGTTGTTTCTGAATCCACACACCATTCTTAAAGACAAGACTTACGTCCCTTGGGGGTTGAGCCAAACAAAGAATCTGCATGGTATGCTTCCTTGATGTCCTTAAGTAGGTCTTGATTATGAATCACTCCCAGGAATCTAGAGTCAGGAAGAATAGTCTTAGGAGGAGTAAGTGGACGTGTCTCTGCTGAATGAATCCTAGAGAGTGCATCAGCCTTTCCATTGCGCGATCCTGGTCTATAAGAAATGACCAAAATTAAATTGGTTTAGGAAAAGATTCCAGCGAGCCTGGCGAGGAGTCAGGCACTTTGCCGACCTGATAAATTCAAGGTTACGATGGTCTGTCAGGACGACTATTTTGCTGTGCAGCTCCCCTGAAGAAGGTGTCCCATTCCTTGAAGGCGGCAATAATGGCCAACAATTCTCTATTGCCCACATCGTTGTTCCTTCTCAGCCGAAGACAACATGCTGGGAAAAGAAGGCACAGGGATGCAAGACATTCTTCTCACCTGTTTCTCTGAGAGAGTATAGCTCCAATGGCACAGTCTGAAGCATCCACCTCTATTATGAAGGCAAGCTCAGAGTTGGGATGTACTAAGATAGGTGCGGTGGTAAATTTATCCTTTAAACAGGAAAATGCTTCCTGAGCTTGCGGGGTCCAGGAGAACCTAGACTGTTTCCGGTTAAGTTGGGTGATAGGTGACACTACCTCAGAAAAATTCTTAATGAAACGTCTATAGAAGTTGGCAAACCCGATGAAACGCTGCACCTCCTTCACATTTCTAGGAATTGGCCAATCCTTGATGGCGTGGGTCTTGCTCCATCCATACTAATCCCTTGCGTAGATAGTACATACCCCAGAAAATTGAATTTCGGCCCTAATGGAATTCACATTTTTCAAGTTTGATGTAGAGATGGTTTTGGTCTTAGGCGTTCTAAGACCATTCCACATGTCCATGATGTTCCTCTGGTGGAGTTAAAAAAATTAAGAATATCATCCAGATAAATCACCACAAATGTATCTAGGAGATCCCTGAAGATATCATTCACGAAGTGTTGGAAAATGGCTGGGGCGGTACTCAGACCAAAAGGCATAACTAGATAATTCAAAGTGTCCATAGCGTGACCTGAAAGCAGTCTTCCATTCATCCCCAGGTCTAATACGGACCAAGTTATAGGCCCCACGGAGATCCAGTTTAGAGAAAATATTTTGGCATGCCGCACTCTCTCCAACAACTCAGGGGTTAAAGGCAATGGATAACGGTTTCTAATAGTAACCTTATTGAGTTCCCTATAAGTCTATGCAGGGTCTCAGAGATCCATCTTTCTTCTTCACAAAGAAGATGGGTGCACCTGCGGGAGATGAAGAGGGGCGTATGAAGCCCTTGGCTAAATTTTCGTCTATATAATCCTTCAAAGCTTTTAGCTCGGGACCCGCTAGGGGGTAGATCTTACCAAAAGGTATCTCGGCTCCAGGCAAATTTCAATTGGACAATCATATGGACGGTGAGGAGGAAGCTATCAGCGTTCTTCTTGTCACATAAATCCACATAGTCCCTGGTATACAGCTGTAGTTCAGGGACTGACATGGTTCCTTTAGGAACAAGGCAAGCTGAAACTCCTTGACCTCATCTGTTTTTCTTCCGGAAAGTGGGAATTCCTTGGTCCTCCCAGTTAATCGTAGGATTCTGCGCCTGCAGCCATGGTTAGCCCTAGAATAATGGAAAGTTTGGGGAGAAGAGATAAGCAAAAAAGACATTTTCTTCTGATGATCTTTACCCATAAGGACCCCAAAGGCTTTGTTTTCTTGATCCACTGGTCCAGAAGTCAGTAGAGAGCCAACCGCAGTCTCCATCGTACTGGAGTTAGGCCTTCTTCACTGAACTTATCCCCTGTTTCAGAGCACAGGTAGATATCCATAAAATTTCCACTTGCCCTGAGCGATCATAGCAGAGCTAGACACCCAGAACTGAGTCAACCCGAGTTTGATGGAAAGGAAAGCAATGAGAATTGTTTCTTTACAACTCAGCTGGGACACCGCTGAGAACCTTGAAAAATTGCAGCGTTTGTACCGTCATCGTCCCCAGAACTAACAGAGTTTAAGTCTGAGAAATCAAGATCTCTTGCAGCAAGATCTCTCGGAGCCTGAGGCTCGGACAATGACAGAGCTCCTCTCGCAACACTCACAGTGAATGACTGCTGCATAGTCTTACGAGAACGGCTGGGGCAGTTTATAATGAAGTGCCCTGACTTACCACAGTAGAAACATAGATTTTCCTTTATTAACGATTTTCTTTGCGTGCATCACTACCCGTCTTTGTAAAGAGTCCACCTGCATGGGTTCCGGTTCTGGTTCCCTTGTGATCCTACTCAAAGGTTCCTTAGCTGAGGAGGGAGGTAGTAAAAGGTTAGTTCGATTATTTTCGAACCAATCTCTCTTGTCTGCGTTCAGTTCAGACGAGCATCAATACGGATACAATAGTTATAAAGTCACCAACGCAGTGGGAGGGTCGGCACGAGCAAGTTCATCCTTAATCAGTGGAGTACAACCCTTTCCGAAAAATAATTTTTTAACGGAAGTTCCCAAGTGGATCAAGGCCCCAAACCCTGAAATCCAGGCATATCGGCTACGAACGCTTACCTTGGCGCAAAGTTAACATGGGCTTCGCTGTTGCACCTCGATTGGGGTCATCAAACACTCCCCATGGCTAAAAATAAAAGCTTAAGGGATTCAAACAATCACCTCAGTCTAAATCAGGGGTTTGCCCAACATCAAAGCCTTATGGTAAGCAACATGATTATGGAAGCCTTTGGATCGTTCAGTGGGAAATTGTGGAAGCATGTCAGGAAAAATAAATTGCATTGATTTAATAAATCCCCTGAATTTCTCACGTTTTACCGCCAAAACGAAAAGGAGGTAATTTGGGGATCCCAGAACTCGGGTTTTTGGCAGGCCTCAATCCTGGTCGCAATTCCTGGGTATTTTGTCCAAACACTTGCAAATTATGATTAGTGGGTCCCTGTAGGCTTGCAAAAGGGGTTTTTAAAGTCTTACATCGAAAAGATTGTATCAGTCACTCTGCAAAGTTCCTTTATGGGGCCTCCATCTACCAGAACTTTTAACCCCTTTTGACAAAAAGCCATTTTGCCGCTTAATGCAGGGCCAATTTTTACAATTCGGACCCTTCAACTTTGGGGTTTAATTGGAACGCTTTAACGAACCCAAACTGATTCGAGAATGTTTTTTCGTGAATTTTGTATTTTCACTTTTGTGGTAAAATTTTCTTTGATATGACTTTGGTTTATTTATGAAAAAAACGGAAAATAGGCAAAAAAATTTTGAAAATTTAACTATTTTCAAACTTTAAATTTTTATGCCCTAAATCAGAGAGATTTCCAAAATTTTTTTTAAAATAACATTTCCCCAATGTCCTATACATCACCACAATTTTGGGGCCCAAAAAAATTTTTTTTTGTTACGATGTTATAAGGGTTAAAAAATGACCAGCGATTTCTCATTTTAAAAACACCTTTTTTTATTTTAGGGACCACCCTCCCATTTGAAGTCACTTTGGGGTCTATATGATTAGAAAATAGCAAAATGCACCATTCTAAAAACTGCCCCATCAAGGGCCTAAAAAACCCACCAAAGTTTAAAACCCTTTACTGCTTCACAGGAACTGAAGCAAGGGGAAGGAAAAAAATTAACATTTAAATTTTTTTGCAAAAACTTTACTTCGGAACTATTTTTTTTATTTCAAACTGTTAAAAGAAAAAATGAACCACAAAATTTGTTTGCAATTTTCTCCCTGTTTTAAGCCGATACCCCAAAATGTGGGGGAAAACCCCCTTTTTGGGCGCCGGCAGAGGTTGAAAGGGAAGGAGCGCATTTGCCCTTTTTCAAACGCAGAATTGGCTGGCCGCCATTAGCGTTTTAGAGGCCCTGATGTGTCAAACAGTGGAAAACCCATCCCAAGTGACCCCATTTTGGAAACAAGCCCCTAAGGAACTTATCAATGTGTGGTGGTACTTTAAAACCCTCCAAGTGCTTCACGGGAATTTATAAAATAGAACATGAAAATAAAAAATCATATTTTTTCCACAAAAAACCGGGTCTGTTCACCCCAATTTTTTTCCCAGGGTAACAAACCCCAAAAGTTTTTGTGCAATTTGTCCTGGCATGCCGATACCCCATATGTGGGGGGTAAACCACTGTTTGGCGCACGGCAGGCTTGGAATGAAGGACGCCATTTGACTGTTTCAAACCAAAAAATTTGGGTGGAATTGAAATTGGACCCATTCGCTTTGGAGAGCCCCGATCCCCTAAACAGTTGAAATCCCCAAAATCACACCCCTTTTGGAAACGACCCCTAAGGAACTTATCTAGATGTGTTGGTGAGAAATTGGGAAACCCCCCAAATGCTTCACAAAAAATTAATAAACGAGAGCCGTGAAAATTTTTAAAAAAACATTTTTTTTTCAAAAAGATTCTTTAGCCCGCTATTTTTTTTATTTTCCCAAGGGTAAAGGAAATTGGACCCAAAAGTTGTTGTGCAATTTTTCCTAGTTCGCTGTTTTCCCCAATATGTGGGGGGAAAACCCCCTGTTTGGGCCATGGGAGTGTTTGAAGGGAAGGGCGCCATTTTGTAATGAGACTTTGATGGAATTTTTTGCGGGCGTCATGTTGTGTTTGCAGAGCCCTTGATGTAGCTAAACAGTAAAACCCCCTGCAAGTGACCCCCATTTTGAAAAACTAGACCCCCAAAAAGGGGCTTCTAGATGTTGTTTTACCTTTGAACCCCCAAGTGCTTCACGGAAATTTATAACCGGCCGTGAAAATGAAAAAATCATTTTTTTTCTCCAAAATTTTTTTTTTACCAGCTATTTTTATTTTCCCCAAGGTAACAAAGGGGAAAATTAGAATCCCAAAATCGTGGCAATTTGTCCGATACCTGATACCCCATATGTTGGGGTAAACCACTTTTGGCGCCCAGGGCCGGAAGGGAGGGGGGCGCTTTTGACTTTTGAAAGCCCCGTCGTGTTTGGAGCCCCCTGATGTTTCTAAACAGTGGAAACCCCCACAATTTGACCCCATTTTGGAAACTAGACCCCTTAAGGAATTTTCAAAAATTTGTGTGGTGAAAACTTTGAACCCCCAAGGGGTTTCAAAAAAAAAATTATAAACGCAGAGCCGTGAAAATAAAAAAAAATTTTTTTTTTCTCAAAAATGTTTTTTTTAGCCAGCTATTTTTTATTTTCCCCAAGGGTAACAGGAGAAATTAGAACCCCACAATTGGGTCAATTTGTCCTGATTCGCTGATACTGCTTATGTTGGGTAAACCACTTTTTTTGGGGGCGCCCCGGCAGGGTCGGAAGAGAGGGGGACATTTGCCCTTTTTGGGAAAGCCCGTGTGTTTGGAGACCCCCTGATGTGTTTTAAAAAAGGGAAACCCCCCCAATTACCCATTTGGAAAATTAACCCCTTAAGGAACTTACTAGATGTGGGTGACACTTTGAAACCCCAAGTCTTCACAAAATTTTTTAAGCAGAGCGTGAAAAAAAAAAATCTTTTTTTTCTCAAAAATGATTTTTGTAGCCATTTATTTTTTATTTTTCCCCAGGGTAACGGGAAAATTGAACCCCAAAATTGGTGTGCAATTGTCCTAAAGGACCTAAAAACCCATTGTTGGGGTAAACCCACGGGTTGGGCGCCCCGGCAGGGCTCGGAAGGGAGGGAGGGGAATTTCCCTTTTTTGAACGCCCGTCGTTTTTGGAGACCCCCTGAATGTGCCTAAAAGTGGAAATCCCTCAATTCTAGCTAACCCTAACCCAACACACCCCAACCCTTTAACCCAACCCTAAACCAACCTAAATCCCAACCAATTGTAACCCTAACCTTAATTGTAACCCCAAACTCTAATGTAACCCTAACCCAAAATTTTAACCTACCCTTATTTAATTGAAAACTTAACCCTAATTTTAACCCAAAATTATAACCCTAACCCTAAGGGCTAGGTTCATTTCGCTTTTTTAACCACCCGTTCAACCATAGCGGACGGTGGGAAACGGTAAAGCAAACGCGATCGCTTTTATGCAATACCCGTTTTAGAGCAGAGGAATTCGCAGAGGGATTCATCGGCGTTAGCGGTGAGGGGGCCCAGACGCTGCAGCCCGCGTTCCGGGCTCCGTCACTGAATGATGGCACGTGGGGCAAACGAAATCCCGTTTTTCGGAATGCGTCGCGATGCCCTCAAATGGGGGGTAAAAAATGGCAGCGTTAAACCGGACTGCGTTAAAACCGCGTTATACCACTTTGAAAAACCAGTCCGTCTAAGGAACCCCATAACGCATTATGTACCCAGTTAAACCCAAACGCAAAATTTAACCCAAACCCAATGTACCCAACCTAATTATACCAACCCTAATTAAAACCCAAACCCTAATTATAACCCAAACCCTAACGGGAAAAATGAAAATAAATTAATTTCTATTTTTTTTATTTTGCCCCCTAACTAAGGGGGTGATAAATGGGGGGGTTTGTACTGTTTTTTTTTTTTTTTTTTGATCACGTGATAGTTTATCCCCATAATCAAAATGACTTTCGGGAAATGAAGAAATAAATTTTTGAATCTGCCGCCAAGCAGATCGGGGCCCATTCCTGCGCATGCGCCGCCATTTTTTTTTGAGGAAGAAGACCCGGGAACCGGGGGCCTGCGGGAGGACGGAGGACAGGTAAGAAAAGGGGGGGCGATTGGGGGACCGGGGGGACCCTCTTTTTCCCCCTGTTGTGCGATCACATCAGAGGGGAGAGAAATCATTTTTTTTTTTTTTTTTTTTTTGCGATGCATCTACTTGCATAGATGCGGTCGCAACCCACCGGGTCGGTAATACCGACCCGGGAAACATGTTCTCTGGGGTCTCGGCTTTCCCCCGGTAGCCGAGCCCCAAAAAATTTGCCCATCCCCCCAAGGACACAGCGGGCACAAGGGGGGGGGCGCCCCTGAGCAAGGGGCCCGCCATTTCTTCATCGCGCCGGCCCCGGGGGACCCGGGGGGCCCGGGGCCACTACAGGACCTCGGGGGCCACATGGGGGTCCCCGGGGACCCTTTTTCTCCTGTCCTTGATGTCCGATGACATCAGAGGACAGAGAAATTAAATGGCCAACTTTTTTTTTTTTTTTTTTTGTTGCAGTCGCAGTTATAGGGTTAATAACGGCGATCCCCCAACATCGGGTCGGTAAAAACCGACCTGATTCATGTTCTCTGGGGTCTCGGCTACCCCCGGAAACCGAGACCCCGGAGAAAATGCACCCTCTGGGGGCGTATTCCTTTTTCCCAGGGGGCCCGTTAATTAACGGCGGTGGTTTAAGTCCCTTATGGGCCGCCGTTAAAACGTATCGGCGGTCGTTAGGGGTTAAGGCGAAGTGCTGGAAGGGGGAAAGGAAAAAAAAAAAAACAAAAAAAAACAATAGTGTTTACCTTTTGGTAACACTCCAAGTTTAAAATTTTAAGGGAATCGCCACCGGGAATGGTTGTGAGAATACAACCACTGTCATCACATAAGGTTTTAAACGGAATCTGTATCCACAGTCACAGCGACACGGCTTTCCCAGACCCAGCAACACTAAAAATTGTCTCCGAATCTTGTCTTTTAAAAGGGTACAGTTCCTATACTCTTGTGTTTTTTGGGTCGAGGAAACACAGGAGACAAAGGTTTGAAATAAATGGACTGTTTACTTAATACAACATGCTGAAAAGTTCACACGTTTGCAGGAACACGACAGGAGACAAAAGCAGGCCATTTAACTTCAAGAAACTACAATAAATCTCCCAAAGCAGGTTCAGGATCTTTTTCTTTACCGTAATTCCTCTGCAACATGGATTCACCAAACAGCAGGTTTTCCAGGCCAAAGTTGTTCCCAAGGTTTCCTCAGTAGGGAATAGCCTGGGTACAAGTCCAAGGCTTCCAGGAGTGGTCAAGAACTGCTGAGGTTGATTCAGGAGAAACTGATTTTTTCCGCTGAGGCCTTTAAGAACCCAAAGAGGGAGAATCAGGGCGGGAAATAAAAAACTGGAAACTCCATATTAACTGGGGGGAAGAGTGCAAAAAACAGAAAGAAAAAATGGCCGCGGAAAAAAGATTTTTCAAGGAACATTAAACAAGACAAAGAACCTACAGGGACATAAAAGAATGGAACACTGAGAAGACAAACTGAATGGTACCAACGGGAAAAGGTAAAATGTTTTTAGGAATCTGGGGAATCAACTCTTGGTTGATAGCCCCCTAGACATGGGTCATTTGGGATTTACCTTTTTGGAGGGAGCCACTTTTCCCTACCCCACTCCTTAAAATCCTCCCCCTCCCCTCCCACTTTACTTTTTTTTTTTTCCTTCTTTCCCCCCTTGTTTTTCTCTAGTTCTTTTCTTTTGAAAAGACTAGAGTCTTAGTCGGGTTTACCTTCTTCTTTAAAAGTATAAACAAAGTAATAATGATGTTAATTGCCTCATGACAAACCCTCAGGTGCTCTTTCCAAATTTGTTTTATATGAAGGGACTTTCGGGGGAAAAAAGGTTATAGTTGCTATAAAATTTTTTTTTTTGCTTGTGATAGTTGAAGAGGTAAGTTCTTTCTCTTCCAGTTATTAATGATTGATGTCATAAAACCTAAAAAAACCTTGTTTTGGGCCAAAAAAAAAAAAATCCCTCTCCTGGTGGGCACTCCCTTCTCTCTGGCCCTCCCCCGTTGCCTTTCTTCCATTTCCTGCACTGGATTTTCAGGCAGGGGCCCCACAGCCGTAAACACTTCGCGCTCTCTGACTGAAGTCCCCTGTCGGGAAACCCCGGAAGATGTCCCCGGGGGTGGGAGCAGGGAGAGGAAAAGTATTGCAAGTGCTGGGGCCCCTGAGGAAGCCGGGGGGCCCACTCGCGGTGCCGGCCTGGACGGGCCCCCATGGGGACGACGGTTCTTGATGGCGAGAGGGCCCTCCCATCTGCTCAGGCACTTGCCGAGTGTCCCCGGTGGTGACGCCGGCACGGGGGAGGGGTACACCCCCCTTTAGAGAGGTGGAAAAATGCCATTTGTTGAGGTGTAGCTGGGTTTTTCAGCAGCTTCAAATGGAGGAATTGGAGAAGTCGAAGGAAGAGAAAGGGGAAAAAACGAGCCATTTTGCTGGCAACCTATGTGTCATCAGGGAAGGTGGTACAAAATTTCCCTTTGAAAAAACCCGGCAGGTTCTTTTATTGAAGGTGAGTTTACCACATTTTTGGGTCGACAGCCAGGTCCTTCTTTTGTCCAGGATTGACCAGCACACGAAGGACTCTTTTCTGATGCACACAAAAAGCAGGGCAAGCGAGCTCTTAAGGAAAATTGTGCCAATTCAGGCCAGGTGTCCAGTAAAGGCCCATGTCAAAGGGGAATAACTGTGAGGGAAACATCGAAGGGGAGGAGAGGTAATTTTGAACCATAGTTGAAACGCTGTCTCCTGTCTGTTGCAATCGATTTAAATTTTTAACAGTCATGGAGCGGTACTCGAGAAAAGCCAAACCCCGGGCAAAAACCCTTGGGGCTCCAACGCCACTTCAGTTTTTAAGAACCACGAACCCCCTTCTTTTTGGGCTCGTACGGTTCGTGGTAGAACCGGGACCGTGCTTTTGTGTGGGAATCCCCCCCAACAAACGGTTTAACCGGGGTTTCTTGTTTTTTTGAAAAAATTTTGCTCTGGGGTTTTCCTGTGGCAGGGTTTCCCGTAATTTCCCCCATAGAGTGGATCGAGGGCGGGGCCCAAAATAGTCGTTTTCCTTCTTTTTTTTGGGAATGCAGGGGGGCCCCTTTTTTGGATCCGCAATCACACATGGGGGACTGTTCGGTGTAAAAAGTTTAAATTCCAGTGGGGGTGGAGGAGCACTTTCTCCAAAAACCAACCCCTAGTCACACACAAACCCTGCCCCGACCTTGGAAACCCCAAAATTTTCTCTTTCCCGCTGAGAAGCATCCTCCTCCCCAAAATAATCATCTCCCTCCTTTTTCCCCCCCTTTTCCCCTTTTCCCCCCCCCCCGTCCAGGAAAGTTTCCCCGGGAGGGGAATGGCTGCCCCTCCAAGGCTTCCCCCCCTCCTCTTCCTCCCCCGGGGGCAGACGCCCCAAAACCCTTAAAATGCGTCAAAGTTTTTTGAGCAGACGCATAAGTGGGGGGCTCACGCTTATGTTTTGGGTCGCTGCGCTTACCCCCCCCGTGCATTCCTCAAAAAAACTGAAGGACTTTAAAAGGGGGTTTTTCCCAAATTTGACCCCTGCACCCCCCAAAAACCCCTTTTTCCCTCAAACTGCCAGCCCATTTTTTCCCCCCCCCAAAGCTTTTACACCTGCCTCTGTTCGCACAGCCTCTCCCCCCCTGTGAAAGGTGGAGTTTCACCTTGTTGCTTTCCCCATGATTAGGGGGGTGCTTGGGGGGGTGGAGCGTTTTGGCGCCCTTCATAGACGGGGTCTCCCGGGGGAGCGCGGATGTGCGAGCCAGTCCTTGCACCTTTTTGGAGCAGGGGGGGAAAACCCCGGAAAATTTTTTAAAAGAAAAAAATTTCCCCCGGGGGTCAAGGGGTGACCCCGGCAAGGAAAAGGGGCCCGAGTTTTGCCAGGGCCCCATGGCCCCCCAAAAAAAATTTTAACTGTTATCACTGACTACCTTCCCCGGCTCAAAAATTAGACTGCCCCCCCCCTGCCAGTTTCTCGCTGCAAATTTGGGCCCCGCACCTCGCGGTTTTTTTTCCCTTTTTTGTTGCCCAAAGCCCAACTTTTAAAAAAAGGGGCCGGACGCTTGCCAAAACTTTTTCGATGGGTGACACCTCTTTTCAAAAACGGGGAGTGCAGAGGGAAAAAGCTCGTGCGACTGCGCTTGTCGACAGCTTTCCCCTTCTGGAGGAGGGGGGGGAGGGCCCCAAGCCTACAGCCAACTTTCCCCTTTTCTGGGGGTGGGGAGCATTTTCCCCCTCCCCCCTTTTTCCCCCCGGGGGGCCCCGCACCCAAAACCCAAAAAAACCCGTGCGCATTTTATGGAACGTAATCCCCCCGGCCATCCCAAACCCCGCCCATGCATCGTTGTGAGGTGCACCTTTCCCCTCACTGATTTTTTGGGGTGCAGGGGCAATGCGGTTTTACATGCAGGTTGGGGCCCCGGGTTTTGGTTTTCTAGAAAAAATGCCCGACTGGGTGGGTTTTTTTGTGGGGTTTTCACCCCTGGGGCCTGAGCTCTCGGAACACTGCGTTTCAACCAAAAGATTAGTTTTTTGGAATGTAGACATTAAAAACCAAAGTACGCGGATGAGGGAAAAAATTTTTATTGCCCCAAATCAGAGTGTTGCTAGGGTGAGCTGGCCCCTTAGAGCTTTTTTGGGGGGGAATTGCAGTGGCCCCTGGAGACTAAAAGGGGGTTTGGGATGGTGATGGGGGTGGTGGGGGGGTTTTCCTTTTTTTCCCCTTGGTTGCAAAAAAAAATTTGTTTCCCCCGACTGCTTTCCCCTTCAACGACCCCTCACATTTTTTTGCTGGTGGTTTTACCCTCAAAATTTCTTGCTGGTGGGGTGCAAAAATGGGGTTTTTGTGGGGGAAAAAAAAGTAGCGTTGCTGGCTCCCTTTTGTGGGGCCCGGTGCATACGTGCAAAATGAGGTTTTGTAGTCCCCCGCTTGAATTTTCAGGGGTTAAAAAAGTCAAAAATGAAACTTTTTTTTTTTTTTTTTTAAAGGGTTTTTGGCTGTAGGGCCCCCAAAACCGAAAATTTTCGATGTCGATCCCCGCGCGGATCCTCCTCCCCTTCTGACCCTTTTTCCGGGGCCCCAAAAATTCCCCCCCAAGGACCCAAACCCCGGGCAAAAAACGGGGCACCCAAAACACCTCCTCTTAAATTTTATTTAACCCCCCCCGTGTCACCGTTTTTAAGGGGTAAGTATGGGGGAAAGGGCACCTGATTTTTATCGGGGGCATTTTGAAACTTCAGAAGGGGCATAGAGTGGAGGCTGTTGGGGAAATTTTAAGCCAAAAAACCCTTTTTCCCGTTTCTCTGGTTTAAAAAAGGGTTTTTCCTACCCCCCAAAAAAAGGGAGCCTCCCGGGGCCTTTTTTTTGGAAAAACCAGCGATGATGAGGTCAACCCCCTCACCCCTTGGTTTTTTTGGGGCTTTTGGCACTACCAGCAGATCAGCCCCCCACCATTAGTACCCCTGGCCCCCCCCACCCCCGCCAGCCTCTTCCCCCAAAGGCTTTCATTTTTTTGGAAAAAAAACCCAAAAAAAGCCATCAAAATAGGGTTTTCTGTATTAGAAGCGTACAGCTGAATTTTGGGAAGGGGGGGGAAAAAAAATATTTTATTTTCCAGAGTCACACACAGACGCTCCCCCCAGTTTTTGGGTTTTTACCAGAATATAAAAAGTTTGGAAAAAAAAGGGACTGATTTAAAAACGACACTGTATACAGTGTTTGGGGGGAAAATTTTAAATCTCCCCATATATTTCCGGATTACACCCCCGGGGGGGTCCCGGCTCGTATCGATTTGGGCCCCCATTTTTAAAAAACAAAAAAAAGGGTACTGTAATGAAAAGCGTACAGCTGTATACATGTATGGGGGAAATTTTAAATCTCCGTTTAATAATTTCAGTTTTCCCACCCCCCCCCCCGCTCTTCATATGAATTTACCCCTTTAAAAAAAAGCAAAAAAAACTGTACTTATCAGAAAACCCCGGGGAAAATTTTTTTAGGGTTAAATTTTAATTTTTGTATAAATTTCCAGTGTCACTTTTCAAAAAGCTCTCTCAGTATGGATTTGGGGCCCGAATTTTAAAAAAAAAAAAAAAAAGGGGACTGTATCAAAGCGTACAGCTTTAAAAAAGGTAGGGAAAATTGAAATTCCGTATAAAAACCACACCCCATTTTTCCCCATGTATTTGTCCTGATACCAGCGGTACATGGTAGTGGTGGGGAGCGAAAAACTCTATTTTAAGGTGTAGGAAAAAAAAAACCCCCGGTAACTGTCAGAAAAAAAAGTAATAAAATTTTAGGGCTGTGTAAAAAGGTTGCCGCATGTAATCCCTATACAGCTAGGGCGCCCCAAAAACCAGCGCTGCTGCACTCAAAAAAAAACCTCCCCTTTGACTGGCAGGCAAACCCCAAAAACCAGCGGCTGCACACAAGAAAATCCTCCCCCCTACTGCCACTAACTGGTTTTAAAAACAATTTTTATCAGCACAAAAACTTTTAAAAACCCCTTTCTTTCGCCCCCAAATCTCTCCCTGGATAAAACGTCAGAAACCCCCCTATGTTTAAATCGGCAAAAAGTAAAAAGGGGTGAGGTCGGGTTTTATAGCCCTATGACGCCCCCCCCAAAGCAAGGGGCCCAACACTGCAATGCCCCGTAAGATGGTTGTGGACGCTGCCCAAAATTTTTCTCATTGCCCCGTGTAAATCCTTGCTCATTGGCTGAAAAAGGGGCCTGCAAGCATTAGGGAAAACCCCCTTTTGGGCTTGGGGGCCCCGACCGCATGGTCGACTTAAAAATTTTTGGGCGGGGGTTTACGCGGCGAAACCCGACTGGGGGAACACGGTACCAAAACCCAACTTTTTTTTTTATCAAAATTGGGGGTTTACATAGTGGAAGGGGCCCTTTTAATTTTCCCCCCCTTTTAAAATTTTTTTTGTGGTGAAATTTATGCCACTTGTTGTGGTGTCTTCCAGTAATTTTTGGAAATATGAACACTACTGGTTGAATGTCCATCTGCTGGATTGGGCATAGTGGAAGACCTGTAGTTCCCTATCTACTATTTCTACTGTTGTGAATTCATGCCACTTTTGTGGTGTCTGACAGTAATTTTGGAAATGTAAACACTCCTGGTTGGGTGTCCTTCATGCCTGTTGCCTGTAGCAGTAGGTCTCCGAGACCGTCAGGCATCCACTCTCTTGGACTCAACTACCCGTGTTACTATCCTTAAATTTTTCTTACAATGGTATCTACAAAACTTATGTTTGTGCCACCTGATTGTGGCTCAGCATGAAAGCAGGTAGAGGTGTGCATATGGTATAAGGGCTCCCAGCAAAGGAGGCCTACACCGATCCCACACCTAACTCATCTTACTGTGACGTTCAATTGAAATCTGTAAATGCTGTCCCAGACCCCAATACCTCATGCCTGGCTGATTGCTGCAGTGCCATGCTACAATTTGTACTGTTGGTTAATTGAGGCCACTTTCCTTGTTTCTGTCCCTCATTTGATGTGTTTTGGCAGCATTTGGGGTTGTTTTAAAGTGTTGTGCATGTGTTTGTTTTTGCCTCCCATTGACATGAAAGGCTTTCGGTTATGTTCGGCGAATATTCGACAAATTAATTAGAGAATATTGTAAACTCGGCGATCGTTATCCGAACCAAACATTCGCTCATATTCGCTCATCTCTAATTATAAGGGTTAATAGTTGACAAGCGAGTTCTCCTTCTCAACATAATTTGCAAAACCATTTTTTTAGGGACCACCTCACATTTGAAGTAACTTTGAGGGGTTCAAATGATAGAAAATACCCAAAGAGACACCATTCTAAAAACTGTACCCCTCAATGTGCTAAAAACCACATTTAAGAAGTTCATAACACTTCAGGTGCTTCACAGGATTTTTTAGAATGTGGAAAAAAATTAACTTTTTTGGAAAAAAAAAATTTTTTTAGACCAAAATTTTTTTATTTTCACAAGGGTAACAGGAAAAAATGGATCCAAAAATGTATTGTGCAATTTCTCCTAAACATGCTGATACCAATATGTGGGGAAAAATCACTCTTTGGGCTCACGACAGAGCTTGGAAGGGAAGGAGCGCTATTTGACTTTTTGAATGCAAAATTTGCTGGAACAATTGGGGGACACCATGTCTCATTTGGAGAGTCCCTGATGTGCCTAAACAGTGAAATCCCACACAAGTGACACCATTTTGCAAACTAGACCCCTCAGGGAACTGAACTAGTTGTGTGGTGAGCACATTGACCACTCAGGTGCTTCACAGAAGTTTAGAACGTTGAACCATGAAAATAAAAAAAATCATATTTTCCCCACAAAAATTTTATTTTAGCCCCAAATATTGCATTTTCATAAGGTAAACAGGATAAATTTCACCATATAATTTGCGGTGCAATTTCTTCTGAGTACGCTGATACCCAATATGAGGGAGAAAACTACTTTTTGGGTGCACGACAGGGCTCCAAAGGGAAAGAGCGTCATTTGACCTTTTCAATGTAACATTTCCTGAAAACATTAGCGGACGCCATATCCCATTTGGAAAGCTCCTGATGTGCCTAAACAGTGGAAACTCCCCAGAAGTGACCCCATTTTGGAAACTAGACCCCTCAATGATTGTATTTAGATGTGTGGTGAGCACTTGAATCACCTGGTGCTTCACAGAAGTTTAGAACATTGAACCGTAAAAATAAAAAAATCATATTTTCTCCACAAAAATGTTATTTTAGAACCAGTACAATTTGTTGTGCAATTTCTCCTGAGTATGCCAATACCCCATATGAGGGAAAAACTACGGTTTGGGTGCACGGTAGGGCACGGAAGGAAGGAACGTCATTTGACTTTTTGAATGTAACATTTGCTGGAATCATTAGCAAATGCCATATCCTGTTTGAATAGCCCCTGATGTTCCTAAACAATGGAAACCTCCAACATGTTACCTCATTTTGAAAACTAAACCCTAAATGTATGTATTTCGATGTGTACAGTCATGGCCAAAAGTTTTGAGAATGACACAAATATTAATTTTTACAAAGTCTACTGCTTCACTTTTTCTAATGGCAATTTGCATATACTCCAGAATGTTATAAAGAGTGATCAGCTTAACAGCAATTACTTGCAAAGTCAATATTTGGCTAGAAAATGAACTTTATCCCCCAAAACACATTTCAACATCATTGCAGCCCTGCCTTAAAAGGACCAGCTAACCTCTTTTCAGTGATTGCTCCATTAACACAGGTGTGGGTGTTGATGAGGACATGGCTGGGGATCAATCTGTCATGATTAAGTAAGAATGACACCACTGGACACTTTAAAAGGAGGCTGGTGCTTGGCATCATTGTTTCTCTTCTGTTAACCATGGTTATCTCTAAAGAAACACGTGCAGTCATCATTGCAATGCACAAAAATGGCCTAACAGGGAAGAGTATCGCAGCTAGAAAGATTGCACCTCAGTCAACAATCTATCGCATCATCAAGAACTTCAAGGAGAGAGATTCCATTGTTGCCAAAAAGGCTCCAGGGCGCCCAAGAAAGACCAGCAAGCACCAGGACCATCTCTTAAAAGTGTTTCAGCTGCGGGATCGGGCTACCAGCAGTGCAGAGCTTGCTCCGGAATGGCAGCAGGCAGGTGTGAGTGCATCTGCACGCACTGTGAGGCGGAGACTCTTGGAGCAAGGCCTGGTCTCAAGGAGGGCAGCAAAGAAGCCACTTCTCTCCAGAAAAAACATCATGGACAGACTGATATTCTGCAAAAGGTACAGGCAGTGGACTGCTGAGGACTGGGGTAAAGTTATTTTCTCTGATGAATCCCCTTTTCGATTGTTTGGGACATCAGGAAAACGCCTCATTCGGAGAAGACAAGGTGAGCGCTACCACCAGTCTTGTCTCATGCCAACTGTTAAGCATCCTGAAACCATTCATGTGTGGGGTTGCTTCTCAACCAAGGGAATCTGCTCTCTCACAGTCTTGCCTAAAACCACAGCCATGAATAAAGAATGGTACCAGAATGTCCTCCAAGAGCAACTTCTCCCAACCCTCCAAGAGCAGTTTGGCGATCAACAATGCCTTTTCCAGCATGATGGAGCACCTTGCCATAAAGCAAAGGTGATAACTAAATGGCTCACAGAACAAAACATAGAGATTTTGGGTCCATGGCCTGGAAACTCCCCAGATCTTAATCCCATTGAGAACTTGTGGTCAATCATCAAGAGACGGGTGGACAAACAAAAACCTAAAAATTCGGACAAAATGAAAGCATTGATTGTGCAAGAATGGACTGCTATCAGTCAGGATTTGGTTCAGAAGTTGATTGAGAGCATGCCAGGGAGAATTGCAGAGGTCCTGAAGAAGAAGGGTCAACACTGCAAATATTGACTTGCTGCATTAACTCATTCTAACTGTCAATATAAGCTTTTGTTACTCATATGTTTGCAATTATATTTCTGTCTGTGATAAAAACATCTGTCAAACACACATATAAACACCAGAGGGCAGCAGATCATGTGAAAATATAATATTTGTGTCATTCTCAAAACTTTTGGCCATGACTGTAGTGAACACTTTGATCCCCCAGGTACTTCACAGAGGTTTATAACAATGAGCTGTGAAAATAAAAGAATTACTATTTCCTTACAAAAAAGTTATTTTAGTTCCAAATTTTGCATTTTCATAAGGGTAACATGAGAATTTGCACCATACAATTTGTCGTGCAATTTTTCCTGAGTACGCCGATACACCATATGTGAGGGAATACTGCTTTTGAGGTACAGTGCACAGCTCAGAAGGGAAGTGGTGCCATATTGTAGTTCAGATTTTGCTGGAATGGTTTGAGGGTGCCATGTCATCTTTGCAGAGCCACTGAAGTGCCCTAACAACAGAACCCTCTCATATGTGTCCTCATTTTACAAACTACACTTCCCAATGAATTAATCTAGGGGTGCAGTGATCATATTGACACCACATGTGCCTCACATAATTTTATACCATTGAGCTGTGAAGAAAGAATAAATTACATTTTTACCTCTAAAATGTTATTTTAGCACCAAGTTTTTCATTTTGCTAAGGGCAAACAGGATTTTTTTTTACAACAAACTGAAGTTCATTTTTTCCTGAGTGCACCAATACCCTATGTGTAATCGGGAAATATTTTTCAGGCACAGTACAAAGCTCAGAAGGGAAGGAGCGCCATACTATAGTGCAGATTTTGCCGTTATGGTTTGCGGGTGCCCTGACCCACTTGGGAGAGCTCCTGAGTTGACAGAGCAGCAGAACCCCACATAAGTGACCCCATTTTACACACTAGACCTCTCTATGAATTCATGCAGGGGTGCAGTGATCATATTGACACCACGAGTGTGTCACAGAATTTTGCACCATTGGCAGTGAAGAAAAAATACTACATTTTTACCACCAAAATTTTGTTTTAGCTCCAAATTTTACGTTTTTACACAAGTAGTGTGTAACAATGGCATCATAATTTGTTCCACAATTTATGCTGAATGTGGCAATACCCTATATGGGGCTGTACAGTACTAAGCTTTTCAGAGAGATTCAGAGGAACGGAGTGCTATTTGCCTCCTGGAGTGCAGATTTTCCTAGATCAGTTTGCGTACTCCATATACAAAGCCCCTAATTGCTAGAAGAGCATAATCCCCCCTCAAGTTACCCCATTTTGGAAATTATACCCTTTGGGAATTTATCTACAGGTGTAGTTATGGTTTTGACTCCATGGGTGTTTTCCAGAAACAAGCAGCAATGAATGTTGCCGAGTGAGATTGCAAACTGCCATTGTAGTGACCAGTACGCTGTAGTTACAGGTATGTTGTAATAATCAGTACGTTGCAGTAACTAGTACGCTATGCCCAGTTCGTGCTTTTGGAGACAAGCACCTGTAAGTTAAGTTGGCTCTCATTGCTTCAGTAATGACAAACATGTGGAAGATATAAGTGGTTCAGGTACACTGTGGGGCTCAGAAGAGAGGGGGCATTTGGATTTGGGACTGCAGAATTTACTGAATTTCTTTTGTAGAGTCAGGAGCCATTTTGTTTTTCCTGAGAGTATGTACTACCATTTACGTGGAAGCCCCCTATATTTCCCATAACAGATTACAGACTGGTAACATTTTACATAATATTTGAGATCACATTTATCCGGCGCTCTATGCTGTGCACTTACTTTGAGGTTTCCATCTAAATATTTGAGACACCTTGATGCAGATGAAACCCCCGAGGGACCTATTCACTATAATAAGGCAGCAGAGTTACTCTGGACTCAGTCTGGCCTCTGTTCAGCATTGTCCTTCTTTTTAGAAGTGCACAAAACTGTGGCTGATGGCAATATTATGCAATCCTAAAAAGATGAACACCACTCGATCACAGGTCAGACACATCCACAGTGCTTCTCTCTGCCTCATTATATGGAATCTTCCACCAGGGGTTCTGTCTGAATCACGTATTTCAGAGACTTACATGGATCACCGATGTAAGTATTCAGCTCAGAGAGCAGGATAAATGTGAGCCTAACCTTACTGCCATCTTTGGGAGGCAGAATGAAAAAATAAACAGCAGGTGAAGAATTGGTTTTATTTATTTTTTTACAGTTCCTCGTGTGGTATAAGTGATTAGGCGACTTTATTCTTTTGGTCGGTGCGATTACAGCAATACCAGATTTATTTCGGGTTTTTATGTTTGGCTGCTGTCACACACTAAAAAATGTTTTTTATTGCAAAAAATAGTTTCTGCATCACCATATTTTGAGAGCTATAATTTTTACATATTTTGGCCCATAGAGTTATGTGATAGCTTGTTTTTTGCGGGAAGAGTTGGTGTTTTTATTGGTATCAGTATTGTTTTCAGACACATGACTTTTTATTGCTTTTTATTCCGATTTTTGTGAGGCAGAATGAACAAAAAACAGCAATCCAGGAATTTTTTATGTCGTTCTGCGTTTGGTAAAATTGATAAGGCAGTTTTATTCTATGGGTCAGTACGATTACAGTGATACCACATTTATATTTTTTTATGTTTTGGCGTCTTTACACAATAAAAACTATTTTACAGAAAAAAATATATATTTTTGAATCGCTTTATTCTGAAAGCTAGAACTTTTTTTATTTTTCAGCTGAAAGATGTGTGTGATGGCTTTTTTTGCGGGACAAGATGACGTTTTCAGCAGTGCAATGTTTATTTATGTTCGTCTTTTTGTTTGCATTTTATTCCACTTTTTGTTCGTTGGTATGATGATAAAGCCTTGCTTTTTGCCTTGTTTTTATATTATTTTTTATGGTGTTCACTAAAGGGGTTAACTAGTGTGACAGTTTCATAGGTCGGGTCGTTCCAGATGAGACAATACTAAATAAGTGTACTTCTATTGTTTGTATTTTTTATCATGCAAATATTTATTCATTATTACAATATATTTAGAACTTTTATTATTATTTAATTTTTACATTTTTTTACACTTATTTCAAAAAGTTTTTTTTTACTTTTTTTTAACTTTTTTACTTTGTCCCATTATAGGACTATCATTTTCTGCAGGCTGATCGCTTTTATAGCATGAGGACGCAGGAGCATCCCTATGCTATGAAAACTGTCAGCGCTGCACTGACAGATAAAGTTTGTGATCATACTCTGAGCCTGATCTAGCAACTGTACTAGCTCTAATGACCCAGATCTTGTCATCACAACATCAGTTCACCATGGTAATGATCGGGATCCTGTAATGATGTCGTGGGGTCACCAATCAAAGGGCAGAGGGTCTGTCTTCTCTCTGCCTGCTCCTTGAATGCTGCGATTGAGTTCAATCATGAGTGCCAGGTGTCAGTTGTCAGAATCAGCTGACACCCGGCAGTGATTGCGCGCGCACAGCCTGTGTGCACATACATTTGCCTGGACGTATCCATCTGTCCCAGGTCAATAAGTCCCAGGTCACAGGGACATAATGATACATCCAAGGTGGAAATGGGGATAAAGGCATAAGGACCACTGTGCAGTAAAGTGTGACTGTGTATATAGAAAAAAATATATATGTGTCGACCCGCCACCACAATTGTGGATTACCAGGGCAATGGGGTACTCAGAGCCGAGCCCATGGAAGTCTATGGGGTTGTCACGGGTAGCGGTGGCTCGGTCTGTGGCCCTGGCGGTCTGGCGTATGTTGGGGGGAATATTTACAGGGGATAGATTTATATACAGTTCGTGACGCCACCTGTAGTCTCTGGTAATTTGTACCAGCGCTGCTGTAGATCTCTGAGGGGATGGTGAGGCAGCTAGATGTCGGGTCCCCTACAGGTGGGACTCTTCCCTCAGGTCGATGGTTATGGTGGGGTTGTGCAGGCATGCAATTAAATAACTCAGTCTCACACCGTCAGCGTCTCTCCATACCTTTTACTTGTCAGATGGTAAGGCAGGTCCCAGGGAGGCTGATCCAATGGAGAATGTGTTTTGAGGTAGCAGCTGGACAAGTTAGGGGCCTCCTTTACTTTCACAAAGATGAGTCCAACCAGCATAAAGCGTAGTTCCCTCTATAAACTCCAGCTATTTCAAAGCTGTACTGCCCGGTCAGTTTTGTGGTCGGAGCCTTCCTGTGAGAGAGCTGAGTTCCTATTCTTGCTGATCAGGCTCAAGGTTCTCACTCCCCCTGACCCCAGTTACGTACCGACACTCCAAGGGCTGCTTGCCGCGACCTAAGGTCCGGTAAGCCTCTGGTTTTCCTACCACTATGCGTGAAGCTATAGTGATCCTTCGGTCCCCAGTGACCGGTGACAATGTGCAGGACTTCTCCAATCCTAAAGCACTTCTGATTCCTTCCACTGTGCCTTTCGCCTTGTCCGCGCTTGTAGCATAAGCACTCACACTTCCACAGGTTAAATAAGTCAATCCCTTCTTCACTTCTTTCCGGAGTTTGTTGCCAGAATCTCAGTAATCCTCTAGGCAGGAGCACGTCTCTGAACCTTCACTGTCCTTGGGACAGGAGACTGAAGTATATTTGCAACTCACTCTCTCTTCTTCTTAGATGTCTCAGTCTGTCTATCAGTGGGGCACAGCTCTGACCAGGCTGAGGTGATCTGGCTCCCCTCTACTGGCCTCCACTTCTCTGAACTGCACGCAGACTCAGGCTGGACTACTTCCTCCCTCCAGGTCCAGGCTAGACTGCCCTGTCCGAAGACAGGAAACTGACTGGCTGAATCCCCCCACGCTGGCTAGATCTGACTAGCTCTATATATCCTGTGGGTGTGTCTAAGTGTGTGTTGGAGTGAATGTTTATAGAGCATTAAACTGCTATCTCTCCGCACATTCTCCAGGGTACTGCGTGTGCCTTCACACCAGGGCTACACATTCCCCCATGGTAAAATACAGCACTCCCGGGCTGTGAAATACAAGAAGACATTTTGTTTTTGCAATAAACATTAACATTAACTCTTCCCATCCGGGAGGTAAGGATTTCTTGAACGTTGCATTAACACATTAAATATAGAAAAATACAAAATATCAAATAGACATTCTCATATACATAGATGACAATATTCTTGTGAAGGACCCGCACCAAACCTTCAACGTGGGTCCTGGGTGGGCTGCAGGACATCTGAATGCAGACCTCACTCAGTGCCACACCACACGGGTTTTGTATTCAGAGGTAGTTGGGGTGGTTTCATGTAAAACCAATATTATGCACCGAAGCGCAACTATTTACAGGATCAGTTCTTGGGCTGGCTCAGTCCTCAGCCTCTGAGTCCATTATAAGAAAAAGACACATATTTATATCACATCACAATGAAGTGCAAAAACTCTTTATCTGCTTACCCAGCCGGGTATTCTACTCAATATATAAATGGAACTATGTAAAACACTATACACAGCAATAAAGTGCAAATTAGCAGCTATTCCCTTTGTTAAAACTTTTTACAATTTTCTTAGTTGCGGTAAACCCTGTCTGGGTCCTACCGTTCTTCACATTTTCTTGCAGGCTTCCAATATACTTTCCATCCCGGGGGCTGGAACAATACGATGATCCCTAGATCCCATGACCAACAAGTCGTGACCTGCTATCAGAGTTTGGGTCGCTACAGTCCTTGTGCGAACCACTAGGGGCGCGCCGGGCGCTTCCGCTTTGTGAGACGCTGTCTGCGTCACTGTAATAGCCACTTTCTCTCGCGATGCAGAAATAGTCGCCGTGCGCGATGTTGTGTAGACTGCTGATTGCGATGTGGACTGGGTCGCAGGTTGCGATGTAGTAAGACAAGGTAGTGAAGAGTATACAGGCGGTGCTTCCATTTGCGAGGAGCCTGCAGGGGGCGTCGCCGGGGCACGGTCAGATGCAGCGGTAGATTGTGACGGTGATGCGCTGGCAATGGTGACGTTACCTGCGTCAGGGACGGGGTCACGGACGATTGTGACATTAAGGGCATACCATCCCTTCATACCCCAGTGTCGGGTGTAGTTGACAATGTCTCCATTAACTAGGTCCCTCCCGGGATGGCCGATGGGCAGGTGGGATTCTACGTCCCTGCGACTAACAAAGACCCCTGGGTAGAGGCCCGGTTCTCTGATGAAGCCCCAGCCCTTCCGGAGCTGGAACTCTGTCACACACCCCTGCCGCCGCGGTTCCCTCAGAGTACCTTTTTCTCGACGGACACTTTCCTTGTCCGCGATCAGCTCTGCATGCTGCCGCTGTCGGTTGCGCTGAGCTTCCCACTCTTCCTCCTGCTGGCGTTGCTGTTTCTCCTCACGACGCTGCCACTCGCGTTCCCACTGGGCGGTGTAGGCGACGTCATCCAGGCGCGCCATCTCATCCCAGTCCACGTCTGGTAACGACGGACAGGACCCCTCCGGTGTCCCTATCGGGGATCGATCCTCTGCTGCGGCCTCCTGGCCGGGCGGGCGTTCCGGAACTGGCGGTACCTCCTCAACCTCCTTCGCCTCCACCGCTTCACCGGTGGGATCAGGATCGGTACTTTCGGGGGCAGCCTCCGGTTGCTCCTTAGCCTTGGGCAGCAGAAGTTTTGGTAACTCCAGACGTAGGGGGTCGTCGAGGGGAGAGAACACCACGTCCCACAGCCGCCGCTGCTCCTGGGTACGCCGGCGTCTCTCGATCTCTTCAAATCCAGGTTGGTGCTGGACCATCTTTTTCAGTCGTGCATTTTCTTCTTTAATTTCCAGCAATGCTTGCTGCAGGTGCAGGACCACGGATGGTTCCGGTTCTAGTGGCAGCTTGGCTGGGGAGCGGGGCCTGCCTTCCTCCGCTTCCCTGCTCGGCTGCACACGTCCTGCTTCCATGATCTTCCAGAACCGTCTCTCATCTTCTTTCAGAGACGTCCGGTCTCTTCCGTGGAGGCGGGGTTTGCGTCTCCTCCTCTTCGCAGGGAAGGTGAAGAGGAGGCGGACCTCCTTTGCTGTAGGGCAGGATCGCATATTGTAATAGCACTTTGAGAGGGCAGGCATTCTCTTCGCGCCACAGGGGGCACACGCCCACGAATCCACGCCCACCTTCTTCTCCAGCGCCTGAGGGCGTGAATTTGGCGGCAAAATGGCGGATTTTAGCGCCAAAAATAGCAAACAGTCCTTTTTCACAAAAACACCTCCACAGGCACACAGGGCTCGCAATTTTGCGAGTTTTGCATCCTGTTCGTGACGCCAAGTTTGTGTCGACCCGCCACCACAATTGTGGATTACCAGGGCAATGGGGTACTCAGAGCCGAGCCCATGGAAGTCTATGGGGTTGTCACGGGTAGCGGTGGCTCGGTCTGTGGCCCTGGCGGTCTGGCGTATGTTGGGGGGAATATTTACAGGGGATAGATTTATATACAGTTCGTGACGCCACCTGTAGTCTCTGGTAATTTGTACCAGCGCTGCTGTAGATCTCTGAGGGGATGGTGAGGCAGCTAGATGTCGGGTCCCCTACAGGTGGGACTCTTCCCTCAGGTCGATGGTTATGGTGGGGTTGTGCAGGCATGCAATTAAATAACTCAGTCTCACACCGTCAGCATCTCTCCATACCTTTTACTTGTCAGATGGTAAGGCAGGTCCCAGGGAGGCTGATCCAATGGAGAATGTGTTTTGAGGTAGCAGCTGGACAAGTTAGGGGCCTCCTTTACTTTCACAAAGATGAGTCCAACCAGCATAAAGCGTAGTTCCCTCTATAAACTCCAGCTATTTCAAAGCTGTACTGCCCGGTCAGTTTTGTGGTCGGAGCCTTCCTGTGAGAGAGCTGAGTTCCTATTCTTGCTGATCAGGCTCAAGGTTCTCACTCCCCCTGACCCCAGTTACGTACCGACACTCCAAGGGCTGCTTGCCGCGACCTAAGGTCCGGTAAGCCTCTGGTTTTCCTACCACTATGCGTGAAGCTATAGTGATCCTTCGGTCCCCAGTGACCGGTGACAATGTGCAGGACTTCTCCAATCCTAAAGCACTTCTGATTCCTTCCACTGTGCCTTTCGCCTTGTCCGCGCTTGTAGCATAAGCACTCACACTTCCACAGGTTAAATAAGTCAATCCCTTCTTCACTTCTTTCCGGAGTTTGTTGCCAGAATCTCAGTAATCCTCTAGGCAGGAGCACGTCTCTGAACCTTCACTGTCCTTGGGACAGGAGACTGAAGTATATCTGCAACTCACTCTCTCTTCTTCTTAGATGTCTCAGTCTGTCTATCAGTGGGGCACAGCTCTGACCAGGCTGAGGTGATCTGGCTCCCCTCTACTGGCCTCCACTTCTCTGAACTGCACGCAGACTCAGGCTGGACTACTTCCTCCCTCCAGGTCCAGGCTAGACTGCCCTGTCCGAAGACAGGAAACTGACTGGCTGAATCCCCCCACGCTGGCTAGATCTGACTAGCTCTATATATCCTGTGGGTGTGTCTAAGTGTGTGTTGGAGTGAATGTTTATAGAGCATTAAACTGCTATCTCTCCGCACATTCTCCAGGGTACTGCGTGTGCCTTCACACCAGGGCTACACATATACATAAGCAGAATTACATAAAGGCATTTTATCATGTGTAGCAGCATCAAGACCTAGAAGTAACATACTAGAAACTTATAAGTAACTAAGGAAAAGGCAGCAGCACTGGCAATTTGAAAGAGGAGTTCCACGTATATTTGGACTTGATCCAACAGTCACCAAAAATCAACAAATATGAGAGTGGGGCTCCACATTCAGTGAAATTAGTCTTTTATTAACCCATGGATATTTCAGCTCCAGTGAGGTTTTCTAAAACTAGAGAAAAGCTTACTGTAACTGAAACATCACATGCTTGATAAATCGTTAATTTTACTTTGTGCTGCCTCATTCTCCATGTTAGGTGGAACTCACAGTGTAAAAAACCATAAAGAAACAAAAAGATATAGCTTGAGTATACTAAAATTCGTCCTTTATTAAGAAACAATATACACTATATACAAATAATATGCATTATATACTGTATGTGGTATATACAAAAGCCCACATTTATTAGGAGATCTAGAAGAGTGCATAGTACAGCAGGTACAATAGCGGTATAATGCTATATTATGTAGAAGTGGGCAAGAATATATAATAATGTCAAATGAACTTACAGTGTACACTGATGTTGTTCAGTGTTCAACCTCACACTGAAGGCCCCTTCATTAGTCCACAAATCAGTAAATTGTGCAGTTGTAGTAAAAAATGCGCTCCTTTCAACATCAGCACTGGTCCAGCCCCTAGGAGCGAGAGTGTACCAGACTACAGCAGCACACATTTTATTGGGTTGCCTGGAAAGCTGTCGGCCAACCAAGGTGAAAGAAAATAGGCCTGGGAACTACCTGACATGCAGTACTATAAGTCAAAAGGAGGCCATCAAGTAATTTCAAAATGCATGTCCTGGCTAATGTTACATTATTCAGTAAAACAAAATTGTCACTTTAAGAAACAAACCATTTAGTGTAGACCTACATATATTACCATGTAGAGATATATATGAACTAGTTTATGATTACTTAGTATACCATAGATCACAATACCAAACTAGAAGGAGAGCTGGGCACAATTTATTTGTGTCATTATTGGTTACGTCTCTTTTGCTCGTAAATGTAAGTTTACTTCAACTATAAACATGGAAAGCCTTTTCATTGCATAAATGCTAAAAGTTTAATAATAGGGATTGTAGGGTAACATGAGCAATTAAATATTGCTGTACCTCTCATAGATGAGTCCCCAAAAATATGCATAATCGTTTTTGACATACAGTATAACAAAAATGTAACAGTAAGGCTGCTTTCACACATCAGTTTTTTGACGTCAGGCGCGATCCGGCGTGTTTTTAAAAAAATGGATCCGGTACCGGATGCGTTTTTTTGGCATTGACTTTCATTAGCACCGGATCGCGCCTGATGTCAATGCGTTGCATCCGTTTTTGGCCGGATCCGGCGGAAATGTACATTCCGGCGGCCGGACAAGACGCTGGCTGCAAAGTTTTTTTTTTTTTCGGAGCCGCATGATAGTCCCTGAATCGGCGCATCAGGCGGCCGGAAATAATAGAAGTCTATGGAACCGGACCAGTCTTTTGTGAAATCCGTCAAAAGACTGATCCGGGTTCTGAAAACCAAGGTCTCTCTCTCCTCGGTCCGGACATGCGTACCTGCATTTTCCACATAGAAAATTTATTTTTCCGGGTTGAAAAGGTCAGGTCGGATCCGGCAAGAAATCTGATCAGTTTCATCAGTTTTTTCAAAATCAGAGCCGGATCCGTCCTATCAGGTATACGACGGATTATGCCTGACACAAAAAAACTGATGTGTGAAAGTAGCCTAAGACTTCACTTATCACTTCTGAAAGACAACAAATTCTAAAATATCGCAATACAAAAGACTAAACTGTGCTTATTGCACACCATGTCTAAAGGGTAAGGTTTCTCCTCGTGGAGAGTGACATAGCAGTTCTAGCATGCCAAGGTAAGGAGGCTTATTCGCCGTGCAATGCTCCTCTGGGAAATTTAATATGCACATTGCCTCTTCAGAGAGAAAGAGGACTTGAACTCTATAGTGCCACCTGTTGGAAGCAGCAATCCTACAAGTCCTCTTCCCTTCTTAAAAACCAGTAACTGTAAAGCATATATACTTTAACATTTGTCAATTGTTTATGAAGAAGACAAATCACAGAAAATAATTGTGATAGATAGAGAGAACAATATACATACAATCATTAAGATACCTCCTATAGAGTTTCGGAGAGAGGAAATGCAATTGCCCTTTCACTGATTCATACAACTCCTCCACTGTAGTCCTGATGGTAGTCTCAATCCACCATTCTAGTGATCATTGTTCTTTGTTTCTGGAACACATTGCAGTCATTAAGTTTATTATTTATTTTAATTTTAGCATAGATGTTTAACTAATGATTGCCAAAAATCCTACTACAGTCTATAGATGATGCAAAGACCATCCAATGAGTACTGAGTCTAAGGAATCTGCCAAAAGCAGGAACAGGTAAAGATAAAGATCACTATTACTGTACTTAAAGCAGACATTAAGTAATTTTTCACTGCCCTACCAATCCGCGCATGTTGGTGTAATGTGAGAATAACCTCTTCAAGTAATTTCCTTACTAATGATTGAGTCCCCTTATATTTTACATAAATCATGAAAAAAATAATATTATCTACACCGAGTAGCATAATTAACTGTAACTTCCAGGATATTTAGGAAGTTAATTAGGTAATATTCCCATCATAGCAGAACAGAATTAATAATTGCTGTACTCTAATGCCATTGTTCCATAGTTACAGTAATAGAACAGACAAATCAAGTTATAATAAGAACATATGTAATTAGTCATCACCAGTAATTGCAATTAATGCCTAATTAGCAAGCATACGTGTAATACATAGCTAGATACATTATAACAGATTAAGAAATACACTCCCTGACAGAAGTTATGTCGCCTATACATGTTATGTAAATAAAAGCTTATAACCTGACGTTAAATTCATCCATTGGTTGAATAAATTATTATTTTGAAAGCTGAAACCCTCCGAAATTTGGTTTAGGTTAAGAAAATAAATTGGCATCAATGCAGAAATATTGATCATTTAATGGACACAGAATGGTCAGATTTTGTCAAGAAAAAAGTTTTGTCACCCATAGAAAGCAATGTGATAGTCAAACAAATAATTAACTTAAAATACAAATATATGCTGCATAACATTGGTGAAAAAATTTGTGGTGCTATTAGAGTCATATTTAATATTTTGTGTGACTTCCATGAGCTGCATCCATGCGGTTCAACAATGATTCATACAATTTATTAATGAAGTCATCAGGAATAGCAAAGAATGGAGTCTTACATGCCTCCCAGATTTCATCTAGATTCTTTGGTTTTGTCTTCCAAGCTTCCTCTTTCATCCTACCCCAAACATGCTCAATGATGTTCATGTCTGGTGATTGGGCTGGCCAGTCCATGAGCACTTTGATCTTTTTTGCCTGGAGGAACTTTGTTTTAGAGATGGATGTATGAGCTAGAGCACAATCCTGCTGCAAAATTTGACCCCTTTTATGATTTGGAATATAAGAGGTAGCTAGTACTCCTTAATATTTTAGGCTATTGATATTGCCTTCCACCTTGCAAATGTTTTGCACACCCCCATACTGAATGAAAACCCAGACCATGATCTTTCCACCACCAAATGTAACTGTTTTCTGGGGTATTTTGGATCCACACGGGCTCCAGTAGGTCTCCTGCAGTATTTGCAGCGCCTGTGGTGTAATTCTACTGAAGATTCATCAGAGAAATCCACCTTCTGACACTTTTCCAGCATACATTTGTTTAGCAGGCTGTGGGACTTAGCAAATGCCACACGGTTTTTTATCTGCCTTTTATTTAGTGCTGGCTTCTTGGCACTGATTCGACCATGGAGGCCATTTCGAGACAGAATCCTACAAACTGTTCTAGTTGACACAGGGACTTGAGGTGACCAGGCCTGTTGGAGCTCTGCTGCAGTGGAAGAGGGGCTTGCTTTGGATTTTCTAACCAACAAATGTTCCTCCTGAGCAGGTGTCTTGCGGCATCTGCTGGACCTGGGCTTGTCAAACACATCTCCAGTCTCTTCAAATCTTTTTTTAATTCTTTGTACTTGACGCTGAGACACATTAAAGGTTCCAGCCACCTCTGCAGTGGATCTGGTCTTCAGCCTCTTGATAATCCAGGCTTTGGTTGCAAGGTGGATTTTTGGCATTTTGTCAGAGCTCAAGTTGCAGTTCAAGTGAAGGTCTGGGGTGCTGGGTTTCTTTTTATACACACCCACTAATTAAACGATCATTTTCTGAGCACAGGTGAGGATGTAAACTAGGATTGGGTGCATTATATGACCAGGCGACAAAACTTTTGTCTTGCCAAAATCTGACCATTCTGTGCCCATTAAATGATCAATATTTCTGCATTGATGCCAATTTATTTTCTTAACCTTAACCACATTTCGGAGGGTTTCAGCTTTCAAAAGAATAATTTATTCAACCAATGGATGAATTTAACGTCAGGTTAAAAGTTTTTATTTACATAACATGGATAAGCGACATAACTTCTGTCAGGGAGTGTATACTCATAAATCCAAGTTGAAGAATCCCGCCAGCCAAATTAATGGTGCTCCTAAAACCTTATATATGGAAAATGAATGCAATCTTTTCAACACGTTGTCCTTGGTCCACAAGCTCCATATGTCATGTCCATGTTTACATCGTTCATGCAGATTTTCTTAGGATACACTAGGTCATGCTTCCCTCGTGTGTACCGAGAACTCTACATAACACTCTGTATGTAAGTCCTCTTTGCTAGCCTGTCACTATACCGAATGAGTAAATTAAAGGGAATATGTCACCTGATTGATGCTGCCAGAACCATGGGCAGGGGCTTCATTTATCATGGTCTGGCTGCATTATTGGAATATTCATAAAAGAAGAAAGCCAGCTCACTATAAATGGCCTAATCCTTTGTGTGCACAGAACTCCGTCCTGATCAGATATAAATAGCAAATTGGAAAAAAGAAAAAGAGGTTCATTCCATCTCCTTCTATAAAATGTCAAGCTTTATGAAATCATAGTTAAAATTCCATTCGACTCATAGAAAAAAATTAAGCGTCTTGATTCGATTGCAATCCAGCGAACTTTATGTGGGTTAGTCGGAATAGGATCCCTGAATTTTCTTTGAGTGAAATGGAATTTTAACCATGAATGAATAAAGTCTGAAATTTTATAGAAGGAGCTGTAACGAACCTCTTTTTTGGAGCCATTTATGTTTTGCTCTGAAATATTGTGGTGTTTTGGATGAGTAATCCGAAGTACGTCAGAGGTGGCTTCTCCCTATACTGTTTCTATGGACTGATAGATACTTGAATAATTCTTCAAAACTGTTTCAGGAAATGCTTCAGGAAACAAACACTTACAAAATCTTGCAAAAGAAGGAGAGTTTTCTGAAGTGGTTTCTTCTTTGAAAAACTTGTCTTTGCTTTTGAATGCCTCATGTTCGCATGCAATAAGCCTTGAAGTAACAAACAAACTGATCTCAATTTCTGAATCTTTGTGGATCGTAGACAGTCTGCATTTAAATCTTAATTTTCAGGTTTTAAATTGAATCTATTGCCTCAGTTCATAATAAAAACTGCATGAATTATTAAATACCGCATTTTTTGGACCATAAGACGTACTTTTTCCCAAAAAATTTTGGGGGGAAATGGGGCTGCGTATTATGGTCGCAACATACCTAAAAATCCGGTGGCAGCGGCAGTCCCCATGCTCTGTGGTGCGGTGGTGTCCGGGCTCTGTGATGTGATGGCAGTGGGCCTCTGTACTACATGTGGGGCTCCGTGCTGTGTGTGGGGCTCCGTGCTGCATGTGGTGCTCCGTGCTGCGTGTGCAGCGAGCACAACCACCCCACGGACACAGAGCACCCCTGCAAAACAGAGCACCACCACCGCACCAGCCTGGACCACCAAAAGACCCCTGTGACCACTCCTCTACCTGTGCTGATCCCTTCGCTGGTAACCTGAATTCAGACTGTAAGACAGACCTCCATTTGACACATTATTTTTTTTTCCCTATTTTCCTTCCGAAAATTTGGGGTGCGTCTTATGGTCCATTGCGTCTTATAGCCTGAAAAATACGGTAGATCTCTTATATCCGCTGGATGCTGGTGTATTTACTTTGAAAATCATGTCACAGATATCAAAATAAGCATTTAATGAGTCCAGTAACTTAAAATTTTCATTATAAAATCAGACAAAGGAAACTTTCAAAAAGGATTACATAGCTGTTCTGACATAAATTCTTAAGGTAAGTACACCAGTCTTCACAGATTTAAGACATCTACCTAATAATGTATGCAGAAATCTAGTAACAGATCCACTTTAGGTTGATTATTAAAATGTAAACTTTTTCGAAAAGTAAAATAAGGTAGCTGATTCCTTGGCCATAAATATAACAATATTAATAGATGGATGATGTTAAGGATTGTGAAAGAGTGTACTTATACTTAGTGATGCCTCCAACAGTAAATAGACATTTTATTAAGAGGCGTAATGACTTACAAGAGTGGAATTAAGAGATGTAACCTGTATTTGGAACATGAACGCAGAACATTTGGTTCCGTCAGAAACATTAAATGACTTTTTCATCAAACTGACACCACAACCATTAGCTGTCTACAAGGTAGTGCCAATGTTTGTAGAGAAGTGAGGAGTGAAGTGTATATCAAACACTATACTGTATTTCAAGAAGAAGAATCTTAGCTCCATCAGTTCTGTGAAAGCAGATCATTAATTAAATAGAAGACTGGAAAGTCAAGGCAACATTATCTAGATATCAAATCTTTGTGATTGATATTAAAAAGTAATTGCTTAATGATATGTGTTATTCACGGTGCATAATTAAATCTGTATGTAATCATTGATGGAGGATTAAAGCCATTAGATGGAAAAGATTTTACAGGTTTTTGTAAAGTATCTTCTCCTGTGGAGACTTAAGGAAGATTTATTAAGCTATTTGTGCCAATTTTCTGGGAGGAAAAGTTACAGGCAAAATTACTATTATTTTGTGTTGCTATTGGCGTAAATTATAATTATTAAATCTAAGCTAATTTCTATCAGGTGTAGATTTTAGTTTATAGTGTACCTCTTAAGAAATCTGACACATCTTAATACAGGTTCCTCTGTTTGTGATTATGAGCCAATCATAGTAAATTGCATAAAAGGGAGAAAATGACATACAATAAAAATGAATCATTGCTCACCTGATAAAGCTTTTGTCATTCCATCTCCATAAGTTTCTTCTTATGTGCTGTCTAACAATGGAACAGCTGCAGAAAATTGGTGGTGGTTGATGATGGAACATATAGGGCAAAACCACTAAGATCAGTGACTGGCTGCAGTGGTCAAGTTGGTGAAAAACACGTGACAGCTGCAGCAAAGCAAAAAACAAAAATCATGGTGGAGTAGAGCCGGAAATGATTTTTCAAGTATGTAATGTTTCTTTGCTTTACTATTGTATGGTATTTAATTCCTTTCAAATACTTATTTCAGATCCTGGAAATTCTTTTCTTTTTTTATTTTAAATGTGGTCAACCTGCAAGCTAAATATTACTATTTGTTAATACGAATGTGTTAACATCAAAATATGTCCAGTTTATTTTATTGTTTAGTTTTACAAAAGAACTTAAAGGGAACTTGACCATGCAGTTATTTGATCACACTGCATTACCTACAATACTGTGTAAATATTTTATTCAGGTGTAAAAAAAAAGCTACAAAGTAAGAATATTTAAAAATATATAAAAAATATACAACCCTACAGAAGAAAAAGAGAGTAAAAGTGAGTAAAACTCTCTTGTAACCAAGTAAATAAAAAGCAAAAAGTGCATTTAAATAACAGAGAATTTTTAGTAATACTGTTTTTGAACAAAAATAGCATAAAAGCCATACCACCAAAACAAGGTAACTCTGATGGGACAGTCCTACACTGTCTAATATTAAAAACCTTACCATGGGTCAATGTCGGCCTAAGTGTGTAAACAAGGGCAGACAAGAGGACTGGGACCCACCAGTGGAACACCAGTCTGGGGAAGCCTTATATACAATTTCCAGCTCAGGAGAGTGATGCCAGACCCCAGCTTGCACAGAATGTAATAATACAAAGAAAAAAACACAAAAATTGAGCTTAACTTGAGATGGTGCACATGCGGCACATATGAGCATGTTCACATTGGCCATAAAACATATAAACCTACAGAAGAAAAAGTGAGTAAAACCCTGCTGTAACTAAGTAAATAAAAAGCAAAAACTGCATTTAAATAACACAGAGTTTTTAGTAATACTGTTTTCGATCAAATATAGCATAAAAGCCATCTCATCGTGACATGGTAACTCTGACGGGACAGTCATACACTGACGGAGACAAAATCAATCCCAAAAACGAAATTTTTTGTACACCAAAGAGACATTTCGGTCCCTTAACATACAAAGCATTTTCTTTCAAAATTCAGAATACAGTCCGAACATGTTCCATATAAGAATCCCAATCATTGGAAAAAATCAAAATATGGTCCAAATAAACGATCAAAAAATTGTCCACAAAATCCCGGAAAATATCATTCATGAAAGATTGGAAGCAGGAAGTGGCATTAGTGAGCCCAAAAGGCATCACTAGGTACTCAAAATGCCCCTCAGGAGTATTAAACGCCGTCTTCCATTCATCACCGTGCTTAATGCGAATAAGATTATACGCCCCCCTAAGGTCAAGCACATTTCACACTGGAGAATAAATCGGAAAGCAGGGGTAACGGGTACTGATATTTAACAGTGATTTTATTATGGAGACGATAGTCAATACATGGCCTCAATGAGCCATCCTTCTTGGCCACAAAGAAAAAGCCGGCAAATAAAGGTGAAGAGGATGGTCTGATATGACCCTTTTCCAAAGACTCTTTGATATAAGATCGCATAGTATCATGTTCAGATTCAGATAAATTGAAGAGCCGACCCTTGGGAAATTTACAACCGGGTACTAACTCGATTGCGCAATCATAACTCCAGTGAGGAGGCAAGGACGCAGACTTACTCTCACTAAACACATCAAAGAAATCAGCCAAATAGTCAGGGACATCCTGAGACTGGGGAGAGGTAGAGAAAACAGGAGTATCACTAGGAACACATTGACAACCCCAACTAACCACAGATACAGACTTTCAATCCAGAACAGGATTATGGGTCTGCAACCAAGGAAAACCCAGTACAATAATGTCATGTAAATTAAGTAACACCAAAAATTTACAATTCTCTTGGTGATCTGGGGCTACCCGCATTATCACCTGGTTCAAAAACTGGTGTTTATTCTCCGCTAAAGGGGTAGCATCAATACCCTCAAAGGAATAGGAGTCCACAGGGGTGGAAAACCACAATGTTTGGCAAAATCAAAATCCATCAAGTTCAAGGCTGCTCCTGAATCAACAAAAGCCTTAGCAGAAAATGAAGATAAGGAGCAGATCAAGGTAACAGTCAAGAGGAATTTAGGCTGTACATTGCCCAAAACAAATGAGTGAGCAAAACGCTTTTCCCGCTTAGGGCAGACAGAAACAGCATGAGAGGTGTCCCCACAAAAGAAGCACAACTCATTACGCCTTCTAAACTCTTGACGTTGGTCCCTAGAAACAACCCTATCACACTGCATGGGCTCAGAGGCTTGTTCGAAAGGCAATACCACCTCTTGCATAGTTTTACATTCACGTAAGCGTCTGTCAATTTGAATGGCTAATGACATAGAGTCATTGAGACCCGAGGGGACAGGAAATCCCACCATAACATCCTTTAAGGTCTCTGCCAGCCCTTTCCGAAAAAAAGCCGCTAGGGTATCATCGTTCCATTTAGTAAAGACTGCCCACTTTCGGAATTTCTGGCAATATAACTCTGCCGCTTCCTGACCCTGGTTTAATGCCAATAAGATTTTCTCAGCTTGATCAATAATATTAGGTTCATCATACAACAACCTCATAGCCTGAAAAAACGCTTCCACATTAGCCAAAACAGGATCCCCAGGTGTCAGGAAAAACGCCCAATCCTGAGGGTCGCTGCGCAACAGGGAGATGACAATTTTAACCTGCTGCACCGAGTTTCACAAGGAATTAGGTTTCAAGGCAAAAAACAATTTACAATTATTCTTGAAGTTCAAATATTTAGACCGATCCCCAGAAAATAAATCAGGAATAGGGATCTTAGGTTCTACAATAGACAACTGAGCGAGATAGGCAGAAATTCTCCGAACTTCAGCAGCGAGCTGCTCAACACAATCAGACAATTGCTTAGCCTCCATTGAAGAAAAAAAAATCCTCCTACTGCCCCCAGAGAAAAAGAGGAAAAAATATATAAAAAATTCTGACACCTTTTTTTTTTTGTTTTACTATTCTTTCCTTCTTTAGAGTACCCTAGAATCTACAGTGAGACCAGTGATTCTGTTATGATATGGTAACCGAGGAGGACAACAAAGAAATGGGCTAGGCAGCACAACACTAGAGAGGTTTGTAACTTAGCGGATTGCAGACCCCTAAACTGACAACACAACTAGAATTAGCCATGGGATGTACCTACGATGACCTAGATGCCTCGACACAGCCAAAGAGTTAACTAAGCCTAAAGAGAGAAAGGGGAAAGCTAAACTGCCCCGGAGTAGAGCCCAAAAGGAATAGATAGCCCCCAAACATATATTCACGGTGAGGCAGATGAAGTACAAAACACAAGCAGAAAATAGTGTAAGCAAATGCTGGGGCCCAAACTGTCTGGATAGAACAGGACAGAAGAGGATACTGTCTGCAATCCACAAAAACCCTAAGAAAAATTCCAACAAGTCTGATATGCAAAAATACTGAGGCCACACGACCTCCCCCACTAAATCAGAACTCTGGTGTGAACTGGATGCAAAACAACAGATACTGAAATAACAGGAGACTAGTAATACTGAACCGACTGACATAAACTGTGGCAAGGAAAACAGAGTCCAGCACAGGCCCCAGCAGGGATCCCGGCTGGACTGCACCAGCAAGGCAGCGCACAGAGAAAAGCCAAAAGGGAAAAATGCCACAGATCAAAACAGACAAGGTGAAAGGTGCAGGTCAAGCAGGGAACAAGCTGACTTCCAGAAGGTTCAGGAAGAAGACCAAATCACCGGCAACAACCCAAGGAAGGCTGCTCACTTATACCTCTCCAGTCAGAAACACCTGATGTCCAATCATCCTCTTCAGGTGATCGACTTCTTTTAGCTAAAGCAGCTCCATTACCAGCAGCAACCACCAGAGGGAGCCCAAATTCAGAAGCCGGACCAAGAGTGTTCACAACACATACATCATCGCCCTTTCCATTGAAGCCATCGTCTCCTATAATAAAGCAAAAATAAAAACAACCATATCCCTCACCTGTCCATCGTTCTGTCCCACACTGTAATTCATGTCTGCTGAGAAACAGTTTTCAACCTGGATGGTGCCAAGATGTGACTGTTCAGACTGACAACCACCGATGAATGCGCTGCTGTGAGTGCAGCATCAGTGACTACTGGTGACGTCATTGAGTTTACTGCCGTTCACTGAGATACAGGTCTCCAGATCTTTCAGGGTTTTTAGCCCACTCATACATACAGATCGTCTCTAGATCTTTCAGATTTCTGGGCTTTTGCTTGGTAACATTGAGTTTCAGCTCCCTCCAAAGATTTTCTATTTGGTTCAGGTCTGGAGACTGGCTACGCCACTCCAGGACATTGAAATGCTTTTTACGGACCACTCCTTTGTTGCCCTGGCTGTGTGTTTTAGATCATTGTCTTGCTGGAAGACCTAGATTGAGGCTAAGGCCTCTTTCACACATCTGTGTTTCCGGTATGTGTGGTGACAGTTTTCACACGTACCGGAGACGCTTACACATGTAGACCCATTCAAGTGAATGGGTCTTTGCACATGTCAGTGTGTCTCCAAGGACCATGTGTCCATGGGCAAAACATGCTGAAATGTCCATTTTTTACCATCAGCACGGGCCGCAAAATGCCCCGCACACATGCACATGGAGAACACAGATTGATGTCATCCATGTGACATGCATCGGCACAGGGTAAGAAGCGCTACAGTAAGCGCTGTTGCCCAGTGGCAGGTGCTGAAGACCGCTCTCATCATTCTTCCTGCTCTGCCGGTGATTGGCGCGAGCAGGGGAGAATGATGAGAGTTATATTAAAGTCAGAACAATAACAGCAGGCGGGTGCTTTTGGGACTATTACTCCCATCAACCTACAGCTGCTGCCGCTCAAAACAGTGACAGCAGGAGAGGATGATGGAGGTATTCCTCACCCGCTGCCTGCGCTATAATACATTTTCATGAATATATTTAGTTATATCGCAGGCGGCGGGTGAGGAATACCCCCATCATCAGCTCCTGCTGTCACTTTTCTTAGCAGGTGTAGGTTGATGGGAGTAATAGTCCCAAAAGCCCCACCTGCTGTCATCGTTCTGACTTTAATATATCTCTCATCATTCTCCCCTACTCGAGTCGATCGCGGGCAGAGCAGGTGAGAAGAATGATATCCGTCTTCAGCACCTGCCGCCGGGGAACAGCGCTTACTGTATCGCTTCTTCCCCGCCGGCTGTCCGTGTGCTACTGATGTAGCACACTAGCGGCACACAGTTGCAACACATGTGCCTAAAGTATTACACACGAACACGGATATCTCTGGTATAGGTTTTTCCGGTACCAGAAATAAACGGACGTGTGAAAACGTCCTAAGGAGGTTTTTGGCCCAAATCTCGTGATACATGATCCCATCCATCCTCCTTTCAATACGATGCAGTTGTCCTGTCCCCTTTGCAGAAAAGCACCCCCAAAGTATGATGTTTCCCTCACCATGCTTCACAGTTGTGATGGTGCTGTTGGGGTTGTACTCAACCTTCTTCTATCTCCAAACACGGCAAGTGGAGTTGATACCAAAAAGTTTTATTTTGATCTCATCTTACCACATGACTTTCTGCCATGCTTCCTCCTTCCATGTTTGAGACTGTGTCCTCCCATGTAGCTCTGGGCAGATTCCTGACCTCTCTTAGAATCATCCTTACCCCATGAGGCGAGATCTTGCATGGAACTCCAGACTGAAAAAGATAGACAGTCATCTACAGAAAACTGTTCTACATTTTTATTTCTGGTGTCATTATACAGCTATTTGGTCTTGGCCATGATGGAGAGGTTGGAGTGTGGTTGACTTAGTGTGTGGAAAGGTGTATTTTGTACAGGTCACAAGTTCAAACAGATGCATTTAATAGAGGTAATGAGTGCAGAGTAGGAGGACTTTTTAAAGGAAAACTGACAGGAAAGCTGGTTGGTAGGTGATCAAATACTTATTTCAAGCAACAAAATACAACTTAATTATTTAAAACTCATACAATGTAATTTTCTGTTTTTTTTTTATTTTTTAGATTCTGTCTCTCACAGTTGAAGTGTATCTGTGATTAAAATTACAGATCTCTCCATTCTTTGCAGGTGGAAAAACTCGGCAAATCGTCAGTGTATGAAATTCTTATTTCCCCCACTGTATGTATGTGTAACACATATATTTTATATTATGTATCTACACACACATATCTATATTATTATCTTAATGTTATATCTTTAACATTAAAATTGCAACACCAAAAAGCAACAGTCATGGAATTATATGCATGACAGGATCAACAGACCTGGTAATGATATGCAGATGGAAGAGACATGTCAAAAGACCTGAGAAAGAAAATGATTTATTTACATAATAAGGGTAAAGGCTACAAGAAGACCAGCAAAGCTTTTCTTATCAGTCAGAATACTGTAGCAAAAGTGATACAAAATGTATCAGAGATGGAACTCTAATCAGCAAACAGATATATCAAGGCTGGTCATGGAAGTTAACACCTGAACAGGAGCGTCTTCTGATGAGAAAGGTTAAAGAAAATCAATATGCAAGATCTCTTCAGTTAGCTAAAGTTATTTGGTTAAAGAAAGTTAGTTAAAGAAGTTGAAAATCAAAAAGTTGTGAATGTTTCCAATGTCACAATACGACATAAACTGCCAAGAAGTGGCATGCATGGTTGTCGTTCTCTAAGGGAGCCTCTCCTAAAGGTACTGCCACACTAAACAATCCCGCTAGCGATCACTATAACGACGCATACTAATGCGATCGCTAGCGGGATTGTTTCTATATCGCTAAATGCTCCCGCATTTAGCGATATAGTTCCCGACGCTATCGCCGTTAGCGATCTTCTTAACGACTTTAGCGGTACAAAAGTACCGCTAAATCGCTAAGAAAAGGTGCCACACAGCGATAAGATACTTACCCAGCGGGAGCGCCGACGAGAAAATAGGGTCCGGAGCGATTCCAGCGACGAGCGAGATCACAGCAGGAAGCTCGTCGCTGGAAGCTGCCGCACTGAACAATATCGCTAACGGGATCGCTAAATAGTGACGTTTTTTAGCGATCCCGTTAGCGATATTGTTTAGTGTGGCATACCCTTAAAGCCCATGAACAAAAGGCCCACCTACAATTTGTCAGGCTCATATTGAAAATTGTGAAGACTACTGGGACTCTATACTCTGGAGTGATAAGACCAAGATAAATGATTTTGGAACTGATGGCTTCAACATTGTATGGTATCGCAAATTTGCGGAGTAAAAGGAAACTGCATGGTGCCTATAGTGAAACTTGGTTGTGGTAATTTTCTTATGTGGGGCTGCATGAGTGCTTCTGGATTTGGGGAACTACATTTCATTGATGATATCATAAATTCACAGATGTAATACTCTAATTTGAAAGAGAAGATCCTACCATCACTCTGTGCACTTGGTAGAGGTGCACTTTTCCAACATGACAATGATCCAAAACACACAGCAAGGCCACTTACAATGATGATTCAGTCACCAAGTTTGTCTCTTAACCAAAACCCATTCAAACATATAGAGAGAATTCTGAAGAGACAAAGTAAGACTGAGTCCTGAGGAACACTGCCAGAAGCTGGTGTCTGGCTATGGATCACATTTATAGCAGGTCATAACATCCAAAAAGGGTCATAACTAAGTATTAAAGATGCTTGTCATGAAAGCGTGAATAATTCTGCAACTGTAGTAAGCAGTGACATTTTGTGGTGAATTTGGAGAAAACACTTGTTATGTTGTCTTAAGCCATTTACATTTTTCTTCTTTCATTGGTTTATTGCAAACAGCAGGAAATTAGTAAATTGTGCTTAGAAAAATATTTAGACTTGAGAGTCCTCAGTGGTTGATACCTTTTAATGGCTAACTGAAAAGATGGTAACAAATTGCAAGCTTTCGAGACTACTCCGGTCTCTTCATCAGGCAAAGACTAAAACAAAAACTGGAGAATCACATATATATATATATATACACAAGAGGACACAGGAATAGTGCAATAGATTGCACAATAAATTGTGCTTATAAACCCAAATTTTAAATATGATTGAATAATAAAGGATGGTGCCAAATGAATGCCTCAGTATTGAGAAATAACATCACAATTTGCCAACAACAAGAAAAGACACATTGACTATCCAAGTTTTACTTGTAAACTACAAATGTTCAAAGTGATTTCCACTGGCAACATGTCTGATGTCTAGGTGACAGTCAAGTTCTGTACAGACATGTGCCAGCTTATCCTAGGACATGGACTCCACTGTGTCTGTGATGCATTGTCTCAGGTCAATCAGATTCTGTGAATGGGGACAGCAGATACCCTGAGTCCTTGATGAATCGCAACAGAAAGAACTCGCAGGGTGGTAGGTCTGTTGATCTTTAAGGCCATTGCAACATTGCTGAATCAACATGGGACAACACACCACTAAAATATTAGAGTCCATTTTCTGAGGACATGGAGAGAACTGGATTATTGCCAAGACATCTGGCATGTTACCAATGGAAATCAATGTAAAAATGCGTAGTTTAATAACACTTAAATAATGTCTATTTATCATTTTCAGTTATGAATATTGAGAATATAATATATTGGTAATATATACAGAGTCTTGCTCGCCAATCTATCAATTCTTCATGGAGTTGGTTTTCTACATGGCCTGGGATAGAAGCATAGCTAGGGATTCAGCTGAGGAGGGGCAAAGCTTCTGAGTGGGACTTTTACAAGGTAAATATGTTTACTGCTACAGTGGCACACCCCAATTATAGATATAAGGAAACCTTAGCAGATGACTATGCTGTTACTGAAAAGAAATCATTATACACAGACCAACACCGAAATTACTGCCATACGGTCACCATATAATGGTAGTTATTATTACTGCAGAAAATATTACAGATTAAAATGCAGGAACAAATAGTGATTTAAAGCTGGCATTCTTTCTGGTGGAGTCGTTCACTCTTCCCATCTTTTCCAACTTGCTCAGACCGACATGTCAATTTCTTCAAGCCATGACTTATCTGCAGAGTTTATAACAAAGACACATAAGACTTCTCAAATTTCCATCACATCTCCATATATTTCAACTTTCGTCTTCTTGCTGTCATATGAATGCTGTGCTGCTGCTGCAGCATGTGTCACTATTACTGCAACTGCTGTGTGGCAGAAAAATGTACTCCTCTTAGGGCCCCTCATAATAATGCCCTACACTGTTCCTTACAAAGTATAATGCCTCCTTTGTGTCCTCTATATGATAAAATTATTTCCTACAAAAATATTAATGCCCTGTGCAAGTACCCTGTACAAGTATGTTAGAAAATTGTGCCCACGTTTTGCCCCTTGAAAGTAATATTGTTCCATGTCATAGTCTGCACACTTTATAATGGGTTGCATTGTAGCCCCATCACTGTATGATGGCCCAATAGTGGCCCTTACAATTTATGATGGCACTTAAGTTGCCTCCACAGTATATGATGGCCCCCATAGTAGTCCTAACTCTGTGTGATAGCCCACACACTGTACCATGGCCCCATAGTAGCCCCCACACTGTATGATAGCCTTCACACTGTATGATGTTCTCCACAGTAGCCCCCAAACTTTATGATGGCCCTTTTAACATCCCCAACATTGTATTAAGTCCTCCACAGTAGCCTTCTCACTACATGATGGCCCGCTTTGTAGCCCCCACACTATATGATGGCCTTCTTAGGAGCCCCACATATAATAATGGCCTCCTTAGTAGCACCCCAAACTTTATGATGGCCCCTTTAGTATCCCCCACACTGTATGATTGTCTTCACAATAGCTTTCACACTGTATAACGGACCCTTTAGTAGCTCACACACAGTACAATGGCCCCCACAGTAGCACCCACACTTTATGATGGCCCCACAGTAGAACTCACTCTGTATGATTGCCCCCTAAGTAGTTTCTGCACTGTAGAATTGCCCCTTAAGTAGCCCCCATGTTGTATAATTGCCCCTCCATGCTGTATGATGGGCCCCTTAGTAGCCATCACTCTGAATGATGACTACCTTAGTAGTCCCCACTCTGTATGGTGGTGCCCTTATGCCCTTAGTAGACTCCATGTGGTATCATGGCCCCCTCAGTAGCTCACTCACTGTTTGGGGCCCCCTTATTAGCCCCAAATTTCTCATTTTAACAACAGTAAGAGGAAACCCCACAGCTCTTGTGTTCGCATAATTACCAAGATGTACCATTTCTCCCATTTACAGGAAGTACCTGTAAATTAGGAAGCACTGGTACGTCCAGTGTCGGAAAAGGATTAAATGCTTTGCAAGAATTGTATTAATTAGGTTTGTACTAACTGTATCTAGAATATATTGTGTACCATTACCTATGCATCTTCAAGAAAGGAGAAATCATAGATAATTTAGAGAGCTACCTCTCCTCCCATCATGCAATCTTTACAATAAATTAATAACTCTTCCCTCATTGTTCAATTACTTAGAAAATTGTAATGATGCTAGTTTATGTAAAAAAAGGTTAAAAAACATAAATAATCGAGCAAGGTCACCACTTGCATAATATTGTTTTTATTGAATTGCTTTTATGGAAATGAGAAAATAGATTCTTCACATTTTATGCTAATTGATATTGAAATTCTGATTAAATGTATTCAAAAACTTGCTAAGTTCAGTATGAAGTGATGACACATCATTAAGTATAATTGTATTTATCTGTCTGATGTACACTGGTAAACTTGCATTTGGATCATGCATCTTTCATGAATGAGTAATGGGAATGAACAACCAATATTTCAATACCTTGTCAAATGTATGCAACCGAAAACAAAATATCCAGCATAATTTTATCAGAAAAAAAACAAGGAAAAATGTTTTATAAGGCTTCTTTATGTAGCAATTTTGCATTCATTAGAAAAGAAAACAGATGGCCTTAGCTGAACATTTAATTTTTGTGAACGATAACTACATAAATTCATGTGAAGAGCTCCTCAATGATTCATTACATCATTTTGCAACATGAAGTGTAAATAAACATCTCGAATACAGTCTACGATAAATGCAAGGAAAATACACTTTTTTAGACTATAATCTTTCAAGATAATTTTACTTTAAACATTATTTTAAAAATTAAGCTTTTTAAAATAATGCAGTATCTAATAAAAAACCATGTTCGTTCTCACTGAAGTTTTCCTATACATTGTCTTATTTTGTTATGTTTACAGAAAACCATAGATAAACATTTCTATTGCAGCCCTCATTGCTTTCAGGGTGATTTTTTGGATAATCAATTAGCTTCTATTCCAGGAGAAAAAGTAGTGTAACCTACTACACTACTCTAAAGAGTTAATAAAACCAATGAGAGATTGTATTAACCTAAATAACATAATCCCTTAAAAGATGCATTTGTCCGAATACTAAATAGTTCACATCATTGTTAAAAGAATAGAGATTTTTTGTTATTTGCTCTCTACAAATTCAGCAAAATGGCGGCCATTTGTACACTGTTTTGCCTAGCTGATGAAGGCAGGAAAAAGGTTAAAAAGCACTTCTACTGTTCCCTCTATGGTCCATGGCGACTCTTAACACGCTAAACCCTCGGGCTTCTTCTTGCTAGGCTGGGTTTTCGACCACGACCAGGTCCAGAACATCTCTGCGCATGTACGGCAAAAGGACATGCTGTGGCGACATGCCCCGCAACATTAAGACGTGCATGTGCAGGGAAATCCCAGGCATGGTTACACCTAGAAGTTCAGGCCTATGGTGAAGAGAAGATAAGAAGAAGCACCAAGACGCGTACTGGAGACAGCAAGCAGCTGTGGTAAACGATGAGATTAGTTGATTTTTTACCGCTATATCTTACATTCATTATACTCTGGAGTCTCTAGAGCATACTAAAGATGAAATGGAGAAATATAATTCTACATTGTACATTTATCATTTGGTGAATTTAAATATCGTCAAATCTTCCTATCTCTATTGGCTATACAAATAAGATAAATCAATCACTAAACTGCATATGCTTTTATTTTTCTGGTGTCTAGTATCAGGGGAGTGAGGGATCCTGCATGTTGAATTTATATATGCGTGACCATTTTTTTCCTAGAGATCTGGCAATTGCTTAGTTTCCTATTACCATTGAAAAAAAGTTATTGTCTTACATAAGCTAATATTTTTGGTAGGTTGTCAGATCTTACCTAATGGAAAAATGAGACATATTGGACATTGCTTGTTTAACTCTATTGTTTTCTTCAGTACAAGCAATAGCAACCTTTTTTTATAACTCCATTCACCATGCAAAGTGAATGTGTCACCTAAATATACCACCATAGTGAACAGTCTGTTCTCCTCTTAGCCGAATAATATTGTGCTGATTAGTTTATAGGAGGTATCAAAGAATACGCTATATACTTACGACAATGGTATGATACACAACAGTCTGTCAATCGCCGCTGAGCAGTATCAGGGGAAATGGGAGAGGTAGATTTATGAAAACAATATTTTAGTACTATTCTGTTAAGTGTGAAGCCAGACCTGCTCCTGTATTATATTGCTATTAGCTTTAGTTTGCAAATCTCACTTACTCTAGAAAAGAAAACACATTTTATTCTTGAAAATAAGATAGATGGGCGTAATTATCTAAATGTATCTCAAATAAAACACAGGCTAAACTTAGTTATTTGAAAATACAATTATGCAGACTGTCAAGTGACCGTCTTATAAAAAGCTACTCTGTAGCCTTTCCCTTCCTGGTAGCAGGCAGAATTAGCAGAGGCACCTCGAGTGAAGTTTCTCTTGTTCCAATTAGCGTGATAATTTTTTTAAAATTTGTTTTCAAATTAGAACTGTTATATTGGTGATTGTGCTTGATGCAGATATGGAATAGTAAATGAGCAAGTAGTATGAGATAATTTACAAGTTAGAAAACCGATTCACAGTGCTAATAAGTTGATGTGTAGAAATAAACCATAGATCCTACAAATAATGTACCACAGTCTAAATAGTTAAATATTAAATTTATTACAAATATTAAAACACGTTGCAACACGTTAAAGTATATGTGTACCAGGGTAATGCATATCCCATAAACAGAATTATAGTAGTATAATGTATCTTATCACAAAATCGATATAAAGATCAATGTAAAAAATACTGCCATATAATAATATCATATGATCTTTGCAGTTTGATCTATCCAATCAAGGTAGGTAAGCAGATGCATATGCAGTTGAATACAGTATATCCTACATGATTATAGACAGTTCTGTAAATTTTACAAACTAAATAAACAATAGTTACCCAAACCACTCAATAAATGACCACACTCCGACGCGCGTTTCATACTTTGCTTTCTTAAGGGGTGAAGCAGAGTGCGAAACGCGGAATTGAGGGGCAGGCATTTAGTGAGTGCTTCAGGTATCGTTTACATTATTGATATTGCTTTTAGATTTGTAAAATGTACTGTGCAAACTATATTCATGTTGAATATATATATACAATTTCACATGCATATACACTACTTACCTACCTTGATTGGGTAGGTAAAAACTATTAAGATCATATATTGTCTAGTAGCATTTTATTATAGATTTATATATCTATTTTGTGATAAGATACCTTAAAGATTGTCTAACAGCTTGATTGTATCATGTTGGGAATGTCGTTAGAATAAGCATCAAGCTTCTTTTTTCAGTTTTCTATAAAGGTTAATATTGGTTGTGAACTATTTTGCAGCTGTCTACACAGTACATTGCTTACACTGCCTAATTTGCTGTCTTTTGTAAATCTTATAGAGTTTCAGACCATCATTTTCAATCACTCTGTTGAATGTACTTACAACAATCTACAGATCATTTGCCATTAAATACAGACTACTTCTGATGTTTTCATAGCGGAAGAAATTGAAAACATATGCAAACATTTTGTGTCTCTCTAGAAATTATTGACAGCAGATGGAGCAATATTGAAGAAACATCTATCTCAAAGTCACCTAATGAATAAAATTAATCTATGCAAATATCACAATATGAACAAATTTAAAGGATCATGAGATCATGTAGCATTTCCATACTGTGTTATCCTTTGGCGAGGTTAAACAACTCTGCAGGAGGAAATCTGAAACACTTCTCAGTGCCAGGAGGCCATCTGCTCTGTTGGCAAAGATGGACTGTTCTGAAAACTCAGCATAACTGGTGTCAACAAATACTGACATTAGAAAAGACATTGAACTGCCACGTTCCTCAGAGATAGGACGTTAACTTGATAAGACAGAAATGCAATTTTAAAATGAGTTTTGGAATGACATACTGAAGATATGAATCTGTTGTTGATTGACTCAGGAGGCATCTCACACTGTATGTTGTGTATGGTATGAACTTTCTGAAAAATATTCACAGAGCAACGCTGCTCTTACAGAATTTGTCCCAATACACTGTTCTCTAATCCATTTTATGCTATTATAATGTAACTTCTTAATTAAACATAAATATTCTAATGCCAATGAGGTGAATAAGTAATAGTAAATATACTATATATATATATATATATATATATATATATATATGTATTCTCTTTATTTATATGTATAAAATACACATATATTTTTAAAATACATATGCATATATGTATTCTGTATATACGTGTATATATAAATATAAATAATATAATATAAATATATATATATACACACATACAGTATATATACATAAAAACATATATATATTTTTATCTATATATATATAAATATATACCGTATCTATATTTATGTTTACTGTCATCAGTTATTCACTTAATTGGCATTAGAATATCTATATTTAATTAAGAAAAATATTTAGAATTGAGAGACTGTCTTTGCCTGATGAAGAGACCGGAGTAGTCTCGAAAGCTTGCAATTTGTTACCATCTTTTCAGTTAGCCATTAAAAGGTATCAAACACTGAGGACTCTCAATTCTAAATATTTTTCTATCTACTGGCTAACACGGTACGAAGATACACATCTTTCCTGTATGTTTAATTAAGACGTTACATTATAATAGTATACAATGCGTTAGAGTATACAGTGGGTACAGAAAGTGTTCAGACCCCCTTACATTTTTCACTCTAGGTTTCATTGCAGCCATTTGGTAAATTCAAATGCAGAGTATACATTAATGAGAAAAAAAAGTGAACTTTTTTGAACTTAGCAAATGGCTGCAATGAAACATAGAGTGAAAAATTTAAAGGGGTCTGAATACTTTCCGTACCCACTGTATATATTCTATGGCTGTTAAACATTCTATTAGGAGTCCCTCCGGATTGAAAGTCTCGCCTGAACGAGAGCTTTAACTCCATTATGTGAACCTTCAAAGATTATTTATCCAAAGTTTTAAATGAGGGGAGGCAATTTCAAGCTTTAATCTGAGATGAACATTTGGGAAAGCTAGTATTAGGAACTATCTGTTCTGTATGAAGATTTTTGATCATTTTTAAATGCTGAGGAAATGTCCACCTGTAAATAATTTTGCAAAAGGGATGAGTCAAGCACAGAGGGTATGTGTTAGGGTCTGTGGAACGCACCAGATAAATATAAATAGTGGGTGCGTTCGCAGCCCGGGGTCCACCGTGCAGGCAGAGCCTGCTGCTAGTAAGATGGCAGTATAGGCAAACTCTGTTACTTCACAGAGTCGCAAATATAAATACTGTGGCACAATATGGCGGTATAAGCAAACTCTGTTACACCACAGAGTCGCTGAGGTAAAGACGCAGAGATAGGTACTGTGTCCTGTTAACACCACAGGGATACACAGATAACTGCTGTGCGGATAGCAGTCCGTGATCATGCAGACAGCAACGCAATCAAGCAATCTCCTCACCGGAGAAGCCGGTAATCTAGGGGCTTATTTCAGCCAGGCCCTAACCACGTGAACACAAATCTCCTCACCGGAGGTGCCGGTATTCTAGGGGCTTATTTCAGCCGAGCCCTAACCACATGGGTGCATGATCACACTGGCGCAAAGCACATAATGCAATTGATACTAGCGCATTGCCGCATGGCCATACAACCCTTTTATAGAAGCAACTACAGGGCCTGCCAGAAAAGGACCAATGAGAAACTGTTCAGAACACATTTAGTTTCAGGACCTTCCTGGCGGACCAATAAGAGCTGCTGCAGTACCTGAGCATGTGACCCCGATCTCCAATGAGAGATCTTACCCTGGGCATGCTCAGAAGGGAAAACGCAGGACTCAGTCCTAAAGACGTCTGCTCGCCACTGACCAGTACTGGTCACAATAGCAGAACCTGGAGAGGCAGCAGTAAACCTCTGCACAGTACTAGGCTGAGCAAGATGCTGGGACCGATGTCTCTACTGAGGAGACTTCACTGCGGCCGGAGACGGATGGGGTACGGCAGAGGGAATGGCTCGAGATTCCCCCTGTGCAGAGGCGGGAACTCGACCTCTAACAGTATGTACCTTGATAACTGTTGTACCCTAAGTGCTCAAGCCAGGGATTTGCTACATTTATTACCGTATTCTTATTAATGCCCTTTGCATCTCGCTAGGGCAACCTTTACTCTAGAAATGATAAGCTGTGCACGGATTCTCTCTTTTGTAACAATTCAGTTTTCAAGGATTTCATGGGAGAGCATTTGAGTGAGGTTTCTAAATCCTTAATGTGGGCTTGAAGGTTAGAGACTGTGTCTTCACATTCTTTTTAGTCAATGCACCATGCTTCTTAACAACCTCTAAAAACCTAGTTACGTGCTTCCCAAAGGGTGTGTGGGTTAGTTTCTGATTTATTATTGATAGTGATACAGTCAAAGAGCATCTGAGAAATTTCCTGCATAACTATTGGACTGTCTAACAGTGAAGTATTCAATCATCATTGAGATTGCAGTGGGATGAAGGGAGCCAATTAAATATTTGTAGTAATGAAAGCATGGTCTGAGAATGTAATAGAGTGAATATGGGCAGAGCACAAATAATGAAGATGGTTATATTTAATAAATAGGCAATCCAGTCTGGAGTATGTCACATGCTGCAAAGTAAAATCTTTGTCCAACAGATGCAATAGATGCCAGATGTCCATCATCTGATAACTTTATAGAGCCTGAAAGAGAGCTGCAAACATGCCTGAAAAGGGGATAAGAAGCCCTTGGAACTGTCCATGAAAAGATCACAACATTAAAGTCCCCACAAGATTAACAAAACCATCTATCCATCTATCTATTCTATTATTTCTAAACACTGTTTTTCAGTGATTACTTTGTATCTCCGTTCATACTGCAGCCACACATACAAATGATACACCATTTGAAAGGTAAACTTGCCCCTTCAGCAAGAAAATAGCCAAACAAACCACACATCCACGATTTGATAACACAATAAAGTTTAAACATTAATTTTCATAAACCTGCAGTAAGGAAAATTGACCTGCAGGTGGCACCACAGTACCCCAAAGCACACTACCACAAAGCTGCTTACAGACATCACAAATAAATCCAAATATTTGCCTTGGGGTCTTTCCAGCTTGCTCAAGTGCTTGTCCAGCCTATTTCAGGCACATTGGAGGATTGCACACTTCACTGCAGGTGAGTTACATATGCAAACACATTTGTTTACATGCACTGCTTTTTTGCTGATTACTTCGCCCCACACACACAAATGATACACCATTTGAAAGGTAAACTTGCTCCCTTCAGCTAGAAAAGAGCCAAACAAACCACACATTCACTTCGACCCACACATTAATGGTGAGTCACATATGCAAACACATTTGTAAACATGCCCTGCTTTTTCGCTGATTACTTCGCCCCACACACACAAATGATACACCGTTTGAAAGGTAAACTTGCTCCCTTCAGCTAGAAAAGAGTCAAATAAACCACACATTCATGATTTTATCACTAAATCACTAAATATAGTTTAAATATTTATTTTCATAAACCTACAGAAAGACACAATGACCTGCAGGTGGCACCTCAACCGGAAGACATTTTTTGGCCTCTTCTTATCAAACCAATTTATTGTATTACCAAGCTACATGTATAAATACCTGTCTGTGTTCATCATCTCATGAAATACATTTACATTTGACCAGCTTACTTTTTCTGAAATTGCCTGTGCTCCCAATGACCAATGTGTGAATATTTCGCACAGGCCAAGCTAGTAATCCCAATTACAAAATGTTGGAACATTGTGTAAAATGTTAAGAAAACAAGAATTCAATGATTTGGAGATCTCTTATAACCATATTTTCCAGCAAAACATAGAATACACATCAGAAGTTAAAAGTCATACATTTTTCCATGACTAATTTAGAAATTGATGGTAGCAACTCATCTCAAAAAAGTTGGGTCAGGGTTAGGTTTACCTATTTGTAACTTGCACTCTTCTTTTTACAGTTGTCTATAAACATATGGGAAGTGAGGAGACCATTGACCTCAAAACACCTGCAACAGCCAGGTCATGCTAATGCGGGTGTAGACCGGGGTGGTCTCTGCCAGAATACAGTGGGTCGAGGACAAAGAACACAATCAGGCAATTTGTTGAGGAACTAGTTTTTACTAACGACGAAAACTGTGTTATCCTGTAAACAGAAAGAAAAAAACACAGTTAACTATCACACAGACACCTAGCCAGGATCCACTCCATGGTCTCCCAGCTAAACGGCCATTTGGACAATTAGACAGCCACTTCTATGGTCAGTTAATGGACAGTAAGTCCTGAGCTCAAGCCCCACCACAGGAATCCCGGTGGGAGCGTGCACGCAGACTTTAGTTAGAGTTTGGCGTCAAATCTAAATTCTCATTTAGAGACATTTTTTTCTAAGAGGGCTGTGTGAACCCCCAGTGGGTGAGCATGTGTATAGATAGCATAACAGAATTGTAATTTTAGAGAATTGTTAAGATTGTGAATCTCTGAGCTGCACCACTGCAGGGGCTGCCTCTTGCACTTATCTAATTACACCCTAGCTCTGAGTAACTCCCGGTTACCGCATTAGGCAGAACTACAGGTGAGGCAAATTATACTGTACCCGATAGAACATACTGGGCCTATCGGTTGTGCAGCGCAGGGGTCCTAGATGACCTGGGCTAGATGTATGTGCAGTTTGTAAGACGCAGATGTGACAGAAGCTGGTCAGATTACTGAGGAAAGGTGCTATTGTTCCGGTGATTCCTGTCAGAGAAGAAGAATCACGTTGGGGAGATGACTACGGTTGGATACAGAGTTAGATTCCACCCAAAGCATAGGCTCTAATGTATATGGCCTCCTCTAACAGGAATCACTGGAGCAGTTGCACCTTTCCTCAGTAATCTGATCAGCTTCTGTCACATCTGCCTCTTACAAACTGCTCTCCAAAACAAACCGACGCTGGGTGTGGCTCAAACTGGTTATTTCCCTGTCATACAGGTGATAGTCGTATGAATCTGCAAACAGCTGCCATGTAGTGGCTAAAACACCTATAACACCTTTTATGATTATGCATGTAATCATATCTATTAAAATGGTTTTAGAAGGGGTGTGGAGTGGGAATCTTTAACCACCCCCTCACACGGGTAAATAGACCGCAAGTCTACTCCCATTCTAATTCTCAAAAAAATGCAAAAAATAATCATGGTAAATAAAAATGCTGAACATGCATATCCAAATTGTCTGAAATAAAGAGGTCTAGTTAATGTTCATAGAATAGTGCTCGGGTCTCAGCAGGAAGAGCCACTGACAAATTAATTAGGCATGAGATGGATGCCCCTCATGTAGCGCCACATTCAATATACTTCTGGCTGCACTGGGCGCTTGTGGCAGAAAAATCAATGAAGCTGTCAACAACCAGTTAGGGATGGTGATGCAACCGATTCTCAAGAATATAAAAAAAATCTTACAACTCATCATAGCTGCAAAGTAGGACTGCAGTCTTTCCCCACAATAAGATATAAAGAGTGGCCCCAGCAATAATTGGATACAGCTTTTCAGACCTTAGCGAGAAGAGGCTCCAGGATTTGTTGGATATAGACTGTTTTGATTGAAACATCAGGAGACCTGTCACCTCAGTCAAGTCGATTTGAACAGTGCCAGAACTCCAAGCAGCACATAAAATCAAGTCTTTATCCTTATAGTAATGTAAGCTGCATCTACCATCACTGGGACTCGATGGATTTACAGAACAAGCCTGATTCACCCTATTAACTCGGTCAACTATATATTGTATGTTGCCTCTTTCGACAATGAGTAACTAACAATTTTTAAACAAATACATTTTTTAGTTTTGTTTAGCTCCAGATTTATATCTGTATTTGCTCTCATTACATGGATATCAAAGATGATGGTGTGTTGTATTCTATTAGACTAGAATATGATCTAAAATACATTAATGTATTTTAAATGTAAACATTTTTTAACCCCTTCACCCCCAAGGGTGGTTTGCACGTTAATGACCGGGCCAATTTTTACAATTCTGACCACTGTCTCTTTATGAGGTTATAACTCTGGAACGCTTCAACGGATCTTCGCGATTCTGAGAATGTTTTCTCGTGACATATTGTACTTCACGTTAGAAGTAAAATTTCTTCGATATAAATTGCGTTTATTTTTGAAAAAAACGCAAATATGGCGAAAATTTTTAAAATTTTGCAATTTTCAAACTTTGAATTTTTATTCCCTTAAAACAGAGAAATATATCACAAAAAATAGTTAAGAAATAACATTTCCCACATGTCTACTTTACATCAGCACAATTTTGGAACCAAAATTTTTTTTTGTTAGGAAATTATAAGGGTTAAAAGTTGACCAGTGATTTCTCATTTTTACAACAAAATTTACAAAGCCATTTTTTTAGGGACCACCTCACGTTTGAAGTCACTTTGACGGGTCTATATAGCAGAAAATACCCAAAAGTGACACCATTCTAAAAACTGCACCCCTCAAGGTACTCAAAACCACATTCAAGAAGTTTATTAATCCTTGAGGTGCTTCACAGGAGCTGAAGCAACGTGGAAGGAAAAAATGAATATTTAACATTTTAGCCACAAAAATGATCTTTTACAAACTTTTTTTTATTTTCACAAGGGTAAAAGGAGAAAATGGACAGATAAGGTTGTTGTGCAATTTCTCCTGAGTACGCCAATACCCAATATGTGGAGGAAAACCACTGTTTGGGCACACGGCAGAGCTCGTAAGGGAAGGAGCGCCGTTTGACTTTTTCAAACTTAAATTGGCTGGAATTGAGATTGGACGCCATGTCACGTTTGGAGAACCTCTGATGCGCCTAAACAGTGGAAACCCCCCACAAGTGACACCATTTTGGAAACTAGACCCCTAAGGTACTTATCTAGATCTGTTGTGAGCACTTTGAACCCCCAAGTGTTTCACAAAAGTTTATAATGCCTGGGTGTGAAAAAAACAAACAAACAATTTTCCACAAAAATGATTTTTTAGTCCCAAATTTTTGAATTTTACCAAGGAAATTGGACCCCAAAAGTTGTTGTCCAATTTGTCCTGAGTACGCTGATACCCCATATGTGGAGGGGGGGGAAACTGCTTGGGCGCACGGCAGGGCTTGGAAAGGAAGTAGTAACGTTTTGGAATGCAGACATTGATGGGGGTCATGTTCCGTTTGCAGTGCCCCAGATGAGCCTAAACAGTGGAAACCCCCCACAAGTGACCCCATTTTGGAAACTAGACCCCCTGAGGAACTTATCTAGATCTTTGGTGAGCACTTTGAACCCCAAAGTGCTTCACACAAGTTTATAATGCCCGGGCATGAAAATAAAAAATCCTATTTTTTTCCCACAAAAATTATCTTTTAGTCACTATTTTTTTATTTTCCCAAGGGTAACAGGAGAAAGTGGACCACAAAAGTTGTTATCCAATTTGTCCTGAGTACGCTGATACCCCATATGTGGGGGGGGGACCACTGTTTGGGCGCACGGCAGAGCTCGGAATGGAAGGAGCACCATTTGACTTTTTCCAACCAAAATTGGCTGGAATTTAAATTGGACGCCATGTTGCATTTGGAGAGCCCCTGATGTAACTAAACAGTGGAAACCCCCACAAGTGACCCCATTTGGGAAACTAGACCCCCTAAGGAACTTATCTAGATCTTTGGTGAGCAATTTGAACCCCCAAGTGCTTCACACAAGTTTATAACGTAGAGCCGTAAAATTAAAAAATCATATTTTTTCCACAAAAATGATCTTTTCACCCCAATTTTTATTTTCCCAAGGGTAACAAGACTCCAAAAGTTATTGTGCAATCTGTCCTGAGTGCGCTGATACCCCATATGTGGGAGTAAACCACTGTTTGGGTGCATGGCAGAGTATGGAAGGGAAGGAGCGCCGTTTGACTTTTTCAACGCAGAATTGGCTGGACGCCATGTCGTGTTTGGAGAGCTCCTGATGCGCCTAAACAGTGAAAACCCCCCACAAGTGACCCCATTTTGGAAAATAGACCCCACAAGGAACTTATCTAGATGTGTAGTGAGCGCTATGAAGCCCCAAGTGCTTCACAGAAGTTTATAATGTACAGCCGTAAAAACAAAAAAATATTTTTTTTTTTACAAAAATGATATTTTCGCCCCCAGTTTTTTATTTTCCCAAGGGTAACAGAAGAAATAGGACAAATTGCACAATAACTTTTAGGGTCTAGAGTACGCTGATACCCCACATGTGGGGGTAAACTACTGTTTGGGCGCATGCAGAGCTCAGAAGTGAAGGAGCACCGTTTGACTTTTTCAACGCAGAATTGTCTGGAATTGAGATCATACGCCATGTCACATTTGGAGAGCCCCTGATGTGCCTAAACAGCGGAAACCCCCCAATTCTAACTCCAACTCTAACCCCAACAAACCCCTAACCCTAGTCCCAACCCTAACCACAAACCTAACCCTAACACACCCCTAACCCTAATCCCAACCCTAACCCTAATTCTAACTTTAGCGCCAACCCTAACCCTAACTTTAGCCGCAACCCTAACCCTAATGGGAAAATGGAAATAAATACATTTTTTTTATTTTATTATTTTTTCCTAACTAAGGGGGTGATAAAGGGGGGTTTGATTTACTATTTATAGCGGGTTTTTATGATTGGCAGCTGTCACGCTAAAAACCGCTTTTTATTGCAAAAATAGTTTTTTGCATCACCACATTTTGAGAGCTATAATTTTTGCATATTTTGGCCCACTGAGTCATGTGAGGTCTTATTTTTTGCGGTACGAGTTGACGTTTTTATTGGTACCATTTTTGAGCACGTGACATTTTTTGATCGCTTTTTATATCGATTTTTGGGAGGTTAGAATGAACAAAAATCAGCAATTCATGAATTTCTTTTGGGGGAGGCGTTTATACCATTCCGCGTGTGGTAAAATTGATAAAGCAGTTTTATTCTTCGGGTCAGTACGATTACGGCGATACCTCATTTATAGAATAAAAACAATTTTATATAAAAAATAATTATTTTTGCATCGCTTTATTCTGCGAGCTATAACTTTTTTATTTTTTCGCTGATGATGCTGTATGGTGGCTCGTTTTTTGCGGGACAAGATGACGTTTTCAGCGGTACCATGTTTATTTATATCGGTCTTTTTGATCGCGTGTTATTCCACTTTTTGTTCGGCGGTATGATGATAAAGCATTGATTTTTTGCTTTGTTTTTTTTTTTAAGGGGTTCACTAAAGGGGTTAACTAGTGGGACAGTTTTATATCGTTACGGACGCGGCGATACCAAATATGTGTACTTTTATTGTTTTTTTTTTTATTTACAGGAAGAAATGAATTTATTTGGGAATATTTTTTTTTTTTATTATTCTGGAATTTTTTTTAAAACATGTTTATTTTTATTTTTTTAACTTTTTTACTTTGTCCCAGAGTGGGACATCACTGTATTTTATCAGATCGCTGGTGTGACAGTGTGCACAGCACTCTGTCACACCAGCGATCGCACAGGCATAGCTGCAGGCTTCTCAGTGCCTGCTCTCAGCAGGCACTGAGGAAGCCGCCTCCCTCCAGGACCCCAGTGCCATATTGGATCCGGATCCTGGGAGGGAGGAAGCCCTCAGAACAGCGCAATCACATCACGCTGGTCTGAGGGTCTCAGGGGTGCGCGCAGGGAACCCCCTCCCTGCGCGATGCTCCCCTGTACCCCGGTACACCGCGATCATGTTTGATCGCGGTGTGCCAGGGGTTAATGTGCCAGGAGTGGTCCGTGACCGCTCCTGACACACAGTCACGGGTGTCAGCTGTGATAATCAGCTGACACCCGGCGGCGATTAGCTGCGCTCCCCTCGGGAGCGCAGCTGATCGCCTATGATGTACTATCCCATCCATGGTCAGATTGGCACGGGTTTCATGGACGGGATAGTACTTCTGATGTCAGAGAGGGGTTAAAAATGGACATACCTTGACTTAACTTTACAGACCATATATAGAATAAATATAGAAGAGTACATTTTTTTAAAGCACATCCAACATTATTAGCCAGCTCTCTGAGTCTTCAATAGTGTGTGAAATGGCAATTTTTTTTTGATCATCACAAATCAAATCACAACATGCAAAAATTCTTAGAGGGACCTCCAAAATTCAGGAAATTTGACTTGAAGTCAATCATCTATGGACTGATTTTCACCGGCAATCGGAACCGGAGTGTGCGGCTGCATGTATTTCTATGCCGGGTATTGATGCGAGAGACTCGCGCAAGTTTCTCGCATCACACTTGCAAGTGTGACCCTGGCCTAACCCTAAACCTAGTTCTAAATCTAATATTAACAGTCCTTTGGGTTAATGAAATACTGAAAACTTGTACACTGCACTAGAATGTTAGTGATTTTTTTTTAGTAATACTTTTTTTACATTTTGAACTGCTCTCTCGGCAGGTGTCTGTGTCTGGTCTCACAAAATCACAAGTGAGATAAGATGTAGGGACCTGCAGGAGAGATCAGTTCAAAATGTAAAAAAAGTATTACTAAAAAAGAATCACTAACATTCTAGTGCAGTGTACAAGTTTATTCCTTTTAGCAGGGTTGTTACTGCTGTGATAGGCTTATCTCAGCGATTAATGCTTCTCTTTATGCCCTGCTTTAAGTTAACAACTGGGTAAAGGATATGTTATTGCAGCTTCTAGCGCTGTAAAAAAGTAGTAATATAAAATTAAACCTGTTAATGACTACCATAAAAAGGCTTATGGTTGCTGATTAAGAAATTAGAATTTTATTTAACAAAAACAAAAAATCCTGTTAATTATTTATCAATCATAAAAACAAATTATTACCTTCTATAATTTACTTGTTTGAATCCTATTATGACCCATTTTCCTTGTCCCAGCAGCTCCATTTCTGAATTTGTGTCAGGCTGTGTTAGTGAGGTGTTGAAGGAGGCTGGCTCTCTGACTCCCTTCAATGGCTAAACCAGCCCCCTTCTCAATGTCTAATTCAGTATTTTGTGGCACTGGACAGCCTATTTGACAGCACACAATCACTTGTACTTGTAATTAGTGATGAATGAGTATGCTCGTTGCTCAGGTTTTCCCGTGCATGCTCGGGTGGTCTCCGAGTATTTGGAAGTGCTCAGAGATTTAGTTTCTGTCGCCGTAGCTGCATGATTTGCGGTCACTAGACAGCCTCTATACATGTGGGGATTGCCTGTTTGTAAAGCACTTATCCAAAGCTATTCGATCAACCCTAATCATGTCATCTCTTGCACCGCTCACCCTCAATTCATTATAAATTCCTTTCTCACGCCATTCTCAGTTCAATATAATTTGCACTCTCCCATCCCCCACCATTCATTCATTATAAATTCCTCACCCTGTACCCTCAGTTCATTATCATTTGCTCTTTCCCAATCAACAACAAAATAATAATAATAATAATAATACACAAAACAGATTACCTTTGTGTTTGGTCTTTAAAGTAGAAAGATATAACAATGTGCTCCTCATGCTAAAAAAAGGATCTGCATTCCTGCCATAGAGGTATTCTAGTTTAAAGGAGTTGTTCAATCGGCGTATTTTTTAAAATACAATATAGATTCAACTTGCATAGGCTTGCACATTGAAGTGTAAAATAACGCTATTAAGCCTTTATTTACCAGTTTATCCAGTATGTATTTCCCCTTCTGTCCTCCTGTTTTGCATTTTGCAGTTTAAAAATCGCTCCTTGCAGTCCAGCAATAAACTACATTTCCCACCATTACATGCTTGTTTATGTGAAATGATGATCACTGATTGCCTGATCAATATATCACTTTTTAAGCCCATGTGTACACTGCTCTGTCTTGCTGTTTATCACACATCAGTGTGGTATGAACTGCTCTGTCCTGCTGCATATAACAATTTTAGCCCTTGTATAGACATCCCTCTCTTGGAGTATATCATACCATCAGCCTTGGTACACACTGCGCTCTTCTTCAGTTTATCACAACTATTAGCACTTATATACACAGCTGTCTCATGCAGTATACTCACATCCGCTGCTTACACCGCAGGAATAGTGCTGGCATCGGAGGTGAGTTCAAGTGTTATTATATTCAAACATATACTGTAGATTGAGAAGGTGCTTTCTGAGTAGGGGACAACCTCTTTACTTTCACATGTCTCCCAGTCTTGTGCATACATCCAAGCACTTACACTTAAATAGTCGTACCTCAGCTCACCTTACAATTTCTTTGACATTATGTATATTCTCCAATTTTGCAATTATAATTTTGCAAATAAGTTATTGCAGGTCATTAGCTAGCATTTCAGCTCCTACCCTTTGAATATAATAGAGGGTTTCTATTTTTTTAGTGGATGTTATATTCTCTAAGTTTTATATAAAAGTTAATATGACTGCTGTGATCTAAATTAATAATTTCCATGAGACGTATGGCTTATATATCTGTCACTTTATGATAAATTGTTCAGTTGACTGCTGTGCATTATTGGTAATGCCAATCACTAAATGGTAAAGTTAAATTACTTCAAAGGAGATCATGCTTATTTTGTTTTACTGTGATTGAAATTGAATTTATATCAGACTTTAATACTGCACACGATTTTATAGCTCTTAGATAAACATTAATGTATAACCTTTCTTAAAAGGTAAATTACTCTTTGACAAGGAACTCACATTTACAAAATTATCTTCACGTCCTACTACAGAAATCTTCCTGAAACAGACTAAAAAGGTAACCCCACTAATGTGTCATAAGAAAAACTAGGTGCACATACTAGAAAGGATTCAGCTTCAGTAAAAAAAAGTTTTGCATCTTTATTAGGTACACTAAAATAGAGGCAATAGTTGTGACATTTTAGTAGAATGGTGGGGTATGGAGGGTGCGAGGGAGAAATCTGGATGCATTTTGAACACTTTGCATTTTCTTAAACTCAGTCTAAGATCACGCCAAGTGTTCAAAACGCGTCCAGTTTTCTCCCTTGCACCTTCCATACTGACGCTGGATCCCTTCTACTATGTGCACCTTGCTCCTACATCTGGCAGAGATGTGATCACTTGCTTTAACCCATGGAATCCAATAGGGAATTAGTAAGGGTGAGCTGAAAAATCTTTTTTCACTTTTGTCGATAAGAAAAATGAGTCTATATTGATAGATATAGCTGCTCAGATTCAGGCATATGTTATATATACACATAGACTGGGGAAATTAAATATTTGATACACTGACAATTTTGCAAGTTTTCCCACCTACAAAGAATTGAGAAGTTTGTAATTTTTATCTTAGGTACACTTCAACTGTAAGAGACATAATATAAAAAAAATCCAGAAAAATCAAATTGTATGATTTTTAGATAATTAAATTGCATTTTATTGCATGAAATAAGTATTTGATCACCTACCAACCAGCAAGAAATCTGGCTTTCACAGACCTGTTAGTACTTCTTTTAGAATCCATTCTACTCTGCACTTATTACCTCTATTACTTGCACCTGTCTGAACTAGTTACCTGTATAAAAGCTAACTGTCCATATACTCAATCAATCACACTCTAACCTCTCCATCATGGCCAAGATCAAAGAGCTGTCTAAGGACATGAGGGACAAAATTATAGACCTGCACAAGGCTGGGATTGGCTACAGGACAACGGGCAAGCAGCTTGGTGAGAAGGCAATAACTGCTAATGCAATTATTAGAAAATGCAAGAAACACAAGATGACTTTAAATCTTCTTTGGTCTGGGGCTCCATGCAAAATCTTGCCTTATGGGTTAAGGATGATTCTGAGAAAGGTTAGGAATCAGCCCAGAACTACAGTGGGGGAAATAATTATTTGATCCCTTGCTGATTTTGTAGTTTGCCCACTGACAAAGACATGAACAGTCTATAATGTTAAAAGTTGGTTAATTTTAACACTGAGAGATAGAATATCAAAAATAAAATCTAGCAAATTACATTGTATAAATTTATATAAATTTATTTGCATTTTGCAGTGAGAAATAAGTATTCGATCCCCTACCAACCATTAAGTGTTCCGGCTCTTACAGACCAGTTGGACGCTCCTAATCAACTCATTACCTGCATTAAAGACAACGGTCTTACATAGTCACCTTTATAAGAGTCCTGTCCACAGACTCAATTAATCAGTCAGACTCCAACCTCTACAACATGGGCAAGACCAAAGAGCTTTCTAAGGATGTCAGGGACAAGATCATAGACCTGCACAAATCTGGAATGGGCTACAAAACCATAAGTAAGACGCTGAGTGAGAAGGAGTCAACTGTTGGTGCAATAGTAAGAAAATGGAAGAAATACAAAATGATTGTCAATCGACATCGATCTGGGGCACCATGCAAAATCTCACCTCGTGGAGTATTCTTGATCATGAGGAAAGTGAGAGATCATCCTGAAACTACATGGGGGGGAACTTGTTAATTTTCTCAAGGCAGGTGGGACCACAGTCACCAAGGATACTCCACGAGGTGAGATTTTGCATGGTGCCCCAGATCAATATCTGTACATGGGAGGACCTGGTCAATGACCTGAAGAGAGCTGGGACCACAGCAAGGTCCCCCTGCTCACGCCAGCACAGGCCCGTTTGAAGTTCGTCATTGACCATCAGGATAATATAAAGACATGGGAAAAGGTCATGTGATCAGATGAGACTAAAATATAACTTTTGCATCAACTCCACTCGCCGAGTTTGGAGGATAAAGAATGATGAGTACAACTCAAGAACACCATCACAAATGTGAAGCATGGTGGGGCAAACATCATACTTTGAGTGTGCTTTTCTTCAAAGGGGACAGGACGACTGCACCGTATTCAAGGGAGGATGGATGGAGTCATGTATTGTGAGATTTTGGCCAACAACCTCCTTCCCTTATTAAGAGCATTGAAGATGAGTAGTGGCTGGGTCTTCCAGCATGACAATGACCCAAAACACACATCCAGGGCAACTAAGGAGTGGATCCGTAAGAAGCATTTCAAGGTCCTGGAGTGGCCTAGGGAGATGAAACTCAGTGTTGCCCAACAACAGCGCTAAAACCTGAAAGAACTGGAGAAGATGTGTTAGGAGGAGTGGGCGAAAATCCCTGCTGCAGTGTGTGCAAATTTAGCCAAGAACTGCAGAAAATGTTAGAACTCTGTAATTTCAAACAAAGGTTTCTGTACCAAATGTTAAGTTCTGGTTTTCTATTGTATCAAATACTTATTTCATGCAACAAAATGCAAATTAATTATGTAAAAATCATACAATGTGATTTTTCTGGATTTTTTTTATATTATGTCTCTCTCAGGTGAAGTATACCTACGATAAAAACTACAGACCTCTCCATTCATTGCAGGAGGGAAAACTTGCAAAATTGGCAATGTATCAAATACTTACTTTCCCCACTACGTAGATATAGCCTTTTCAGAGAGGAAAAGGTTTTGAACCTGGCTGATACCTATTGGATGTAGCAGTTCTAAAAGTCAATATCAACCCTTTAATGAGCCTTGCTGCTTGACTTTGGAATAAAAAAACAAACATGACAATCCAAATAGTTATTTTCCCCGATGTATGTATATACAGTATATATAAGTACATGCAGGTGCTTCTCACAACATTAGAATATCATCAAAAAGTTAATATATTTCAGTTCTTCAGTACAAAAAGTGAAACTTATATATTATATAGAGTCATTACAAACATGCAATTCTGACATTCTATTATGGGAATAGTTTATATGTCGTACATTGTGTAGTAAAGTTAGTAAAAATGACCTGATATTGTGATTGTCCAGGTCAGTACAAATATGATGATGATAAATAGAGATGAGCAAATTTGTTCGGAAAATGATCGCCAAACACAAATTCGGCACAGATATGGCACATTCGGATTCATGATAGTAAATCTGAACAAAATGTCATAAATTCGGTAAAAAATCAGTAACATTCGGTAAAAGTGCAGGAAAATATTTGCGTTGCCACCAGAATATTTTCCGCACTTTAGCAGCGATAATGGCGGCGCATCATGAGCGTTTGGCACATGTATGATGAGGGGAGGGGGTTTGCAGAGCTCAGAGGTGCTTTTGTAAGAACAGCACAGCAGTCATTTTTTTTCCCCCTAACTTTATGTGTGCACATTGCGGCTAGTCAATCAGGGCGCAGGAAACACCCACAATGTCCTGACACAACGGCTTGTGTCATTGGCTGCTGAAATCACATGTCCCTCTGCAAATAAATAGCGGACTTCTTGTTTTAGTGCCATTTTGACACTGATACAGCGCAGAGAGGCTGCACCTGACGCTGCCACTGTTTGCAACAAGATTTCAGCTATTTAATTAGGCGGTTGTATGTCAGTCAGATAGTGTAGGTAGATAGTGTCCAGTGTGGCTTTAAAATTTACCTTCTGGATTTTTTTTGTGGGGCGGGGGCATAACTGAGGTTCTCAGACAAAGCCGTCAGGGCACATGTCCTAAAAGAAGCTGTGGAAAAGCCTGCTGTATCCCACCTTGTAGCTAGTTAGAGAGGTGGTTGCATATCAGTCAGATAGTGTAGTTAGATAGTGTCCAGTGTGGCTGTAAAATTTACCTTAATTTTTTGGGGGGGCATTTCTGAGGTTCTTAGACAAAGGTGGCAGGACACATGTCCTACAAGTGTGTTGTGCACTGCTTCTGTTGTGCTCCATACACAAGTATAGCATATTAAATAATAATTTTTCAAAAGCTAAATGTGAAAAAGACTGCTGTATCCCACCTTGTCATTTATTGCTGTGGTGATATGAAATTGTCTGCAGACCTAAGGCACATTGAAAAAAAATTATAATGTTTTCTGTTGCTGAATGTGATACAGCCTGCCGTATTTCTGTTGTTGCGCTGATAAGAACCTGTCTGCAGACCTAACGCGCATTTGTAAGAGGGTGCCCGGACTTAGTCCTGACTATATTGTTGTCATTATTTACCTTGTTAAGATTGACATGTTTGTGTGTATTATATGTAAGATGTACACATGTGTTTGTGGCCGTATGGCATTCTATAGATACATTAGGTAGTGTATTACAAGAAAAGGGACACTAGATGGGGCACTGCACACATTTAGATGGGAGCCTTTAGGAGGGCACTAGAAGGGTTAACTGAGGGGACAAGAGAGGAGTGGCTAGCCAGGAGCTAAAGTGAGAGAGATTTCCTCTTAGCGGAAGTCTGTCGGGGAGGAAGTCTCATGGTACAGACGCAGAGGCAGAATTCCTGATGAGCCTAGCTGACAGAGCAAAGTCCCCCAGCCATCCTGAGAAGTGAGTGGAGTGTATTGCCTACAGCAGCAGCCAGTGAGAGAGTCACTGTAGAGCCGTTAGCTAGAGACTGGGAGCTAATGTGCTAGTGAGGCCAGTAGGAGAGCCTCTGGAGTCGTCAGCCTGTATTGAGAAGCTGAAGTGACACTTAAGCCAGTCTGTTGGAGAAGTCAGCTTGTATCTGGAAGCAGTCAAGTCAGGGAGGTCAGTGAGTGAGTCCCTGTGGCAGTGACGGTCAGAGTGTGGGAGCTGTTCTAGTAGTCAAGTGGGCCACAGGAGAGAGGGCACGGACAGGATTGCCAGAAGAGGGTGAACGACCTAGTAGACGAGTATCTTCGTGGGCTGAAGTCGGTTGCAGGAAGAGAGGTCGAGGTGCCGTATTCACCGGGTTCCTTGTTCCATTGTCAATGTGTGGTCCACCCGTGTGTAACTGAAGAAGTTGTGTGCTGCTGTAAAAGATGTTTAGTTGGTACCATGTTGAGAGCCCTAAAGGCATCGTGGATGTGCTGTGTCCTGAGGAAAATAAAGTTGAACTGTTTAAGTTTACTCTGGCCTCTGGCTCTAATTCTTTGAATACCAGGAAGAGCGAGCAACGCACCAGGAATGAAGCAGCCTCCAGCACAGTGAGTACTGGAGTGGCTGAGGAGGCTATCCCCCGGCTCTCGTGTTCTTACACATTGAAAAAAAATTATAATTTTTTCTGTTACTGAATGTGATACAGTCTGCTGTATCACACATATTTCTGTTGTGGCGGTGATATGAACCTGTCTGCAGACCTAACGCGCATTAAAAAAAATTATAATTGAAATTCTTCTGTGTGCAGAGCTGTTGCACGTTAAAATTATTATTATTATTTGTTTTATTTTTTTAAACATGATACATCAGGCGAGATCTGAGTTTGAAATTGTTTTGTGCCTGTCTTCTAGATTATGTGCTTCTTTGGCATCCAATTTCTCATGGGCATCTTTTATACATAGCTTGAGACACACATCTGTTACACCTATCATCCAACGAGCATCAAGCGCTCTCTGGTAATTGTTATTGGGTAGATGAGTAATAGTTAGATTCTGAATTCTTGTACTTAACATAGCTGCCCTGTTACTGGTTCTGTTGTACATTCCCATTCATGCCCAAAAAAATTCTTCTGCTACTAACGTCATACAGCAGGAGACATGTCACTTTTAAATTGTTTTGCGCATCCACTCAATCTTATACAGGCCTTAGCGACAGGCCCCCCAAAAATTCTTTTGTTACTAACGTCATACAGCAGGGGACATGGCACTTTTAAAATGTTTTGAGCATACACTCAATGTTGTACAGGCATTATTGACAGATCCCAGAAAATTCTTCTGTCACTAATGTCATACAGCAGGGGACATGTCACTTTTAAATTGTTTTGAGCATCAACACAAGCTTATACAGTTCTTATCGACAGGGCCAAAAAAAATCTTCTGTTACTAAAGTCACACAGTAGAGTAGATCGCAGTTTTACATTTTTTGTCATACAGGCCTCATCCACACATAAAAATTTTGTTTTACTGTGACTAACTCGATTCAGCATGTCATATTTCACCTTCTCATTTAGTGCCATTGAAATTCAGCTGTGCAGAGGGGGTACACAGTAAAAAAAATCAAATTTTTTGTTGCTCATAGCACACTATGTGAGTAACATGACTGTGAAAAAGCAAGGTTGTGGTGGAAGGGGGATTAGGCTCGGTGTTCGAGGTGTAAATGGGGTAGGTGGTGAAATTGATGCCACTTTATTGGTGTCTGGAACTAATTTTTGGAAATGTGTACATTCTTGGTTGGGTGTCCATGTGGTGGGTTAGCTGTAGTGCAAGATGCATCAATTATTATTATTTATTATTATTATTATATATTTATATAGCGCCATTTATTCCATGGCGCTTTACATATGAAAAGGGGAAAAATATAGACAGATACAATAAACATGTGCTAGACAAGGGACGCATAAGTACAGAAGGAGAGAGGACCCTGCCCGCGAGGGCTCACAGTCTACAGGGATGGGTGAGAATACACTAGGAGAGGGTAGAGCTGGTTGTGCGATGGTTCAGTACACTGAGGATCATTGCAGGTTGTAGGCTATATATGCCTATATATATAAGAGCATCACACTATATAATAACTGAGATGGTGGAGCACTCCTGCTCTGGCTGCTGTATCCCCTGATGAGTCCTTCCAGGATGAAACACGTTGGGAGGTGGTCCTACTTTGAAATGGCATATTGATTCTCCATATTAACCCCTTTACCCCAAGGGTGGTGTGCATGTTAATGACCGGGCCAATTTTTACAATTCTGATCACTGTCTCTTTATGAGGTTCTGGATAGGATATTCAAAATGCCGACAATTCCGCGCTCCTCCAAAATCAGGCAAGGGAATCATTCCCTTGCCTGATTTTGGAGGAGCGTGGAATTGTCGGCATCTCGAATATCCTATCCAGAATTTCTTGAAGATCCTTGTGGGTCCGGTGCCATCTGCAGCCCTCCTATCCTACCTACTATATGTGTTGTGCATACTCACAACGTGTAAAGGTGAGAATTACAGTAAACTAATTGTTAATTTGGTAACTGCGCTATTGCGCTCCTCTCTCTATCATTTCTTTATGAGGTTATAACTCAGGAACGCTTCAACGGATCTTCACGTTTCTGAGAATATATTCTCATGACATATTGTACTTCATGATAGTGGTAAAATTTCTTTGATATAACTTGCATTTATTTTTGAACAAAATGCAAATATTGCAAAAATTTTTAAAATTTTGCAATTTTCAAACTTTGAATTTTTATTCCCTTAAAACAGAAATATGTCACACAAAATAGTTAATAAATAACATTTTTCCATTATACATGACGACACCATGAGAGAGGTGATCCGCCCTTCAAGGACAGGAAACCTTCAAGATTAAAGGGGCGGCTCCTCTCTCTGCATCAGTTGGTTTCCTGTCCTTGATGGGGAACCCTCAAGATGGAAGACCTCGTGATGGATGAAGAGGATACCCGGGCCTGGGACGGATGAATACTGGCAGGCATGGGTCTGCTACATCCGTCGCCAGGTGCCGGTAGTCGCCTCAGGGGTCATGTATTCCATGCCCCCCCTGAGCGAGACATGGCCACAACCCGTGAGGCAGATGCTCGGGTAAATCATAGAGCCTCGGAGGACTGCATTGAAGCTACCCTCCCTGATGCCAGGAATAACCCCACACATTACTCCTCGGAGGTCATAATATTGGTGCCCTCCCTGTTGAGAAAAATTGGCCATGCAGCCCGTGAGACACATCGGTGCCCGGGCAAATAGAGACTCCTCGGGGGCTATGTGGTGATTACCCCCCCTGTTGAGAACAGAAACGCAGGCACCGTGGAGGACCATCTGCCATTGCAGGCTGAAGGAGCCTGCAAACGCTGTGTCAGAGTACCTGAGCCGGGTCCAGTAGAGGATCTAATCAGTGGTGGCAGCGGTGTGACTGTTCCTCCAGACTGGAGGTAAGGGGTGACCAGGGTCATGGCGCTGGAATGCCGGCATGGTGCTGCGCGCATACCGGAAGTGATGCGCACACCGGGACCGCGCGCACCGGAAGTGATGCGGCCACTGGGCGCGCATCAGGAGTGAGAGGGTGTGCTTCCCAGCAAAGAGCGCGCGTACAGCAGAAGAGTGCGCAGGAAAGCCGGCACCTCGGCCAAGCTTCGGGTAAGCGACGGAAGCGGCTCCGGTATTCAAAGCAGTGCGCTCATCCAGCTGACAATGGAGCGCGCAGCAGGGGCATGCGCTTGCAGGGCACGTAGAATAAGACACACCTGAGGTAATATGTGTATGTATTAGGAACGCGCAGGCGCCGGGGCACTAGGCGGCCAGCAGGACCAGGTGAAGTAACTAATTAAGCAAAAGAAAAAAAAAAGAGAGAGGAAAAGCTGCTATTTAAACTGGCTAAAACACTGTTTTGTGTCACTAAGCCAGATCAGGTCAGACGTGACTGCTCTAATCATGTGCTAGCAGATATGATGGAGAGCCTGTCACGGGAGCATTTACAGCCTCACCAGGAAGTGCAGGAGAAGCGGTGGCCTTGCTCAAGTGAGAAGAGCCGCAGCAGCAACCGCTCGGGTAACGTGCGGACGGAACGTCGCAAATAGGGGTCCGTAGTCTCGACGGGAGACTCTGAAAAGACCAGTCAGCCTCCAGAGCCGGTACCGTCCTTTGGCACGTCCGAGTGGTGAGTGAACTTCGAGAAAGTCCAGCACGCTAATGTCTGTTCTCTTTCTCTCTCTCTCTCTTGTCTCCAAACCTCCTCTCTCACACACACATTGGTGGGGTGGAGTATAGGGGGTACATAAGAAGAAAGATAAAACTAAAAATAAGGAGTGTCCCTTGTGCGAAAGCCCCTTAGAAACATCCTGGAACAAAAAGATGTGTCAGGATTGTATCAATAGGACACTAGCGGAGGAAACACCATCCTTTTCAGAGAGCCTGAAGTCCTTAATTCAGGCAGAAGTTGGCAAGTCGGTAAAGGCGTTGCAGATAGCGGACAGGGACGGCAGGTCTAGAGACAGGTCCATACAAGAAGAAAAGGTAGCACACTGTAGCGCTATAGCTTGCAAACACGAAATATGAAAAATATGAAAAATGAATTACATCATTACCTTAGAAATATGAAAAATTGAGAAGTCTTAGCGCATAAGATGGCCAAATTATGTGAGCCTGATAGCCACGTCAAGGCTCTTCTCGTATATCAGGTCCCTAACTAATGCCTATCCTCGCTTTAGAAAAGTCTGTCTGCATGGGAACCTATGAATCCTCTTTTCAGACTAAAATCTACATCTCTGTGGAGGGGTGATGAACCTGCTGTAATTAAAAGGCCTGTGACCACCAGGTGGAGTGCTCAGGCAGAAGGTAAATGAATACATATCAAAAAACTGACCGGCACATCCAAACTTAGATTCAGTGTGAACAGGTGCTAAACCTAGAGTCACCAACTCATATACATACAAGAAGAAAAGGTAGCACACTGTAGCGCTATAGCTTGCAAACACGAAATATGAAAAATATGAAAAATGAATTACATCATTACCTTAGAAATATGAAAAATTGAGAAGTCTTAGCGCATAAGATGGCCAAATTATGTGAGCCTGATAGCCACGTCAAGGCTCTTCTCGTATATCAGGTCCCTAACTAATGCCTATCCTCGCTTTAGAAAAGTCTGTCTGCATGGGAACCTATGAATCCTCTTTTCAGACTAAAATCTACATCTCTGTGGAGGGGTGACGAACCTGCTGTAATTAAAAGGCCTGTGACCACCAGGTGGAGTGCTCAGGCAGAAGGTAAATGAATACATATCAAAAAACTGACCGGCACATCCAAACTTAGATTCAGTGTGAACAGGTGCTAAACCTAGAGTCACCAACTCATATACATACAAGAAGAAAAGGTAGCACACTGTAGCGCTATAGCTTGCAAACACGAAATATGAAAAATATGAAAAATGAATTACATCATTACCTTAGAAATATGAAAAATTGAGAAGTCTTAGCGCATAAGATGGCCAAATTATGTGAGCCTGATAGCCACGTCAAGGCTCTTCTCGTATATCAGGTCCCTAACTAATGCCTATCCTCGCTTTAGAAAAGTCTGTCTGCATGGGAACCTATGAATCCTCTTTTCAGACTAAAATCTACATCTCTGTGGAGGGGTGACGAACCTGCTGTAATTAAAAGGCCTGTGACCACCAGGTGGAGTGCTCAGGCAGAAGGTAAATGAATACATATCAAAAAACTGACCGGCACATCCAAACTTAGATTCAGTGTGAACAGGTGCTAAACCTAGAGTCACCAACTCATATACATACAAGAAGAAAAGGTAGCACACTGTAGCGCTATAGCTTGCAAACACGAAATATGAAAAATATGAAAAATGAATTACATCATTACCTTAGAAATATGAAAAATTGAGAAGTCTTAGCGCATAAGATGGCCAAATTATGTGAGCCTGATAGCCACGTCAAGGCTCTTCTCGTATATCAGGTCCCTAACTAATGCCTATCCTCGCTTTAGAAAAGTCTGTCTGCATGGGAACCTATGAATCCTCTTTTCAGACTAAAATCTACATCTCTGTGGAGGGGTGACGAACCTGCTGTAATTAAAAGGCCTGTGACCACCAGGTGGAGTGCTCAGGCAGAAGGTAAATGAATACATATCAAAAAACTGACCGGCACATCCAAACTTAGATTCAGTGTGAACAGGTGCTAAACCTAGAGTCACCAACTCATATACATACAAGAAGAAAAGGTAGCACACTGTAGCGCTATAGCTTGCAAACACGAAATATGAAAAATATGAAAAATGAATTACATCATTACCTTAGAAATATGAAAAATTGAGAAGTCTTAGTGCATAAGATGGCCAAATTATGTGAGCCTGATAGCCACGTCAAGGCTCTTCTCGTATATCAGGTCCCTAACTAATGCCTATCCTCGCTTTAGAAAAGTCTGTCTGCATGGGAACCTATGAATCCTCTTTTCAGACTAAAATCTACATCTCTGTGGAGGGGTGACGAACCTGCTGTAATTAAAAGGCCTGTGACCACCAGGTGGAGTGCTCAGGCAGAAGGTAAATGAATACATATCAAAAAACTGACCAGCACATCCAAACTTAAATTCAGTGTGAACAGGTGCTAAACCTAGAGTCACCAACTCATATACATACAAGAAGAAAAGGTAGCACACTGTAGCGCTATAGCTTGCAAACACGAAATATGAAAAATATGAAAAATGAATTACATCATTACCTTAGAAATATGAAAAATTGAGAAGTCTTAGCGCATAAGATGGCCAAATTATGTGAGCCTGATAGCCACGTCAAGGCTCTTCTCGTATATCAGGTCCCTAACTTTTTTTCATATTTCTAAGGTAATGATGTAATTCATTTTTCATATTTTTCATATTTCGTGTTTGCAAGCTATAGCGCTACAGTGTGCTACCTTTTCTTCTTGTATGTATATGAGTTGGTGACTCTAGGTTTAGCACCTGTTCACACTGAATCTAAGTTTGGATGTGCCGGTCAGTTTTTTGATATGTATTCATTTACCTTCTGCCTGAGCACTCCACCTGGTGGTCACAGGCCTTTTAATTACAGCAGGTTCGTCACCCCTCCACAGAGATGTAGATTTTAGTCTGAAAAGAGGATTCATAGGTTCCCATGCAGACAGACTTTTCTAAAGCGAGGATAGGCATTAGTTAGGGACCTGATATACGAGAAGAGCCTTGACGTGGCTATCAGGCTCACATAATTTGGCCATCTTATGCGCAAAGACTTCTCAATTTTTCATATTTCTAAGGTAATGATGTAATTCATTTTTCATATTTTTCATATTTCGTGTTTGCAAGCTATAGCGCTACAGTGTGCTACCTTTTCTTCTTGTATGTATATGAGTTGGTGACTCTAGGTTTAGCACCTGTTCACACTGAATCTAAGTTTGGATGTGCCGGTCAGTTTTTTGATATGAGTAGTATAGGAACTGTATTACTCATCAAACTCAAATCTGACAGGTCGACACGCCCCCTATCATTTTATCCGTCTCCCTGTCAGATTGATCCAGGTCGTCACGCCCTCTGGCTGAACTTTGCTCAGGCTGGGAGATTTGAACTTTGCTCAGGCTGTGAAATCTGGTCTGCTGGATTTTTATTCAGTGCCTTTGATTAGTCTGTGGAGTTTTTAGTGTATTAAAGGGTAGTTTTAACTCCATCCGTAGATGTAAAGCTATTTTCTAGCAGAGAATGCCCTGACATGAAGTGTAAAGGGTTTGTATTAGAAGCACCCAGTAAATGTCTGTATTAGAATCCATCAGTAAATGTAAAGCTATTTTCTAGCAGAGGAGAGAAACTTTTAAGGACCCAGTAATTGTATAAGGAGTTCTAGTTAAATACAGACTTCTGTATATAACTAGTATATAAGGATTTTTAGTGAAATAAAGAGTGAATCTTGATTTTATACTGTTGTTAGAAGTCTAAATATTTTTCTATCTACTGGCTAACATGGTACAAAGATATACATATTTACTGCACCATAGAGGTAATTTATCTATGTGTGTGTTTCACACAGGACAAGTTCTATGATCCGTCTTTTGTGTGGGAAAAGTCAACAATTTTTATTAAGGTCTAAAATACATTATCATGGATAAAAATCCAAAAGAGTGGGATATACAGCATGCAGAAAAAATAGCCAAATGCAGACAGGTGTGAATTACATTCAAATCAATATATAATAGTGCACATCGACATATCTTATATGTTATAGCGATAATAGACTAATCCGGGGCTATACAATAATAAACTCCATATATTTGTCCGTATATATGCAATCTATGTAACTCACAATATCCCCCAATAGGCAGACATATATGCACTATATATAGGATTATAAGTATCTCAATGAATCAGGTATATCAATAAAGTAACTTCTCCATCACAGTTGCTAATATAATGATGTTAGCATGCGAGTGCAGAGCTCACAATACATACTGTGCGTGCATATGAAGTCAATTAGCACATCCATATGAGGAGCTATATCAAAAAAGCAGCGCCATAGATGTGAGATCATACCTGAATGCTGCTTGGCACCCCTTGTGTATAGTCCTCATTTCTAACAGTGTTTTTCACTGATAGATCACTTCAAGAAAACTGTCCCGACAGTAGAAGTCTAAATATTTTTTATCTACTGTCAGTGTTGACCTGAATTGTCAGAATGAGTGAAGGTCGCTGCTACGGTAATTCAGGCAAACAGTAAATAGTATTGCATTGTGTATAGTCAGTGGGATCTTTTAAAACCAACACATTTATGTGTATTCTGATAGCAGTGCCCATAGAATGAGTGAAGGTCGATGCTATTGTGACATGTTAGAAACCACATATACTAAATAGCCCATTCAGGCAAACAGTAAATAGTATTGCATTGTGTATAGTCAGTGGGATCTTTTAAAACCAACACATTTATGTGTATTCTGATAGCAGTGCCCATAAAACCGAAGGTTTCTAGCAAATATAAATATGCACTAATGTGATTTTAAAACAATGGGTTTCTGAAGGGTCTTCCCACACTACCACTCTGTGGGAAGCTGTGTGGAAATGACAGGCATAAGAGATCATTCATATTAAAAACGTTTATTGCCAGAAATAATCATGATTTTACTTAATAAATAAATACATCTCAAAGACATTTCAAGCATTGAATTAATTGTGACACCAAAATGTCGACACAAATGGCAATACAGGTCATGGGATTCTCTCTAGACAGGAACAACGCTGTTGAATGCTCCAACACGTGTAGTGAGGGTTTTTTAAAGTTGATTTCTTCTCAGCAATGAAATCTCTCACAATTGTATCATTACGCGGTTTATCAGCAGAAAACTTCTCCAATATCTTACTGAACGGTATGTTCCGAGCTAAGAAATGTAAAAAGTACAGGCAGTAGTGCCCACAGACAGTACTATATGTGTCTTGGATCTGGTTGCTTTGGTAATAATAAGTCTCACAATTCGTGTTCAGGAAAGTCACAAACTCGCTCGGAAAGATAGCGTTGTCAGCACATAATCCGTAGCTATCAAAAAATATGGCGTTCTTGGCGTCACAGAGCACAATTAATATCCAGTGTCTGCCAGGTTGGTGTGCGGGGTCTGTATTTACGATGAATCCGACAGGGCGTTGATTTACCCGATGTGGTGGAAGCAAATCACACGGAAACACACCGCCAAACACACGCTCTGTAAAGCTATCCCCCTTCAGTATGGTCGTGAGTTGCAGGCTATCCATCACTAATTAAAATCGTACAAGATCTCTCTTCTATTATTAATTTCCAGAATGGCCGGGTTGATTGCAAAAACAATCATGTTTATCGTATGGGGTGTCGCTAGTGCAAACCGGACCTCAGCCCGTAGGTTACCTGTTTTAATGAGGGAGAAATGACCGCCGGGTTCCTGATCAGCTGATAAATCAAATGCAAACAGAGTGAATCCGGACATAAACTCTTCACGATCCACGGCCATGGCACAATCAGCTTTCTGCTTGCCTGATATATGTGCGAGAGCCATATACTCTCTGACGGCTAAGTAGTCATTAAAGTTAGGGTTATAGGGCCTCGCAGGGATCTGTTGTCCGTCCAGGTAGAGGGCTGCGTGATTGACGTTGTAGTGATGGAAGAACAGGGGATTTCTGGCGTAAGACCCGCTAAATGCTTCATTATCTACAAAACCTAATATAACAGTTTTCGGTATCTGGCCTAGGAAGAGATTCTCGTGGTTCGTGATCCGTGTTCCAGCGGCTATACTGTACACTTTCATGCATGTCCTGTCAATAGCGTACTTGGCTGTCGATGCCAAGAGGGCCTGACTGTGGCCTATTCGGACCGCCGGGGACACTTGTACTCTCTTTACAAAGAGAGCGGCTTGCATGATTTGCACTTTCAGCGGATCGGCCTCAGCCGACATGAGGCAGAAAGCGTCCTTATTTCTCGTTAGCTTAACCTTAAGATCGAGTCCGTTCAATATTAGCTTTGGTTGATTAAATATATCACCAAAAATTGGACCAATGAGGTCCAGGGGTTTGGAGCGGTGGGTTGCAGCGGCTCTTTTAATAAATCCTGCATTTGGGCCATCCAAGCTTCGGTCATTATGGTGACCAGCTGTGTCTTTATAGAACAATCCGGCAGTAAATTGCGAGGACAGCGTCTGTGAACTGTAATTTAAGAGAGTCTCTATGTACGCTCTATAGCTGTAGAGATTGTCCGATTGTGAGATAACACGGTCCCCCAGAGTAATATCGACCTGATTAAAGAGTGTGGCAAGAGGGTAGTTTATGAGGGCTACACGGGCGTCATCGGCGATATTCGAATTATCCTGCTTGACGATGCGACAATTTATGTACAGCAGGGTGTTATTCAGATCGTAATAATAATCCCCGCTACCCGATATGAAAAATTCCAGCGGAGCATTATCCGTCAGAGCGGCAATCGGCTGAACTTCTACAAATAGGGATTTCTCTATACTCGTCTGTGTCGGCGGTATGTCAAAAATATCCAGTTCAGATTTAGCGCACTCTACAGAAGCATCGTGCAGGAAAGCCATGTTGATCAGAAGATGTCCTCAGCAGTACGTCTCACTCGTTTCTGACGGGGTCGACGCTTGGCTGGTTTTTTATTCATGAGGATCGGGGGTAAAGCGGGGCATGAGCGACGCTTTCTTTTATGTGATTTTTTAGCGACATAAACTAGACCCGCGCCACCTTGCTCGGGATGTGTATTTATACGATTCATAAGCGCTGATGAGACAGATGTGACGGCGTCTTTAGCAATGTTTTTGACAGCCGTCTTCACGTGTGGTTTTACCAATTCTAAGCCTCTTCTGAAAAGCGGTACAGCACGCCGAAATAAGCCTTTAAATATCCCAGCCAGACCCGATCCGTACATGTACTCGCTCCCGCTGAACCCCTCTAATCCGTGCCCAGACTGTGCAATATAGTACCGGGCATAAACAGCTGGGTCCCCGTACGGCCTCTGAGCCACCATTTTCTAGCGTGCTAATCGCGTCTCTTCCGGAAATGTAGTCTCACAATACACTTTCCGTACTTGATTTAACTGGAGTGCCCTGGTCCGATAAGATGGAGATTGTTACAGAGTCAAAATGATGCTTGCATAAGGGCACATAATCGGGTCGTGTGTATTGAAGCGTGGTAATTTCACCGCTCTTGCCGCTTATTTGCACCGTTCTCAGAAGTTGTACGTAGCTGCCGCCCACAAGCTGATGCTGGATGATGTCGCTGTAAATAAATAATGTATAAAAACCAGCTTTTATATCGGCATAAATCTTCTTCCGCTCAGTCTGGTTATTATCATACGCTTCGATGTATGGCTGGAGGCCTAAAATATGTCCCAATTTCTGACCCGGGGCAAACTGTATCGTGGGGGAGTCCGGTAGGGTAACACTCCTCCGCACTTCGTCATAGCGAGCTTAAAACCGTCGCTGGCAAGCTTCAAAATATCAATTCTCTCATTAATAGCACGTATGAGGTCCGGTATTGTGTTATAAAAACTGGGCTTCACATAATATTCCTGCATCACATCACCCCGCTTGCCTATATAGAAGTTCCCTTCACCCCGCTCAAATGTGTACCATGTATGGGGGTATTGAATCTCAGTTAGAGCAACTTCGTACTGTCCTGAAAGCTGAACGGGTTTAGATAATTTTGTGGTATACTCGGCGATTGTGTTTTCCGGATATATATCGCCAGAAGCGTTGGAGGGAAGGGTGATAAAGAAGGATTCGGATTCCATGGTTATATGTCCGTCAGCGCCGACGCGGGTACCCACGAAATTAAATTTATCAGGATAACCTTTCCATTTAATATAGCAGTGAATCGCCCCCCTGACACGTTTTTTTCTCAAAATTGCCTCAACGCGGTAGGCGCGGTTTTCATTGAAATGTATTTTTTGCAGCTCCTCCTTATAAAATGAACCATCGATAGCGTCGCCCGCTAAATCGTTAATTTTATAGAGAGGCTTATGAAATTTATTGGAAATGGCGCTAATTAAAAATATCTCCTCGCTGAATGTCTGCTCATAACCCTTCGTAAAAGGGTTCTTAAAACGAGATATTCTGACATGATCTCCAATTTTTAAAGATGGCTTAATACGCTTTTTAGCCACGATACCGCTATAAATATTTTTCCATATCTGTAACGAGTTCTGCTTCGTCACATCGCACGGACGTGTCTGTATCGTGGTGTGAAAGGTGTGGTTGTAACTGTGCACCAAACCTGGTAAAATGTCGATATACCTAAAGGTATTATGTTTCGTCAGATAGCGCCACATACGTGTTTTTAATGTACGATTAAATCTCTCAACTATAGCGGCCTTTACGGTATTGTTGGTGAAAAAATGATGTATTTTATGCATTTTACAAACACGTTTCATGTGTGAATTCATAAATTCTTTGCCACGATCCGTCTGTAGTTTCTGCGGGGTGCGTCGGGCGTTTCCAAATATTAATTCGAACGAACGAGCTACAGTCACCCCGGTTTTGTTGTGCAGAGCAACAACCCAGGCATGTTTGGATAGTACGTCTATCACAGTCAGTAGATATTTCACGGCGTCATTTTCCCTAGAATATTCAATTAAGCTAACCAAATCAGCCTGCCATTGCGAATCAACGTCCGCGACAAAGATTTTATTGGTAGAGAATCTTGTCCTTATAGGTTTATGCAGGTGTAAGCATCTTGTTTATTCAGCCAATCGACCACCTCATGTTGTTTTATACCACGCGTTCTAACCGATCTGTATAGATTTGTAATGCCGCTGAATGATGCAGGGGCTTCGGGCGTGAAATATTGCTTCTTTAATATTGCTTCAGGACCCTTAGCAGACATGATGTCTCTGTAAAACATTAATAGATTTTTTTCTTTCTCATCATTGGGGGCAGTGACAGTGGGCGTGCTCTCGCTGCTAGCCCTAATAAATACAGCACCTGATCCCAAGCGACACACAGCTCACCTGTAAGACTTCACAGCTCACAGAACACACTCCAGATCTGAAGTGAGTATTTTTTATGGATTTCGTTTTCAATTATATTAAGTTTGTGTAGTATTTGCCTGAATAGCTTACTCGTGTTTTAATAATATACTACGCTTGTGTTGGATAATAGTTGAATATTTAATTACTGTAGATTGACGCTAAAATTCATACAGTTAATTTTATTTTTAGATGTCTGAATTATATAGACACATTGGGGTGTTATAGTTAAGAGGCATTTTGCACATCATTTTTTATACCGCTTTATTCTTTAAGATCCGTGTATAATGAAGGTGTACGTATCTGATGGGATTTCATCTACCATGAAGCATTCTGATCCTGCCCCCACAATTTTACCCGAGGCTGCGTCTAGTAACGCTAATGATGGATGGAACGTGAGGGGTCAGGCGGCACTGCCCAGCGCGGGTACGTTGTGTGGATGCGTGGTTGTGTGTGTGTGTGTGTGTATATATATATATATATATATATATATATAGAGTTGTTTCGCATATTATTTTTGCTTTATTCTTTAAGAACCGTGTATAATGAGCTGCGATCTGCCTGATGAAGTTTTTGCCACCATGAACTATTCGTACCCCGAGGCCTGTATTTTACCTGCTGCAGCGTGTAGTAACGCTAGTGATGCGTGGAGCGTGAGCGGTCAGGCGGCTCTGCCCAGCGCGGGTACGTTGTGTGGATGCGTGGTTGTGTGTGTGTGTGTGTGTGTGTATATATATAGAGTTGTTTTGCATATTATTTTTGCTTTATTCTTTAAGAACCGTGTATAATGAGCAGCTATCTGCCAGATGAGGTTTTCGCTACCTTGAACTATTTGGACCCCGAGGCCTGTATTTCACCAGCTGTCGCTTGTAATGCTTCTAGTTCTGCCGCGCCAGGGGATGGCCTTTCAGCACCGGGCATCGAGGGTACGCTGTGTTTCTGAGTGTCTGTATATATATATATATATATATATACAACTATATATAACACTTAACTATGTGAATTTAAGTGTGTAAGTGAATATTAACTCCTTACAGATGTCGCAATGATAGCGGAGCTGGATTCGGCCGAAATGCCTATGAACCCTGGCACTAACAGAGCCCAAGAAGACGTCGCATTTTCTAAAGCTCCTAAAAAGCGAAGCCTGGCGGCTGTCAAGAAAGATAAAGGTACGTGCCGCATGAAAAACTGTTTTGCCCAAACGGCTGGAGAAAATTGTTGATGCACCTTCTAATGACTATTATTATTTATAGCGCGTAAAGTGAAACCTAGGAGCAAGATATTTACAAAGGAGAATATACATCTGCTAGTGGAGAACGCCTCAGACGTCCCAGAAACCTCTGCTACAACCGTGCAGGCATCATCGTTAACCGGTAAGTGTATATTTTGATATATCAGACTAGTCTTAATACAATGTATGCTACTCTTGTCACACATAGGATCGCGATGCTCCGCACGTATCCGCTACATGTAGAATCTCTCCTTAAAGATAGTTGTAAAGTCAGATTGACACATGTACAATCTCATCCACAGATAAATCTAAAGTCGAGAGAAAAATAACCACGACCCCTCTGCAACCACTACGTCTCAACGAGAACCACGCAGCGCCATTCTTGATGACGATACAGACACCTATGGGCCCTGCCGGCCCACAGCCGCAACAGCAGTTCTATCTGATGCCGGGCGTGCTATCCCATTCAAGCGGCGCGCAACCATCCAGCGGTGCTGTGAATGACGCTGAACTATACTCTGAAGTACAGGAGCGACCACGTAAACACGCGCAGAAAACTAAGCATATTTCAGAAACATCACCAGTCACATTTTCCGCCATGAATCCCACAACCCGACAGACTCGTGAGGCGCTTGACCGTGAGATTGATCAGCTCGCTGATGGTAAGAAGCGCACCGTAGAACCGATCATTATACAGACCACTCATGCTATACAGCCTTTACTGCCATCTGTAACTGTGTCCACTAATTCCACGGGTATTGAACTGTTGGATACCATTAATTTACCCACCACATCTCACGCTGATGTATCTAATCCAGTTAATGTTGTGATGGGGTTAAAGAGATTGTTAACGACTAAGCATAAAGTGTGTAAAAAGCCGAGGCTTCATACAGATGTGTCTGTAGCTGTTAGCAATACGTGTTCTGCGGCCTCTGTACTTGTTAGCAGTGCGAATTCTGCGGTCTCTGTACCTGTTAGCATTGCGGATTCTGCGGTCTCTGTACCTGTTAGCAGTGCGAATTCTGCGGTCTCTGTACCTGTTAGCAGTGCGAATTCTGCGGTCTCTGTACCTGTTAGCATTGCAGATTCTGCGGTCTCTGTACCTGTTAGCAGTGCGGATTCTGCGGTCTCTGTACCTGTTAGCAGTGCGAATTCTGCGGTCTCTGTACCTGTTAGCAGTGCGAATTCTGCGGTCTCTGTACCTGTTAGCATTGCAGATTCTGCGGTCTCTGTACCTGTTAGCAGTGCGGATTCTGCGGTCTCTGTACCTGTTAGCAGTGCGGATTCTGCGGTCTCTGTACCTGTTAGCAGTGTGGATTCTGCGGTCTCTGTAGCTGTTAGCAGTGCGGATTCTGCAGCCACTCTAGCTGTTAGCATTGCGGATTCTGCAGCCACTCTAGCTGTTAACAGTGGGAATTCTGTATCTCCGATCGCTACAGCGCAGATGTATGACGCCATTGGGTGGGCCCCCGCCGGAGCCGCAGTGTTTAAGGAGCAGTTAGATCGTTACTTACGTTACAAAATTTGGCTACCCAAAATAGTGTTTTTCTGTAATACTTTTGAAAGATTGCTGTCTGAAGTAGTCACAACAGATGCCTGTAAGGCCGAGCTATACGCGCTTCGCCAGATGCAAGTAGACACCGAGATACCCGATGGTGCTAACCCGTTATGACTAAATATGAGCGGATCGGGCCTGCATAAACCAGCTAAAACAGCCCGTTATAATAGGTCCAGAGTTATAAAACGAGCTCTAAAACTACTGGTCAGTGCTCGACGCGCAATATGCGCTAGGCGTCGGGGTGGAATCACCTGTCCTGCTATACCACCACAGCCAGCCCCGGAGCCACCACACACAGATGCTCCTGTCTCACATAGCCATGATGGCACTGAAAATGACGTCCGTTCCGGTGCACAAAGCTCACAAGCCTCTGCTGCGGATGCTAACTCTGCTGATGATGTGAGGGGATCGGATCATACAGTATTTTTACAACACTTCCATCATCACCAGAGGGACAACCGTAATTTCAGTGCACGCATACATACCGATCATTTTAGGTTTGTAAATTTGGAGCGTGTACGATCCTTTGTCGAGGCTGTGAACATTGTTCACGACAGTATTCAGTCATTACTGGATATAGTCATTAGGGACATTGAACCGGGCGACTTTGTACAGTTAAGGCTTGAAGGTGGTGATGCTTTAGACCCCATTTTCACTACAAAGCAGAGCCGCGAGGATTTTAATTCTGAATCTTTTTTAAATGCTGTTGCTCGCACACTTCAAAGTAATGCTGAATGCTTGGCAAGCAATACCCTAAAACTAGTTATCACTACCGTTAAAAACCGACGAGGCGGTGTAAAAAGACGCCTGAAATCTATAGCGAGCAGTCGAATCATTAAACAAAAGATGCGGTGGCTGTATGATTTTAACAATTACAGTACAAATCTGTGTTTGGCCGCTAGTGTGTGCGCCCTGATAGAGGACGCTGATGTCGGTGATGCTGTTTTACTGAATCGCTCTAAAAACATACACACGGCGCTGGGGATCCCTGATGAGCGGTTAGTGAGTTTTAGCGACATTCCAGCATTCGAGAACTACTTGGGGGTCACCATTAAAGTACTGTACTACAGTCAGGGTGATTGGCGCTACTTTCAGACCGACAATGCAACTAGTGCTAAAACCGTATTCATACTGTTCCATGATAACCACTACTACGGTATCAAGAATATGAAAGGCTTTATCGGGAGCGATTACTTTTGTGAGCTCTGCAATTCATTGTATAATAAGAAGAACACCCATTCATGTCAATATTTTTGTAAAGCTTGTCAAAGAGTAGATTGTGTGGAGTGTGCAGGTGTACAACAAACTCCACGGTGCCCCGTATGTCGGGTTCATTGTCGCTCTAGTAAGTGTTTAGAGCGCCACAAACAATTAGCTCTGAATGATCCGCCATTCTGCAGGCTTAAAATATTTTGTGATGAGTGTCAGCGCTTTGTGTTCAGGAATAGCGAGGGCGTGCATGAATGTGGGGGGCTACGTTGCACCATATGTCGTGCGCGTGTAAATAAATTTGAAGCCCATCTCTGTTACATGCGACGCTATGTAGCGGAGGACGAAACAGATTGTTATATCTTTTACGATTTTGAATGTATGCAAGAGACAGGCACACACATCCCAAATTACATTTATGCCACAACTCTGAGTGGTGAACAGTCCTGGGAGTTTGAAGGTGATAGTTGTACGCACGACTTTCTACTGTTCTTTACCAGCGGGAAATTTTCAGGGTATACATTTATAGCCCACAATGCAGGGCGCTATGATTCTTACTTTATTGTTAAGGAGCTGATTTTTGAAAAGCTACAGGTAAAGCTGATAGCCCAAGGTGGCCGGCTCTTGTGTGTGACGGTGCCCGATTTGTCTATAAGATTCATAGATTCGCTAAATTTTATCCCCATGAAGCTCAGTAAATTACCACAGGCCATGGGCTTTTCAGGTGCCAAAGGTCATTTTCCACACTTTTTTAACACCCGTGAAAACCAAAGCTATGTAGGTCCCATACCCGATGTGAAATATTATGGTTTGGAGTACATGGCCCCGGATGAGAAGGTAGAGTTCCTGTCCTGGCATGAGGGCCAGAAACACACAGTTTTTTACTTCAAGTGTGAACTAAAATCATACTGCAAACAGGATGTTGAAATTTTGAGACGCGCCTGTGAGATCTATAGAGAACGCATTATGGAAATGACGCTGAAAAGTGTTAAAAAATACTGTGACATTCAAAAAGAAATGGTTGTGGAGAGCAGCTGTATTGACCCATTTCAGCTCATCACCCTGGCCTCTGTATGTATGTCAATGTATCGGTTTAAATTTCTACCAGAAAAAACGATTGCCATTTTACCGGGTGATAATTATCACAAGACGAAAAAGCGTTACTCATCCGCCGCTATACAATGGCTCATGTATGTAGCGCATACCGAGAACATTGACATTCAGCATGCCTTAAGAGGGGTGAGAAACAACTCGGTCAGTATTTTCTAGATGGTTATGCCTATGTTAACGGCCAGCACATAGCTTTTGAATTTCAAGGCTGTTTTTTCCACGGGTGCCCATCGTGCTATAATGAGAATGATACAAATAAAGTTACAAACACCACCTACGGTCAATTATATCATGTCTTTTTAGCTAAAAAGCGTTACATGCAGCTGCGCGGGTACACCATAAGAGTGATATGGGAGCACGAGTGGCGTGAAATGGTTAAAAACGATTCTAACCTCCAGGCATTTCTCCATCAAATGGATTTTCCCGCTCCCTTAGACCCCCGCGATGCACTTTATGGGGGTCGAACTAACGCCATTAAGCTCTATCACCAGGTTGAAGCTGATGAGACTTTACATTACTACGACTTCACCAGTCTGTACCCCTTTGTAAACAAAACTAAAACATACCCTGTAGGTCACCCCGACATCATCTATGACAACTTTGGTTTCATTAAAAAATACTTTGGTTTAGCTAGAGTCAAGGTCTATCCCCCGAGAGATTTATTTTTTCCCGTTCTACCTGTAAAACTCGACAAAAAATTGATGTTCCCCTCTGCTATACATGCGCTGTAAATTCAGAGGCAGAGGAGTGCCGTCATAGTGATGAAGAACGCTCCCTGACAGGTACCTGGTGCACCATAGAGCTCGAGCTGGCGATAGATAAAGGGTACCGGATCGTCCGCATCTATGAAATATGGCATTTTCCAAACACCAGCGATGATCTGTTTGCTCGCTACATTAAATTACACCTTAGGGATAAGCAGGAGGCTTCAGGGTATCCTAGCTGGTGCACTGATGATACCAAGAAAAAGCAGTACATTGACAGTTTTCTTGAAAAAGAGGGTGTACGGTTACGACCTGAAAATATAGCCGTCAACCCCGCTAAAAGACAGATCTCCAAACTTTTCTTAAATTCTTTATGGGGAAAGTTTGCTCAGAAGGCCAATCTACCAAGCACCAAGATTGTTAGGGATCCTGATGAGCTTTTTAGGTATCTCTTCCTGCCATACTATGACATTTCTACGCTGGATTTTATCGATGACGAAACCGCTACCATTAACTGGAAATATGCGGAGGGGCACCACACAGTCAACAAAAACACAAACATCTTTATAGCCTGCTTTACCACAGCGTATGCGCGGCTAGAGCTCTATTCTCTGCTGGACAGGCTGCAGGAGAGGTGCCTTTATCACGACACAGATTCAGTTATTTTTGTGCACAGGGAAGGTGAGTGGCAGCCGCCTCTAGGCGATTACCTGGGGGAATTGACGAGTGAGATACCCGAGGGCACATACATCACAGAGTTTGTTTCTGCAGGGCCCAAAACTTACGGGTACAAGCTCAACACAGGGAAGACTGTCTTAAAAGTGAAGGGAATAACGCTAAATGTTGGTAACTCCCAATCTATCAATTTTAACAGTCTGAAAGATCTAGTTCTGGACTACCCCCGTAATTCAGACGCAGAAACTCAGAAGCGCATCGTCGTACAGCAGCAGGGCATTGTGAGAGATAAAAAATATTGGAATATTGAATCCCGTGTCCTACAAAAGACCCAGAAGTGTGTCTACACAAAGCGTCGACTACTAGACGAATTCACCACACTGCCGTACGGCTATTAGCACAGTATTGTGATGGACACGAGGCTACAACACCCGCTCTCGTGCATTCTAGCGGGGCCGTCTAATTCTGGAAAGAGTTATTTTGTAAAACAATTGCTGTATAATATTGAAAGTAGTTTTTCTCACAAGCCGGATAATATTGTTTGGTTTTATTCATGCTGGCAGAAGCTATATGATGAAATCTCTCTCTCTTTTCCAACACCAGATTTGTGGAGGGTCTGCCGAATACATTCGTAGATGATGAATTATTCCCACCGGGCAAGGTGAATTTGGCGATTGTTGATGATCTCATGGATAGCGCTAGCGAAAATTGTGAGATAGAAAAAGCGTTCACCAAGTATGTGCACCACAGAAATCTCAGTATTTTCTACCTGGTACAAAACATATTTTGTCAGGGTAAGAAAAGCCGCACCATAAATTTAAACACAAAGTACATGGTCCTTTTTAACAACCCTCGAGATAAATTACAAATTTTAACACTAGCTCGTCAGATGTACCCCGGAAAAACACGTTTTTTCCTAGAAGCCTTTGAGGATGCTACGCGGGAGCCTTATGGGTATTTGCTGGTCGATTTGAGAGCTAATACACCGGAGGATCACCGCTTACGGACGGGGTTGTTTCCGCCGGCGTTACCAGCTGTCTATGTGCAGAACAAAATCGCTTCTAAAAAGTGAATTTTATGCGGGTTCGCACATTCCACGCTGTGTGCGCTGTGCTGTAAAGATGTCCGAGAGACTCCGGCGTAACTGGGCTCTCTTAAAAACCCTGGTGAAGGCAACCCCATCCGTCCGGAAATCTATTTTGCGCAATGCGAGCGTGGATTTAATCACCGCTATAGGTGAGATTGCTTTAAACATCTTAAAAGGCAGAATCCGTTGAAAGAGCGCCAAAAAGGCATCCTGAAGAAGTGGCGTAAAGCTATAAGAACCATTAGCGATAGAGCGCAGTCCATAAAGAAAAAGAAACGGGTACTGAATCAGACCGGTGGCTTTATCGGTCCTCTTTTAGGCTTTGCAATACCCATAATAACGAGTCTGCTCGCGGGCAAATAATGGAGCATGCTGAGAAAATGTATCTAGTCCCCAAACAGGAGCTACATAAGCTAAGGGCACCAATCCCCGAGAGCATACGCGAAACTGCTATTCGACGCCTCGATGATGAAATTAACTCCGTTTTACAGCGACGCGACATCCCCGACGATGTGAAAATTAAAATGTATAGCACAGTGCTGGAGCGCTACTTGGTACATACGAAACGCAGCTCAAAAGAACTGACAACTTTAAATCTCGTTAGCCCTCAGGATCCTGAGCATCAACAGCCGCCAAATACCGTCACCGATAAAAAAAATCACGAGATCGCTGAAATTGTAGGTCATATAAACCAAAGATATAAAAAGAATGCTGAATTTTTACTAAACAGACTACTCCAGAATAAGAGTGTGACAGATTGGAATGATAAAGACGAATTTATTTTCAAAGGCTCTGTAATACCCGGGTCTAACTTAGTGGATTTAGTACGTAGTACAACGCAGAGTCACGCTCTGACCGTCAGGAATTTACCTAGGGGTTGGGAATCGTTTATGCGAGCTATGGCCGAGCTGAATATACCCTCTACTGTTGTGGGTAATCACACTACTAGACAACATTTAGACGAATTAAAAATGTCCTCCAGCGGTGGTGTATCTACATCGATGAGGTTAGACCCCGCACCCCGCACAATTCACTCGCTGCACTCGCCGTCATTAGGCACCACAAGGGGAACTCTACTACCTAAAAAAAGGTCTCTACCGATACTGCCAACCATGTGGCTCACGATGTAGCCTATGTACTTGTTAATTATCTATTTTATCGTGTGTGTTCTGATATTTGTTAATTGTGCATGTGACACTTTTATATCATTCTGTATGTACTTTTAAATGTTTGAAATGTCTTTGAGCTGTATTTATTACAATAAAATCTTGTAACCTTGTTTTTACAATACCGTGTCATTGCTTTTTTAAAATACGAATAAACCATTCTGTAATATTGTAACACGGCCATATACATAATATGCCCGTACAATGAGACGGGGTTATAAGTCTCGTCAGTTTTAAACATGCCCCAACATGCCTGGGGCTATACACAACACAACACAAGCCTTAGATACACATCCATTGGTAACAAGTTAGACATCTCTAACAGAGAGTGCTAGAAATCACCTTTACATACAGACATATCAGCTCCAAACTTTTACACATTTACTGGGGGACATTTATACAAACCTGCTAGAAATGAGCTTTACATCTACGGATGGAGTTAAAACTACCCTTTAATACACTAAAAACTCCACAGACTAATCAAAGGCACTGAATAAAAATCCAGCAGACCAGATTTCACAGCCTGAGCAAAGTTCAAATCTCCCAGCCTGAGCAAAGTTCAGCCAGAGGGCGTGACGACCTGGATCAATCTGACAGGGAGACGGATAAAATGATAGGGGGCGTGTCGACCTGTCAGATTTGAGTTTGATGAGTAATACAGTTCCTATACTACTGATATGTATTCATTTACCTTCTGCCTGAGCACTCCACCTGGTGGTCACAGGCCTTTTAATTACAGCAGGTTCGTCACCCCTCCACAGAGATGTAGATTTTAGTCTGAAAAGAGGATTCATAGGTTCCCATGCAGACAGACTTTTCTAAAGCGAGGATAGGCATTAGTTAGGGACCTGATATACGAGAAGAGCCTTGACGTGGCTATCAGGCTCACATAATTTGGCCATCTTATGCGCTAAGACTTCTCAATTTTTCATATTTCTAAGGTAATGATGTAATTTTATTCCCTTTCACACGATCAGTTTGATGTGCGGTCATTTTTTATTGTTTTTACTTCTGCTGAGATCCACTGTGGTCACAGCTTTTAATTACGGTCTCACCCCTCCACAGAGTGTAGATTAGTCTGAAAGAGGATTCAAGTTCCAGCAGACGCTTCTAAAGCGAGGTAGGCATAGTTAGGGACCGATATAGAAGACTGATGGCTATCAGCTACTAATTGGCATTTGCGCTAAGCTTCCAATTTTCATATTTCTAAGTATGATTAATTCATTTTTTATTTCATATTCGTGTTTGAGCAAGCCTACAGTGTCACTTTTCTTCTGTATGTATATGAGTGTGACTCAGGTTAGCACCTGTTCACACTGAATCTAAGTTTGGATTGCCGGTCAGTTTTTTGATATGTATTCATTTACCTCTGCCTGAGCACTCCACCTGGTGGTCACAGGCCTTTTAATTACAGCAGTTCGTCACCCTCCACAGAGATTAGATTTTAGTCTGAAAAGAGGATTCATAGGTTCCATGCAGACAGACTTTTCTAAAGCGAGGATAGGCATTAGTTAGGGACCTGATATACGAGAAGAGCCTTGACGTGGCTATCAGCTCACATAATTTGGCCATCTTATGCGCTAAGACTTCTCAATTTTTCATATTTCTAAGGTAATGATGTAATTCATTTTCATATTTTTCATATTCGTGTTTGCAAGCTATAGCGCTACAGTGTGCTACCTTTTCTTCTTGTATGTATATGAGTTGGTGACTCTAGTTTAGCACCTGTTCACACTGAATCTAAGTTTGGATGTGCGGTCAGTTTTTGATATGTATTCATTTACCTTCTGCCTGAGCACTCCACTGGTGGTCACAGCCTTTTAATTACAGCAGGTTCGTCACCCCTCCACAGAGATGTAGATTTTAGTCTGAAAAGAGGATTCATAGGTTCCATGCAGACAGACTTTTCTAAAGCGAGGATAGGCATTATTAGGGACCTGATATACGAGAAGAGCCTTGACGTGGCTATCAGGCTCACATAATTTGGCCATCTTATGCGCAAGACTTCTCAATTTTCATATTTCTAAGTAATGATGTAATTCATTTTCATATTTTCATATTTCGTGTTTGCAAGCTATAGCGCTACAGTGTGCTACCTTTCTTCTTGTATGTATATGAGTTGGTGACTCTAGGTTTAGCACCTGTTCACACGAATCTAAGTTTGGATGTGCCGGTCAGTTTTTTGATATGTATCATTTACCTTCTGCCTGAGCACTCCACCTGTGGTCACAGGCCTTTTAATTACAGCAGGTTCTCACCCTCCACAGAGATGTAGATTTTAGTCTGAAAAGAGGATTCATAGGTTCCCATGCAGACAGACTTTTCTAAAGCGAGGATAGGCATTAGTTAGGGACCTGATATACGAGAAGAGCCTTGACGTGGCTATCAGGCTCACATAATTTGGCCATCTTATGCGCTAAGACTTCTCAATTTTTCATATTTCTAAGGTAATGATGTAATTCATTTTTCATATTTTTCATATTTCGTGTTTGCAAGCTATAGCGCTACAGTGTGCTACCTTTTCTTCTTGTATGTATATGAGTTGGTGACTCTAGGTTTAGCACCTGTTCACACTGAATCTAAGTTTGGATGTGCCGGTCAGTTTTTTGATATGTATTCATTTACCTTCTGCCTGAGCACTCCACCTGGTGGTCACAGGCCTTTTAATTACAGCAGGTTCGTCACCCCTCCACAGAGATGTAGATTTTAGTCTGAAAAGAGGATTCATAGGTTCCCATGCAGACAGACTTTTCTAAAGCGAGGATAGGCATTAGTTAGGGACCTGATATACGAGAAGAGCCTTGACGTGGCTATCAGGCTCACATAATTTGGCCATCTTATGCGCTAAGACTTCTCAATTTTTCATATTTCTAAGGTAATGATGTAATTCATTTTTCATATTTTTCATATTTCGTGTTTGCAAGCTATAGCGCTACAGTGTGCTACCTTTTCTTCTTGTATGTATATGAGTTGGTGACTCTAGGTTTAGCACCTGTTCACACTGAATCTAAGTTTGGATGTGCCGGTCAGTTTTTTGATATGTATTCATTTACCTTCTGCCTGAGCACTCCACCTGGTGGTCACAGGCCTTTTAATTACAGCAGGTTCGTCACCCCTCCACAGAGATGTAGATTTTAGTCTGAAAAGAGGATTCATAGGTTCCCATGCAGACAGACTTTTCTAAAGCGAGGATAGGCATTAGTTAGGGACCTGATATACGAGAAGAGCCTTGACGTGGCTATCAGGCTCACATAATTTGGCCATCTTATGCGCTAAGACTTCTCAATTTTTCATATTTCTAAGGTAATGATGTAATTCATTTTTCATATTTTTCATATTTCGTGTTTGCAAGCTATAGCGCTACAGTGTGCTACCTTTTCTTCTTGTATGTATATGAGTTGGTGACTCTAGGTTTAGCACCTGTTCACACTGAATCTAAGTTTGGATGTGTCGGTCAGTTTTTTGATATGTATTCATTTACCTTCTGCCTGAGCACTCCACCTGGTGGTCACAGGCCTTTTAATTACAGCAGGTTCGTCACCCCTCCACAGAGATGTAGATTTTAGTCTGAAAAGAGGATTCATAGGTTCCCATGCAGACAGACTTTTCTAAAGCGAGGATAGGCATTAGTTAGGGACCTGATATACGAGAAGAGCCTTGACGTGGCTATCAGGCTCACATAATTTGGCCATCTTATGCGCTAAGACTTCTCAATTTTTCATATTTCTAAGGTAATGATGTAATTCATTTTTCATATTTTTCATATTTCGTGTTTGCAAGCTATAGCGCTACAGTGTGCTACCTTTTCTTCTTGTATGTATATGAGTTGGTGACTCTAGGTTTAGCACCTGTTCACACTGAATCTAAGTTTGGATGTGCCGGTCAGTTTTTTGATATGTATTCATTTACCTTCTGCCTGAGCACTCCACCTGGTGGTCACAGGCCTTTTAATTACAGCAGGTTCGTCACCCCTCCACAGAGATGTAGATTTTAGTCTGAAAAGAGGATTCATAGGTTCCCATGCAGACAGACTTTTCTAAAGCGAGGATAGGCATTAGTTAGGGACCTGATATACGAGAAGAGCCTTGACGTGGCTATCAGGCTCACATAATTTGGCCATCTTATGCGCTAAGACTTCTCAATTTTTCATATTTCTAAGGTAATGATGTAATTCATTTTTCATATTTTTCATATTTCGTGTTTTCAAGCTATAGCGCTACAGTGTGCTACCTTTTCTTCTTGTATGTATATGAGTTGGTGACTCTAGGTTTAGCACCTGTTCACACTGAATCTAAGTTTGGATGTGCAGGTCAGTTTTTTGATATAGAAACAGGTCCAGTCCCTCAGTAGTGTCCCAAGGGAACTCCTCAGGAACAGAGGAGGACTCCGATAGGTCCTGGTATTCGGAAAGTAGCTCGGAGGAAGAGAACACGTTTCCTGTGGAAGCTACAGATAAACTTATAAAATCAGTCCATTCCACCATGGGGTTGGTAGACGAAAAAGCAAAGAAAACAACCCAGGAGATCTTTTCCGGTAAACGAGCAGTTACAGGAGCTCATTAAAAAGGAGTGGGAAAAGCCGGAAAAGAAGTCCCACGTAGTTAATTCCCTAAGGAGAAAATACCCCTTTGAAGAGGAGGCATCCTCCTCCTGGGATAGAACCCCAAAGATTGATGTGGCAGTATCAAAAGTTGCCAGGAAGTCCTCTCTACCCTTTGAGGATCCAGGCTCTTTAAAAGAACCCCTGGATAGAAAGGCGGACAGTTGTCTGAAAACAGCCTGGGAGGCCTCAGTGGGGGCACTGAGACAAGCCATAGCGGCCACTTGCGTGGCTAGGTCTCTTAAAATGTGGATAGACAACCTAGAGGACCAACTAGAACAAGGAGTCCCCAGGGAAGCTATCCTAGAGGCAATACCAACCTGAAGAGCTGCGTCAGTATTTCTAGCTGAGGCTTCAGCAGACTCAGTAAGGTTAGTGGCAAAATCAGCGGCACTAGCCAATGTAGGACGCCGTGCAGTATGGCTTAAATGCTGGCCAGGGGACACGCAAGCAAAAATTAAGCTTTGCGCGCTGCCATGCGAAGGCAATTTCCTGTTCGGACCGGCGTTAGACGAAGTACTGGAGAAGGCCGGAGATAAGAAGAAGAATTTTCCGAGGCAGCTATTTCAGTCTTTTCGGCGTTCATTTCAAAAGGGTCGGAAGTTCAGAAGGCAGCAGTTCAGGGAGCGCGACAGAAACAACGCGGACAAGCGATCCAACCGAGGAAGGAGAGGCTTCTACTTTGGTAGGACCTCCAAAGACACTAAGAAATCCTCCCAGTGACGGTCCTTCTCAGGTGGGAGGAAGGCTCTCTCACTTCCTCCCTATTATGTTTCGGTAGCTGAGGAGGACAGGACAACAGCAGGGCAGCCGAACACCTGAGATGTTGGTAACTGATGGGTTGCAGATTCCTAAACTAACGACACAACTAGAGGTAGCCGTGGAGCGTTCCTACGTTGATCCTAGACGCCTCGTCACAGCCTGAGAGATAACTACACCTAAAGGCAGAAAGATGAAAGCTATCTGCCCCGGAGCAGATCCCCAAAGAAAATAGGAAGCCCCCAAACATATAATGGCGGTTAGACAAGATGAAAATACAAACATAGGCAGAAAATAGACTGAGCAAATGCTGGGGCCACAAGCTGACTAAATAGGATAGGACAGAAGAGATTACTTTCTGCAACCCAGAAAACCCTACAAAAATCCAACAATTCTTATTACTAAAATACTGAGATCACACGATCTCGCCACCCACTAAATCAGATCTCAGTGTGAACAAAAACCAAGCCGCAGCCGCCGAAAAAACAGGAAAAAGCAAATGAGCAAACAACAGTGGCTGCAGATAAACTGTGAGGAGCTCAGGCTCCAGGAGGAGACCTGGCTGACCTCCACAAAAGTGCAGAAAACAATGCAAAAAGCAAGCACAAAAAGAAAAACAAAAAATATCTGTTAGGGTTCGAGTTCCCGCTGCTGCACAAGGGGAGTCTCGAACCAGTCCTGCTGCAGTCCCCATTCATCTACAGCCACAGTGGAGCCTGCTCAGCAGAGACATCGGTCCCAGCATCTTTCCCATTCCAGTACTGTGCAGAGACTTGCTGCTGCCTCTCCTGGATCTGCTATTATAGCCAGTGCTGGAGCAGACGTCTTTGGGACGAAGTCCTGCGTTTCCCCTTCTGAGCATGCCCAGGGTAAGATCTCTCTTTGGAGATCAGGGGTCACATGTTCAGGTACTGCAGCAGCTCCTATTGGTCTGCCAGGTAGGTGCTGAAACTACATGTGTTTGGAACAGTTTCTCATTGGTCCTTGTTTCTGGCAGGTCCTGTAGCTGTTGCTATAAAAGGGTGGCATGGCTGGGCCGCCATGCGCTAATATCAATCGTTATATTCTTAGCGCCAGTGTGGTCATGCGTGTGTGTGGTTAGGGCCCAGCTGAAATAAGCCCCTAGAATACCGACTTAATCGGTGAGGAGTTTGGTATGCTAGCTGGTCAGGGTCGGTGTCCTAGATGCCCTAGATTGCCGGCATAACTGGTGAGGAGTTTGATTGCCGTATTCAGGGCCTGGCGTTCAGACGCCATAGATTGCGGGTGACTCCCGCTAGGACATTAGCGCATGATCACGTTCTATGTTCGCTTAGCTGTTCACTGTGTACCTGGGTGCCTGACAGGACACAGAAGTTTGTCTCAGCGGCTCTGTGACATAACAGGGTTCGCTTTCAACGCTAGACAGTGCCCTAGCGTGTTTATTTTGCGACTCAGTTGTGTTAAGTGAGTTCGCACACATCGCCATATAGCGCTGTGGCACTCCTTCTAGCGGCTCTATGGATTAACAGAGTTCGCACATATTGCCACAGCACGTTACGGCGTTTATTTTGGCGACTCTGCGGGATAACAGAGTTTGCTTCTTGCGCCATTTTACTAGCAGCAGGCTCCGCCTGCACGGTGAACCCCGGGCTGCGAACGCACCTCTCCACATCTTATATTTGGTGCGTTCCGCAGACCCTAACAATATTTTATCTGAAAGCAGGAGATGCAGGCAAGACTCCAGCAAACTTCCAAATGAACCAGGAACCACAATTGAGACAAGAACAATTGATCATCGGCAACCATCATGGGAGGGAACCTCCATTATATCAGACCAGTCTGTGATCCCTGATTGCCACTCCTCGCTGAAAGGGTCAGTACTGTCTGTAACCACCAGAGAGAGCCTCTGCTCAGAAACCATCTCTAGCACATTCATAACAGTACCCCCCCCTTGAGGAGGGGTCACCGAACCCTCACTTGTGCAACCAGGCCGATCAGGATGAGCTCGGTGATAGGCACGGATCAGTCTCCTAGCATGGATGTCCGAAGCAAACACCCAAGAATTGTCCTCCTGATCATAACCTCTCCACTTAACCAAATACTGTAGTTTCTGTCTAGAAAAACAAGAATCCAATATTTTCTCAACCACATACTCCAGATTTCCCTCAACCAAAACAGGGTCAGGAGGTGCAGCCATAGGAACCACTGGCTCGACAAACCTCTTCAATAAGGACTTGTGGAACACGTTATGGATCTTAAATGTGCCTGGAAGAAACAAACGGAAGGAAACAGGATTAAGAATTTCCATGATCTTATAAGGTCCAATGAACCTGGGCTTAAACTTTGGAGATGCAACCCTCATAGGGATATTTCTTGAGGACAACCAAACCAAGTCCCCCACTTTAAACCGAGACCCTCAGTCCTATGCCGGTTGGCAAACCGTTGGGCCTTCTCCTGAGAGAGAGACAACCTCTCCACTACCTGGTCCCAAATCTGCTGCATTCGCTCCACAACAGAGTCAACACCCGAACAGACAGAAGCCTCCGCCTGTCCCGAAGAAAATCGAGGGCGAAACCCAAAATTGCAGAAAAATGGAGACATCAAGGTGGCAGAACTAGCCCGATTATTAAGAGCAAACTCAGCCAAAGTCAAAAAAGAGACCCAGTCATCTTGATCAGCAGACACAAAACTTCTCAAATAAGTCTCCAAGGTCTGGTTTGTTCTCTTGGTTTGTGCATTGGTCTGAGGATGAAAAGCAGAGGATAAAGATAATTGAACACCAAGTTTAGAACAAAATGTCCTCCAAAATCTGGAAACAAACTGGACTCCTCTGTCAGACACAATGTTCTCCGGAATGCCATGTAACCGAACCACGTGCTGAAGGAACAAGGGCACCAATTCGGAGGAGGAAGGTAACTTAGGTAATGGCACAAGATGTATCATCTTGGAAAACCTATCACAGATTACCCAGATAACGGTCATTCTCTGAGAAACAGGGAGGTCGGAAATAAAATCCATAGGAATATGGGTCCACTAGAGCGAGAGCAAGGCTTGGAGCGAGAGCAAGTCCCACAGGACTGCACAAATTCCCTGACGTCACGAGACAAAGTAGGCCACCAAAAGGACCGACTCACCAAGTCTCTGGTACCAAAAATCCCGGGATGACCAGCCAACGTGGAACAATGAATCTCAGACATCACACTCTTCTTCCACTGGTCTGGGACAATTTCCCAATAGGGCAGCGCTCAGGTTTATCCTCCTGACACCCTTCCAAGGCCAGTCTCAAATTGGGCGAGATGGCGGAAAGAACTACACCCTCTTTCAAAATAACAGTAGGATGAGATAACTCAGGAGAGTCCGCAAAGAAACTCCTCGAGAGGGCATCCGCCTTAACATTCTTAGTGCCAGGAAGAAAAGAAACCACAAAATTAAAACGTGTGAAAAACAAGGCCCACCTGACCTGTCTAGGATTAAGTCGCTTGGCTGATTCGAGATAAACCAGATTCTTATGGTCCATGAGGACCACCACCTGATGTTTGGCTCCTTCCAGCCAATGTCTCCACTCTTCAAAGGCCCACTTCATGGCCAATAACTCCCGATTACCCACGTCATAATTACGTTCAGTTGGAGAAAATTTTCGAGAGAAAAAGGCACAAGGGTTACTCTTAGAGGTCTCTGGATCTCTTTGGGACAAAACGACACATGCCCCAATTTCAGAGACATCAACCTCCACCTGAAACGGTAGAGAAACATCAGGCTGCCGTAGAACAGGAGCAGAAGTGAATCTCTGCTTAAGTTCCTGAAACGCAGAGACTGCCTCAGGAGGCCAATTCACCACATCAGAACCCTTTTTGGTCAAATCAGTCAATGGTTTAACAATACCGGAGAAATTGCCAATAAATTTACGATAAAAATTGGCAAAACCCAAAAATCTCTGAAGAGCCTTTAATGAAGTAGGTTGGACCCAATCACAGATGGCCTGAACCTTGACTGGGTCCATTTCAATAACAGACGGAGACAAAATGAATCCCAGAAATGAGACCTTCTGTACGCCAAAAAGACACTTTGATCCCTTCACATACAGTACATTCTCTCTCAAAATCTGGATCACAGTCCGAACATGTTTCACATGAGAGTCCCAGTCATTGGAAAAAATCAAGATATCATCCAAATAAACAATCAGAAATTTATCCACAAAATCCCTGAAAATATCATTCATGAAGGATTGGAAGACGGAAGGAGCATTAGTGAGCCCAAAGGGCATCACTAGGTACTCAAAATGCCCCTCTGGGGTATTAAACGCCGTCTTCCATTCATCCCCGTGCTTAATGCGAATAAGGTTATACGCCCCCCTGAGGTCAAGCCTAGTAACCAACTAGCACTTTTCACCCTGGAAAACAGGTCAGAAATCAAGGGTAATGGATATTGATACTTCACAGTGATCTTATTCAAGAGACGATAATCAATACACGGCCTCAATGAACCTTCCTTTTTGGCCACAAAGAAAAAACCGGCACCCAAGGGTGAAGAGGATGGTCTGATATGACCCTTCTCCAATGACTCCTTGATATAAGATCGCATAGCATCGTGTTCAGGTACAGACAAGTTAAAAAGGCGACCTTTAGGAAATTTACCACCAGGCACTAATTCAATAGCGCAATCGTAGCTCCTGTGAGGGGGCAAAGATGCAGATTTACTTTCACTAAATACATCCGAAAAATCAGTCAAAAAGTCAGGAATTTCCTGAGACTTGGGAGAGGCAGAAAAAACAGGAGTGTCGGCATTAACACATTGGTAGCCCCAACTGGTCACAGACACAGATTTCCAATTCAAAACAGGATTATGAGACTGTAACCAAGGGAAACCTAGTACAATAATGTCATGCAGATTATACAGCACCAGAAATTTGCAACTCTCCTGATGATCTGGTTCAACCCTCATTATCACCTGAGTAGAAAACTGGGGTATATTCTCCGCCAAAGGGGTAGAATCAATGCCCAGTAGGGAATAGACTTCTGCAGGGGTATCATGGGAAACCCACAACGTTTGGCAAAGTCAAAATCCATCAGGTTAATAGCTGCCCCTGAATCAACAAAAGCCTGAGCCGAAAATGTGGACATGGAGCAAATGAGGGTAACAGTCACCAGAAATTTAGTCTGAACACTACCCAAGACAACTGAGCGTGCAAAACATCTTCCCCGCTTAGGGCAGACTGAAATAGCATGAGAGGCATAGCCACAGTAGAAACATAACCCATTGCGCTTTCGAAACTCATGACGCTGTGCCCCAGAAGTCACTCTATCACGCTGCATGGGCTCAGTAGCTGGCTCACAAGGCAACACTATCTCACGCATACCTCTGCGCTCATGCAAACATCTGTCAATTTGAATAGCCAATGACATAGAATCATTGAGACCAGAGGGAGCAGGGAATCCCACCATAACATCCTTTACATTCTCTGACAGCCCCTTCCGAAAAAGGGCTGCCAAAGCATCAACATTCCATTTGGTCAAGACTGCCCACTTTCGGAATTTCTGACAGTACAACTCAGAGTCTTCAAGACCCTGATTTAATGCCAACAAGGTTTTTTCAGCTCGATCAGTGACATTAGATTCATCGTACAATAACCCCAGAGCCTGAAAAAATGCATCAATATCATTCAAAACAGGATCCCCAGGTGTCAGGGAAAAAGCCCAATCCTGAGGATCGCCATGCAGGAGAGAGATGACAATTTGAACCTGCTGTGCTGCGTTACCTGAGTACTTAGGCTTTAAGGCAAAAAACAACTTACAGTTATTTTGAAATTCAGAAATTTAGCCCGATCCCCCAAAAACAAATCTGGCATGGGAATCCTAGGTTCCACAACCGGCAACCTAGCAAGATAGGTAGCAATGCCCTGAACCTCAGTGGCAAGCTGATCCACACGGCCAGACAACTGTGCAAACTCCATTGAGAGAAAAAAAAAATCCTCCTCAGCACCCAGAGAAAAAGAGGAACAAAAATGCAACAGACAGAAAAAAAAAAAAATCTCTGACAACTCTAACAACTTTTTTCTTTCCACACTATTTTTCCCTTTTGTGAGTACTATATAATTTTCAGTTATGGCCGGTGATACTGTTATATTTCGGTAGCTGAGGAGGACAGGACAACAGCAGGGCAGCCGAACACCTGAGATGTTGGTAACTGATGGGTTGCAGATTCCTAAACTAACGACACAACTAGAGGTAGCCGTGGAGCGTTCCTACGTTGATCCTAGACGCCTCGTCACAGCCTGAGAGATAACTACACCTAAGGCAGAAAGATGAAAGCTATCTGCCCCGGAGCAGATCCCCAAAGAAAATAGGAAGCCCCCAAACATATAATGGCGGTTAGACAAGATGAAAATACAAACATAGGCAGAAAATAGACTGAGCAAATGCTGGGGCCACAAGCTGACTAAATAGGATAGGACAGAAGAGATTACTTTCTGCAACCCAGAAAACCCTACAAAAATCCAACCATTCTGATTACAAAAATACTGAGATCACACGATCTCGCCACCCACTAAATCAGATCTCAGTGTGAACAAAAACCAAGCCGCAGCCGCCGAAAAAACAGGAAAAAGCAAATGAACAAACAACAGTGGCTGCAGATAAACTGTGAGGAGCTCAGGCCCCAGAAGGGGACCTGGCTGACCTCCACAAAAGTGCAGAAAACAATGCAAAAAGCAAGCACATAAAGAAAAGCAAAAATATCTTATCTGAAAGCAGGAGATGCAGGCAAGACTCCAGCAAACTTCCAAATAAACCAGGAACCACAATTGAGACAAGAACAATTGATCACCGGCAACCATCATGGGAGGGAACCTCCCTTATATCAGACCAGTCCGTGATCCCTGATTGCCACTCCTCGCTGAAAGGTTCAGTACTGTCTGTAACCACCTGAGGGGGCCTCTGCTCCGAAACCATCTCTAGCACATTCATAACACTCCCAGCCTGGGAGAGGATCTCATCCAGCGCTTGGATTCTGCAGATTGTAGGATCATACCTGGACTTAAGATTCCACCATTGGCCTCCAAGAAGGTATATGCAGACTCCGGTACAGTACTCACAGGAAAAGCAGAAGAGTCTGGAAGGGGAGATAATATCGCTCCTACACAAGCGGGTTCTGGAAGAGGTTCCAGTAAAGGAAGAGAACGAAGGGTTTTACTCCCCGCTATTCCTGGTGAAGAAGCCGGAAAATTCTTGGAGGACAATTATAAATCTAAAAAGCCTCAACAAATATCTGGTAATCCCATCCTTCAAGATGGAGACAATAAAGACGGCAGTGAGACTCCTTTTCCTCAATGTTACATGGCGGTCATGGACCTCAAAGATGCTTACTACCACGTCCCAATTCGATGGCAAGATCGCAAATACCTCAGAGTGGCGGTCCAAGTGAGGTCACAGTTACGTCACCTGCAGTACAGGGCTCTGCCCTTCGGGATAGCGATTGCCCCACGTGTCTTTACGAAACTGATGGCAGAGGTCACAGCTCATCTCAGGGAAAAAGACACTCTGATAATACCCTATCTAGATGACTTCTTGATAGTGGGAAAAGTTTTTCTCACTGTCAGGAACAAGTCAGAGTAGTAATGGAGACACTACAGATTCTGGGATGGCAGCTCAACCTCAAAAAATCCAAGCTGGAACCAGCAACATCCCAGAACTTCTTGGGGATAACAATAGACTCAGTGGCGCAGGAATGTCGCCTCCCAGAAGAAAAAGATGAAAAAATAAAACAGATGATCAGGACGACAATAAAAAAGCAAGAAGTAACGTTAAGAAGGGCCATGTCAGTGTTAGGGTCTCTGACCGCATGCATACCGGTAGTAAAATGGGCCCAGTTCTATGCAAGGGAACTACAGTGGTGTGTGCTACAGGGAGACCTGGATCTTCAGGGACAACTAGATCGGAAGATCACCCTATCGGTCTCTGTACTCCAGTCACTCAGGTGGTGGTTACAGATAGACTCATCTTCAAGGGGAGTCCCATGGACATTCACAGCTTCCAAGGTGGTCACGACGTACGCCAGCCCTTGGGGGTGGGGAGCCCACCTAGACACACTATTGCTCCAGAATCCTTGGGCCCAGGAGGAAAGAAATCTATCCTCAAACGACTGGGAGCTCTTAGCAGTTGAAAGAGCGCTAAAGAGACTTTTACCTCAGCTAACCGGGCATCATGTGAGAGTCCTATCGGACAACCGGACAGCAGTCGCATATGTAAACCACCAGGGGGTACCCGTTCTTGGTCACTAATGACGATAACAGAGAGGATTATGACTCTGGCAGAACATCATTTCCGCTCATTATCGGCCCTGCATATCCGAGGTGTAGACAACCAGAAGGCGGATTTTCTGAGCAGGAACCACTTGAGGCAAGGAGGGTGGTCACTAAAAGAGTCCGTTTTTCAACGGATAGTGCATATGTGGGGAAAACCCAGCATAGATCTTTTTGCCACAAAAACCAACAAAAAAGTGCAGAAATTCTGTTCCCTGAGTCCAGCAGACAGACCTCTGGCAGTGGACGCCTTCAGGATAGACTGGACAGCAGGACTCCTGTACGCCTTTCCTCCGATATGCTTGATTCCAGCAGTTCTGAGGAAGATCAGGGAAGACAAGGCCAGGGTGATCGTAATAGCCCCCTTCTGGCCAAAGAGACCATGGTTCTACTGGCTGAGAGTGATGTCCGTAACAGACCCATGGGTACTCCCGGAAGACCAGGACCTTCTGACACAGGGTCCCTTCAGTCACCCTCAGAGATCCGGGCTGCATTTGACAGCCTGGAATTTGAAAGGTCACTGTTAGATAAAAAGGGGTTTTCAGCTGGGCTAATATCCACCTTACTCAGTAGTAGAAAGCCAGTGACTACGAGAATTTACGGCAGAATATGGAAAAAATTCTTGTCTATCTCAGGGCCAATAAGGGAAGGGGAGATCCCGATAGTGGCGATACTGGAGTTTCTGCAGAAGGGTTTAGAGCTGGGGTTAGCTGTCAGTACCCTCAAAGTGCATGTCTCAGCCCTTACAGCTTTATTCAACTGTGACCTGGCAAACAATAGATGGGTGGCTAGATTTATCCGGGCCTGTAATAGAGCTGATTCTGTCCCATCCCCTGCTCCTCCACCATGGGACCTAAATTTAGTTTTATCAGCCTTAGCGGAAAGCCCCTTTGAGCCTTTAAACGCAACATCAGATAAGGTACTGACATTGAAAACAGTGTTGTTAGTGGCGCTCACATCGTCCCGTAGAGTGGGAGATTTACACACGCTATCGGCAGACCCTCCCTACACTCAGGTCATGGATGATGGGTGGTGTTGAAGTTAGACCCAGCATATCTTCCGAAGGTAGTGTCAAAATTTCATAGGGCTCAGGAAATAGTGTTACCATCCTTTTGTCCTAACCCTAACAACAAAAAGGAAGAAAAACTACACTGCCTAGACGTTAGGAGATGTATCCTGCAGTATCTAGAGGTGACAAAACACTGGAGAAAGCAGAGGGCTTTATTTGTCTCATACCAGGGGGCAAGGAAGGGCCTAAAAGCCTCAAAACAGATGATAGCTAGATGGTTGAGAGAGGCCATTATGCTAGCGTATAGTAGTACAAGCAGGGCTGTTCCTGAGGGTCTAAAAGCCCACTCTACAAGAGCCATGGCGACATCTTGGGTGGAGAGAGCAGACGCCACAATCGACCAAATTTGTAAGGTGGCCACTTGGTCCTCTCCGTTAAACTTTTTCAAACATTACAGACTAGACTTATCTGCTACCTCTGATTTCACATTTGGGAGAAGAGTGTTACAAGCAGTGATCCCTCCTTAACCCCTTACTGCCATCAGACGTACTATTCCATCCATGGTACCTGGGCCCGTATGACCATGGACGGGATAGTATGTCCCGTGCGATCGGACGCCCTCCTGGGGGGAGCGCAGCCGATCGCGGCCGGGTGTCAGCTGATTATCACAGTTGACACCCAGCACTATGTGTCAGGAGCGGTCACGGACCGCTCCCGGCACATTAACCCCTGGCACACCGCGATCAAACATGATCGCGCTGTACCAGGGGGCACAGGGGAGGATCGCGCAGGCAGGGGGCTCCCTGCGCGCTCCCCTGAGACCCTCAGAGCAGCGCAATGTGTTGCGCTGTTCCGAGGGTCCGTCCTCCCTCCAGGTCCCCGGATCCAAGATGGCGCCGGGGTCCTGCAGGGAGGCGGCTTCCTCAGTGCCTGCTGAGAGCAGGCACTGAGAAGCCTGCAGCACTGCCAGAGCGATCGCTGGTGTGACAGAGTGCTGTGCACACTGTCACACCAGCGATCTGCTAAAATACTGTGATGTCCCACCCTGGGACAAAGTAAAAAAGTTAAAAAAATGAAAATAAAAAGTGGTAAAAAAAATCATAAAAAAAAAAAAAAATATTCCCCAAAAAATTCATTTCTTCCTGTAAATAAAAAAAACAAAACAATAAAAGTACACATATTTGGTATCGCCGCGTCCGTAACGACCCCCCCTATAAAACTGTCCCATTAGTTAACCCCTTTAGTGAACCCCTTAAAAAAAAAAAAAAACTAAGCAAAAAATCAATGATTTATCATCATACCGTCGAACAAAAAGTGAAATAACACGCGATCAAAAAGACCGATATAAATAAACATGGTACCGCTGAAAACATCATCTTGTCCCGCAAAAAACGAGCTGTCATACAGCATCATCAGCAAAAAAATAAAAAAGTTATAGCTCGCAGAATAAAGCGATGCAAAAATAATAATTTTTTAGATAAAATTGCTTTTATTCTATAAAAGCGCCAAAACATAAAAAATTGATATAAATGAGGTATCGCTGTAATCGTACTGACCCGAAGAATAAAACTGCTTTATCAATTTTACCAAACGCAAAACGGTATAAAACGCCTCCCCCAAAAGAAATTCATGAATTGCTGATTTTTGTTCATTCTAACCTCCCAAAAATCGAAATAAAAAGCGATCAAAAAACGTCACATGCTCAAAAATGGTACCAATAAAAACATCACCTCGTCCCGCAAAAAATAAGACCTCACATGACTCTGTGGGCCAAAATATGCAAAAATTATAGCTCTCAAAATGTGGTGATGCAAAAAACTACTTTTTGCAATAAAAAGCGTCTTTTAGCGTGACAGCTGCCAATCACAAAAACCCGCTATAAATAGTAAATCAAACCCCCTTTATCACCCCCTTAGTTAGGGAAAAATAATAAAATTAAAAAAATTTATTTATTTCCATTTTTCCATTAGGGTTAGGGTTGCGGCTAAAGTTAGGGTTAGGGTTGGCGCTAACGTTAGGATTAGGGTTAAGGTTGGGATTAGGGTTAGGGGTGTGTTAGGGTTAGGTTTGTGGTTAGGGTTGGGACTAGGGTTAGGGGTGTGTTGGGGTTAGGGTTGGAGTTAGAATTGGGGGGTTTCTGCTGTTTAGGCACATCAGGGGCTCTCCAAATGTGACATGGCGTCTGATCTCAATTCCAGCCAATTCTGCGTTGAAAAAGTCAAACGGTGCTCCTTCACTTCTGAGCTCTGCCATGCGCCCAAACAGTAGTTTACCCCCACATATGGGGTATCAGCGTACTCTGTACCCCAAGAGTTATTGTGCAATTTGTCCTATTTCTTCTGTTACCCTTGGGAAAATAAAATACTGGGGGCGAAAATATCATTTTTGTAAAAAAAAAAATGATTTTTTTTGTTTTTACGGCTGTATGTTATAAACTTCTGTGAAGCACTTGGGCTTCATAGCGCTCACCACACATCTAGATAAGTTCCTTGTGGGGTCTATTTTCCAAAATGGGGTCACTTGTGGGGGGTTTCCACTGTTTAGGCGCATCAGGGGCTCTCCAAATGCGACATGACGCCCCCAGACCATTCCATCAAAGTCTGTAATCCAAAACGTCACTACTTCCCTTCCGAGCCCTGACGTGCGCCCATACAGTAGTTTTCTCCCACATATTGGGTATCAGCGTACTCAGGACAAATTGGACAACAACTTTTGGGGTCCAATTTCTCCTGTTACCCTTTTGAAAATAAAATATTGGGGGCAAAAAAAATCATTTTTGTAAAAAAAAAAAAGATTTTTTATTTTACGGCTGTACGTTATAAACTTCTGTGAAGCACTTGGGGGTTCAAAGTGCTCACTACACATTTAGATAAGTTCCTTGAGGGGTCTAGTTTCCAAAATGGTGTCATTTGTGGGGGGTTTCCACTGTTTAGGCAGATCAGGAGCTCTCCAAACACGACATGGCATCCTGCCAATTCTGCGTTGAAAAAGTCAAACGGCGCTCCTTCCCTTCCAAACTCTGCCATGCACCCAAACAGTGTGTAAGGTTCTTTGTACATGTTTCTTGAAACTCAGTTTTTCCGTCAGCCATTTTGCTTTCTGTCTTGCTGCAGCTATCTTGCCCTCAGTCAATATGGAGTTTCCAGCTTTCATGTTCCCGCCCTGATTCTCTCCCTCTTGCTTCTTAAGCAGCCTCAGCTGAGCAATCAGTGCTTCAGAATCAAGCCTGCAGTGAGCCTGTGACCTGACTCCTGGAAAACCTTGGACTTTGTACTCCAGCTATTTCCTACTGAGGAACTTTGGAACACTTGTGGACTCTGGAAACCTGCTATTTGATAAATCCACGTTTGCATGGAATTACGGTAACAGAGAAGAGATCCTGAAACTGTTGTGGAGAGTTATTGCTGAGCTTAAGTTACTCTGGCCTGCTGTGTCTCCTGCTTCTGTACCTGCAAACTGTGTGACTATTTTTGCCACTTGTATGAAGTAATACAAGTCCTTCTATATCAAACCTGTGTCTCATGTGTTTTCCTCGCACCCAAGCACAAGACGCTATATGAACTGTACACCATACATTACACAGTGGTTTACCCCCACATATGGGGTATCAGCGTACTCAGGACAAATTGCACAATAACTTTTGGAGTCTTGTTACCCTTGGGAAAATAAAAATTGGGGTGAAAAGATCAATTTTGTGGAAAAAATATAATTTTTTAATTTTACGGCTCTACGTTATAAACTTGTGTGAAGCACTTGGGGGTTCAAATTGCTCACCAAAGATCTAGATAAGTTCCTTAGGGGTCTAGTTTCCCAAATGGGGTCACTTGTGGGGGTTTCCACTGTTTAGGCACATCAGGGACTCTCCAAATGCAACATGGCGTCTAATCTCAATTCCAGCCAATTTTGGTTGGAAAAAGTCAAATGGTGCTCCTTCCCTTCCGAGCTCTGCTGTGCGCCCAAACAGTGATTCCCCCCCACATATGGGGTATCAGCGTACTCAGGACAAATTGGACAACAACTTTTGAGGTCCAATTTCTCCTGTTACCTATGGGAAAATAAAAAATTAGTGACTAAGAGATAATTTTTGTGGGAAAAAAATAGGATTTTTTATTTTCATGCCCGGGCATTATAAACTTGTGTGAAGCACTTGGGGTTCAAAGTGCTCACCAAATATCTAGATAAGTTCCTTAGGGGGTCTAGATTCCAAAATGGGGTCACTTGTGGGGGTTTCCACTGTTTAGGCTCATCTGGGGCACTACAAGTGGAACATGACCCCCATCAATGTTTGCATTCCAAAACGTTACTGCTTCCTTTCCAAGCCTTGCCATGCGCCCAAACAGTTTTCCCCCCACACATATGGGGTATCAGCGTACTCAGGACAAATTGGACAACAACTTTTTGGGTCCAATTTCCTTGGGAAAAATCAAAAATTTGGGACTAAAAAATCATTTTTGTGGAAAATTGTTTTTTTTTTTTTTCACACCCAGGCATTATAAACTTTTGTGAAACACTTTGGGGTTCAAAGTGCTCACAACAGATCTAGATAAGTTCCTTAGGGGGTCTAGTTTCCAAAATGGTGTCACTTGTGGGGGGTTTCCACTGTTTAGGCGCATCAGGGGCTCTCCAAATACGACATGGCGTCCAATCTCAACTCCAGCCAATTTTAGTTTGAAAAAGTCAAACGGCGCTCCTTCCCTTACGAGCTCTGCCGTGTGCCCAAACAGTGGTTTTCCCAACATATGGGGTATTGGCGTACTCAGGAGAAATTGCACAACTTTATCTGTCCATTTTCTCCTTTTACCCTTGTGAAAATAAAAAAAAGTTTGTAAAAGATCATTTTTGTGGCTAAAAAGTTAAATATTCATTTTTTCGTTCCACGTTGCTTCAGCTCCTGTGAAGCACCTGAAGGTTTAATAAAATTCTTGAATGTGGTTTTGAGTACCTTGAGGGGTGCAGTTTTTAGAATGGTGTCACTTTTGGGTATTTTCTGCTATATAGACCTGTCAAAGTGACTTCAAACGTGAGGTGGTCCCTAAAAAAATGGCTTTGTAAATTTTGTTGTAAAAATGAGAAATCACTGGTCAACTTTTAACCCTTATAATTTCCTAACAAAAAAAAATTTTGGTTCCAAAATTGTGCTGATGTAAAGTAGACATGTGGGAAATGTTATTTCTTAACTATTTTGTATGACATATTTCTCTGTTTTAAGGGAAAAAAAAAATAAAAGTTTGAAAATTGCAAAATTTTCAAAATTTTCACCATATTTGCATTTTTTTCAAAAATAAACGCAAGGTATATCGAAGAAATTTTACCACTAATGTGAAGTACAATATGTCACGAGAAAACATTCTCAGAATCGCGAAGATCCGTTGAAGCGTTCCAGAGTTATAACCTCATAAAGAGACAGTGGTCAGAATTGTAAAAATTGGCCCGGTCATTAACGTGCAAACCACCCTTGGGGGTGAAGGGGTTAAAGAGAATACAAATCTCTGTAACTCTCTCGTGGTGTGGTCATTAGTGTTGAGCGATACGATACTGCAAATATCGGGTATCAGCCGATATTGGATGTATCGGAATTCCGATTCCGAGTTCCGATATTTTCGTCATATCGGATACCGGAATCGGAATGTCACTGTCACTGTCAGTGTCCGTCGGTCGGGTCTGTCAGGAGTCAGCGGCACTTACCCGTCAGAAGATCTCCGGCGGTCACATCCCGGACTGCTTAATGGCCGCCATCCTCTTCTCCCCGGCGGTCACATGCAGTATCTCGCGATAACTGCAGTGACTGCTGGGTAATCGCGGCCGTAAAGCAGTCCGATGACGTCACCGCCGGGGAAGCTGGTAAGCAGCTGTGCTGCGCCGGGATGTCAGGCTCTGCCTGTCATTCCGATGTAGCAGAGCTGGATCGTCGTGGGACAATCGTTACTATGGACTGCGTCGGACAGGTGGTATACTGTTGGTTTGCTTTTTTTATTTTTTTACAGGAGATCGATGGCGTCGCAGGAATGAGAGAGTAATAAAAAAAATGAAAACTGTGTTGTCTCTTTTATTTCATTAAAAGACTTTTTTCTTGCTGTGTCTTTTTTTAAACATTTAAAAACTTTGGGATTAATAATGGATCGGTGTCTTATTGACACCTCTCCATTATTAACCGGGCTTATTGTCACCGTGCAATCAACGGTGACATTAACCCCTTATTACCCCGCTACAGGGCAAGTGGGAAGAGCCGGGTAAAGTGCCACAATTGGCACATCTTTTGATGCGCCAAATGTGGGGCTGCTGTAGCCTGGTATTATCAGGCTGTTGAGGGCCAAAATCCATGGGCCTTGACAGTCTTTTAATACCAGGCCGCAGCAGTCTGCATTTTACTTGGCTGGTTAACAAAAATAGGGGGATCCCCATGCCGTTTTTTTTTTGAGGGGATCCCCTATTTTTGTTAACCAGCCAAGCTAAGCAGACTGCTGTGGCCTGGTATTATCAGGCTTGCAAGGTCCATGGATATTGGATCCTTACCAGCCTGAAAAACAAGGCCTCAGCGGTCTGCTTCATCTGGCTGGTTAACAAAAATAGGGGGGACCCCACGCTAATTTTTTTCGAGGGGATCCCCTATTTTTGTTAATCAGCCAAGATATGCAGACTGCTGTGGCCTGGTATTATCAGGCTGGCAAGGTCCATGGATCTTGGCTCCTTAACAGCCTGAAAATCCAGGCCTCAGCGGTCTGCTTCATCTGGCTGGTTAACAAAAATAGGGGGGACCCCACGCCATTTTTTTTTCGAAGGGAACCCCTATTTTTGTTAATCAGTTCCCTCTGACGTCACTGATGGTGTCCCTGGCTGACCTGAAGTGAAAGTGGAAAGCAATCAATTAAGCTTTCCACTTCCTCTCCTGTCAGCCAGGAGAGGAGCTCATTCATTTGGGGGTTTACTGTGAGGCTGCAGCATTAGCTGCGGTCCCTGCAGTAAACATTAACCCTTTCTGAAGGATTACACAGTGGGACCTGACTGTGCATCGGATTGGTAAGAATAATTTTGCTTTATTATTTTATTTTATTACAGGAAATGGTTTTAGCAGGTAAATAAAATATGGTCAAAAACTGTGTGATTATTTCATTAAACTTCTTTTTTATTAAAGTGTGTGTGTTTGATTTTTCTTTCATACAATAGGATTAATAATTGATAGTTGTCTAATTGACAGCTCTCAATTATTAACCTGGCTTAAAGTGACCTTTCAATTGCAAGGTCATTTTAACCCCTTATTAACCCATTCGCCACCGCTACAGGGCAATGGGAATAGACGGGCAAAGTGCCAGAAAGGGCAAATCTAATTAGAGATTTGCCCTTTCTGGGGTGTCTGGGGGCAGATGTTAGTAGCCGGGGGGGGGGCAAAAATAATGGTCCCTCTCTGGGCTATTATTATCTGCCCCCACTCACTGGCTTTGTCTGTCTGGTTGCGAAAATAGGGCGGGAGCCCACACATTTTTTTTCAGCAATTTTACACCTCATATATATATATACATGTCATTGAGTTTGTGACACATATATATATATATATATATATTTATAGTTCATACACTTCTACATAGTATAATAGCCGCTAATTCAATTGCCGGCTTTTGTGAAAATGCAGAACCCGACATGAAATGACATTTGGGTTTTACATAGAGTTAACCATGTCTTTTCATGTACTTTGATATCTGATTTGCACAAACAATTACATCAGTCTATGTGTGCAAAATTTCACACCTGTAGGGGTTAATTAAAGGTGTAAATTCGTAGCAAAAAAGTCCTTTTTTTTTACAACGAATTTACACCTTTAATTAACCCCTACAGGTGTGAAATTTTGCACACATAGACTGATGTAATTGTTTGTGCAAATCAGATAGCAAACGACATGAAAAGACATGGTTAACCCTATGTACACCAAGTGTCATTTCATGTCGGGTGCTTCTGTCTTTTCACAGAAGCCGGCTTTACCCGGCAATTGAATCAGAGGATATTTTACTATGTAGAAGTGTATAAACTATACATATATGTATATATATATGTCACAATGACATGTATATATATATATGTATTCTATGTGTGTATATTTAGTGTTTACAAGGAAAGAATGGGGTTTTTTTAGTTCCGATATTTTGTTCCCATAGACTTACATGGGACTTCCGGTATCGGAATCGGGTATCGCCGATATTTTAATGGTATCGGCGATACCATTCCGATTCCGATACTTAGGGATATCGGAAAGTATCGCTCAACTCTAGTGGTCATGTATGATGGAAAAACATGGGTATTACATACCTGGTAATGTGTTTATTCATGAGACATGACGGCACCCTTATATTTCTGCCCTTGATCACGTCATTAGTTGGGTGCATTATTAGTATTATACACTCCCTTGGGTGTTGGGGATTAGAATTGTAAAGGATGTATTATTTATATGTAAACTAACCTGCGGAGTTCCTCTCGTGCTCTGTAAAACAACTGATGCGGAGAAAGGAGCCGCCCCTTTTATCTTGAAGGTTTCCTGTCCTTGAAGGGCGGATCCCCTCTCTCGTGGTGCCGTCATGTCTCATGGAAAAACACATTACCAGGTATGTAATAGCCGTGTTTCCCACATGTGTACTTTACATCAGCACAATTTTGGAACCAAAATTTTTTTTGTTAGGACATTATAAGAGTTAAAAATTGACCAGCGATTTCTCATTTTTACAACAAAATTTACAAAGCCATTTTATTTAGGGACCACCTCACATTTGAAGTCACTTTGAGGGGTCTACATGGCAGAAAATACCCAAAAGTGACACCATTCTTAAAACTTCACCCCTCAAGGTACTCAAAACCACATATAATAAGTTTATTAACCCTTCAAGTACTTTACAGGAGCTGAAGCAACGTGGAAGGAAAAAATGAACATTTAACTTTTTAGTCACAAAAATTATGTTTTACAAACATTTTGTTTATTTTCACAAGGGTAAAAGGAGAAAATGGACCACAAAAGTTGTTCCTGAGTACGCCAATACCCCAAATGTGGGGGAAAACCACTGTTTGGGCGCCCTTGTAAGGGAAGGAGCGCCATTTGACTTTTTCAAACCAAAATTGGCTGGAATTGAGATTGGACGCCATGTTACGTTTTAAGAGCCCCTGATGCGCCTAGACAGTGGAAACCCCCCACAAGTGACACCATTTTGGAAACTAGACCCCCTATGGAACTTTTTTAGATCTGTGGTGAGCACTTTGAACCCCGAAGTGTTTCACAAAAGTTTATAATGCCTGAGTGTGAAAAAAAGAACAATTTTCCACAAAAATGATTTTTTAGTTCCAAATTTGTGATTTTTCCCAAGGAAATTGGACCCCAAATGTTGTTATCCAATTTGTCCTGAGTATGCTGATACCCCATATGTGTGGGGGGGAAACTGTTTGGGTGCACAGCAGGGTTTGGAAAGGAAGTAATAACTTTTTGGAATGCAGACGTTGATGGGTGTCATGTTCCGTTTGCATCGCCCCAGATGTGCCTAAACAGTGGAAATCCCCCACAAGTGACCGCATTTTGGAAACTAGACACCCTAAGGAACTTATCTAGATCTGTGGTGAGCAATTTGAACCCCCAAGTGATTCACACAACTTTATAATGCCCGGGCATGAAAATAAAAAATCCTATTTTTTTCCCACAAAAATTATCTTTTAGTCACCAATTGTTTATTTTTCCAAGGGTAACAGGAGAAATCGGACCACAAAAGTTGTTTTCCAATTTGTCCTGAGTACGCTGATACCCCATATGTGGGGGGAAATCACTGTTTGGGTGCACGGCAGAGCTCGGAATGGAAGGAGCGACATTTGACATTTTCCAACCAAAATTGGCTGGAATTGAGATTGGACGCCATGTTTCATTTGGATAGCCCTGGTGTGCCTAAAAAGTGGAAACCCCCCACAAGTGACCCCATTTTGGAAACTAGACCCCATAAGGAACATATCTAGATCTATGGTGAGCAATTTGGACCCCCAAGTGCCTCACACAAGTTTATAACGTAGAGCCGTAAAATAAAAAATCATATTTTTTCCACAAAAAGGACCTTTTTACACAAATTTTTATTTTCCCAAGGGTAACAAGCCCCCAAAAGTTATTGTGCAATTTGTCCTGAGTATGCTGATCTCCCATATGTGGGGGTAAACCACTGTTTGAGTGCATGGCAGAACTCAGATGGGAAGGAGCGCCATTTGACTTTTTCAACGCAGAATTGGCTGGATGCCATGTCGTGTTTGGAGAGCCCCTGATGTGCCTTAACAGTGGAAACCCCGCACAAATGACACCATTTTGGAAACTACACCCCTCAAGGAACTTATCTAGATGTGTGGTGAGAACTTTGAACTCCCAGGTGTTTCACTAAAGTTTATAACGCCCGAGCATGAAAATAAAAAAATCATATTTTTTCCACAAACATGATATATTAGTCCCCAGCTTTTTACTTTCCCAAGGGTAACAGGAGAAATTGGACCCCAAAAGTCGTTGTCCAATTTATCCTGAGTACGCTGAAACCCCATATGTGGGAGAAAACTACTATATGGGCACACGTCGGGGCTCGGAAGGGAAGTAGTGATGTTTTGGATTGCAGACTTTGATGGAACAGTGTTATGTTTCGGTAGCTAATGGAGAAACTGCAAAAAATAGCCAAAGTAGCAATACACCAGAGAGGGCAGAATCCCCAAAGAAATAGGAAGCCCCCGAACATGTAATGGCGGTTAGACAAGAAGAAAACGCGGACACAGACAGAAAATAGAATGAGCAAACGCTGGGGCCCAATCTGTCTAGATAGAAAAGTATAGGAAAGAATTCTGACTGCAACCCAAAAAAACCCTGACAAAAATACCAACACTTCTGATTGTCAAAAAACCTGAGATCACACGATCTCTACCACCTAAATCAGATCTCTGGTGTAACACACAGCAACACAGCAAATAAAAAGTGACAAAGGAACAAAGCAAAAATGCAAACACACAATGAGCACAATTGCAGCGCAAGACCCCAAAAGGGGACCAGGCTACAGTCCACTGAAAGCAGCAAACCAGCAGTGAAAATCCAACAGAGGAAAAAAAAAGCAAAACACTTATCTGAATGAGAGCAGGAAAGCAAGCTGTGCTCCAAGCAAGAGCAAGAGGAACAATTGATTACCGGCAAGGCTGCTGGGAACTCAGGTCACTTATATCATACCATTCTGAGCCAGCTGAAGGCCATTCAATAATTAGTTCATTACCCTCAGCAACCACCGGAGGGAGCCCCAGCTCAGAAGTCGCCTCCAAGGTATTCACAACAGAACAGTCTGCGGCCGTTATGTCGCATTTGGAGAGCCCCTGATGTGACTAAACAGTGAAAAACCCCCACAAGTGACCCCATTTTGGAAAATAGACCCACCAAGGAACTTATCTAGTTGTGTGGTGAGCGCTATGAACCCCTAAGTGCTTCACAGAAGTTTATAACGTACAGCCGTAAAAACAAAAAAAATATTTTTTTTTTACAAAAATGATTTTTTTCGCCCCCAATATTTTATTTTCACAAGGGTAACAAGAGAAATTGGACCTCAAAACTTATTGTCCAAATTGTCCTGAGTACGCTGATACCCTATATGTTGGAGGAAACTACTGTATGGGCACACGTCGGGGCTCAGAAAGGAAGTAGTGACGTTTTGGATAGCAGACTTTGATGGAATGGTCTGCGGGTGTCATGTCGCATTTGGAGAGCCCGTGATGTGCCTAAACATTAGAAACCCCTCACAAGTGACTCCATTTTGGAAACTAGACCACCCAAGGAACTTATCTAGATGTGTGGGGAGAACTTTGACTCTCCAATTGCTTCACAGAAGTTTATAACGTAGAGACATAAAAATAAAAAATCATAATTTTTTTCCACAAAAATGATAGTTTTGCCCCCATTTTTTTATTTTCCCTGAGCAAGGCACCGAGGCCAAAGTCATTTGTGTCGGTCTGTACTACAAGCGTCGGCACAAAGTCAGCAGCTTGTAGTACTGGGGAGCTGAAGAGAGCAGTCTTGAGCACCTGAAAAGCGGTCTCGTAGGCGTCTGACCAGTCTACCGCGAGAGGCAGCTTTTTCTTGGTGAGGTCCGTCAGGGGCTTGGCAAGGGTACTATAGTGTGGAACAAACCTCCTATAGTACCCAGCGGTCCCCAGGAAGGACATAACCTATTTCTTGGTCCTGGGTGTGGGCCAGGATGCGAAGGCATCCAACTTCCCTGGTTCTGGCTTCAGAACCCCCCGCCTACCCTGTGACCCTGGTAGAGGACCTCGCTCATGCCCAGCTGGCACTTTTCAGGCTTGATGGTCAGACCTTCCCGGTGGATCCGCCTAAGCACTGCGTCAGATGCTCTAAGTGATCCTCCCAAGTGGGACTGAAAATGGCAATATTGCCCAGGTACGCAGCCGTGCACCCTTCAAGTCCCTGGAGCAACGTGTTGACCATCTGCTGAAACGTGGCAGGTGCATTCTTCATGCCGAAAGGCATCACGGTGGACTCGTACAATCCAAACGGAGTGATAAAGGCAGAGCACTCCCGGGCCTCGGGGGTCTGAGGGATGTGACAATACTCCCTGCTCAGATCCATTTTGGTCAGGTACTTAGCCCCCCGGCCAACTGATCGAGCAGGTCATCGATGCACAGCATAGGAAATGCATCGGTGACCGTGACAGCGTTGAACCCCCGGTAGTTCACGAAGAACCGGGTTGTTCGGTCCTTTTTGGGGGGACGAGGACTATGTGGGACACCCACACGCTGTTGGATGCCTGGATCACCCCCAGCTTCAGCATCTGCTGCTTCACCTCGATAGAGTCCCGATATGCTGACCGCCGGATCAAGGGTGATCCCCAGTGTCCACGTGATGGACAGCCAACTTGGTCCTTCCGGGAAAGCTGCTGAACAGCTCCCTGAAGAGGCGTAGAGTATCCACCAGCTGGGACCGTTGGTCCTCGGAGAGCTGGTGGCCAACCTCTATGTCCTCAATGGATCCACCCGCCTTGGATTGGGTGAGCAGATCCAGGAGGGTTTCGGACTTTCCTTCCTCAGGAAGGTTGCACACAGGGAGGGCGCAGGCCTCCTGCTCATGATGGGCCTTCATCATGTTCACATGGAAGGCCTTCCTCCTTCCATGGGCGTGGTCTAGGGTGACCAGGTATGTGACGTCATTGAGCCGCTGGTGCATGAGGTATGGGCCCTCCCAGGCTGCCTGAAGCTTATCCTGTGGTACGGTGACCAGTACCCATACTTTCTGACCTACCTGATAGGTCCTTTCACAAGAGTTCTGGTCGTACCAGCGCTTCTGGTCAGCCTAAGCCTGGGCCATAATGTCCTGCACCAACCGTGACAAGGCCGTCATCTTGTCCCGGAAGCGCACAATGTACTCAACGACTGACACTCCAGTGGTGGCCAAGTCTCATTCCCATGCCTCTTTCACCAGAGCAAGGTGCCCTCGTACACGTAGCCCATACAGGAGCTCGAAGGGGGCGAACTCCGTTGAGGCCTGGGGAGCCTCCCAGTAGGCAAATAGTAGGTAAGGGAGGTACCTCTCCCAGTCGCTCCTGTGGGAGTCAACCAACATCCGAAGCATCTGCTTGAGGGTGCCATTGAACCACTTTCACATACCATTAGTTTGCAGATGGTAAGGGCTGGCCACCAGATGTTGCACCTGTATTTGCTTACAAAGGGACTCCATCAGCTGCGACATGAACTGGGTCCCTTGGTCGGTGAGCATTTCCTGGGGAATCCCACTCTGGAGAAAATCTCCAGTAAAGGGGTGGCCATCTTGTCGGTACGAGTTGATGACAAGGCTACTGCTTCTGGGTACCGGGTGGCATTATCCACTACTGTTAGTACGTAGCGTTTCCCAGAGCGGCTGGGGAAAGGACAGCGTCCGATGAGATCCACAGCCACCCTCCGGAAAGGCTCGACAATGATGGGCAATGGCACCAGTGGGGCTTTGAGGCGCTGCCCCGCCTTCCACACTCTCTAACAGGTGTCACATGAACGGCAGTAGGCAGCAACATCGGTCCCAATTTAAGGCTAGCAGAAATGCTGGGCTAGCCTGGCCTTACTCTTAGTGATCCCTAAGTGTCCGGCCATCGGAACCTCATGTATGGTCCGCAACAACTCCACCTGGAATGGATAGGGTACCACTAACTGTCGGTCCCTAGGCCACGTCTCTGGTGACTCTTGCTGAACCGACACCTGGTACAGCCGTCCCTGGTCCCAGACCACCCTATCGAGTTCTGAGTCAGTGGAAGGCTGTGCCGCCTGCTCCTTAAGGGCCTTCAGGCTGTTGTCGGCTTCCAACGCTGCCTGAAACCCCTGACTAGACGTGGTCAGAATGGACGAAACTGCCACGTCTTCTGTCAGTTCCCCAGGATCTGTCTCCAGGCCTCCCTCTGGCTCAGCCTCCACTTGGTCGGAAGGGGGAAGGTCGTCAGACCTCCGTGAGGCTCCTTGGACTCCAGCACTCTCACTCCTGGTAACAGCGGCCACGACCGCTGTAACCCTGTGTAGTGCCTGCCTCCCCTTGACTTCTACACAAGTCACCAAGTCAGTTGGACCAACCTGGTCTCCTGGCATCCCAGGTGTGGGGACCTCCTGCCCTGGGGCCTTACCTGGAAGCTCCACCACTCCTGTGACAGCCCCAACCCCATTGGCACATTCCCCTTCCTGCAGCTGTGCAGAACCCAGCAGTTTGGCCTCATCAAGAGGCCCTACAATCCCTGTGGCAGCCCCTCCCATCAACTCTGGTTCTGGCTTTGCAGTTACCTGCCCCCAACTCTCCCTCCAGAGCACACTATCTCATCACACCTGGGGGCATTCTCACACCTTCCTGTGTCTTCTGGCTCTGTCTCATCTGTGCGCGCTGCATGTGTCCTGTCAGCACAGGAGTGACTCTCAGCTCCCACCTCCCCCTTGACGCAGAGGGAACAGGCAACACACTTACATTATTAGCAGTAGACAAATCAAGACACAGTGGGGGACCAGGACTTGGGGTCTCAGTAGCCACTTACTGTGACACTAGCTGCCCCAAATCTGTCCCAAATAATACACTCTCGGGAATATTCACCGACACTCCCACCTCCCTCATTCCCCTCCCGGCGCCCCAGTCCAGATGAACCCTAGCAATGGGCAGCTCCGGTTCGACACCTCCAATCCTGGAGATGGCGAGAGTTTTTCCTGGTAACAAGTCCTGGGGGGACACCATCTCAGGCAGCACGAGGGTCATCTCAGTGCCAGTGTCCCGCAGTCCTATAGCAGCGACGTGGTTTACGGTGATGGGCTGGTGATTGTCACGGGACCTCCCACCACCCCCACCCACACACATGACAGGTGACGGTTTTGGGGATGAGGATGGGACCTTGTGGCGCTGTGGAGACATGGCCCTAAAGTGTCCAGGTTGGTTGCAGAGGTGACACCTCCTGGTTTCTACCCCTGGCCTGGAGAGGTGAACAGAGGGGGATGCCCCTTACATTCTTGGGGCTGGGGAATCAGGGGCAGGATGAGTCTTACCCCCTCTCCAGGTGCTGTGGGTGGCCCGCTTGGCTTCAGGGGCCCAGTTATTGGCATAGTCATCTGCCAGGGCTGCTGAGCAGCGGCTCCTTTTGGTTTCCAGTCACGGAGGTATTGCTGAAGATCTTCTGGGCAGTTCCACAAGAATTGTTCCGTGACTAACGCCTCCTGGATTTCCTGGCCAGTGTCGAGCTCCAGGCCCTTGGTCCAGTGCTCTTCAGCTCTCATAAGGGAATGCATATGGTTGGCCCACGTGTCCTTGGGGCCTTTTTACAGGCTCCCGAACTTCCTGCGGTAAGACTCCGGGGTGAAGTTGAACTGCTGGATCAGGGACAGTTTGATGCTCTCATAGTCCTGTTCCTCCCCAGCAGGTAAGTCCCCCAAAACTTCCAGAAACTTACACCTTAAACGGGGGGGTCAGGTACTTGGCCCTCTGATCTGAGGTCAGATGGTGCTATCGACAGGTCCACTCAAAGGCCTGCTGAAAGGAGTACAGGTCTCCATCCTTCTCCAGCAAGGGGAAGTCCTCGGCTTGGACCTTGGCTGTCTTGGGTTCCAGAGGTGCAGGGGTGGGCCGTATGAGACCCTGTCAAGCCAACTCCAGCTGATGCTGTCGCTCTGCAGCCTTACGGCGTTCCACCACCTTGTGTTCTGCTTGTGCCGCCTCTCGATCTTCGTGGTGCTCTGCCACCTTCAGGAGGGCTGCATAGGCTTCCTCGCGTCCCACTTCGAGGTTCGCCAGGGCAGCTTGAAAGAGGGCCTCTGATCTGAGCTGTCCAGGGAGAAGGGCAGTAAGAGGACATTCTCCTGCAGAGTGGTGCACTGGCGCCGAGACGCTTGGGGAGCCCTGGCTGGACCCCCCTCCTGGTTCACCCCTTCTTTGGAACCAGTACAGTCATTCTCCACATTACGGGCTAGCTCCGTAGTCATCATTTTTGTCCGACTTTGAGTGCTTGCAGCCAGTCTGTTCAGCCTTCGGTCATGGACACAGCGGCAACTCAAGTACCCACACCTCTACAGGACTTGCACTCGGACTGTCTAGTGATGAGCTGATCTTAAAACCCCAGCAGCAAAAGCTACTGCTGGTAGTCCTTAGTGTCTGGGAGTAGGGATCCCACGCACACTATTATCTGGATCCCACCGCTGCCAGCAATCTGTGAGGAATCTCACAGGGGAAGAGAGGGTCAAATTCGCTCACCTCGGGGGAGGGGAGAGAAGGACCTAGCAGGGGTCGGCTCTTTGGTGCCACCACTTGCTCCAGGTCAGTCAGGGAACTGCACCTAGGGCAAATAATTGCCGAAAAGGCTTCCCTTATAGGTACAAGTTAGTGAGGCGCTCCCAGTGAGGGGGGGAATATATCACAAGTCCACGCTGGGGATATATATATATATAAACCTCCCGGCTGTCACTGCCAGAGTTCCTCTCTAAAACAATACGATATTCTGCCATCAATTCCTCGTTTGAAATAAGCCCCGTCCGACAGCAGGCTTATATCGGGTCAGGAACCCACCCGGGTAGCGTATCATATAGCCAACCGAGCGTGCAGATGTGGGGATTTGTGGATCGAGTTAAAAGAGCAGCCCAAGAATAATTTTATATTTAATCGCCTAAAAGGGGTACTAGAAATATACAAGCATATATTTACAGAACAATATACAGGTATGCAGTCAGGAGTGTAGTACAAAGGATAGAGTATAGATAGGTTGCAATTACAGTGTTATGTAGCATGTGACCACAGGGAGGCGCTGATGGATCACAGGTCCAAATCTTAGTTACAGGCTTTCTTAGGCCCATCTGATAACGGGTCCCCCGGCCAAAAGAAAGCTACAAACTGAACTCCAAATGAGGAGCTGACACTTATCTCCTTGGCTGTTCCTCCCACACTCTGTGCCCACCCCTGGGCTTGTGCAGCCTCTCTCCTCCCATCTCTGAGCGTATGATTTTCAGTCTAGAACCGTGGATGGCCCACAACTTTCCGCCAGAAGCTCCAAATGGGATGGCAGCGGTGCCACTGGGTTCCGCTGGATTTTATCTGCACATAGAGACTAAATATGCCTACTGTATGTAATTCCTATTAGCTATGCTTTATAACTCCATAGCACAGAGTGCTACAATTGGCTGCCTGACACTGGCGTATGTGGGAAGGAACGCCTACTCGGATGATGTGCTCGGCTAGGCTCAGAGATATTGCATTCTGATATTATAGGTCATTTTCCAGATTCAATACCTCATAGCCTTGCTGTGTGTTATTAGCTTCAAAGGTTTGTTCTTGGTTTTTAATTAAAGATAAACACTGCATGGCTTTTTATGACCTTGGGGAATGCAATGGTAGGGGCACATTTCAAGAGTGGAAGGAGTTGTCCTGAACTTAAAATCCAAAATGGATTCTCACAGTTTCCTATTGTGACAGATGGGGAAGACAAAAATTATATTTTTGGGATTTTTATTGGGCAATCTCTTTTATACTTTTTAAATGTTTTTAAATGTAAGTTTTGGCTTATGTGTTGATAAATTTTGATATTTTTAGGTGATCTCTTGTTTGTGCATACTTCTTTTTCTTTGCGTATTGCACTGACTAGTCTAATGCAGTTCACATTCAGGCTGGCTTTTAAAACTATATTTACTCTATAATGTCGCTGAATAACTAACTTCAATCACACAGCAGTGTCCGAATCTTGATGCACATGGTGAGAGCAGCATGTACTGTATCTGATTATAGCTTCCCTTTTAATAGCACTAGAGTTGAGTGGATTAGGTACAAATTTATTTCACCTGTTCACGTAGATTTTACAAGGAAATTTGGCTTGCAGGTATGTTATTCTTTGCAAATTTAATGTCACTTGTTATGCTCTGGGGTTCTTACAGATCTAAGAGCATAATTAGCATCAGATATTAAAAGTAAAAAAAAAATATTATGCTCCTCTTACTGCTCACCTTTCCAGCACCTCTGCTTATCACCATCACCCGTGTGGTTCATGTCGCCTCTTCTGATTGTTGCCGCAGAGATAGTTCTGCACAAGCAAGTGAAAGGTCACTGTGGAGACACAAATGTCAGTGGGTCCTTTTGTCTATTGGCCCAGCTGTCTTTAGAATGACTGCATGGACCAGGGCTCATCATTCTGAACGCGTTCTCCTTGATAGCATACTACTCATATAACACAGGGTGAAGGTAAAACAGTGAGACAAAACCTAATTGAAACACCAACAGACAATAACATGTGGTACAGTACCAGCAAATACAGTGGGTAGAGAAAGTATTCAGACCCTTTAAACTTTTCACTCTTTCTAGACCTGGCCGTCCAGCCAAACTGAGAAATCGTGGGAGAAGAGCATTGGTGAAAGAGGTAAAGAAGAACCCCAAGATCACTGTGGCTGAGCTCCACAGATGCAGTATGGAGATGGGAGAAAGTTCCACAAAGTCAACTATCACTGCAGCCCTCCACCAGTCGGGCCTTTATGGCCGAGTAGCCCAACAGAAGCATCTCCCCAGTGCAAGACATGTGAAAGCCAGCAAAGAGTTAGCCAAAAAACACATGAAGGACTCCCAGACTATGAGAAATAAGATTCTCTGGTCTGGTGAGACGAAGATAGTACTTTTTGGTGATAATTCTAAGCGTTATGTTTGGAGAAAACTAGGCAATGCTCATCACCTGCCCAATACAATACCAATAGTGAGACATGGTGGTGGCAGCAACGTGGTATGGGGGTGTTTTTCAGCTGCAGGGACAGGATGACTGGTTGAAATTGAAGGAAACATGAGTGCAGCTAAGTACAGAGCTATCCTACATGAAAACCTCTTCCAGAGTGTTCTGGACCTCAAACTTTGCCAAAGGTTCACCTTCCAACAAGAAATTGACCCTAAGCACACAGCTAAAATAACAAAGGAGTGGCTTCAGAACAACTGTGTGACCATTTTTGATTTGCCCAGCCAGAGCCCTGACTTAAACCCAATTGAGCATCTCTGGAGAGACCTGAAAATGGCTGTCCACCAACGTTCACCATCCAACCTGACAGAACTGGAGTGGATCTGCAAGGAAGAATAGCAGAGGATCCCGAAATCCAAGTGTGAAAAACTGCCAAGAAGACTCATGGTACTAACGCAAAAGGGTGCTTCTGCTCAATACTGACCAAAGGGTCTGTGTTATGTTTTGGTAGCTGAGGAGGCAGGAGCAAAAAACCGCATAGGCAGCCTAACACCAGAGAGGTTGGAAACTAATAGGTTGCAGACCCCTAAACTAACCGCACAACTAGAAGCAGCCGTGGAGCATACCTACGGTGGTCCTAGACACCTCGGCACAGCCAGAGAGATAGCTATCCCTGAAGATGGAAAGAGGAAAGCTAACTGCCCCGGAGTAGACCCCAAAAGAGTAGGAAGCCCCCAAACATATAATGGCGGTTAGACAAGATGAAAATCCGAACACAGACAGAAAATAGATTGCTCAAACGCTGGGGCCCAAAACTGTCTAGATAGGACAGCACAGGAGAGAATACTGTCTGCAACAAAGAAAAACCCTAGGAAAAACTCCAACACTTCTGAATCCAAAAACAATGAGGCCACACTGTCTTGACCACCTATATCAGATCTCTGGTGTGGACACGTAGCTACCCAGCAGTAAAAAAATCACACGAACTACGCAAATGAACAAATACAAAAAACGAACGGAGACCAGCCAAAGCCCCCAAACGGGACCAGGCTGAAGACAAAAAGCAAGGAATTCAAACCACAGTAAAAAAAAACTGAAAGGGACTAATCTGAAAGCAAGCAGGAGACAGCAGGAAAGCAAGCTGAATTCCAACCTAGACGAGGAAGAACAATTGATCACCTGCGAGGATCATGGGAGGTCAGCTCACTTATATCAGGCCAGTCAGTACCACCTGACAACCACTCGTTATCTGCAGGTGTAGGACTCCTGGTGTTCAACATAGCTCCGAAGTCGTCTCCAAAACCTTCACAACAGGTGTGAATACTTATGACCATGTGATATTTCATTTTTCTTTTTCAATAAATTTGCAAAAATTTCTACATTTCTGTTTTTTTCAGTCAAGATGGGGTAAAGAGTGTACATTAGTGAGAAAAAAATGAGCTTTTTGAATTTACCAAATGGCTCCAATGAAACAAAGAGTGAAAAATTTTAAGGGGTCTGAATACTTTCTGTACCCACTGTACACAAGTGGTGCAAATTATCTCACCCTTCCACTGGCTCACTGGGATTAGAGCAGCTGCGACTTCAGGACTTCCAGGGCTGTCTACCCCACGACAAGTGTAGGAAGCTGACAGTTCACTGAGGTACGTGGCCAGGTGATCAGATTGTCACAACCTGACTTCTCTGAATTTCTCCATGTAGCCAGGTGATCAAATGGTCCCAACTTGGCTTCTCGAAAAGTTTCCATGTGGCCAGGTGATCGGATGGTCCCTACCTGGCTTCTCCAAGTTTACTCTTCAATGTTTGCACGTCAACAAACTGCATGGCTTGGTACATTGGGTACTCAACATATTAGCAAACATCAATTGTTCAATTTTCCAGTGTTCCTGTTATCCAACACAATAATCAATTCAAGAGTCAACGTTTAGGCTCATATGAACAATGTATAACCCCCAAAAATAGCATTCAAAAACATGTATAAAATATCAATTTACTGATATATAAAACATGATTACACAACATATCATAATAAAAACATGAAATCACAAGACATTTGATAAAATAAAAAATAAAATCACAATGTATGCAAGGGGCAGGGTATGTCAGCTTGATTGGTACAACATTTTTTTTTATTTCTAAACAATCGAATCAATAAATAATTGTTTTTTGCGGCTAACTGTATTTAATTTATTTAAATATGTAATTAATAAAGTGCATTTTATAAAAGAAAATATAAATATCTCTGTGTAAATAACAAGATAACTTATATGGTATATAAGGAATATGAATAATTAATTAAATTAACATGAGGCAGATAAGTTGCTTAATTTTATAGATAATCAATGTGAATAAATTCATAATGGAATTAAATCATAATCATCAGAGCGAGTGCCTATTAGAAAACCTCATGATTCATGTGATAACCAATATACCATACAAGAAAAAGAATTGTAATCAATAAAAATCCATAATAAACACGGCAATACCAACCAATATGACACACCTCTGCCCCACACACCACTCCAGGACGTGTTTCGCTTCTGCTTCGTCAAAGTTTTTTTCATATTAACAATGACCTATGTCTCTTGGCCCATCGATGAAAAGCGCATCAATTCAAGAGTCAAAGTTTAGGATTATATGAACAATGTCCTATGTCTCTTGGCTCACCTGAGGGAAAAACACATCAATTCAAGAGTCAATGTTCAGACTCATATGAAAAATAGTTTGTTTCCTGACCTACCAAAGAAAAATATGTCCAAGAGTTAAGCAGTAAATAAAAGCATTTTTTTAAATACTTTAACCTTTTGATGACCATTTACAGTTCAGAAAATTGGAGGCGAGAAGCTGTCGCTTTGCTTAATCTGCATGGAAGCATGGAAGCAAATTTTAACCCCTCTCTGCCATCAGACGTACTATTCCGTCCATGTGACCCTGGACCTAATTCCCATGGACGGAATAGTACGTCATGGGCGATCAGCTGCGCTCCCGGGGGGAGCGTAGCTGATCGCCGCCGGGTGTCAGCTGTATATCACAGCTGACACCCAGCACTATGTGTCAGGAGCGGTCACGGACCGCTCCTGGCACATTAACTCCTGGCACACCGCGATCAAACATGATCGCGGTGTGCCCGGGGCACAGGGGAGGATCGCGCAGGCAGGGGGCTCCATACGCGCTCCCCTGAGACCCTCAGCGCAGCGCAATGTGTCACGCTGTTCCGAGGGTCCGTCCTCCCTCCAGGTCCCCGGATCCAAGATGGCGCCGGGGTCCTGCAGGAAGGCGGCTTCCTCAGTGCCTGCTGAGAGCAGGCGCAGAAGAAGCCTGCAGCGATGCCAGAGCGATCGCTGGTGTGACAGAGTGCTGTGCACACTGTCACACCAGCGATCTGATAAAATACTGTGATGTCCCACCCTGGGACAAAGTAAAAAAGTAAAAAAAATAAAAAGTGGTAAAAAAAAATCATAAAAAAAAAAAAAATATTCCCCAATAAATTCATTTCTTCCTGTAAATAAAAAAACAAAACAATAAAAGTACACATATTTGGTATCGCCGCGGCTGTATCGACCCCCCCTATAAAACTGTTCCACTAGTTAACCCCTTTAGTGAACCCCTTAAAAAAAATTTAAAAAAAATAAGCAAAAAATCAATGCTTTATCATCATACCGCCGAACAAAAAGTGGAATAACACGCGATCAAAAAGACAGATATAAATAAACATGGTACCATTGAAAACGTCATCTTGTCCCGCAAAAAACGAGCCATCAAACAGCATCATCAGCGAAAAAATAAAAAGTTATAGCTCGCAGAATAAAGCGATGCAAAAATAATGATTTTTTATATAAAATTGTTTTTATTCTATAAAAGCGCCAAAACATAAAAAAATGATATAAATGAGGTATCGCCGTAATCGTACTGACCCGAAGAATAAAACTGCTTTATCAATTTTACCACACGCGGAACGATATAAACGCCTTCCCCAAAAGAAATTCATGAATTGCTGATTTTTGTTCATTCTAACCTCCCAAAAATCGAAATAAAAAGCGATCAAAAAATGTCACGTGCTCAAAAATGGTACCAATAAAAACGTCACCTCGTCCCGCAAAAAATAAGACCTCACATAACTCTGTGGGCCAAAATATGCAAAAATTATAGCTCTCAAAATGTGGTGATGCAAAAAACTACTTTTTGCAATAAAAAGAGTCTTTTAGCGTGACAGCTACCAATCACAAAAACCCGCTATAAATAGTAAATCAAACCCCCCTTTATCACCCCCTTAGTTAGGGAAAAATAATAAAATTAAAAAAATGTATTTATTTCCATTTTCCCATTAGGGTTAGGGTTGCGGCTAAAGTTAGGGTTAGGATTGGCGCTAAAGTTAGTATTAGGGTTATGGTTGGGATTAGGGTTAGGGGTGTGTTAGGGTTAGGTTTGTGGTTAGGGTTGGGACTAGGGTTAGGGGTGTGTTGGGGTTAGGGTTGGAAATAGAATGGGGGGGTTTCTGCTGTTTAGGCACATCAGGGGCTCTCCAAATGTGACATGGCGTCTGATCTCAATTCCAGCCAAATCTGCGTTGAAAAAGTCAAGCGGTGCTCCTTCACTTCTGAGCTCTGCCATGCGCCCAAACAGTAGTTTACCCCAGCATATGGGGTATCAGCGTACTCTGGACCACAAGAGTTATTGTGCAATTTGTCCTATTTCTTCTGTTACTCTTGGGAAAATAAAAAACTGGGGGCGACAAAATCATTTTGTAAAAAAAAAAAATGATTTTTTTGTTTTTACGGCTGTATGTTATAAATTTTCTGTGAAGCACTTGGGGCTTCATAGCGCTCACCACACTTCTAGATAAGTTCCTTGTGGGGTATATTTTCCAAAATGGGGTCACTTGTGGGGGGTTTCCACTGTTTAGGCGCATCAGGGGCTCTCCAAATGCAACATGACACCCCCAGACCATTCCATCAAAGTCTGCAATCCGAAACGTCACTACTTCCCTTCCGAGCCCAGACGTGCACCCATACAGTCGTTTTCTCACACATGTTGGGTATCAGCGTACTCAGGACAAATTGGACAACAAATTTTGGGGTCCAATTTCTCCTGTTACCATTGTGAAAATAAAATATTGGGGGCGAAAAAATCATTTTTGTAAAAAAAAAAAAGGATTTTTTATTTTTACGGCTGTACGTTATAAACTTCTGGGAAGCACTTCGGGGTTCAAAGTGCTCACCACACATCTAGATAAGTTCCTTGTGGGGTCTATTTTCCAAAATGGGGTCACTTGTGGGGGGTTTCCACTGTTTAGGCACATCAGGGGCTCTCCAAATGCGACATGACGCCCCCAGACCATTCCATCAAAGTCTGCAATCCAAAACGTCACTACTTCCCTTCCGAGCCCCGACGTGCGCCCATACAGTAGTTTACTCCCACATATTGGGTATCAGCGTACTCAGGACAAATTGGACAACAACTTTTGGGGTCCAATTTCTCCTGTTACCCTTGTGAAAATAAAATATTGGGGGCGAAAAAATCATTTTTGTAAAAAAAAAAAAAAAGATTTTTATTTTACGGCTGTACGTTATAAACTTCTGTGAAGCACTTTGGGGTTCAAAGTGCTCACCACACATCTAGATAAGTTCCTTGAGGGGTCTGGTTTCCAAAATGGTGTCATTTGTGGGGGGTTTCCACTGTTTAGGCAGATCAGGAGCTCTCCAAACACGACATGGCATCCAGCCAATTCTGCGTTGAAAAAGTCAAACGGCGCTCCTTCCCTTCCAAACTCTGCCTTGCACCCAAACAGTGGTTTACCCCCACATATGGGGTATCAGCGTACTCAGGACAAATTTCACAATAACTTTTGGAGTCTTGTTACCCTTGGGAAAATAAAAATTGGGGTGAAAAGATCAATTTTGTGGAAAAAATATGATTTTTTAATTTTACGGCTCCACGTTATAAACTTGTGTGAAGCACTTGGGGGTTCAAATTGCTCACCAAAGATCTAGATAAGTTCCTTAGGGGTCTAGTTTCCCAAATGGGGTCACTGTGGGGGGTTTCCACTGTTTAGGCACATCAGGGACTCTCCAAATGCAACATGGCGTCCAATCTCAATTCCAGCCAATTTTGGTTGGAAACAGTCAAATGGTGATCCTTCCATTCCGAGCTCTGCCATGCGCCCAAACAGTGGTTCCCCCACACATATGGGGTATCAGAGTACTCAGGACAAATTGGACAACAACTTTTGAGGTCCAATTTCTCCTGTTACCTATGGGAAAATAAAAAATTAGTGACTAAGAGATAATTTTTGTGGAAAAGAATAGGATTTTTTATTTTCATGCCCGGGCATTATAAACTTGTGTGAAGCACTTGGGGGTTCAAAGTGCTCACCAAAGATCTAGATAAGTTCCTTAGGGGGTCTAGCTTCCAAAATGGGGTCACTTGGGGGGGTTTCCACTGTTTAGGCTCATCTGGGGCAGTACAAACGCAACATGACCCCATCAATGTTTGCATTCCAAAACGTTACTGCTTCCTTTCCAAGCCCTGCCGTGCGCCCAAACAGTTCCCCCCCCCCCACATATGGGGTATCAGCGTACTCAGGACAAATTGAACAACAAATTTTTGGGTCCAATTTCCTTGAGAAAAATCAAAAATTTGGGACTAAAAAATCATTTTTGTGGAAAATTTTTGTTTTTTTTTTCACACCCAGGCATTATAAACTTTTGTGAAACACTTTGGGGTTCAAAGTGCTCACAACAGATCTAGATAAGTTCCTTAGGGGGTCTAGTTTCCAAAATGTGTCACTTTTGGGGGTTTCCACTGTTTAGGCGCATCAGGGGCTCTCCAAATACGACATGGCGTCCAATCTCAACTCCAGCCAATTTTAGTTTGAAAAAGTCAAACGGCGCTCCTTCCCTTACGAGCTCTGCCGTGTGCCCAAACAGTGGTTTTCCCCCACATATAGGGTATTGGTGTACTCAGGAGAAATTGCACAACAACTTTATCTGCCCATTTTCTCCTTTTACCCTTGTCAAAATAAAAAAAAGTTTGTAAAAGATCATTTTTGTGGCTAAAAAGTTAAATATTAATTTTTTCCTTCCACGTTGCTTCAGCTCCTGTGAAGCACCTGAAGGGTTATTAAACTTCTTGAATGTGGTTTTGAGTACCTTGAGGGGTGCAGTTTTTAGAATCGTGTCACTTTTTGGTATTTTCTGCTATATAGACCCGTCAAAGTGACTTCAAATGTGAGGTGGTCCCTAAAAAAATGGCTTTGTAAATTTTGTTGTAAAAATGAGAAATCACTGGTCAACTTTTAACCCTTATAATTTCCTAACAAAAAAAAATTTTGGTTCCAAAATTGTGCTGATGTAAAGTAGACATGTGGGAAATGTTATTTCTTAACTATTTTGTGTGACATATGTCTCTGTTTTAAGGGAAAAAAAATTCAAAATTTGAAAATTGCAAAATTTTCAAAATTTTCGCCATATTTGTGTTTTTTTCAAAAATAAACGCAAGTTATATCGAATAAATTATACTTCTAACGTGAAGTACAATATGTCACGAGAAAACAATCTCAGAATCGCGAAGATCCGTTGAAGCGTTCCAGAGTTATAACCTCATAAAGAGACAGTGGTCAGAATTGTAAAAATTGGCCCGGTCATTAACGTGCAAACCACCCTTGGGGGTGAAGGGGTTAAAAAATCTGCATTTTCGCAAGTGAAGATTTTTGTAAAATTCGAGTAGCATTCAATTCCCCTTGCATATATTTGCTTAGCTCTAATTAGCAGCATATTTGCTGTTTTCTTTTTTCCATGTTGGACTGCCCAGTAAGGATTTTGGTTGATTGCTTGTCTACCAGGATGACACATTTTATTTCTACCTATGCTCTAACATTCTGTAGAGAGAATAAAATTACAGATAAATCCAGTAAGCCTGAAATTGCTTCTGGACACAAGTTCCTCTGTTTAAATATTAAGACAAGTATGAAATTCAAACATTCAGCACCTTAACCTTTACAATATTTTAAAAGTTGTAGAGGGAACAGATTAACTAGAAACACTTTTAGTTTCCTCAAAAATAAGTATTCCTTTGAAATATATGGATTTAATTAATGCATTGGGACTTAATAAATGTTCTGGATTTAAAGAAAACATGCTTTGCTAAATGAAGGTGAAGTACGCATGTTAAAATGTTAAAACTTTTATAAAAAACAAAAAAACTTCCTTTTCATCCCCACTGGGGGTGGTCATTGTTTTCCTATCTCATTCTTGGGTCCTCTACCAGAGACCTGGGAGTTTGAGGGTTCTGCGCAGGATCTTAGCTGTTCCCAGCATTGCGCTTTTCTGGACAGAGAGCTCAGATGTTGCTCCTGGGATCTGTTGTAGCCATTCTTCCAACTTAGGTGTTACTGATCCAAGTGCTCCTATCACCACTGGAATCACTGTTGCCTTCACCTTCCACATCTTCTCCAGTTCTCATTTGAGGCCCTGGTATTTCTCCAGCTTCTCATATTACTTCTTTCTGATGTTGCTGTCACTTGGCACTGCCACATCTATTATCATTGCTGTCTTCTGATCCTTGTCTACTATGACAATGTCTGGTTGGCTAGCCAACACCTGGTTATTCCGTCTGGATCTTGAAGTCCCACAGGATTATAGCCCTTTCATTCTCTACCACTTTTTCTGGGGTCTCCCACCTGGACTTAGGAGGACTTAGCCCATATGCTGTGCAGATGTTCCTGTATACAATTCCCGCTACTTGGTTGTGGCGTTCAGTATACGCTGTTCCTGCTTGCATTTTGCATCCTGCCACTATGTGTTGGACCATTTCTGAGGTTTCTTTACATAGTCTGCACCTTGGGTCTTGTCTTGTGTGGTATATTCCTGCTTCTATGGATCTGGTACTTAGTGCTTATTCTTGTGCCGCTATGATTAGAGCCTTGGTGCTGTCTCAGAGTCCAGCTTTGTCCAGCCATTGGTAGGAATTCTCCATGTCAGCCACCTCCATTATCTGTTGATGGTACATCCCATGCAGCGGCTTGTCTTGCCATGGTGCTTCATGTTTCTGTTCTTTCTTCCAGATCTGTTGTTGCTGCCTTAGGCTCTCTCTCAGCATCTCATCTTTTGGCGCCATTCTTCTGAAGTATTTCTGGAAACTCCTTGTTTCATCCGTGATGGTGGCTTGGATGCTTATCAAGCCTCGACCACCCTCCTTTTTGTTGGTATACATTCTTTGGGTGCCAGATTTAGGGTGGAGACCTCCATGCATTGTGAGGAGCTTTTGTGTCTTCACATCTGCAGCTTCCATCTCTTCTTTTGGCCAGCACACTATGCCAGCAGGGTATCTGATAACTGGCAGGACATATGTATTGATTGCACGAATCTTGTTTTTCCCATTGAGCTGGCTCTTCAGGATCTGTCTTACCCTTTGATGGTATTTGGATTTTGCTGCTTTCCTTGACTCCTCATCATTGTTACAGTATCCCTGTGGGATGCCGAGGTACTTGTAGCTTGTCTGTACATCGGCTAGGTGCCCTGCCGGTAATTCCACTCCATCAGTCTTGACTACCTTGCCTCTCTTTATTACCAACCGGCCGCACTTCTCCAGTCCGAAAGACATCCCAATGTCTTCGCTGTAGATCCTTGTCAGGTGGATCAGTGAATCGATGTCTCATTTGTTTTTCGCATACAGCTTGATGTCATCCATGTAGAGAAGGTGGCTGATTGTGCTTCCACTCTTGAACTTGTATCCATAGCCAGACTCTGTAATTATCTGACTGAGGGGGTTCAAGCCTATGCAGAACAGCAATGGAGACAATGCATCACCTTGGTATATGCCGCATTTGATGGATTCTTGTGCTAGCTGTCTTGAGTTGACTTCTAATGTTGTTCTCCATAACCCCATTGAGTTTCTGAGGAAGATTCCTAATTTATTGTTGACATTGTAGAGAGCCACGCATTCACAGATCCATGTATGTGGCATTGAGTCATAGGCTTTCCTGTAGTCAATCGAGGCTGTGCTGAGATTGTTCTGTCTGGATCTTGAGTGTTGAGCGACTGCTCTATCTACTAGGAGCTGGTGCTTAGAGCCTCTGGTGTCGGTCTCAATGCCTTTCCGAGCAGGATTAATGTACTGGTTCATATGGTTCTGTAGCTTGGTGGCTATGATGCCTGACAGGAGTTTCCATGTTGTTGTAAGGCAGGTTATCGGGCGGTAGTTGGATGGAGTATATATATATATATATATGTATATATATATATACATATATATATATATAGAGAGATGAGCGACATTGCCTCCGGGAGGGTCGAGTCGGGTTTCGGACCACCCGACTTTTTCAAAAGTCGAGTCAAACGAAATCGGCCGACTATCGGAAAAAGTCGGAGGTCCGACTGATTTTGAACCGACCCCAATGCAAGTCAATGGGGAAGAAAAGTCGGCAGTCAATGGAGGACAGTAAAAACACCTACAGTGCCCATTTCAATGCCAACGACATCAATTCTTATTACTTAAGCTTGTCAACCTTAATTTACTTTATAATAATAGTAATGAATTGAAAACTGGGGGTTATTTGGCTAAAGTTGTGGGGGGGCAGGGCTGGCTCCAGGCTTTCGTGGGCCCCGGGTGAAAGAGTCTCAGTGGGCCCCTTTAACACATACCACAATTCATGATGCTCTGATACGGCAGAGAGATATAGGTATAGTACAATGCCAAATACTTAACTTCTTATATTACATGAGTGATATCTATTGTAAATTCTACAATAGCTCAAAAACCAGACAGTATAGTCATCCATACAGTATTATGGCCACCACATAGTGCGCCATACAGAATAATGAGCCCCATATATTGCTCCATACAGAATAATGAGTCACATATATGATGCTCCATACAGAATAATAGGCCCAATATAATGCTCCATACAAAATAATGAGCCCCATATATTGCTCCATACATAATTGGTCCCATTAATGTTCCATACAGTATATGATGAGCTCCACATAATGCTCCAGTATATGATGGTCCCCATATAATGTGCCATACAGTATAGGACGGTCCCCATAGAGTATAATGAGCCCCACATATTGCTCCATACAGTATAATGAGTCACATATACTGTATTGCTCCATACAGTATATGATGGGCCCCATATAATGCTCCATACAGAATGGGCTCCATATAATGCTCCACACAGAAAAGGCCCCGTAAGTGCTCCATATGATGCTCCATATAAAAAAGGGCCCTATATGATGCCCCATAAATAATGAAACCCATATGATGCTCTAGTATATGATGGGCCCCATATATGATGCTCCAGTGTATGAGGAGCCCCATATAATGCTCCAAATATAATTGTCCCCATATATAATGCTCCATATATAATGGGCTCCATGTGATGCGCCATATATAATGGCCCCATTTGATGCTCCAGTATATGATGGGCCCCATGGATGATGCTCCAGTGTATGATGGGCCTATATAATGCTCCATATATAATGGGCCCCATATGATGCTCCAGTGTATAATAGGCCCCGTATATGATGCTCCAGCGTATGATGGGCCCTATCTATGATGCTCAAGTGTATGATGGGCCCCATATATAATTCTCCAGTGTATAATGCTCCCCATATATTGCTCCAAACATTAAAAAAATGAAATGCCTCTCCTCGGTGGGCACTGCTCTACTCTAGACTGCTCAGCGTCACCATCTTCCAGCTCTCTGCACTGTGACTGTTCAGGCAGAGGGCGCACAAACGAGGAAGACATCACAGCGGTGGAGCAGGGAGAGGTTAAGTATTGCAAGTGATGGGCACTGAGCAAGCAGGGGGGGCCCACTCGTGGGCGCAGTCACTTGCACAGGGCCTCTCATAGTACACCGGTGTCTCTGACGGCGATTGGGCCCCCCACATGCTCAGGGCCCCAGCATTTGCCCGGGTGCACCAGGTGGTGACGCCAGCCCTGGAGGGGTACAGCCCAGTTAGGGAGGTGGAAAAACTGGCAAATATTGAGGTGCAGGCTGGACGTTCAGCAGCTGCAAATGGAGGAATTGGAGAAGTCAGAGGAAGAGGAGGACAAAGCGAGCCATTTTGCTGGCAACCTATGTGTCATCAGGGGAAGGTGGTATAAAATCCATTGAAACCCAGGCATGGTTCATTTTAATGAAGGTGAGATCACCAACATTTTGGGTCAACAACCGGGTCCTTCTTTCTGTCAGGATTGATCCAGCATCACTGAAGACTATTTCTGATAGCACACTACCAGCAGGGCAAGCGAGCTCCTGTAAGGCATATTGTGCCAATTCAGGCCAGGTGTACAGTTTACAGGCCCAGTAGTCAAAGGGGAATGAACTGTGAGGGAGAACATCGATAGGGGAGGAGAGGTAATTTTGAACCATAGTTGACAACTGCTGTCTCCTGTTTGTTGTAATCGATTCAGTATTAACAGTCGTGTGAGCGGTACTAGAGAAATCAGTCCACAACATGGTCATGAAACCTCTGTCTCCAATGCCACTTTAGCTGTGTGCACCACGAACACCTCTTCCATGTTGCCCAGTACGGTTCGTGGTAGAACCTGCACTGCTGCTGTGTGCTGGGAATGCCTCTAACAAATGGTTTACCAGAGTTGCTTGCTTGTTCGCCAGTATTAGCTCTAGATTCTCCTGTGGCATGATGTTCTGTAATTTGCCTTTATAGCGTGGATCGAGGATGCTGGCCAACCAGTAGTCGTCATACTTCATCATTTTGTCCCTTTTTAGGATCCGCAAGACATATTCACACATGTAGGCCAATGTTCCAGGTGTCAATGATGCACTGCCAGAGGTGGGTGGAGGAGCACTTTCTGCCAAATCCACATCCCTCCAGTCACGCACAAACTCTGTACCTGACCTTGGCAAGCCAACATTTTCTCTTGCTCCCTCCTCTTCCTCTTCTTCCTCCACCTCGTCCAGGACAGTTCCCTGAGCAGACAATGGTGGACTGTCATCAAGGCTTCCCTCCTCCTCCTCCTCTTCCTCCTCCGCTGCAGATGCCTGATCCTTAATGTGCGTCAAAGTTTGCATGAGCAGACACATAAGTGGGATGCTCATGCTTATAATATAACATAGTAACATAGTAACATAGTTATTAAGGTTGAAGGAAGACTTTAAGTCCATCTAGTTCAACCCATATCCTATCCTAACCTGCCCTAACATGTTGATCCAGAGGAAGGCAAAAAAAACCCAAGTGGCAAACAGTAAGCTTCACATTGGGGAAAAAAATTCCTTCCCGACTCCACATACGGCAATCAGACTAGCTCCCTGGATCAACGCAGTATCTAGGAAACTAGTGAATATAGCCTGTAATATTATACATTTCAAGAAAGGCATCCAGTCCCTTCTTAAATTTTAGTAAGGAATCACTCATTACAACATTAGACGGCAGAGAGTTCCATAGTCTCACTGTTCTTACAGTAAAGAATCTGCGCCTGTGATTATGGCTAAACCTTCTTTCCTCCAGACGTAGAGGATGCCCCCTTGTCCCCGTCACAGGTCTAAGAGTAAAAAGATCATTAGAAAGGTCTTTGTACTGTCCCCTCATATATTTATACATTGTAATAAGATCACCCCTAAGCCTTCGTTTTTCCAAACTAAATAACCCCAAGTGTAATAACCTGTCTTGGTATTGCAGACCCCCAGTTCTCTAATAACCTTGTTCGCTCTTCTTTGCACCCGCTCCAGTTCAGCTATGTCTTTCTTATGCCCGGAGACCAGAACTGCACACAGTATTCTAAGTGTGGTCGCACCAGTGACTTGTATAGAGGTAAAATTATGTTCTCCTCATGAGCATCTATGCCTCTTTTAATGCATCCCATTATTTTATTTGCCTTGGCAGCAGCTGCCTGACATTGACCACTAAATGTGAGTTTGTCGTCCACCCATACACCCAGGTCTTTTTCAGTGACAGTTTTGCCCAGTGTTTTACAATTAAGCACATAATTATACATCTTATTTGTTCTACCCAAGTGCATGACCTTACATTTATCCCCATTAAAGCTCATTTGCCATTTATCAGCCCAAGCTTCTAGTTTACATAAATCCTCCTGTAATATAAAATTATCCTCCTCTGTATTTATTACCCTGCATAGTTTAGTGTCATCAGCAAATATTGAAATACTACTCTGTATGCCCCCTACAAGGTCATTAATAAATATGTTAAAGAGAAGCGGCCCCAATACTGACCACTGTGGTACCCCACTGCTAACCGTGACCCAGTCCGAGTGTGCTCCATTAATAACCACCCTTTGTTTTCTATCCATGAGCCAGTTCTTAACCCACTTACACATATTTTCCCCTATCCCCATTGTTCTCATTTTATGTATCAACCTTTTGTGTGGCACTGTATCAAAAGCTTTTGAGAAGTCCATGAACACCACGTCCACTGCATTCCCTTGGTCCAGTCCTGAACTTACCCCTTCATAAAAGCTTATCAGATTAGTCTGACAAGAACGGTCCCTCGTAAACCCATGCTGATACTGTGTCATGAGGTTATTCAGCTTCAGATACTCCAATATAGTATCCCTTAAAAAACCCTCCAGGATTTTACCCACAGTAGATGTTAAGCTCACTGGCCTATAATTTCCAGGATCAGTTTTTGCCCCTTTTTGAATATTGGCACCACATTTGCTATACGCCAGTCCTGTGGTACAGACCCAGTTATTATGGAATCTTTAAAGATTAAAAATAATGGTCTATCTATAACTGTACTTAATTCCTGCAGTACTCGGGGGTGTATCCCATCCGGGCCCGGGGATTTGTCAACTTTAGTGATTTTTAGACGCCGCCGTACTTCCTGCTGGGTTAAGCAGGTGACATTTAATGGAGAAATTTTTTTATCTCTGATCATGTTATCTGTCATGGGATTTTCTTGTGTAAATACAGTTGAAAAAAAGTCATTTAGCATATTGGCTTTTTCCTCATCCTCATCCACCATTTCACCCAGACTATTTTTAAGGGGACCAACACTATCATTTTTTAGTTTCTTGCTATTTATGTAGTTAAAGAATATTTTGGGATTATTTTTACTTTCTCTGGCAATGAGTCTCTCTGCCTCAATCTTTGCTGTCTTGATTTGCTTTTTACAGAATTTATTCAGTCTTCTGTATTTATTTAATGCCTCATCACTACCTACTTGCTTTAATTCCCTAAACGCTTTCTTTTTGTCCCTTATTGCGCCCCTTACAGCTCTATTTAGCCATAGTGGTTTCCTCCTAATTCTAGCATGTTTATTCCCATAGGGTATATACTGTGCACAGGTCCTATTCAGGATACTAATAAACGTCTCCCATTTTCTTTGTGTATTTTTATGTCTCAGGATATCGTCCCAGTTTATTGCACCAAGATCATCTCTCATCCGTTGGAAATTTGCCTTCCTGAAGTTTAGTGTCCTTGTAACCCCTCGACTACACATCTTATTAAAGGATACATGAAAGCTTATTATTTTGTGATCACTATTACCCAAGTGACCCCCAACCCTTATATTTGATATGCGGTCTGGCCTGTTGGAGAATATTAGGTCTAGCAGTGCCCCCCCTCTTGTTGGGTCCTGAACTAGTTGTGAAAGGTTATTGTCTCTCATAGTTGCCAAAAACGTATACCTTTGCTGTAACTGCAGGTTTCTGTTCCCCAATGTATTTCAGGGTAGTTGAAGTCCCCATAATAATGACTTCTCCTTGAGTTGCTGCTTCATCTATTTGCTTTACGAGGATATTCTCTGTTGCTTCCATTATTTTAGGAGACTTATAACAAACCCCTATCAGTAATTTATTATTTTTCCCCCCTCCCCTAATCTCCACCCACAGAGACTCTACATCTTCATTAGATTCACAGATATCACGCAGGATGGGTTTTAAGGATGATTTTACATATAAACACACACCCCCACCTCGCTTATTTTTACGGTCATTTCTAAACAGACTATAGCCCTGTAAATTAACCGCCCAGTCATGGCTCTCATCCAGCCAAGTCTCAGATATCCCCACCATGTCATAATTATGTTCCAATAAAATTAATTCTAATTCCGCCATTTTGTTGGTGAGGCTTCTAGCATTAGTATACATGCAATTTATGTATCTCTCTGAACCTCTATTCTTTCTTAAATTATTAACTGTTCTAACCCCACCCCCCATGCCACCCCCACCCCCAATTTCATTATTTGTGCCCAGGTCTCTATCTGCACTGCCTTCCCCTCCTATAAAATGAATACCCTCCCCCCTAGTCCCTAGTTTAAAGACTCCTCCAACCTTCTAGCCATTTTCTCCCCCAGCACAGCTGCACCCTCCCCATTGAGGTGCAGCCCGTCCCTAGCATAGAACCTGTAGCCAACTGAGAAGTCGGCCCAGTTCTCCAGGAACCCAAACCCCTCCTTCCTACACCAATTCTTGAGCCACTTATTAACATCCCTAATCTCCCGTTGCCTCCCTGGTGTGGCACGTGGTACCGGCAGTATTTCAGAAAATACCACGTTGGAGGTCCTTGCTTTAAGCTTGCAGCCTAATTCCCTGAAATCATCTTTAAGGACCTTCCACCTACCTCTAACTTTGTCATTTGTGCCAATGTGCACCATGACCGCTGGGTCCTCACCAGCCCCTCCCAGTAATCTGTCAACCCGATCAGCGATGTGTCGGACTCGAGCGCCAGGTAGGCAGCACACTGTTCGACGATCCCTGTCTTTGTGATAGATTGCCCTATCTGTTCCCCTAATAATTGAGTCCCCCACTACCAGCACCTGTCTGGCCTGCCCTGCTCTCCTAATTCCCACCTTACTGGAGCAGACACTCCCCCGGCTTTCAGAGGACATGCCTGGCTGCAGCAGTGCTACCCCTGTACTGACAACCCCCTCATCTGCCAACTTTGCAAACTTATTGGGGTGTGCCAGATCAGGACTAGCCTCCCTGTCGCTCTTCCCTCTACCCCGCTTTCTAACTGTAACCCAGCTTCCTACTTCAGTGTCCTGCAGCTCCACCCTAGCATCCCCCCCCTCATCTATCCCATTGAGCGTCTGCACAGTGAGCAGAAGACTCCTTTCCATATTGTCTATGGATCTCAGTGTTGCCAGCTGCACATTTAGATCCAAGATTTGGGCTTCCAAATGCACAACGTGCTCACATCTCACGCACCAGCCTAAATTGTGAAATAGACACCCAAGTGCAAAGGAACAGGGGGAAAAATAAAAACTAACACCAAGGCAGTTGTAGGCAACAATGTAGAATTATATTACAGATAATACAAACATGTATAAATAGCACAAGCATCAAATACAAGATTAAAAAAGGAAGCGTGAACACCACCACTAGGTATCCAATACCCTGATATTTTGCAAAAGAATAAAAAACAGGTAAATATACAATTAGTGCATGAAAGATGTGATTCTATATACTGGTCCACAATAGTAAAACATATATAAATGTCCACCCAAAAGAATTGGGTGTAAAAAACCAAATATATTGTCTGTGCCAGTAAGTGTAACAAATATATGAAAAGTAATATAAATAGCTACCCAAAATATATACATCTAATGCAAAAATGATTGCCCTAAGAGACAACCCCAAAAAAATGGTGTACTCCAAAACTAACATGCACCAAATGCAGCAAATCAAAAACACATAGTACCAGTGAAAAGGACAATCACCCTGAACCAAAACTGTGCTTAAATGAATAATCCCAGTGAACCTGGTGCTACCAAAGTATATAGTATATTACCTGGAAAAACCCGGGGGAGGAAAAAGGTGGCGGTGATAACGCTGCCTAGAACGCGCCCCGACGCGCGTTTCGGAAAATCTTCCTTCGTCAGGGGGATGTAGCTACAATGAGATGCGAACTATAAATAGGGAGCCACCATGTGTTTAATCAGGCAACGCATGCGCGTTCACACCGTCGCGCTGGAGAAGACGTCACTCGGGACGTCACGCATCACATGACCACAGAGTCACATGACCGCATCACCGAGCACTGGCGCATGCGCAAAGGACATGGCACAGATCGCCATAAGAAAAAGCCAAAACCGGTCACATGATCTATTTGCAAACAGCGTAAGTATAAAATATCAGGCCAGTGAAGTGAACCCAAGTACCCACATAAAAATCAGAATTGGACACACATCTAATAATCCAATATTAACAAATGAGCTTAATACCTGTGTCTATAAAACATAATTTGGCGTACCTGTGCCAAATTACCTGGTGGCATGCATACTAATAAAATATAGTGGCATAAGTGATACAAATGCTATGATAACAGTGTCTGCCATGTATCTTTGCGTAACATAACGTCAAAACATTGATTACTACTACCAACATATATATATATATATATCAAAAATGATCATACTAACATTACATATGGCCACACAGAAAATTTTTTTTTAAAAAATGAATGGAAATGAAAAAAACAAATTAAAGATATCATAATAATAAAGAATATAAAATATCTATATATATTGTGATATACCCAATTGTGTATGGCGGCGCATGTGGAACTGCTCCGAGTGCATGTCACATAGCGAAGGGCGTCAGGAAGGCACCCCCACCATGCTGACCAAACAATCCGGCAGATCAACATGCGCATCACACATGAGGGATACCAAAAACCACATATAACATAATATATAAAAATAAGAAACAGAAAAATTTTTTTTTGCAATGTGTAATGTGACCAAATTAATGAAAGATCCACATAAATTCGATCCATGTTGGTAATATGCATTGGAGCATCTAGATGTGATACATGTCCAAAATGAGCTTGAATCAGGTATTCATGGAGACGTCCATGTGAATAGCCATCCTAAAAATGTCCGCAACCCACTGAAACTAAAAGGTAAAAAAATAAAAGACAATTAGAATTAATAAAAATTATAGAGAACATCAATAGATACATTGATTCAATATTACAACCATTTGTAACATCGCTTCCCTCCTACACAAGGGATACAAGTGACTTTCTTAGGAAGGTTGATGGGATGCACGTTGGCCAAAACTGTATGTTAGTCACTTGTGACGTGGAGTCGTTGTACACGAATATACGTCTCAATGATGGTATCACTGCCGTTGCATATTTTTTACAGTTTTCTTCATTTTCTCGGGCGTTTATTGTATTTTTCATTAATTTACTTGAATTTGCACTCACCCATAATTTTTTTATTTTTAAGGGGTCCTTCTTCCTTCAAATCCAAGGAACAGCGATGGGAGCCTCTTTTGCTCCATCATACGCCAACCTGTTCCTTGGATTTTGGGAGAGGGACCTCTTTATCTCTGAATTATTTGGGTCTATGGAGCGTGTTCCTTTTTGGACACGCTATATAGATGATATATTTTTTATTTGGCAGGATTCCAGTGAGGCACTATCGCAGTTCATGTATCGACTGAACTCTAATTCGATTAACGTGCATCTTACATCTAACCATCAGAGGGAGGTCATTGAATTCCTTGATGTGAAAGTGTTCCGAGACAGCACCGATTGTCTACAGACTACCCTTTTTAGGAAATCCACTGCTGTGAACTCTTTAGTCCACGCTTCTTCGTCTCATCCCAAAGCTTTAATCAATTCAATCCCTATAAGCCAGTTTCTCAGATTGAGACGCATTTGTTCTCGGGAGGAAGATTTCATTGAACAGGCCGAGCTATTAAAGGCTCGTTTTTTTGAACGAGGCTATAGCAAAAGATCTGTTAAGAGGGCCTTTAACAGGGCTAAACACCAGACTCTACATAATGCCCTTTATTCCAAACCTGAACAGAAATCCACCAACGTGGTACGTTTCATCACTCAATTCAATGGCCAGTCGGAACATTTACGGACATGTTTGAAAAAACATTGGGGCATATTACAAACAGATCCCATTATATCTAAATTCATAGGGAATGAGCCCAAGATCACATTCAGAAGATCTATGAATTTAAAAGATAAATTGGTACGAAGCCACTATGAACCAAATAAGAAACATATGGTATATGGTGGATGCAAACCATGTGGTTCATGTGTAGCTTGCCCCAATGTACATAGGACACAGAAGTTTTTTAATTCTAACAATACTCAAGAATTTGATATCAGACACAACATCTCATGCAATTCTACAGGTGTCATATATTTCGCAACATGTCCATGTACCCTCATATATGTTGGGCTTACCACGAGACAGCTCAAAGTGAGGGTACGTGAACATGTACTGGGGATTAAAGCGGCTAAGGATGTGGAAGACATCTCCACTTTGAAAACAATCCCGAGACATTTTAAATTGTTTCATAATTGCGATTCTTCTGGTCTCCAAATTTCTGGCATTGATATGCTTACCACCAATGCGAGGGGTGGGAACTTGAGCAAAAGGTTGGCTCAGTTGGAGGCCAGATGGATTTGGACCCTTAATACAGTCTCTCCATCTGGCCTCAATGAGAATGTGTCATTTGCATCTTTTTTATAATTTTTATTAATTCTAATTGTCTTTTATTTTTTTACCTTTTAGTTTCAGTGGGTTGCGGACATTTTTAGGATGGCTATTCACATGGACGTCTCCATGAATACCTGATTCAAGCTCATTTTGGACATGTATCACATCTAGATGCTCCAATGCATATTACCAACATGGATCGAATTTATGTGGATCTTTCATTAATTTGGTCACATTACACATTGCAAAAAAATTTTTTTCTGTTTCTTATTTTTATATATTATGTTATATGTGGTTTTTGGTATCCCTCATGTGTGATGCGCATGTTGATCTGCCGGATTGTTTGGTCAGCATGGTGGGGGTGCCTTCCTGACGCCCTTCGCTATGTGACATGCACTCGGAGCAGTTCCACATACGCCGCCATACACAATTGGGTATATCACAATATATATAGATATTTTATATTCTTTATTATTATGATATCTTTAATTTGTTTTTTTCATTTCCATTCATTTTTTTTTAAAAAAATTTCTGTGTGGCCATATGTAATGTTAGTATGATCATTTTTGATATATATATATGTTGGTAGTAGTAATCAATGTTTTGACGTTATGTTACGCAAAGATACATGGCAGACACTGTTATCATAGCATTTGTATCACTTATGCCACTATATTTTATTAGTATGCATGCCACCAGGTAATTTGGCACAGGTACGCCAAATTATGTTTTATAGACACAGGTATTAAGCTCATTTGTTAATATTGGATTATTAGATGTGTGTCCAATTCTGATTTTTATGTGGGTACTTGGGTTCACTTCACTGGCCTGATATTTTATACTTACGCTGTTTGCAAATAGATCATGTGACCGGTTTTGGCTTTTTCTTATGGCGATCTGTGCCATGTCCTTTGCGCATGCGCCAGTGCTCGGTGATGCGGTCATGTGACTCTGTGGTCATGTGATGCGTGACGTCCCGAGTGACGTCTTCTCCAGCGCGACGGTGTGAACGCGCATGCGTTGCCTGATTAAACACATGGTGGCTCCCTATTTATAGTTCGCATCTCATTGTAGCTACATCCCCCTGACGAAGGAAGATTTTCCGAAACGCGCGTCGGGGCGCGTTCTAGGCAGCGTTATCACCGCCACCTTTTTCCTCCCCCAGGTTTTTCCAGGTAATATACTATATACTTTGGTAGCACCAGGTTCACTGGGATTATTCATTTAAGCACAATTTTGGTTCAGGGTGATTGTCCTTTTCACTGGTGCTATGTGTTTTTGATTTGCTGCATTTGGTGCATGTTAGTTTTGGAGTACACCATTTTTTTGGGGTTGTCTCTTAGGGGCAATCATTTTTGCATTAGATGTATATATTTTGGGTAGCTATTTATATTACTTTTCATATATTTGTTTACACTTACTGGCACAGACAATATATTTGGTTTTTTACACCCAATTCTTTTGGGTGGACATTTATATATGTTTTACTATTGTGGACCAGTATATAGAATCACATCTTTCATGCACTAATTGTATATTTACCTGTTTTTTATTCTTTTGCAAAATACCAGGGTATTGGATACCTAGTGGTGGTGTTCACGCTTCCTTTTTTAATCTTGTATTTGATGCTTGTGCTATTTATACATGGTTGTATTATCTGTAATAAAATTCTACATTGTTGCCTACAACTGCCTTGGTGTTAGTTTTTATTTTTCCCCCTGTTCCTTTGCACTTGGGTGTCTATTTCACAATTTAGGCTGGTTTGTGCCATCCACACTTTGAAGTGGGATTCAGATCTCTGTGTAAATCTATTTTATTTAATTTGTTTATTATTTTATTAGATTTTTTATTGGTTTCACTGTGCTGTATTCCATTTCTGTTGTGTTTATCACATCTCACGCAGCAGTATGCACCCTCGACCGGCTGTTCAAGGACTGCATACATGTGGCAAGATGTACACTGGATGGCATTGGCAATAGTGGAACACATATCTAATGGGGATTTCACCAGACAGCAAAGATAAGTAAAAATAAATAAAAAAGTATTAATAAAATATAACAGCAATTCAGTAATTCCTCCCTTGGAAACTCCCTGAATCCAAAGTCACTGAATCTCAAGTCACACTTACCACCGTTCGCACTTGCGCACCGGTCACACTCAGCTCGCTCACACTCGCTGAAGCAGAAGATTTAAAGAGATTTTTTTTTTTTTCTCCTTCAGCAGCAAATCACCCTGCTGCTCAAATGCACTTCCAAAAAGACTTGAGCCCCAACCAGCTGGCCCTTATAAACCCTTAATTATGAAACCCCACCCTTTATAAACCCCTTGTGAATATAGCTACACCAAGATTTAAATGCAATATAGTTAACCTTTAAACCTTAATGGCGTGGTCTGCGCTTACCAGCCGCGTGCATTAATCAAAACACTGAAGGACTTTAAAGAGGTCTTTCATCTTTGACCAGTGCACACCCGACAACTCGATGTCTGCCCTCAAACTGCCTGCCCGTGTATCTTCTCACAAATGCATTATAGCCTGCCTCTGTTCACACAGCCTCTCAACCATGTACATGGTGGAGTTCCACCTTGTTGGAAAGTCTATGATTAGTCGTTGCTTGGGGAGGTGGAGTGATCGGTGCAGCCTCTGCATACAACTGGAGTCTACGGGCGAGCGACGGATGTACGAGCACAGTCTTCGCACCTTATGGAGCAGGGCTGGTAACCCTGGATAATTATTTATGAAGCACTGCACCACCAGGTTGAAGGTGTGAGCTAGGCAAGGTATGTGTCTGAGTTTTGCCAGGGCTATGGCTGCCACAAAATTACGGCCATTATCACTGACTACCTTGCCTGGCTCAAGATGTAGACTGCCCAGCCATGAATCAGTTTCTCGCTGCAAGTAGTCGGTCAGTACCGCCGCGGTGTGTCTGTTGTCGCCCAAAGACATCATCTTTAAAGCAGCCTGCTGACACTTACTATTAGCTGTTCGATAGTGGGAGGAGTGCTCGTGCGACTGCGCTCTGTCGATGAGCTTTCGCTTCTGGAGGAGGAGGAGGGTCGAACGCCTACAGCCAACTGTTGCCTATACCGTGGGCTAGGCAGCACTGTCCCACCACCGCTGTCCCCTGTGAACCCTGCATCCACCACATTAACCCAGTGCGCAGTGATGAACATGTAACAGCCCTGGCCATGCCTACTGGCCCATGCATCTGTTGTGAGGTGCACCTTTCCAATCACTGTTTGTTTGAGTTTATGGACAATGCGGTCTTTCACATGCAGGTGGAGGGCAGCGATGGCTTTTCTAGAAAAGAAGTGCCAACTGGGTAGGTCATAGTGTGGGACAGCCTAGGCCATGAGCTCTCGGAACGCTGCGCTTTCAACCAAACGGAAGGGCATCATCTCTAATGAGATCAGTTTGGCAATGTAGGCGTTCAAAGCCAGTGTACGCCGATGAGAGGATGAGTACTTTCTTGTCCTACTCAGAGTGTCTGCTAGGGTGAGCTGGACTTGAGAGCTGCATATAGGGGAACTAGCAGTGGACATGGCGGACTGAGAGGGGGTTGGTGATGGTGATGGTGGTGGAGGTGGTGATGGCTTAGATTCAGTCTTTCGTTGTAAAAACATTGTGATTCCCTGACTGCTTTGGCCTTGCGATGACACCTCAACATTTCTTGCTGGTGGTGTGCTAACCGGTGGGCTTACAGATGGGGAAGCGATGTAGCGTTACTGGCTACCTTCAGTCGGAGCAGGTGCACATGTGCTACCTGAGGTTTTGTAGTCCGTCCACGCTTGCAAGTGCATGGTGTTTAAATGTCTAAGAATGCAACTGGTATTCAAATTTTGGAGATTTTCCCTCGGCTAAAGGTCCTTCTGCACTCCATACAGATAACCTTTGCCTCATCAATAGGATTTTGGTCAAAAAACTGCCACACTGCACTCTTCCTACTATGGGATAAATTTTCAGGGGTTGCATGCTGTGCTAATTTGACCGTCTGGCCAACCTGTCCTGCAACTCTTTTTGTTTTTTAACACGTTTTTGGACTGCTTCGGGCCTGCCAGATAACCGCAGCTGTGATGTTGATGCCTGCGGCGGATCCTCCTCCTCTTCCGAGCTATTGCCAGCGGCACCCTCTTCCCCCAATGGATGCCAATCCGGGTCAACAACTGGGTCATCCATCACCTCCTCTTCAATTTCATCTGCACCTTCCTCTGTGTCACCATGTAAGGTGGTAGAGTATGCGGGAAGGGGCACCTGAGTTTCATTAGGGTCAGAATCTGGCTCAGTAGACTGCGAGGGCAATGCAGTGCTCTGGGTGAATGTACCAGCAGAATCATATAGCAGTGGCTGTGCATCTGTGCACTCCATGTCATATTCATCTTGGACTGGGGAATTCAGGTTTTCACTTGATAACTCAGGCATGGTATGTGAAAAGAGCTCCATGGAGTAATCTGAAGTGTGACCTGCCGCATCCTTCACTTTTGTTGGGGGTGAAGGACACAAGGAAAGGTGTCGTTCCTGACCTGGAGCCTGCACTGACGACTCAGTGCTTGCAGTTTTTGAAACTTCAGAAGAGGAGGCGATAGAGCTGGAGGCTGTTTTGGCAATGTAAGCCAAAACCTGTTCCTGATGTTCTGGCTTTAAAAGCGGTTTACCTACTCCCATAAAAGGGAGACTTCCAGGCCTTCTGGAGTCAGACGATGAAGCAGGTTTAACACCTCCTGCCTTAGGTGCTATTGTGCTTTTGGCACTACCAGCAGATGCATCACCACCACCATCAGTCCCAGCTGGCCCCCCCGCCCACGTCCGCGGCCTCTTCCACTATACTTCTTCATGTTTGGGAAAATGTACCAAAAATACCAGCAGATATATGGTACTGTATCAGAAGCGTACAGCTGTATACAGTGTAGGGGAAAATTTAAATCCCCGTATATATTTTCGGAGTCACACAAGGACGCTCACTCAGTATGGATTAGACCAGAATACAAAAAGCTGAAAAACGGTACTGTATCAGAAGCGCACAGCTGTATAGAATGTAGGGGAAAATTTAAGTCTCCGTATATATTTCCGGAGTCACACACAGACGCTCCCTCAGTATGGTTTTGACCAGAATACAAAAAGCTGAAAAACGGTACTGCATCATAAGCGTACAGCTGTATACGGTGAAGGGGAAAATTTAAAACTCCGTATATATTTCCGGAGTCACACACAGACGCTCTCTCAGTATGGATTTGACCGTAATACAAAAAGCAGAAAAATGATACTGTATCAGAAGCGTACAGCTGTATACAGTGTAGAGGAAAATTTAAATCTTCGTATACATTTCCGGAGTCACACACAGACGCTCTCTCAGTATGGATTTGACCGTAATACAAAAAGCAGAAAAACGGTACTGTATCAGAAGCGTACAGCTGTATACAGTGTAGGGGAAAATTTAAATATCCGTATATATTTCCGGAGTCACACACAGACGCTCACTCAGTATGGATTTGACCCTAATACAAAAAGCAGAAAAACTATACTGTATCAGAAGCGTACAGCTGTATACAGTGTAGGGGAAAATTGAAATCTCCATATTTATTTCCGGAGTCACACACAGATAGTCTACATGTATTTGTCCGTGATACCAGACGGTACACGCTAGTGTGTGAGGAGCGTACAGCTTTATACGGTGTGGGAAAAAATGAACGCTCGGTAACTGTGCAGAAAAAAAGAATAAAAATATTAGTGCTGTGTAAAAAGCAGTCTGCACAGCAGTGTACACACAGCAGCCTAATAACCAGCACTGCTGCACATAAGAAAATCCTCCCCTGTCACTGCACACTAACAGTACAGCACAACTGATATCAGCACAAGCACATAAGAACTTCTCTTTCCAGCTCTAACTCTCTCCCTACTGATAAACAGTGTCAGCAACCTCTCCCTACTGTTAAGATCGGCAGAAGTAAAATGGAGGTCGGCGGTCAGGGCTTTTTTAGACACTATGACTCCCCCCAAAGCAAGCCAATCACTGCAATGCCCTTCTTTAAGATGGTGGTGGACGCTGCCCATGTCATCTCATTGACCACAGTGTACATCCTTGCTCATTGGCTGAAAAAGGCACCTGCAAGCATTATGGGAAAACCAGCTTTGGCGCTCGTTTTGCCGAACGCATGGCCGACTACACGCTATGGACTTTGGCGAAAGTCGGCGACATGAATCTGACCGACCTGTTTCGCTTAACTCTATATATATATACAGTACAGACCAAAAGTTTGGACACACCTTCTCATTCAACGATTTTTCTGTATTTTCACGACTATGAAAATTGTAGAATCACACTGAAGGCATCAAAACTATGAATTAACACATGTGGAATTATACATTACACTTTACAAAAAAGTGTGAAACAACTGAAAATATGTCTTATATTCTAGGTTCTTCAAAGTAGCCACCTTTTGCTTTGATTACTGCTTTGCACGCAGAAAAGGTGAACGGATGGACTCTACATGCCTGGTTCCCACCGTGAAGCATGGAGGAGGTGGTGTGAGGATGTGGGGGTGCTTTGCTGTTGACAGTGGTCACCACTGTGGTCACCACAGACGCCACTCCCCTGACGACGCCTCCGACATCGCTGGAGTGGAGTGCCGGGCATGCATGCGTCACTTATGTGACTTCTTGTGAACAAACTTGCCCTCTACATTACATCCTATCGCTGTATCCAGTCCCCTGCATCCTCGATTGGCGTGCTGCGCAGTCTATCCCAGCATGCCACGAGTAGAGGCGGTGAACGATACAGCGTCGGCGGTTACCCTGGCAACATACGTCATCATTGGCTCTCTCTGCCACTTCCTGCTTTACCATTATGCATACATGCTGGGATTATTTGTTGCCTCAGCGATATGCACCCTCCCCTATCTGTTGATTGGTTCAGATTGTCTTTTTATACTCACTTCACTATCTATTCCACGCCCCCTGACGAAGGCTGCTGCCGAAACGCGCATCGGGGTGACGTGTGGTGTGCTCCTCTTTCCCTCTCCCTCTTCCCACATCAACTACCGGCCTCCCGGGTAGCTTCCTCCGCTACTAGTGGTACGTTTACTGCAATATATGTATGTTTTCTGACATACCCAATGATGTCTATTTTTCATGTTTATGTACAGTCATGGCCAAAAGTTTTGAGAATGACACAAATATTAATTTTTACAAAGTCTACTGCTTCACTTTTTCTAATGGCAATTTGCATATACTCCAGAATGTTATAAAGAGTGATCAGCTTAACAGCAATTACTTGCAAAGTCAATATTTGGCTAGAAAATGAACTTTATCCCCCAAAACACATTTCAACATCATTGCAGCCCGGCCTTAAAAGGACCAGCTAACCTCTTTTCAGTGATTGCTCCATTATCACATGTGTGGGTGTTGATGAGGACATGGCTGGAGATAAATCTGTCATGATTAAGTAAGAATGACACCACTGGACACTTTAAAAGGAGGCTGGTGCTTGGCATCATTGTTTCTCTTCTGTTAACCATGGTTATCTCTAAAGAAACACGTGCAGTCATCATTGCAATGCACAAAAATGGCCTAACAGGGAAGAGTATCGCAGCTAGAAAGATTGCACCTCAGTCAACAATCTATCGCATCATCAAGAACTTCAAGGAGAGAGGTTCCATTGTTGCCAAAAAGGCTCCAGGGCGCCCAAGAAAGACCAGCAAGCGCCAGGACCGTCTCTTAAAAGTGTTTCAGCTGTAGGATCGGGCTACCAGCAGTGCAGAGCTTGCTCAGGAATGGCAGCAGGCAGGTGTGAGTGCATCTGCACACACTGTGAGGCGGAGACTCTTGGAGCAAGGCCTGGTTTCAAGGAGGGCAGCAAAGAAGCCACTTCTCTCCAGAAAAAACATCATGGACAGACTGAAATTCTGCAAAATGTACAGGCAGTGGACTGCTGAGGACTGGGGTAAAGTTATTTTCTCTGATGCATCCCCTTTTTGATTGTTTGGGACATCAGGAAAACGCCTCATTCGGAGAAGACAAGGTGAGCGCTACCACCAGTCTTGTCTCATGCCAACTGTTAAGCATCCTGAAACCATTCATGTGTGGGGTTGCTTCTCAGCCAAGGGAATCGGCTCTCTCACAGTCTTGCCTAAAAACACAGCCATGAATAAAGAATGGTACCAGAATGTCCTCCCAAGAGCATCTTCTCCCAACCCTCCAAGAGCAGTTTGGTGATCAACAATGCCTTTTCCAGCATGATGGAGCACCTTGCCATAAAGCAAAGGTGATAACTAAATGGCTCAGGGAACAAAACATAGAGATTTTGGGTCCATGGCCTGGAAACTCCCCAGATCTTAATCCCATTGAGAACTTGTGGTCAATCATCAAGAGACGGGTGGACAAACAAAAACCTAAAAATTCTGACAAAATGAAAGCATTGATTGTGCAAGAATGGACTGCTATCAGTCAGGATTTGGTCCAGAAGTTGATTGAGAGCATGCCAGGGAGAATTGCAGAGGTCCTGAAGAAGAAGGGTCAACACTGCAAATATTGACTTGCTGCATTAACTCATTCTAACTGTCAATATAAGCTTTTGTTACTCATATGTTTGCAATTATTATATTTCTGTCTGTGATAAAAACATCTGTCAAACACACATAAAAGCCAGAGGGCAGCAGATCATGTGAAAATATAATATTTGTGTCATTTTCAAAACTTTTGGCCATGACTTTACAGAACAAACATCATAATACAGTACATACACATAACATACAACACATAACATAGAGTACATACTCACCACACACACCTAATTCCCCAAAGCCCTCATCTCCTGCAAATAATATTAAAATAATAAACCAAACTATACTCACCTTTGCGATGCAGTCCTGCTTTAAAAACGAGTGTCCCACGACGGACACAGCACAGCCCGGCACAGCCCCACACACACACACCTTCACAGACCCCCGCACACATTCTCCGCACACACATAGTCATAGCATATGACTCATAGGCTATGACTATGACGTTGCGCAGCCAGCCAATCACAGTAATGCCACAACAAAGAAGGCCGCGGCTTTACTGTGATTGGCTAACACATGCCGGACAGGAGATCCGAATATTGCGAGGTGAGTAGTGAAATTTACTCTCTAGGATTCGAGTACCGCATTACTCGCCGAGTACCGAATTCTAACGAGTATACTCGCTCATCCCTACTTACAAACAGTGACACCCAGGGGTCTTAATAGCGACCATGATTTAATTATTTAATTCCTTATATGTTATAACGTTTTTGTGTTTTGCTTTGTCTTACAGAATCGTTGATGAATCCTTTACTGTTTAGTGGTAGTATAACCATTGCCTGGTCTTTTTGGTCGAAGATTCTTTTTCCGTATTTCTTTATTCTTCCCTTTTCTCTTTATTTATTTGTTTCTAATTTCCTTTTCTGAATATAAAATTAATTCCTTACAGTATCGTATTTCTACATTTATTTTACTTAGCATGTCTATAAGATCCCATTAATGTCATTTAATACAGCCATTCAATACATAGAGGATGTTTTAGCCAGTTGAACCATGTCAGTGTCATTTACCCTATTGTCATATATCATATATAATATGTAACATTCAAAGTTAATGGTAACTCTAACTCAGGTTACTCATTACACATCATATGATTTTCTCAGTAACACTCCTTTATGACGCGATCAACGTCATAGACTGGGACATGTGACCTAAAATCCCGCCCCTTCTAGTCACATGATGATGACACGATGTTTGTTACTTAGTAAACTTCTATCATTCCCCAACAGTGCACTCAGTGTCATGAATCTGGTCATGTGACTCAGAGTCCTACTGCCTCCAGTCACATGATGATGACGCAATCCTTGTTACCTAGCAGCAAAACCTAGTGTCATTGATAATCGATCACATGATCCGATGCGCCGCCCCTTTCAGTCACATGGTGAGGACGTGAGCTATGTAACCTAGAGCTACTTTCAGAATGAGGCAGCTGGTATCCCATGTGCTTTAATACATATTAATGAGTGTCGTCAAATCATATTCACCCCTTTATTTCAGTCTCACTCGGAAACTCCCTTTTAGACAAATATTATCTTGAGAATTACTCATGCTCTCCTTTTACTACTAGAGCAACAACAACTATAAGTTTGAATGTACAATAACATACTTTGGATCTTGCATACATAATTAACCCCTCCTCTTCATATCATCACGAGCTATTTAAATTCTTTGGCCACACTCACTCTAAACATCACATTGAGCTGACATACCTTGCGAGCAAATCCTGCCTGAATGCCTAAATACTTAAAACCTTTGGTGTTTTTCTTGGAAATTTCCTGTTTCAACTTGTGACTGGTGACTACAGATCTAGACCAGACTTTTTGATTACACTTACCCTTTACTTTCCATTTGTACGTGATAAACTCGGAGACGTTAGTATGTACGTGCCTTAGACCCTTATCTTCCAGTTTATATGTGAGCAAGGCTCGAGAGGAGCCGAAACGTTATATATTGAAAGAGTCACAGTTATTCCTGAGTTATAGTTATTCCAGTAAAATTTGTGTTTAATTTGGTTGAAATATTCTTTGAACATCTGAAAATAAAAGTATAAAGAGTATCAAGCAATGAGAGTGCTGTATCTTTAAAAATCAGTATCAAACCGTCTTACAAACACCTCACATATAAAAACCGAGTTCTGACCTTCTTCTACTTACATTTCATGAACTGTCCCGCTACCCCTTTGAGATGCTGGCCTGCACTACCGCTAGAGTTTTGTCTGAGTGGGTTTTTAGTGCCACCAGAGTAATAACTGTTGGATGCATCCACCTGTCAACTGAATATACTGACAGACTGACTCTCATCAAAATTAACAAATTGGCCCAGACTTCACAACCGCACTGTATGAGAGCAGCAGAACATAACATCAACTAAAATGTTTCTTTTTTTCTGGTGTATTCCCTTCCCACCTAAATAAGGGTATTCATTTTTTTCTAACTTTTCATGTCTTCCGCCTTATCCACCACATGTAGAGGAACATTATCTGACCATCGCTCTTAGTTTTTCCAAGGTGTGTATGATGCCCTACTACATATTTTTTTTCAGTATGTGTATGAGTCCTACCTCTAAAATTCTCTTAAATATTTGTACAGTATATGTATGTTCCCCAGGGGTGAATGTTTTTCTGCCCTTGCGCATAGTGCATATCCTTTACCAGTCTAAGAGTCCCCCTAATAATCATAGGAAAAATGTTTTCTGATTCTCTCCTATACATGTCTTCTAGGGAGTATTCCAGTCCTTCTAATTTTTGTCAGCCCTTACACTTAGCACATAGACTTTATGAGTAGGCTTTATTAGTTTGGGCTAGCTGCTTGATAAGGTACAGTTTAGCATAAGAGGCATGCTACAACCAAAAGTCCTTTTTAGGTTTACATCAAATTTTTTTCCATATTAATATTGCTATTACCTTCATTGATTATAGGGAGAGTTGCTCAATGAGTGATAGTATAGTCTAGGCATGTAGGCAAGGTTTATTGGTTTCCACATTTTTTACAGGTCTACTTCAGCAGCAAGGTTAAAACAAAAACCCTTTTCAGGACTACATTTTTTTTGTTCTAAAATAACACCATAATATTTGCAGGCATTTTTTATCTAAATAATTTAAAATGTGCAAGGCATGCAGTATGGGAAAGGGAAGTGGACATCCTGCTGATGGTGGCGCACACAGAAAAACTGTTCCTGCTGCGGGAACGGGTCTAGGAGTCCAGCTTTTTTTAAAATTTAAAGAAAAAAGTTCTGAGGCCCTCCTCTACACCTCTTCCAGGGTGTATTGCAACTCCTCCTTTAAACTTTTGCTAGGCTTTGCACTAAGCGCATAGGCTTAGTGTAGGAGTCCCACTGTTTTTAAACTTCTCTCTCTGGATATGAGTCACTCTCTTCAACTGAACTGCTCTGTCCTTCTGCTCTTAACTAGTTGCAGTGAATGTGGTGGGAAAATCTACACTTTCCATATAGACTTCACTCAGCATGTCAATAGCTTTAGCTTAATTCAAGTCGGGCCTAGTTCCCAATCTGCGCATCCGCTGCCTTCCCTTGCCATTTACCTGAAGCCAGAGTGGAGCATGGCACTCCACTCTGCCTCAAGGAAGATACCAGGCCCGCAATATCACACCGCTGGGGTAACTATTTCTTCCACCCAGGACCCGCAGCATTGTTCCACTTCTGCCATCGCTGGCTTCCTGAGGAAGGGACCATGCCTCCTGTGACCCTGCTCCACCATCGCCACCCCCCAGGGTAAGATACATTAAATTCAGACTATAAGACCGACCCTCATCTTATAAAGTTTTTTTTCCTATTTTCCTCCCCAAAACTTGAGGTGCGTCTTATTGTCTGGTGTGTCATATAGTCCTAAAAATATAGTATTTCTCATTGTCTCATGTCAGTATCATCTGATGGAAATAAATGTTCCTTGAACGCAGTGTGGGGTGCAGCACGCAAGCATCCCAGAAGCAAAGCATCACACAAGATAAGCATCATGTAAACAGCAGTTATCCATGGCAAGGAATTAACATTCATCTTCTCTTTTCACACAGGTATGCACTGCATTCATTGGAAGCAAACAGCTGAATGATACAATCCCCACCTCTGCTATCTGTCTTGTATGCTGCAATATATACTAATGGTATGCACTGCATTCATTGGAAGCAAACAGCTGAATGATACAATCCCCACCTCTGCTATCTGTCTTGTATGCTGCAATATATACTAATGGTATGCACTGCATTCATTGGAAGCAAACAGCTAAATGATACAATCCCCACCTCTGCTATCTGTCTTGTATGCTGCAATATATACTAATGTTATGCACTGCATTCATTGGAAGCAAACAGCTGAATGATACAATCCCCACCTCTGCTATCTGTCTTGTATGCTGCAATATATACTAATGGTATGCACTGCATTCATTGGAAGCAAACAGCTGAATGATACAATCCCCACCTCTGCTATCTGTCTTGTATGCTGCAATATATACTAATGGTATGCACTCCATACTTCTGCTTGCTACCACCCACTGCTTTACCATCTTGCAACATAGTTTAATGTGCCTGGTAAAGCTTTGGTATAATTCATTTTTTGCACTTACTGCTGTATATCCGTGTGATTGAGGCCTCTCTAGATCTTATCAGGTGGAAGGTGCTAAGGCATATAGATGTAGCCAGGTCTAGTGCCTTTGATGATCTAACCACCCCCTGGTGTGCTGGCCCCAGCTGCCAAATTATCCCAAAGCAGCTCCCACAATCCCACTCTCCTGACCCTGTAGTGTGGGTTATATATTTAGGAGTAGTCTAAGGGGAGCACGCAGTGTGGGGTGCAGCACGCAAGCATCCCAGAAGCAAAGCATCACAGAAGATAAGCATCCTGTAAATGGCAGTTATCCATGGCAGTTAATCAGGGCTGGAATCAGGTACCCCACACTTTGCATTCTTTTTAATTATGTACTTTATCTCTATCCTCCTGTGTTCCCTTGCCATCCACATTCACCGCCCCATCCCCCCTCCATCATGACTCATACACATCAGCCCCTCTATACTTCCCTCTCCCATGTACAGTTCCCATGCACTCCTCACCTTCCTGAGAAACCTCAGCCCATCTTGCCCAAACACATCACAGAAAAAACCTACTTACAACTCCAACAACTACCTGCTCTTTATCTTCCTACTCCTACTGATTTCAGGGGACATCTCCACCAACCCTGGTCCACCATCCCCCAACCTCAATCCCTACCCTACCTCATATCGAAACCATAATAATCTTATTAATATTACGTGCACTCCCTCATCTCCTTCTTTTAATTGTGCCCTCTGGAATCCACGGTCTGTATGTAACAAGCTATCCTTCCTGCACAACTACTTTCTGAACAACTCTCTTCATCTGTTGGCTCTCACTGAAACCTGGATTCAGGATTCTGACAGTCTCCCCTGCTGCCATTTCCTATGCTGGCTTACAGTTCTCCCATTCCCCGAGACCCACAAACAGACATGGTGGCGGAGTTGGCATACTCCTGTCCCCACAATGCACTTTCCAGGTCATCCCCCCAATTCCATCACTCTCATTCCCTTCTTTTGAGGTCCACACCATCAGGGTCTTCCGTCCCCTCTCCCTCACAGTAGCGGTCATATATCGGCCCCCAGGCTCGCCCACCCAGTTCCTTGACCACTTCTCAGCCTGGCTGCCGCACTTCATGTCCTCAGAACTACCAACCCTTATCCTTAGAGACTTCAACATCCCCATTAACAGCCCTACTTCCACATCTGCATCTCAGCTTCTATCACTAACCACTTCTCTAGGCCTCTCACAGTTTTCAACCTCTGAAACACACAAGGATGGTAACACCCTTGACCTGGTCTTTGTCCGCCTCTGTAAAATCTCCCACCTAAATAACTCACCGCTTCCACTCTCTGACCACAAAATGCTCTCCTTCACCCTCACAAATCCTCGACCACCCCAGCGCACTCCTACCTACCATACATTCAGAAATCTACAAGCCATTAACCCTCAGACACTTTCAGACTCCCTACACTCATCGCTGTCCCCAATCTCCTCTTTTTCTTGTCCTAATCTGGCTGTTCATCACTACAGTGACACTCTTAGAAGCATCCTTGACCAAGTAGCACCTCTCACCCTCAGAACTTCCAAACACACAGTAAAACAGCCCTGGCTCACATTGCAAACTCAACTTCTTCAGCGATGCTCTAGGAGTGCTAAACGCACACCAGAAGACTTCATCCACTTTAAATTCATGTTAAGAACTTATAATGCTGCCCATCACCTCGCCAAACAGACCTACTTCACCTCCCTGATCTCCTCACTAGCCAACAACCCCAAGAAACTTTTTGACACTTTTCACTCCCTCCTCAGGCCAAAAGCACAAGCCCCTATCACAGACATTTGTGCTGACGACCTGGCCTCCCACTTTATAGAAAAAATAGATACTATCCGTCAGGAAATCTGCTCTCAACCACCAAGTGCTGTGACTCCAATCCCTCCCTGCATTTCCCCTGGCTCACTTTCCACATTTGATCCCATCACAGAAGAAGAAATCTCCAGACTCCTCTCTTCCTCTCGTCCGACTACATGCACTACCGACCCCATTCCCTCACATCTCCTCCAGTCTCTCTCTTCAGTTGTCACAACTCACCTAACTACAATCTTTAATCTCTCACTCTCCTCTGGCATTTTCCCATCCTCCTTCAAACACTCCATCATTACTCCATTACTAAAGAAACCCACTCTCGACCCTTCCTGCACAAACAACTACAGACCGGTCTCCAATCTCCCGTTCATCTCTAAACTTTTGGAGCGCCTAGTCTACTCCCGCCTTACCCGTTACCTCTCCACTCACTCCCTTCTAGACCCTTCACAGTCCGGCTTCCGCTCCCTACATTCGACTGAAACTGCACTCATCAAAGTGACCAATGACATTCTGACAGCAAAACGTAACAGTGACCACTCTCTGCCCATTCTTCTCGACCTTTCTGCAGCTTTCAACACAGTTGACCACCGTCTCCTACTGTCCAGGATCCAGTCACTAGGTATTAAGGACATTGTTCTCTCCTGGTTCTCTTCCTATCTTTCTGACCGCTCCTTCAGTCTTTCGTTCTCTGGCTCCACGTCATCTCCTCTTCCTCTACTGTTGGTGTACCCCAGGGCTCAGTCCTTGGCCCCCTTCTCTTCTCTCTCTACACGGCCCCAATTGGACAGACCATTAGCAGATTTGGCTTTCAGTACCATCTGTATGCTGATGACACACAACTATACAAGTCATCCCCTGACCTTACCCCCGCTGTACTACAGAACGCCACCGACTGTCTGTCTGCAATCTCCAACATCATGTCCGCTCTCTATCTGAAACTCAACCTCTCCAAAACAGAACTTCTTCTGCTCCCGCCGTCTACTAACCTCCCTAAATTTGACATTTCCCTCTCCATTGGCGGCACCATAATAACACTCCGGCAGCAGGCTTGCTGTCTGGGTGTTATGTTTGACACCAATCTCTCCTTCGCCTCCCATATACAATCTCTTGCCTGCTCTTGCCGCCTACACCTAAAGAACATCTCTAGAATCCGCCCTTTTCTTACCAAGGAAACAACAAAAACCCTCACTGTCGCCCTGATCCACTCCTGCCTGGACTACTGCAACACTCTATTACTTGGCCTCCCCTTTACTCGACTATCCCCTCTCCAGTCCATCCTTAATGCAGCAGCCAGGGTCATCCATCTGGCTAATCGGTTCTCGGACGCGTCAGCTCTTCGCCAGTCCTTTCACTGGCTGCCCATTCATTATAGGATCCAATTCAAAGTACTTGTTCTCACCCAAAAAGCTCTCCACAGTTCAGCACTCCCCTACATCTCCTCCCTCATTTCTATCTATCGGCCTAACCGACTGCTGCTCTCTGCAAACGACTTTCGACTAATCTCTGCACTAATCCGTACCTCCCACTCCCGACTCCAAGACTTCTCCCGTGCTGTTCCAATCCTCTGAAATGCTCTACCCCAAGAAATTAGGACTATCCACAATTTGCATGGTTTCAGGCGCTGCCTCAAAACACATTTGTTCAGAGCGGCCTATCACATTCACTAATCAATGTCATTCTATGTGTAAGTGTGTATGTGTGTAGCCCATTCACTATCTCCATCCATGCCTCACTCCCTCAAGATGGCTGGACCATCATTGTAAATGCACCATTGTATATACACACCTGTACTTTGTATCTCCCCCACCTCATTGTAGATTGTAAGCTCTCACGAGCAGGGTCGTCTTATTTTGCTTTAATTATTGTATTGTTAACGTTGTTACTTATGACTTGTGTTTTGAAACTGTTAAACTGTAAAGCGCTGTGGAATATGTTGACGCTATATAAATAAAGATTATTATTATTATTATTATTATTCCTTCTGTGGCATAAATCTTTTCCGCAGTCCACAACTTGATTGCTTGTTTCCATGAATTCATTGACAAATTCTGTCTCTTTGTACAATCTTTTTAAAACGCTAACAAAATTTATACTGAGGGCATTCTCTACGTGTCTTCCAAGGTGTATTGGAGTCCCTCATTCAAATTTTTGCCAGGCCTAAGGCCTTGCATTTAGTTCATAGGTTTTACCAGTCTAGGAGACCCACTCTTTTTAAAATTATAACAATTCTAACAAAATTTATTCTGATGCCATCTTCTATGTGCCTTCCAGTGTGTATTGGTGTCCACCTTTAATTTTTTGCCAGCCCTTGCACTTAGTTCATAGACTTTATGAGACTAGGAGTCCCAATACCTAAAAATTGTATCAGAATGTGTATGAGGCTCTCCTTTATATCTAATATAGTGTGTATCGGAGTTCCTCTTCTTTTAATTTTTGGCAGTTCTTGCATTGTCCACATAGGCTTTGTGAGTTTCAGAGTCCCTCCTTCATAAATTAAATATGATGCATCTGACCATGTCACACACACCACATGCCCAGATAAGGTAGTAAAATTTTAAAATTACATTTATCAGTGTACAGTTTTTTAACCATTGAAAGCAATGAGAAAGTGCAAAAATTCAGCAAAAGCGCCATGTTTGAACATTGCCTAAGGGATGGAGGAGACTTTTTTTTTCTTTATAATTTTTGCCTTATATCCAAGTCAATATACAGAAAACAATACTAGTAACATTTGTTCCTGTAAGATCCATTTTATTTTTGGTCTTGGCATTGTTCCTGGCAGCGTCCTGAGAGTCAGAGAAGCATCCAGGCATCTTCCCAATGCTGTTCCCATTCCACTTGAGCACTGTTTCCATTCATTTTGGTGATTTTTCTGCCACCCCCAGACCACCTGGGAGGGGCTCCCTGAAAAATGCATGAGTTACCCATTGACTTTGTTACTCGATTAGAGCCCGTCCGAGCTTCTGACCTCCTCGATTCGAGTAACAAGCACTCAAGCATTTTAGTGCTTACTGCTCGCTTATCACTATGAAGCACAAACACTCCAAATGCCCTTCAGAGAAGTGAAATGAATTCCCTATGGACCTGCAATGTGGAATATCTTGGTTCAAATCTGTCTTTTGCAGCCTATTTGACTTCATGAATTAGGTGATGGAACAGATATAAGCATTGTTTCATTAGTACGAAGAAATAAGATATATTTTATATACTCAGTTTTAATTTCAATAAGTTTTTAGCAGTAAAGAAAAAATAGTTTTGAAATGTTTATCTACTCAGTGTACTTGCAACATATCCCTAAATTACTCATGAAACCAAAATGTATATAACAACCACCTGCCAAAGTGTCATCAATTTTAGAAAATGAAAGCAGAACATGGTTACATTATTCTGCCATAGCAAAACTCACAATTCTGTAAATGAAATATTGTTAGTTGGGGAAGTCATTGCATTATTGTGTGGATCTTGCATAATCATCATCATGAATCCAGTACATTTTAATTATTTTAAATGTTACAGTTTCAGCATATGCGAATTAATGCAAAATGGAAATCAATTACTTTTAAGCAAGAATGAATTTAACATGGAAATGAATGGAGCTTAATAAAAAGAAGTTGTTCCTTAAATTAATGATAATGAGCAAATCCATGAAAGCTTACTTCATCAAAGAAGTAATCACTACCCAGCAGTAAACATCTTTCAGTATTTAGAACATAATGTTAATGAAATTTACAGCATGTGTTGTGTTTCATATATTTTTCACATAAGACAAGGCCACACAATATTTTAAAACTTTCAGAAACTTTTTTAAAACAGTAAAATACTTAAATAGTTCTAGTACTAGCTTGGCCCATGCAAAATTTTCACACAATGGTCGTTGGGGGCGCAGGCAATTTCAGAAAAAGCAAGCTGGTCAAATGTAAATGTATTTCATGAGATGATGAACACAGACAGGTATTTATATATGTAGCTTGGTAATACAATAAATTGGTTTGATAAGTAGAGGCCAAAAAATGTCTTCCGGTTGAGGTGCCACCTGCAGGTCATTATGTCTTTCTGCAGGTTTATGAAAATGAATATTTAAACTGTATTTAGTGATAAAATCATTAATGTGTGGTTTGTTTGGCTCTTTTCTTGCTGAAGGGGGCAAGTTTACCTTTCAAATGGTGTATCATTTGTGTGCGTGCGGCGAAGTAATCACCGAAAAGGGAGTGCATGTTTACAAATGTGTCTGCATATGTGACTCACCATTTGTGTGTGTGGGGCGAAGTAATCACTAAAAAAGCAGTGCATGTTTACAAAAGTGTTTGCATATGCAGTGAAGTGTGCAATCCTCCAATGTGCCTGAAATAGGCTGGGCAAGCACTTGGGCAAGCTGGAAAGACCCCAAGGCAAATGTTTGGATATGTTTGTGATGTCTGTAAGCAACTTTGTGGTAGTGTGCTTTGGGGTAGTGTACTGCCACCTGCAGGTCATTTGACCTTTGAAATGGTGCATCATTTGTTTGTGTGGGTGGAGTATGAACGGAGCAAGTGTGCAATTTAATAGGCAGTGCATGTTTACAAATGTGTTTGCATATGTGACTCACCTGCAGTGAAGTGTGCAATCCTCCAATTTGGCTGAAATAGGCTGGGCAAGCAGTTCGACAAGCTGCAAAGCCCCCAAGGCAAATGTTTGGATTTTTTTGTTATGTCTGTAATCAGCTTTGTTGTAGTGTGCTTTGGGGTAGTGTGGTGCCACCTGCTGGTCATTTTTCCTTACTGCAAGTTTATGAAAATTAATGTTTAAACTGTATTTTGTGATCAAATCGTGGATGTGTGGTTTGTTTGGCTATTTTCTTGCTGAAGGGGGCAAGTTTACCTTTCAAATGGTGTATCATTTGTGTGTGTGGTTGCAGTACGGAGATACAAAGTAATTACCGAAAAACAGTGTTTAGAAATAATAGATTAAAATGTAAAATGACTAAACAACAAATTACTAAAAGGACTAGTAGGACGTTTAATAATCAATATTATTAAATTGCAAGGGTACATAATGTAAGTGTGCTATCCTTAAAAATGATAAAATGCTAACCATAGATAGAGCAAAAAAGTGTCTACACTATACTGTAGACTTAGTCACAACAGTCTCAGAAGACAACGTACATGTAAGGTTAATAGTTATCATAAGTAATAAAATATATAAATTCCAATTTCTACCACCCCATGTGTTATGTTCTGCTACAAGCACTAAGGAAAGAAGGGAGATCTGTCCCTACGATAGAACTAAGCTAGATCCCTACGATGTAACGGGGAACCTGATCCTGCGATCAGACCCGCTAAAGTCCTCAGCTAGTCTGTACGAAGACCTATAGATGCAAGGAAGGGATCCCTACAAGAACTAGGGACTGGGAGAAAGATGGACACCTCCTAACAGAAGTTGTAGTAGTAAAAGACAAAAAAAACAACATAGAACATAGAGGTCCGAAGACCAAGCAAAACTGACTGAGTAAGGTAGCAAAGCACCTGGCTAGCTTAAGAGTAGAAATTACAATGAAGTCCAGCAAAGCCAGAAGGGCGGGCAGGATTAAATAGGCAAAAAAGGTCATGTGACCAGCAAAATAGAAAAAACCTAACAGGAGAGTTCTAACACCATGTGTATCATGGACATAATAAATGGCATATCGGCAAGATAGATCATGAACAGAAAAGAAACCAAGTTTAAAACCCAAATGAGTGAAAAGAATATATTTTATTAATTGATTTACAACAATAAAATGAGGTGAGAGTGGAAACAAATACACAGGGGAAAAAAGGAACGCAATACACAGGTGACAAGCTAAAATCAGATAGTAGCAGCAAAAAGCAGAATAACTGAGATATCAGAAATGGACAAAATATTGTATATATAAATACTATGCTGCTGATATATCAAGGAGAAATGTATATGAAACATGGATCCTTACAAAAAACAGATACAATGTGTGGTAGGGAATACAATATAAGACTTAATAAATAATAATAAAAATAGTAATAAAGTGCATGTGCCTATACTGTCACCTAAATTCACTGGTGACTACATGGTGTATGCCAAATGAGTAAGCATATCAATAGTGTGAAAAAATAAAGATACTGCCACGATGTCACATAGAGAGGTACCTGTTAGAAGATGGAGAACATAGGGGTCAGAGTCTGTCCCGAGGATGCATCCACCCCGACATGTGTTTCGGCAGACGGACAGAGTTAAGGGGTTAAATAACATTTTTTAAGAGGATTTGGTAGACTTCCTTATGTTTTTATATATGAATTTCTATCTGAATTGACAGTTGAGATACTTTGAGCTATGCTAAAATGCTTGTTTAAATGCCGAACGTGTTAGCGCTAAATACTGTCACTAATTAGAGATGAGTGGAGTTTGAGTCAAATTTTGAGAAATTTGTGTATTCATGTGAATTAAAAAACTTTGAGATTCAATTTGTGGTTTGCAAAAAAAATAAAAACCTTGAATAAGTAGACAAATGTTATTTTGTGTGGCTATGTGGGCTTCCCAATAATGCTCTGCAGCTATGACATCTTAGGGCCCCGTCTCACATAGCGACACACCAGCGATCCCGACAACGATCAGGATCACTGGTGTGTCGCTACATGATCGCTGCTGAGCTGCCAAACAGGCAGCTCAGGCAGCGATCAGGACAGAGACACTGCGGGTAACGTCGCCTAGTTACCCGCAGTGTACATTGGATACCAGCGCGCTGATGCAGGGAGCTGGTAACCAAGGTACACATCGGGTTTCCAGGCACTGCGTGGTGCCTGGAAACCCGACGTGTACCTTGGTTACCAGCTCCCCTGCAGCCAAGGTACACGTCAGGTTTCCAGGCACAGCCCCGCGCCTGGAAACCCGATGTTTACCTTGGTTACCAGGAGATCGCTGGTCTCCTGCCTGTCACACGCAGCTATGCGTGCCTGTCAGCGGGAGACCAGCGATCAAAAAAAAGTCCTGGCATTTCTGACACGACCAGCGATTCACAGCAGGGGCCTGATCGCTGGTACGTGTCAGACATAGCGAGATCGCTGCTGAGATCGCTGTTTAGCAGCGATCTCGGTAGCGATCTCGCTATGTGAGATGGGGCCCTTACAGACTATCATATCTTGTACTGTGGTGGTCAGTACCTGGACCATTACAGATCAGCAGTTCCCAGTGGGGCCAAGTTTGTACAGCAGAGTTATTATCTATCTCCACATTCAATGGGTAAATCTCTCTCCTGTAGAGTGTAATCTCTTTTGGTCAGCGGGGTCCTATCTCTTTCCTATAGAATGTAAGCTTTTATAGTCAGTGGGGTTCTCTCTCCTCTCCCCCAAGTCTATTATCTAAGCAATTACAAGCTTTCCAGTCTTGAGATTTGTGCAATCTTATTTGCAACTTTTTTTTAGGAAATTTGTCAAATTCAAAGATCTGTTCATCTCTACCACTCATGTATGACTTATAAACAATTAAAAATATGTCATAAATGTCTGATAACGGTTTAGAGGGGGAAGAGATGATCGGAAAGTTGTCCCATGCTAAAATAATTTGTTCACTCCTGCCTGAGATCAAAATAACATAAGAGAGTAGAGATGAGAGCAAATTTATTTAAGTGGATTTGCATTCTACTCGATTATATAAAAAACTTGACATTTTTGAGAGCATGGGTTCTTGTAAATTAACTTAGCATTAATTCAGGAAAGCGACAGCATAAAAATACAAATAAAAAAGATATAACTGTTTTACCCTAGAGCATATTAAGAAACATTGAATTCACAGAGAATATCTTCACTGTGAATCGAATTTCCTAGGAAAATCTATGCGATTTGTCGATTTCAAAATTTTGTCAGTTGTGCTCATCTCTAATTGGGAAAATTACATTGTGGGAAAATTACTCCCACAACAAATTATTGTTCTTTCATTACCTCAGTATAATATTGTGTATATGAGGCCAGTCCTAGAGTACAAAAAATAAAGAGCTGAAGCAGCACTCCATTGATGCAGGATAATCCAAGAGTCTTTTATTCAATTGAAAGGAATTTTTTTCAGCTATATGCTTTTAGCAAGCACTCTGACTTATGTTTTTAATTTTAGGGTGATATGGAAATTTAATTAGGATAAAAATATCCTTCAGTGTTTGCTGCTTGCCATGTCCAAATCTCTATTTAATGTCTTTTAGAGCGCTCAGAACAAAATGAGGACTGTCCACAACGCAAGTGTCAGTATAACAGTTTGTCAAAGACATACATTTACTATTCATTCAAGGTTTTATATGTTTACAAAAAGGGGCTGGTTAGTCAATTAACATACAATTAAAAGCTGCTAGATTATTGGCTGTTCTAGTGTAAATATGATAATTATGATAATCATGGCAAAAGAGCTGAAGTTGCAGAATTATTGTTTTATATTCTTGTGACCTAATTGTCTTGCATAACTATAATGTAAACAACAGATAGCTAATAAGACTTCATGTTCTTGTTCCTTATGAAGGCCTTATGAAGGCCTTATGAAGGCCAGATTTCTTTAAAACGACTGATTATAGCTGGCCTAGAAATATGTGAGCACAGGGTTTTTTAGCAAGTGAGATCTATCTAACTGTGAATTGTGAATACATATATGTGAATATACTTTGAATATATGGGATACATATACATTTCCATGACAGTCCCCCCTTAGATACCACTTGCCCTAAAAAACCTGCTCCTGGCCCAAGCGCTGCAACTCTTTTGTTCTGCCTGCGAGTTGAGACACCCCTAGCGCATGTCTCCCCCACCGAATATAGACTTTTCGCAAATGGTCGGTCAGGAGGACTGTCCCTGTCGGGGGTTTATGTGTTTGCAATCATAGTCTCTTTATTTGATAGGATGTTTCATCAAGAATGTGTATTCTCAGTCTGGAGGTAGTTCGGAGATCTGGTCAAGCCAGGCAGTTCCATCCAGACTGGTGCGAGGTCCAAGATGGTGAGTGGCATCAAATTGGTTGTCTCCTGAACAGTTTTTTCCATTATCCTGCGGATACAAGGAATTACACAGCAACCAGTAATTGATGCAAAAATGAGAACCCCCATAATGGCTGTCTCAACCTGTGCCAACATTTTCTGCCACCCACTCATCCACCCAAAGTATCGATCCCATGGTCAGTGACACCTGAGTTCTGTTTCAGTTCCTCTGATAACTCATTAAGTTTCTGTATTGCCATTGTGACTTTACCATTTGGGCCAGTGTTGTCTGGGATGTGGGTGCAACAGGTGTCTTTGATCATTTTGTAAACACCTCCTTTCTCAGCTAGAATCATATCCAAAGCCATTCTATTCTGGAATGCCATAATGGAAGTGGGGCCTAACTGTGCTGCCAAACCTTTTACAGCATCTATGGTGAAGTTAACAAATCTCTACTGGTTATAATAGATGTAATTTATCCAATCAACATTTTTGTTTATAGTGACTCAAATCCTGCTTTAACTTGGTCTCTGGCCTTGAACTCATCAGGTAGGTCATCTGGTCATCTGTCTGGTCAGTCAGAGCATCCACAACATCCTTCATGGCTTAGGTGTCTCTCCTGGTACGGGAGCTTCCTTGCAATGCGATACGTGGATCCAAACAGGCTTTCCCTCTAGTTACACAGAGGTTGATGTCATCTGGGGCTCTTGGACAGGATCATCAAATCTGGCAGTGAGGAGAAAAACTCGAGAATGGACATTAGTTTTTGACCAATTCAATTACATAAGTGTTATGATTTGGTAGCTGAGGAGAGCAGGCAAAAAAGGCAATACACCAGAGAGGTTGGAATCTATGGGATTGCAGTACCCTGACTAACCACCACAACTAAAGGCAGCCGTGGAGCGTTCCTACGTTGGTCCTAGACGCCTTGTCACAGCCTGAGAAGCTAACTACACCTAAAGATAGAAAAAGGAAAGCTATCTGCCCCGGAGCAGATCCCCAAAGAACATAGGAAGCCCCCAAACATGTAATGGCGGTTAGACAAGAGGATATACAGACACAGACAGAAAATAGTATGAGCAAACGTTGGGGCCCAAACTTCCTAAATAGAAAAGGATAGGAAAGGCACTTACTACAATCCCAAAAAACCCTGAAAAGTACCAACTCTACTAATTACAAAAACACCTGAGATCACACGACCTCTACCACCTAAATTAGTTCTCTGGTGTAACAAAAACTAAACAGCAACCACTGAAAAAACTGGAAAAGGCAAATGAACAAACAACAGTGGCTGAACTAAACTGCAAGCACCAAAAAACTAAAAGAAGAAAATGTCTTATCTGTTAGCAGAAGATGCAGGCATGAAACAGTTTTTCTGGGTCTCTGGGAGTGTGCCTTAAGCTAAACAGTGCAATTAGGAGTGTGTCATGCCATGGTTTGCGTGTCTCTTGGGCAATTTTTCAGCATTCTATTCTTAAGTGTTTCGTTCAGTTTTTTCTACCTTCCTGCTGCTCTGGGGGTGGTAAAGAGTGTGTAGGCCTAGATCTGACCCTACTGCTAATCGGGTCTTGTGTGTCAGATTTGCTGTGAATGCGGGTCCATGATCACTTTATATCATTTCTGAAACCCCGTATCTGCACACTATTTTCTGAAAGTAGCTGCTTTGCAGTAGTCTTTGCTGACTTGGAACGCTTCTGTTCATCTTGAAAATACTTCTTTTGACCACAATGGCGTATTTGAATCCTTCACTTGGCGATATCTGGATGTGGTCTATCTGGATCCTTTGAAGCTGGTAGAGTGGTCTTTCCAGATAAGGTGAGGGGGACTTTCTTCCATACGTCCAGGCTTGAATTTGCCGCAGGTCAGACAGCTGCTGGTGAGTTTGGCTGTTAGGGTGGAGATCCCTGAAGCGAAACAGTAAGCACCAATCAGATCATTCATCTGTGTCTTTGATATGTGGATGTGGGTCCATGTACCCATTGGACCACCATAGGGTGCATACTTTGAGGTAGGCAGAGTTTGAAGTCTATTATTGATAGCCTTCCTTCTTCACGTGTTGCTTTTTTCCCATTCAGCTCTTCTCCTTTTGGAGCTTGGTCTTGTAACTTCTTGAGCAGATTCCAGGACGTCTCTTTGTCAGGTTTCTTGTCTTCAGTCATCATGTAGTAGCCGACCGGCTCTACGACCTCTCCCACTTCTCCATGTTGTCTTCCTTTGGCTGCTTCTTTGGCTGCCATGTCCGCCATGTTATTGCCTCACGCCTCTTCTGTTCTCAGTTTTCCATGCACTTTGATTTTTCAAATTGCCACCATTTTGGAAGTTGGAGTATACCCAGTAGGTCCCTGAAGGCTCCATGATGCTTCACGGTTGTCCCGTTTGCTGTGATGAAGTCCCTTGTAGCCCAGATGGGTCTAAAGTCGTGTGCTATGCCATGCGAGTACCTGTAGTCCGTGTAGATGTTTGCAGTCTTGCCTTCTGCCATCTGGCAGGCCTTCGTCAGCGCTATCAATTCTGCTTCCTGGGCTGACAAGCTAGGTGACAGACTTCTGGACCACAGGATTTCTTGATTGCTGGTCACTGCACTTCCTGTGTTGAAACTTCTTCTGAAGCCATCCAAGTATCCCCCCTTGGGAGTGGGAGTAGAGTGGCCGGGCTGAGGACTGTAGGTCTGGAGACAGTGACATTATGAGACAAAGTTAATAGAGGCGCCACAAAGATGCCTGGCGGTGGAGAGATTACTGTTGGTTGAGCTTGATTGAAGATTGCCAAGATGTCATGTGGAGTGAGAGTTTCCAGTGGCTGTCCAAAAGTGATGTCAGCAACCTTGTCCAGGAGGGTGTGTGCTGCAGATACTGCCATCAGGCAGGAGGGTGCTCTTCTTGCAACTGGATCCAAGCGGGCTGAGAGGCAGCCTAAAAGTCTCTGTTTTCCCCCGTGAATCCGTGCCAGGACTCCAGTAGCATGACCTTCTTTCTTCCATCAGGTAGACGGAAAGACTTTTCATAGTCAGGTAGGCCTGGTATTGGCGCTGAGACTGTGGAGTTCTTCCAATCTCCTGAATGGGTTGAAGGCTGCGTCTGATAGAAGGAGCGGGGTTGCGTTGATACAAGCGCACAGAGGCTGCATTAGGACTGAGGCATCAGGGATCCAGGTTCTGCAATATGACACTAGACCAGGGAAGGCCTGCAGCATTCTTGGAGTTGTTGGGGGAGCCACCTTCTCCACAGTAGTCTTCCAGTCTTTTGACATGTGTTTCGTCTTGTGGGCAATACAGTGTCCCAGGGATGTAACTTGCTTCTGGCATCACTGGACTTTGTTCTTCCAGACCTTGCGTTGCTGTTCTTCCAGGTAGAGTAGGAGACATAAGGAATAGACTGTGCAGATGTCGATGTCAACCACACAAAAGAGAAAGTCATCCACGTGTTGTAGAAGAGTGACTCTTGCATATTCTGCAATCCAGTTGACGAGGATGGAGGACATTGTCTTGGTGAAACTTGAAGGGCTTGTTTTGAGCACCTTGAGACAACACTGTCCATATGCACTGCACTGGTGCGTGAAAGCAGGCCTGCAGGTGGAGGGGAAACACTGAACAAGGTACTGGCCAGGTTGATCACCGTGAATACCGTTGCGGTGACTGGGACTCTTGAGAGCAGAGTGTGATGATTCAGCACTGTTGGGGTTTCAAATACCGTAGCCTCTTTCGCGGCCTCCAGGCCTTGCACCATTCTGAACTCAGTGGGGTTTACAGTCTTTTTCTTCACTGTGGAAAGCTGGGATTGATTCCGATGGGCGAGGCAGCCCAGTTTGGCCTTGTCCTTCAGTATGCAGCAGGGGACTCCCATCTGCTGGTGCAGAGCTGGCGGGAAAACAAGCTGTCTACTAGGATCCACATCATGAGAGATGACGACCAGCTGGCTTTCTTGTTCTCCACCAAGACAGTTACTGTGTTAGCACCTGTTCTGGTCACAGGGGGTCTTCTTGTTGGGACGTTTCCTTAAACGGCTGCTTTTATCTCAGCACGGGCCATCAGTGGTTTCTTTTTCTCCAGCTCGGTCTCAGGTCAGTATTTGTGCACAAGTTTGAAGAGCTGAGTGGCCTTTTGCCGGTCTAGGGCCTGGGTGAACTGGTTGATTGCAGGGGCACCTCCTGGTGCTTGCAAAAGATGAACCTCTGGCGTTGGAGCTGGATGAGGTGTTGCCATTCCATGAAGCGAGTAGGGTCCTTCTTGAGTTGAATATCCTGGCCAATGTCAAAGTTCTCAGGCCGTCTTCTTAGGCGAGCTCACTTAGACCTTCAGTTGGTCAGAGACATCTTGACCCTGGGTGATGGAGTGGCTTTTCTGGTACTATGTCCAGCACCTCCTGTGATAGGTCTGCAGTGTGGTTGTTTGAGGTTCCTGTTTCTTCTTGGGTCAGGGGTGAAGAAAGTGTCATGGTCCCATCTTCCTGGAACACTCTGGTCGCTTTCAGCTTCTGCAGTAGGTCCACTCCCAATAGGTTGAGGGTGCAGGTTTTTGACACAACAAACTGGGACATGATGGAGTGTTCTGGCTGAGTCCACACGCTCAGGGGCTTCATAATCTGGAAATATCTGACTTGACCATCAATTCCCATGCAGGAAGCAGAAAATTCTGATAGATAGGTGAGGTTGCGGAGTTCCACAAGTAAAGAACTGACTAAGCCATCCATTCTCAGGATATTGGTCCCACTGGTGGGGTTCCCTGTGGACTTGGTGTGCTCTTGTCCTATGGACGGGGTTCTTCACTGCTTTCTGTGTTTCTTCTTTTTCTGGGTGAAGTCAGTGTTCTGCACCGGTTCCGGAAATGACCAAACTCGCCACAGTTGTAACACTTGACATCCCTTCTGTCCCGGCGGGACTCAGTCCTTTTTGCTACTGTGAGCAGGGTATCCATTGCTATTGACGTGTACTCAGGCCTGGCTGCTACCAGTGGTTTCCTGATTGGTTCTCTCAGTCCATGCACAAAAGCCTGTGCCAACATCCGTCTGTGTGTCTGATCATGGGTAATGAGGCCCAAATCTTGAAACACTTGCATTACTCTGTCATGGAACTTCTCCACAGACTCTGTCTTGTCTTGACTCATGTCATGTAGGCTGAGAGTTTGTCCTGTCAGTCTGCTTTTGGCCCATTCTCTGAGTTGCTCAATTAGCTTTGGTCCTGTCTCCCAGGCATACGCATCTAACTCTGTTGGAAGCTTGAAGTGTTCTCTCATAATTGGCCAGAATGCATCACCTGCTTTTATTTCCATTACGGTCCAGAGATCAGTCCAGGCTGCTGCATACGTTCGCTGGATCTGCTGCATTTTTTGGCAAAATGGCATGGGGTGTATCCCTGGGTCTGGCAGCATACTGATCACCTGGCTTGGGATGAAGGGCTCATAGGATGGTGCCTCTATCTGTCCCTGCTCTATTGGTGCTTGTGTGTTTTCTTCCCTAGTATTGGGCAGCATGTGTGACGTTGCATCTTCATCTTCATCAGATAAGAAGTGACATGGTGTACTTGGTGCATACACTGGGTGAGATTTGGGCTTTAAAGTTGTCTTGCTGCATGGGGATTTCCCACTTCCTTGCTGAGGCTGCGGTGGATCAGTGTCATGGTTCCATGCTAGCAGCCCTGTAGCTATACCACCCCCCTGTGAAGGCCTAGCTGTGGGCTGTTGTGTCTGGGGGCTACATGTAGCGTTTTGTGTAGGGAGATTTGCACTTTCTTCTCCTGATATAATGACTAGGGAGAGGTGGGGGGCACCGCATGCTACACAAGTGTCCCTGTACCATGGATTCTGTTGAGAACAGACTGAACATGTCCAATATTTCCCTTCACCATATGGGGGTGGTGATGGCTTAGCATCTTTCTCTATCTTGTATACATAAAAATCATATCCTGGCTTGTTCACATATCTTTCTGGACTTCCTAAACGATGCAAGTTTACTGCCACTTTGTACCATGCATTTGCATCAGTCAGCAATTTTGAATCTACTAGCTTCCCTTTTCTATTTTTCAATACATCCTGCCATTCCGCAGCTTGGAGTCTGCCCTTCTTATGGATTTCACACACTTTCATGAGCTGTCTGTAATTTTTTACATACTTTACTCCTTCTTGTTCAGCTACCAGCAGGGGGGCAGTTTTCTCTCCAGGGAGCATAAGACTCTCCTGCTTGCCCATCTTGTTCCCCATTTTTTAAAAAAAAAAAAGAGAAATTTTTCCAAAACAAAAACTTCAACACGAAAGTTTGATTGAGGAGAAAAAAAAAAAAAATTATTTCCTCGCCGAATGCCCGACGGGAGGGGCTACTCAGACCGCTGCGTAGTTTGTGTCTGCTCTCTCCCTCAGCCTGTAATTTTCCTTATCTGTTGAGTGACCTTGTTCTAAAGCAAGCTTGTAGAAAAAAAAAATGGCTGGAGAAATAAAACTCTAAAATAAATTGCTTAGAGAAAAAAACTCTCCAAAATCATTTAAAAATGTACTTAAAAGAAAAATTTTAGAAACAAAAGTTAGATTTAGTAAAAAAAAAACCTCTAGAAAAAGAAAACAAAAAATAAATTCACCAAAAAAGGGAGAAAAGAAAAAAAAAAACGTATTACTCATAAAACTCTGAAAAACAACCCTTGTTACTAATACAGCTAATTAAAAAAAACAGAAAAGGTGGAAAAATTGATTGTAAAATGATAAAAACAAACAAAAAAAAAGTACTTTAAAACTTTGTCTGGTAGCGTAGGCTTCTTTTCCTACCGCTCTCTGGAATGTCAGCTGGCTGCTGCCAGCACTTCCCCCCTCCCTTCTATCTGTGCTTGCTATCTCTACAGGCACTGAAATCACGTATCAAAAAATAAAAAAATAAAAAAAAATGAATATAGTTCAGTCTGAATGCCTGATAATTTTCACGTTAAAACCTGTAGCCAAAAAACTAGCTTAAAAAAATAAAAATCAAAGCCAAGAAACAGATGTGACAACGTGATTAGCAGAGGAGGGGGGTTCAAAGGGGTTTTCTCGCTGCTGCAGCCAGCACACTGCTCTGAATGAGATACTGACAGAGCGCACAGAGATGTGATTTAAAGCGACAGTACCTGATACAGACAGTACAATGAGACAGACACCCGGGAGAATACGAATCCCTCTTTTGATGATCTGTGACACATACAAGCTGCTCTGGTAACTGATAACTCACCAATTGCACTGAGCGCGGTGAGGCTCAAGGTTCTATCGCTCTCTGTACCGTACGCCCTGGCCGGTGCGCCGGTCACAATAATCTGCAATAGCCTTCATCAAAATTCTCACTATCCACGTCTGATTTGACTGGGATGGCCTCCCGGTGCGTGGACGATTATTGTGAGAACTTATCCAAACAAAGCTTCTGCCCTTCACGTCTGATTTGACTGGGATGGCCTCCCAGTGCGTGAAAGTTTACTGCAGAAACTTAACCGAACAAAGCCCTCGCTTCCACAACTGGATTTTTTTTTTGGGATAACTTCCCTCCAATATGTGAAGAATATCTGCGTGGACTTATCCAAAACAAAGCTCCCGCCCTTCACGTCTGATTTGACTGGGATGGCCTCCCGGTGCGTGAAAGTTTACTGCGGGAACTTATGCAGCAATTTGTCTTTTGCTATCCAGCCCCCAGAAATCAGCAAGCAAAAACACAGTCACCGTTCCAACTTTCTCCCGGTTCACATAAAACATGAAACATATACAGCACAGCAGCAACCAACTCGGCTTATATCCCAGGGCTTTTGGATAAGGGTATGGACTTTTTACACAACCTGGGAATGCGGTGATGACCACGTCCGACCGGCTGGAAGTGTAGGCTAGGACTAGGCACAGGGAACATTCAGGTAAGATGACAGAGTTTTCTTACCTTACTTATGGAGCTGCAGTCTCCGTCCCGTGTGCCAAGGCCAGGGCCAACACCCCCGTCTCTCCGGTCGGCCGGGTCCTCGTGCGTTTCGTCCAATGCCCCGCTTGCAGGCGCCAACTGATATGGAAATTTAATTAGGATAAAAATATCCTTCAGTGTTTGCTGCTTGCCATGTCCAAATCTCTATTTAATGTCTTTTAGAGCGCTCAGAACGAAATGAAGACTGTCCACAACGCAAGTGTCAGTATAACAGTTCGTCAAAGACATACATTTATTATTCATTCAAGGTTTTATACGTTTACAAAAAGGGGCTGGTTAGTCAATTAACATACAATTAAAAGCTGCTAGATTATTGGCTGTTCTAGTGTAAATATGATAATTATGATAATCATGGCAAAAGAGCTGAAGTTGCAGAATTATTGTTTTATATTCTTGTGACCTAATTGTCTTGCATAACTATAATGTAAACAACAGATAGCTAATAAGACTTCATGTTCTTGTTCCTTATGAAGGCCTGATGAAGGCCTTATGAAGGCCAGATTTCTTTAAAACGACTGATTATAGCTGGCCTAGAAATATGTGAGCACAGGGTTTTTTAGCAAGTGAGATCTATCTAACTGTGAATTGTAAATCCAGTCATGGCCAAAAGTTTTGAGAATGACACAAATATTAATTTTTACAAAGTCTACTGCTTCACTTTTTCTAATGGCAATTTGCATATACTCCAGAATGTTATAAAGAGTGATCAGCTTAACAGCAATTACTTGCAAAGTCAATATTTGGCTAGAAAATGAACTTTATCCCCCAAAACACATTTCAACATCATTGCAGCCCTGCCTTAAAAGGACCAGCTAACCTCTTTTCAGTGATTGCTCCATTAACACAGGTGTGGGTGTTGATGAGGACATGGCTGGAGATCAATCTGTCATGATTAAGTAAGAATGACACCACTGGACACTTTAAAAGGAGGCTGGTGCTTGGCATCATTGTTTCTCTTCTGTTAACCATGGTTATCTCTAAAGAAACACGTGCAGTCATCATTGTAATGCACAAAAATGGCCTAACAGGGAAGAGTATCGCAGCTAGAAAGATTGCACCTCAGTCAACAATCTATCGCATCATCAAGAACTTCAAGGAGAGAGGTTCCATTGTTGCCAAAAAGGCTTCAGGGCGCCCAAGAAAGACCAGCAAGCACCAGGACCGTCTCTTAAAAGTGTTTCAGCTGCGGGATCGGGCTACCAGCAGTGCAGAGCTTGCTCAGGAATGGCAGCAGGCAGGTGTGAGTGCATCTGCACGCACTGTGAGCCGGAGACTCTTGGAGCAAGGCCTGGTCTCAAGGAGGGCAGCAAAGAAGCCACTTCTCTCCAGAAAAAACATCATGGACAGACTGATATTCTGCAAAAGGTACAGGCAGTGGACTGCTGAGGACTGGGGTAAAGTTATTTTCTCTGATGAATCCCCTTTTCGATTGTTTGGGACATCAGGAAAACGCCTCATTCGGTGAAGACAAGGTGAGCGCTTCCACCAGTCTTGTCTTATGCCAACTGTTAAGCATCCTGAAACCATTCATGTGTGGGGTTGCTTCTCAGCCAAGGGAATCGGCTCTCTCACAGTCTTGCCTAAAAACACAGCCATGAATAAAGAATGGTACCAGAATGTCCTCCAAGAGCAACTTCTCCCAACCCTCCAAGAGCAGTTTGGCGATCAACAATGCCTTTTCCAGCATGATGGAGCACCTTGCCATAAAGCAAAGGTGATAACTAAATGGCTCAGGGAACAAAACATAGAGATTTTGGGTCCATGGCCTGGAAACTCCCCAGATCTTAATCCCATTGAGAACTTGTGGTCAATCATCAAGAGACGGGTGGACAAACAAAAACCTAAAAATTCTGACAAAATGAAAGCATTGATTGTGCAAGAATGGACTGCTATCAGTCAGGATTTGGTCCAGAAGTTGATTCAGAGCATGCCAGGGAGAATTGCAGAGGTCCTGAATAAGAAGGGTCAACACTGCAAATATTGACTTGCTGCATTAACTCATTCTAACTGTCAATATAAGCTTTTGTTACTCATATGTTTGCAATTGTTATATTTCTGTCTGTGATAAAAGCATCTGTCAAACACACATAAAAACCAGAGGGCAGCAGATCATGTGAAAATATAATATTTGTGTCATTCTCAAAACTTTTGGCCATGACTGTACATATATGTGAATATACTTTGAATATATGGGATACATATACATTTCCATGACAAGGGCATGGTGGTAAGATACAGACCAAAAAACTACCAAGAAGACAGCATCTCAACCTACTACTTTCCGTTTGCGTTCTGGCCACCATCATTTTTTTCTAAAACGATATTTGCTTGTCTGCTCATGCAGTGAGCTCAACAGCGCAATAATATGTAATCACTACCAATACATGATGTGAAAATCTAGAAAAAAATGAACAAAATGCATATTAATATAAAATAAAATTGTTATAAAAGTAAGTTAAAACTAACCATTTTGTCCTTTTACTTTTCCAGTAATACTTTATTTCCAGAAGTAACACTGTACTTAGAACTAAAGCAGGGGTGGGGAATCTTTTTTCTGCCAAGGGCCATTTGTATATTTATACCATCCTTCGGGGGCCGTACAAACTCCACCCACAAAGTACATCCTGACTATGGCATTGGTGTCAGGACGTAGTCTTTCATTGCATGCCCTTCAGTGTTCAGTAGTGAGTAGTGTGTGCTCACAGAGCAAGATGAAATTAATGAGCTGGTGGCAATCAAAATACAGCTCCCTTCCAAAGCACTGTGGTCCCTGAGAATCTGCCCGGGGCCGGATAAAAGGTCATCGAGGGCTGTAAATGGCCCAGGGGCCTGAGGTTCCCCACCCCTGAACTAAAGCTTTTCCATATTTATACACTCACAAGTGCAATGCACCTTGAGGTTATATAACACTCTCTTTCCTAACAGAACCATGATTTCAAAGCATCATATAATAGTTAATTGCAGAACAAATGATGCAAACATGAGTATATCAGAACAAAGAAAAATTTTGAAAGTGTGAATTTATTATAAAATACCTTCAAACAAAACCTTATCTACATTTTTTTATGGAGATTCGCAAATTTTGAACTCTTAGTTTCTAATTCCAAATATATAATAACATAATTTATATGTAATAGACACACTTTATGTATATTACTGTATTTGAAATGTGTAGGTACTTATGATTAAAGATGAACAAACCTTCCAAGGTTCCCTATTAAATTCAATGGAGGCAAAATCAAATATATACACAACACCTTATGGGGTGACAAAAAGCTTCCCAGACCTTTAAAATTAGGAGCAGACACCATGAAAAGTGACATCAATTGACCCACAGTAGATATTTTGCTAATGGCACAGCAGCAGCCATGGGCCGTGCATGAAGTATCAGGGTCTGGGCCAGCATTTATAGCTTTGACGTGAAGTTTAAATTAAGACCTGGTCATTAAGGGAACAGTAAAATCCTTTTTTGCTGGAAGCCCTGATACCTCATGCAACAGTTTTTTCCCCAACCACACTCAGATACCACAAACATGAGTTTCATAGAGTATTATTGGTAGAAAAATGTAATGAAATGTAGGGTAGTTGACTGATCAATTTACCCACAGTAGTACATTTTAAAATGGCACAGAAGCAGCCAGCCATGAGCCATGCATGAGGTATCAGGGTCTATGTCAGCATTTAGAGCTTTGAATTGAAGTTTAAATTAAGACCTGATGGTTAAGGGAGCAGTGTAAGCCTTCTTAGCTGGGAGCCCTGATACTTCATGCAACAGCTTTTATTTTATTTTTCCCAGTGTTACACCCGCTGCCTTGGATACTCACCTGGCCTCCTCCGCTCCCTGGCGTGATGCTGTGCGGGTCCCGCGCTATCCCTCTCTGACTCTTCCTGGTTCCCGGAGGATTCACAGCCTGCATATGCGCCGCAGGTCCCTGCCTCGCGCTGCTTCAGCTCCTTATGCCGGAAGGAGGTCATGACCGGGTAACTCTGCCCTGTCATGGCGGTCCCCATCAAGTTTTTCAGGACACCTCCTACTATAGTAAGCGCCTGATTATCATTCCTGTACGCCCAGTTGCCGGCGTTCTTGCTGGCAGTTGCGCTGCGCTATAGTCAAGTCCCCGTATAGCTTTCCAGTGCCTTGTCTCTGTTGCAGGTTACCCTGTTCCCTTTTATTTTAGTGCCTGTGGCCTCTGATGCTCATCCTCAGCCCCTTCTACTGCAGATTCTCAGCCTCTATCCGGTTCCTTCACCCTCATCTCCTACCCTGCCATCCCTCCAGTCCCTGATCCTTCCTCCAGGTCCTTGGTTCTCTCTGTCTCCTCCCAGGATATCAACCCCTCTTGGGCCTGCCCCTGACACTCCCTGTATAGGGGGTGGGTTCACTTAGTAAGCTCGCCCAGGGGGCTCCGGTATCCCGACCCAGAGGGTCCACTCCAGGATGTGCGGCAGGTGTGCTACCGCGTTATACCCAGCCACACTCAGATGGCACATACAAAAGTTTCATAGAGTACTATTGGTAGAAAAATGTAGGGAAAGTAACACAGGTAGTTGACTAATCAATTGAACCACAGTAGAAAATTTTATAATGGCACAGAAGCAGTCAGCCATGGGCCATGCATGAGGTATCAGGCTTTGGGTCAGCATTTAGAGCTTTGAATTGAAGTTTAAATTAAGATCTGGTGGTTAAGAAAGCAGTGTACGCTTTCTTAGCTGGGAGCCCTGATACCTCATGCAACACCTCCATTTTTTTGTCCCAAGCCACACTCAGATGGCACCAATATAAGTTTCATAGAGTACTATTGGTAGAACAATGTAAGGAAAGTAACACAGGTAGTTGACTGATCAATTGACCCATAGTAGAACATTTTAAAATGGTACAGAAGAAGTCAGCCATGGCACATGCATGAGGTACCAGGGTCTGAGCCAGCATTTAGAGCTTTGAATTGAAGTTTCAGTAAAGACCTTGTGGAAGCGGTGTAAGCCTTTTTTGTTTTTGTTTTTTTCCCAGCCACATACAGATGGCACAAACATAAGTTTGATAGAGTACTGTTGGTAGAAAAATGTAAGGATAGTAAAACAGGTAGTTGAATGAAAGTAAGTGCAGGCCTGCCTGTCTGGGAGCCCTGCTTCTACAGGATGCACACATGAAGAACAGCCTATTTGAATTTTCCACATTTCAAAAAATTATTGTCACACACCCTAAAAATTGTGCCATTTCAGGCCTCAATTTAAAATTTGTTGCAGTGTGTTAGCCAAGTTATTGACACCAGTTTTCTAAAAAAAAGGTTGCCTACAGGCCAGATATTTCAAACTGTGGTTTGTCTGTCAAATGGATCACACAGTGCGCTAAAAATTGTGCCATTTCAGGCCTTAATTTCAGTTTTGTTGCAGTGTCTTAGCCAAGTTATTGACACAATTTTTCTGAAAAAAAAGTTTACCTACAGGCCAGATATTTCAAATTGTGGTTTGTCTGTCAAATGGATCACATAGTGCACTCAAAATTGTGCCATTTCAGGCCTCAATTTAAAATTTGTTGCAGTGACTTAGCCAACTTATTGACACCATTTTTCTGAATAAAAGTTTACCTACAGGCCAGATATTTCAAATTGTGGTTTGTCTGTCAAATGGATCACATAAAGTGCTCAAAATTGTGCAATTTCAGGCCTCAATTTCAATTTTGTTGCAGTGTCTTAGCTAAGTTATTAACACCAGTTTTCTCAAAAAAAAAAAGTTTACCTACAGGCCAGATATTTCAAACTATGGTTTGTCGTCACACGGATCACATATAAGTTTGATCCAAATTCAGCCATTTGTAGTGCACGTGGAAAATATTGTCCTCCATTTAAAATGGGCAAGGCACATGGCAAGGGACGAGGAACTGGATGTGATGGTGATGGTGCATGCAGAGGCCGACGTCGAGGCCGTGGGCAAGCTGAAATTGTGCCACAACAAACACCCACATTTTCTTGCCCGACCTTCCTGTCCCAATTACTACGGGACCGCAGCAGCACACCTCTATTGAACCCAGAGCAGATGTAAAAGGTTGTTGGTTGGATAGTGGATAATTCTTCCAGTCACTTTGCCACCACCACAACCCTGTCTTCCACACGGTCAAGTCTCAGTAGCCATGAGTCTGGACCACATATTCCTCACCCTGCTCCTCCTTCCTCCCACCATGCTGAGTGCCCGGAGACAACTGATCCCACACTTGGACACTCCGAAGAGCTGTTCACTTTCCCATTTATATATTCGGGCCTCTCACCCGGTCCACTTGAAGTGGGGCAAGAGGAGATCGCATGTAGCAATGCCCAAATATTTAAGCAGCCACGGTCACATGAAGGTGATGGTGGGAACACATCACAAGAGGTGGACGATGATGAGACACAATTGCCAGAAAGTCAGGAGGAGGACCAGGGTGTGGAAGTGGAAGAGGAGGTGGTTGATGATATAGTAACTGACCCAACCTGGCAGGAGGACATGCACAGCGAGGACAGCAGCACACAGGGAAAGGGAGGCGTAGCTGCCCAACAGGCAGGAAAAAGCAGTGTGGTGGCCGCAAACAGAAGGTGGGCAACCGTTCCTCGTAACACCAACACGATGAAAGTTGTCAGTCCAACTGTTAGGTCTTCCCGAGTCTGGTTGTTTTTTAAAGACTCTGCCGATAACCCCAAAAGGTCATTTGCACCACCTGTCAGGCCAGCATCAGCAGGGGTAGCAAAACTACCAGGCTGACAACCATGAAACAAGTAGAAAAATAGGAGTCCATATCCTAGAATGAGTATTTTCTTAAAAATCCAATCTTTTTATTATTACATACATCACATACAAAAAGTATAATGGACAAAATTATATACAACACATAATATGGCAGAGTGTCAGCAATAAGACCAAGGTGCAACACTAGTGCAGGGCTAATAACAGCAGGGAGACAATGTATACATAGTAAGTGTAATTAATTTGTATTCAAAGGGCCCCAAGAACCATACTGGCAGAGGTATAGAATCCCCTAGTGAGGTGTAACATCCACAAACATTCCCTCGCCAGTCAGTCAGTAGGTCATAAGCACATTGTTAGTCCTTACCCATAGCTGTCAGGAGAGCCGCATACTATGCCCCTGCCTGACAACCACCAGCATTATCAGGCACATGGCAGCAAAGCACCCGACTTTGTGGGTCGAACACCAGGGTCCAGGAACAGTGTCTGCAGGTGACACCACTGCATCTTCCGCTGTTGTGCATGAAAGCCAATCCCCTGTCCATGATGCATGTGAGGATGCCTCGTGCCCTGCACCTGTCATTGCCCATGCTCAACTAGTACATCATCAAGCACATCCAAGTCCTTGTCCCAGCCCAGCGTTCAGTTGTCCATTCCCCAGTCCTTGGAATGCAAGTGCAAATATGCAGCCAACGCCCCACAGGCCACACTACTAAATTCACACATTTCGTGACTGCTTGCGGCTCTGAGGTGAGGCGAGCTCACACACGTACCATGCCTGGCCCATGTGTTTTACCTTGTGGTTCAGCAGTTTCTCAAAACCTACCCGGAGCTATCGGATCTGCTTGTTAAAGTATGCCGTCTGTGTGCCCATTTTAGAAAGTCAGCTACAGCTTCCGCCACCCGTGCCATGCTTCAGCAGCATTTGTAACTTCTGGCTCACCGACTGGTGTGTGATGTTCCCATGCATTGGTACTCTACACTGCAGATGTTGGGAAGGATTTGTGAGGACAAGAGGGCAGTTGTTGAGTACCAGCATCAACAAGGCCATCAGTATTCAGTTCAGACTCCACACATGTATCTGACCTCAGGAGTGTACATAGAAGTCAGATATATGAACTATCCTCTAAAACTTTGAGGACTCCACCAAGCTGGTGAGTGGCGATAATGCCATAATTAGCATCATCATCCCGATTCTCTGTCTTCTGAAATGCTCTCTGCTCACAATCAAAGAGGATGCATTGCATGCGGAGCATGATGAGATGGAGCAAGGAACCATATAGGCTGATTACAGACAGCCCAGCATCATCTCATCCCAACATAGGAAGAGGAGGAGGAAGAACAGGAGCTAGCTTCATGCGCTATAGGCGGTACTACCTGCACAACTGTCATACCATCTGTTCAGCGTGGATGGTCTGAGGACAGGGAGGAGGAAGTGGAGGAGGAGGAGAGCATGATCAGTCATCCACTTGCTGAGGGCACAGAAGTCTTGCCTGTTAGCAGTCTTGCACCCATGGCTGAGTTTATGTTACGCTGCCTTGACCATGACCCTCTCATTCTCAAAATTTTGGGTGACAGTCATTACTGGTTGGTGACACTTCTAAACCCATGCTACAAGGAGAACTTTATATCTCTTATTCCCGAGGTGGAGAGATCTACTAAAATAGGGCAGGCCCTTGTTGCGGAATTATTAAAAAAATTCCCATCTGAAAACCCAGGCGGCAGAGGTAACAGTTCCTTAGACAGCCAAGGAGTACAGGCGAGAGAGACACAACTCCAATCCAGCAGAGGCAAGTGAACACTGGCAAAGTTCTGGGAGAGTTTTTTCAGTCCCTCCCATTGCACAGGCCTTGAGGCACGGAGTACTCTGAAAAGGAGTGCAAAGTTTTGGAAGATGCTGAGGGAGTACTTTGCTGACCATACCAACGTCCTCCATGATTCATCTGTGCCTTCTAATAATTGGGAATTATAACTGATAAGCGCATCCGCCTGTCAAATGAAAATGCTGACAGGCTGACTCTTATAAAAATGAACAAGGGCTGGATTGGGCCAGACTTCTCAACACCAAGAATGAAAGCAGTGTAACATAAACTCAAATCTAGTGTCTTTTTTGTAGGTCTATTCCCATGCACCTCTTCACACCCACACATGAGTATACGCTTCCTGATTTTGGCTATTTGCTGTTGTCCTCCACCTTCTACTCATCCTCATCATCCAACACTATATCACCAGGGTGACCGTGGTCCATAATGCAACACCCTCATGATATTTTTAAAGGGTGTTTATGATGCCCGTAACAATTTTTTTTATACAGTACGTTCATGTATACCCCCCAGGGGTAATTGTTTGTCAGCCCATACACTTAATGCATGGGCATTGCAAGTATAGGAGACCCGCTCCTTTCTAATGATAAAATTTTTAATGAGGCTCTCCTCCACGTCTCTACCAAGGGGCTTTGTTGTGCCTCCAAATTTTTGGCAGCCCTTGCATTCACTGCATAGGCAAACACTATGGGGGACCCTCTCCTTTCTAATGGGAATATTTTGTAATGAAGCCCTCCTCCACGTCTCTACCAAGAGGCATTGTAGTGCCTCCAAATTTTTGGCAGTTCTTGCATTCACTGCATAGGCAAACACTATGGGAGACCCGCTCCTTTCTAATGGAAACATTTTGTTATGAGGCCCTCCTCCACGTCTCTGCCAAGGGGCATTACAGTGCCTCCAAATTTTTGGAAGCTACTGCATTCACTGCATAGGCAAACAGTATGGGAATACCAACTTCCTAATAATGGGAACATTGCTTTCAGGAGGCCCTCCTGTACATCTCTTCAAAGGGTTATTGGTGTGCGTCCAAATTTGTCGCAGGTGTTGCATTCACTGCATAGGCTAACAGTATAAGAGTACCAACTTCCTAATGATGGAAACATTGCTTCCAGGTGGCTCTCCTGTACGTCTGTTCAAAGGGTTATATGGGTGAGTCCAAATTTGGGGCAGGTGTTTCATTGACAGCATAGGCAAACAATGTAAGAGTACCAACTTCCTAATAATGGGAACATTAATTTCAGGAGGTCCTCCTTTACTTCTCTTCAAAGGGTTATTTGGGGTGTCTGTAAGCAGATGCCAGAATGCAGTAATGCAGAGATTGCAGAACAAAGCTGAATAACTGCTATTTAATTTTTAACAAGAAGGATGGCAATGGTCTCCTCGCAGGGAGCTAATAAACAATAAACCAGGGAAGTAAAAGGTTTAACGCAACAGTCTGATATTGAAACGGCAAGAATCGTAGTATTCTCTGGTCCTCATCCTCATACAGTCTGATGGCAGCTGGAGCACCGGCAACGGCCGGCGTGGTGTTCTCAGATTAATTCAAATAAATCACAGTCCAGCTTCTGGCAGCAACGGGTGGTCAACGATTTTGCCTTCTGAGCACCTAGTCCTTAAATCTGTGCAGCCAAAACACATGTGCTGCTGCGCATCTATCAGCAATGGGGAACGCACCTCAGGGTCCTGCCACTGGCACCTGCTCATCCGCGCGAACACTTCACTCGGCTTTGTCGGGCGCACGGCGCTCTGAACACTCACTGGCTCACTAGAACCTTCACCTAAGCTCTGCCGGGACACTTTTCCGCGCTGCCTCTGTCGCTGCAGAGCGCACCACATACCTCTCTCTGCTCTTACTGAGACCTCTTTACTGTTCTTCCTGCTCACTGCCGGGCTTAGCCCTGCCCAGGGGTAGACATACTGCATGTGCAGCCTGTGCGGCTGCACCAGGGCCCGAAGATGAGGGGGTCCCCTGCCATGCAGGTAATAATGAGGGCAATATGGCCTTTTCATCCGGCCCCAAGGCTTCAGGGGGCCCCAGGTCAGATTGCCCTCATGTGCAGCGGGCAGGGCGCGATCCCTGCAGCTCCGCTGCCTACAAGAGAAAATAGCAGCAGAGCTGCAGCGATCTGTCCTGCTTCCTGCCCGCACATTCTGTCTCACACAGAATGGTGTCATCATTCAACGATTGGCTGTGCCAGAGAGAGGAAGCTGCCGGTGACGGTGATGCTGCAGCTGCGGGAGAGTGTGTGGAGAGGTGAGAGTTGCTGTGTGTGTTTTTTGTATGTATGTGTGTTGTGTGTGTATGTAGGGATGAGTGGTGGTGTGTGTGCGGGGGAACCTGCAGAGAGGTGAATGGTCCTGTGTGTGTCTGTGTGTGTGTAGGTGGAGGAAAGGGCAATGATGGGGGTGGTGGGGGAGAAAGGAATGATGGAGGTGGTGGAAAGGGCAAGGATGGGGATGTGGGAGAGGAGGAAATGATGGAGGTGGTGAAATGGGCAATGATGGTGATGTGGGAGAAGGCAATGATGGAGGTGGTGGAATGGGCAAGGATGGTGGTGGCGAAAGGGCAATGATGGAGGTGGTGGAAAGGGCGATGATGGGGGTGGAGGAGAAGGCAATGATGGAGATGGTGGAAAAGGCGATGATGGGGTGGGGGAGAAGGCAATGATGGAGATGGTGGAAAGGGCAATGATGGGGTGGTGGGGGAGAAGGCAATGATGGTGGTAGTGGAAAGGACAATGATTAGAGTGCTGGTGGAGGAGAAGGCAATGATGGAGGTGGTGGAAAGGGCAATGTTGGGGTGGTAGGGGAGAAGGCAATGATGGGGGTGATGGAGAGGGCAATGATGGGGTGGTGGAGGAGAAAGCAATGATGGAGGTGTGGAATAGGCAATGATGGGGTGATGGGGAGAAGGAAATGTTGGAGGTGGTGGAATGGGCAATAATAGGATGGTGGGGGAGAAACAATGATAGTGGTGGGAGAGAAGGCTATGATGGACGTGAAGAGGGTAATGATGGGGTGGGGAGAGGACAATAATGGGATGCGGGGGGAGGAGGACAATGAGGGGTGTGGGAGATTGGGATGGGAGGAAGGGGGACTTATAATGGACTTAGGAACAGGGGGAGGTGGAGGAAGACATTATTATCACTTATTATGTCTAACACAGTCCCTTAGTATATAGTATACTCACTTATGTATAGCACAGTCCCTTAGTGTATAGTGTACTCGCTTATTATGTATAGCGTCATCCCTCAGTATATAGTGTAGTCACTTTTTATGTATAACACAGTCCCTTAGTATATAGTGCACTCACTTATTATGTATAGCACAGTCGCTTAGTATATAGTGTACTCACTTATTATATCTAACACAGTCCCTTAGTATATAGTGTACTCACTTATGTATAGCACAGTCCCTTAGTATACAGTGTACTCACTTATTATATCTAACACAGTCCCTTAGTATATAGTGTACTTACTTGTTATGTATAACACAGTCCGTTATTATATAGTGTACTCACAAATTCTGTATAACACCATCATTAGTTACATAGTTTCCTCTTTTATTATCTATAACACGTCACTTATTATGTACCATCATCTCTCTTATATATATCGTCCTTTTTATGTATAGCACAGTCCCTTAGTATATAGTGTACTCACTTATTATGGCTAACACAGTCCCTTAGTATACAAAAAAACCCTGTTTGGGAGAGAAGAACAGACAAATTGCGGCGCCCTAAGCGCGTAAACACAATATTATAATATTTAAAGGGTGCACAATTTTATGCACTCACCTCATGGAAGACTAATATGGCTTTAGATTGTGTATCCTCAAAGATCCTTCTGGGATACTTTTGAATAGACAGGGCTTGCAACTTGCCTCGGGTGGATCCAAGTGAAAGAGCCAGATTTAGGCTCACACAGGATGAGTAAACCAAGAAAAGCACATCCATGGGCTGGATGTGCTTTTCTTGATTTACACAGTCCCTTAGTATATAGTGTACTCATACAGTCCCTTAGTATACAGTGTACTTACTTGTTATGTATAACACAGTCCCTTAGTAATAATAATAATAATAATAATAATAATAATAATCTTTATTTATATAGCGCCATCATATTCCGCAGCGCTTTACAGTTTAACAGTTTCAAAACACAAGTCATAAGTCACAACGTTAACAATACAGTAATTAAAGCAAAATAAGACGGCCCTGCTCGTGAGAGCTTACAATCTACAATGAGGTGGGGGAGATACAAAATACAGGTGTGTATATACAATGGTGCATTTACAATGATGGTCCAGCCATCTTAAGGGAGTGAGGGATGGATGGAGATAGTGAATGGGCTACACACACACACACTTACACATAGAATGACTTTGATTAGTGAATGTGATAGGCCGCTCTGAACAGATGTGTTTTGAGGGAGCGCCTGAAACCATGCAAATTGTGGATAGTCCTAATTTCTTGGGGTAGAGCATTCCAGAGGATTGGCGCAGCGCGGGAGAAGTCTTGGAGTCGGGAGTGGGAAGTATATAGTATACTCACAAATTCTGTATAACTCCATCCTTAGTTACATACTTTCCTCTTTTATTATGTATAACACCGTCACTTATTACATACCATCCTCTCTAGTTTTATATGGTGTCGTCCCTTATTATATAGCTTCCTCTGCTGTTATGTACAGTGCTGTCTCTTACATAGTGTATTTTTGTTAATTTTGTTATTCACAGCACCCTCTTTTGTTACATAGTCCACTCTCTTTTTAGATAAAATAAAAATAACTGCTGATAGAGGAGCCGGTGACCAGACGACCAGTCCATTAGCTCCTCCATTACAAAAGAAGCTTTCCCATGCTCCATCAGTCATCATTGCATTATACAGCTAACAAGACAGGACGGTATGGACTGTATGTACGTAATACAAAACAGGGCTCTATATAATCCAATATGTAAGGGATGGCAATATGCATAATAAAGGAGACTATGTAATATACTGTATATATACAGTGAGGTCCATAAATATTTGGACAGAGACAACATTTATCTAATTTTGGTTCTAGACATTACCACAATGAATTTGAAACAAAACAAATCAGATGCAGTTGAAGTTCAGACTTTCAGCTTTCATTTGAGGGTATCCACATTAAAATTGGATGAAGGGTTTAGGAGTTTCAGCTCCTTAACATGTGCCACCCTGTTTTTAAAGGGACCAAAAGTAATTGGACAGATTAAATAATTGTAAATAAAATGTTCATTTCTAGTACTTGGTTGAAAACCCTTTGTTAGCAATGACTGCCTGAAGTTTTGAACTCATGGACATCACCAGACACTGTGTTTCCTTCTTTTTGATGCTCTGCCAGGCCTTCACCGCGGTGGTTTTCAGTTGTTGTTTGTTTGTGGGCCTTTCTGTCTGAAGTTTAGTCTTTAACAAGTGAAATGCATGTTCAATTGGGTTGAGATCAGGTGACTGACTTGGCCATTCAAGAATATTCCACTTCTTTGCTTTAATAAACTCCTGGGTTGCTTTGGCTTTATGTTTTGGGTCATTGTCCATCTGTAGTATGAAACGACGACCAATCAGTTTGGCTGCATTTGGCTGGATCTGAGCACACAGTATGGCTCTGAATACCTCAGAATTCATTCGGCTGTTTCTGTCCTGTGTCACATCATCAATAAACACTAGTGACCCAGTGCCACTGGCAGCCATGCATGCCCAAGCCATCACACTGCTTCCGCCATGTTTTACAGATGATGTGGTATGCTTTGGATCATGAGCTGTACCACGCCTTCGCCATACTTTCTCTTTCCATCATTCTAGTAGAGGTTGATCTTGGTTTCATCTGTCCAAAGAATGTTCTTCCAGAACTGTGCTGGCTTTTTTAGATGTTTTTTAGCAAAGTCCAGCCTAGCCTTTTTATTCTTGATTCTTATGAGTGGCTTGCACCGTGCAGTGAACCCTCTGTATTTAATTTCATGCAGTCTTCTCTTTATGGTAGATTTGGATATTGATACGCCTACCTCCTGGAGAGTGTTGTTCACTTGGTTGGCTGTTGTGAAGGGGTTTCTCTTCACCATGGAGAGTATTCTGCGATCATCCACCACTGTTGTCTTCCGTGGGCGCCCAGGTCTTTTTGCATTGATGAGTTCACCAGTGCTTTCTTTCTTTCTCAGAATGTACCAAACTGTAGATTTTGCCACTCCTAAAGTTGTAGCAATTTCTCGGATGGGTTTTTTCTATTTTTTGCAGCTTAAGGATAGCTTGTTTCACCTGCATGGAGAGCTCCTTTGACCGCATGTTTCCTTCACAGCTAAACCTTCCAAATGCAAACACCACACCTCAAATCAACACCAGCCCTTTTATCTGCTTAATTGAGAATGATATAATGAAGGGATTGCCCACACCTGTCCATGAAATAGCCTTGGAGTCAATTGTCCAATTACTTTTGGTCCCTTTAAAAACAGGGTGGCACATGTTAAGGAGCTGAAACTCCTAAACCCTTCATCCAATTTTAATGTGGATACCCTCAAATGAAAGCTGAAAGTCTGAACTTCAACTGCATCTGATTTGTTTTGTTTCAAATTCATTGTGGTAATGTCTAGAACCAAAATTAGATAAATGTTGTCTCTGTCCAAATATTTATGGACCTAACTGTATGTATGTGTGTGGCTACATATATATATTATTATTATTATTATACATTTATATAGCTCCATTTATTCCATGACGCTTTACATGTGAAAAGGAGAAATATAGACAAGTACAATAAACATGTGCGAGACAAGGGACACACAAGTACAGAAGGAGAGAGGACCCTGCCCGCGAGGGCTCACAGTCTACAGGGATGGGTGAGGATACACTAGGAGAGAGTAGAGCTGGTTGTGCGATGGTTCAGTAGACTGAGGAGCATTGCAGGCTGTAGGCTTGTCGGAACAGGTGGGTCTTCAGGTTCTTCTTGAAGGTTTCCGTTGTTGGTGAGAGTCTGATGTCTTGCGGCAGAGAGTTCCAGAGTATGGGGGAGAAAGGAATGATATATATATATATATCTATATATAGATATATATATCTATATATAGATATATATATTTATATACAGTGCGTTGCGAAAGTATTCAGCTCCCTGGAACTTTTCAACCTTTTCCCACATATCATACTTCAAACATAAAGATACCAAATGTAAATTTTTGGTGAAGAATCAACAACAAGTGGGCCACAATTGTGAAGTTGAACAAAATTTATCGGTTATTTTAAATTTTTGTGGAAATGCAAAATCTGAAAAGTGGGGCTTGCAATATTAATCATCCCCTTTAACTTAATACTTTGTTGCGACACCTTTTGCTGCAATTTCAGCTGCTTGTTGCTTAAAGTATGTCTCTATCAGTTTTGCACATCGAAAGACTGAAATTCTTGCCCATTCTTCCTTGGCAAACAGCTTGAGCTCAGTGAGGTTGGATGGAGATCGTTTGTGAACAGCAGTTTTCAGCTCTTTCCATAGATTTTTGATTGGATTCAGGTCTGGACTTTGACTTGGCCATTCAAACACCTGGATACATTTATCTGTGAACCATTCCATTGTAGATTTTGCTTTATGTTTGGGATCATTGTCTTGTTGGAAGACAAATCTCCGTCCCAGTCTCAGGTCTTTTGCAGACTCCAACAGGTTTTCTTCAAGCATGGTCCTGTATTTGGCTCCATCCATCTTCCCATCAATTTGAACCATCTTCCCTGTCCCTGCTGAAGAAAAGCAGGCCCAAACCATGATGCTGCCACCACCATGTTTGACAGTGGGGATGGTGTGTTCAGGGTAATGAGCTGTGTTGCCTAAACGCCAAACTTATAATTTGGCATTATTGCCAAAAAGTTCAATTTTGGTTTCATCTGACCAGAGCACCTTCTTCCACATGTTTGGTGTGTCTCCCATGTGGCTTGTTGCAAACTTTAAACTACACTTTTTATGGATATCTTTGAGAAATGGCTTTCTTCTTGCCACTCTTCCATAAAGGCCAGATTTGTGCAGTGTACGACTGATTGTTGTCCTATGGACAGACTGTCCTATCTCAGCTGTAGATCTATGCAATTCATTCAGAGTGATCATGTGCCTCTTGGCTGCATCTCTGGTTTGTCTTCTTCTTGTTTGAGATGAAAGTTTAGAGGGACGGCCGGGTCTTGGTAGATTTGCAGTGGTTTGATACTCCTTCCATTTCAATATGATTGCTTGCACAGTGCTCCTTGGGATGTTTAAAGATTTGGAAATCATTTTGTATCCAAATCCGGCTTTAAACTACTCCACAACAGTATCACAGACCTGTCTGTTGTGTTCCTTGGTCTTCATGATGCTCTCTGTGCTTCAAACAGAACCCTGAGACTATCACAGAAAGGTGCATTTATACAGAGACTGATTACACACAGGTGGATTATATTTATCATCATTAGTCATTTAGGACAACATTGGATCATTCAGATATCCACAATGAACTTCTGGAGTGAGATTGCTGCACTGAAAGTAAAGGGGCAGAATAATATTGCACGCCCCACTTTTCAGTTTTTGTATTTCCACAAAAATTTAAAATAACCAATAAATTTCGTTCAACTTCACAATTGTGTCCCACTTGATTCTTCACCAAAATTTACATTTGGTATCTTTATGTTTGAAGCATGATATGTGGGAAAAGATAGAAAAGTTCCAGGGAGCCGAATACTTTCGCAAGGCACTGTATGTATACAGCTATGGCAAAAATTAAGAGACTACTGCAGGATTTTCAGTTTGTCTGATTTTTCTCTTTATAGGTATATTTTTGAGTAAAATGTAAATTGCTCTTTTATTCTATAAACTACTGACAATATGTCTCTGAATTTCCAAGCAATACATTTTGTATTTATCAGAAAATGAGAAATGGTCAAAATAACAAAAAAATGCAGTGCTTGCAGACCTCAAATAATGCTAAGAAAATAAGTTCATAATCATTCAGAATAAAAAAAATACTAATGTTTAAACTCAGGAAGAGTTCAGAAATCAATATTTTTTGGAATAACCATGATTTTTAATCACAGCTTTCATGCGTATTGGCATGCTTTCCACCAGTCTTTCACACTGCTTTCAGGTGACTTTATGCCACTCCTGGTAGAAAAATTTAAGCAGTTCTTCTTTGTTTAATGGCTTGTAACTATTAGTGATAAGCGAGTATACTCGTTGCTCCAGTTTTCCTGAGCATGCTTGGGTGATCTCCAAGTATTTTGGCGTGCCCGAGATTTAGTGTTTGTTGAGGCAGCTGCATGATTTGCGGCTGCTGGACAGCCTGAATACATGTGTGGAATTCCAAACAAGCAGGTAGACATAGAGTTTTTCAGGGAACAGGTAATGTTTTCTGTGACATGCAGGTGTAGCGCAGATTCAACTTTCTTAAAGAAGTAATGGCAACTGGGAAACTGATACTGGGGGACTGCTATAGCCACTAACTTTCAGACAATGTCTGTATCCACCAGGCTGCATTTACGTGACTAACAGAGTGCAGATGGTGGAGTTCAAGCTTTTAGCTTTGCCATGTGTATGAAAAAACATTCATTTATGTGACCACTACTGTGGAACCAAGGGCTGCCTGCTGTGCTGAGAAAGGGTGGAGTAGGGTGAACAGGACAAACTGCTGAACTGTGAGTGAGGTGCAGGCAGAGATGTTATGGTTGATTGAGAAAGATGTGTTGTGTTCACTGAAACAAAAACAGCAGGAATCTCCACTTCCCTAACTGCTGACGGGCTTTAATTCTCCCTGGCTGTAAGTGGTAAACAATTGGAGTTTCTGCGGATGGAAACCTGTGTGAGAACACTTGGCATGGTGATGGAGGAGGAGGAAGCAGCAGATGTGATTGATGGGATGAGAAGTGGTTGAATAGGCCCACTAGTCTGCATTTTAGCACAGTGAGATTCCCAGACTAAGGCAAGTTGATCGCACATGTGCTGATTCAAGCATTTAATAGTCAAATTATTGCAATTTTCTCCTCTACTAAGTTTTTTTTCCAAATTTGATGGTGATGAAGGTCTGAAGTCTGCTCAGACTCTACTTTATCTGGCCTCAGATCCAACATAATAAAACTTTGCACATCAGTGCAGATGCTTTCCTCCTCTGGATTCTGTGAATCTTTGGAGCAGACCTCTGCTGCACATGGAATAAAATGTGTGAACACAGCCAGTTGAGATTTTGGAAATTTGTGATGCTGGGTGACACAAGGATGATTGGGGTGCCATCTCTAAAGATTGTACTGTGAGTGATGTTAAAGTGGAGGAAGAGGTTGAAAGGTCACTTGATGCAGTGCTTGCCATCCACTGGAGCACATGCTCAGAGTCTCATTTACAAGACATATTGCTGTTCAGCTGCCAAGAAAGGGAGTCACGTAGCCCGTCCAATAACAGATGTTGTCAGTGTTCGTTGGATAGGACAAGACGGTGTCTGTTCAGTTGAGCTTTCCTTAACATTAACACCTAGCCCACATAAATGTCGAAAACGAAGCCTATTCCGTCTTCCACCATGACCTTGCTTTTTCCAAATCATTTTGTATGTACCCTTCCCCTCTTTCACAACCTTAAGCCCACACCAGTTAGTCACCTGTCACTAAATGAACAATCACTATTCATTTTCTTAGATAGTATGCCTGAACAGTATTAACTTATGAAACTGATGAGCAAATTTGGCCTCCTGATTTCTCACTGCAACACAGTTTTATCACAAGCGATTTGGCTTAGCAAATAGGGCCTCCTGACGGAACCCCAATATTAGGCTTAGCGATTTTTAAGAGGAAATGTTGCCTTCTGATTCCTCACTGCAACACAGTTTTATCACAAACGATTTGGATTAGCAAATAGTGCCTTCTGGCTGAACCTCAATATTAGGGCCAACGATTTTTAAGAGGAAATGTTGCCTCCTGATTCCTCACTGCAACACAGTGTTATCTCAAATGACTTGGATTAGCAAATAATGCCTTTCTTGCTGAACCCCAATATTAGTGCAACACAGCAAATAGGGCCTCCTTAGACTGCAGCACAGTTTTAGCACAATCTTGTTATATGCTGAAAGATTAATTTCACACAGGACAGGATACTATCTAGCTAGCTGACTAGTTCACTTTCAGCAGCAGAAGCAGGAGCAGTCTCTCTGTGCTGTTACAATGAAAAAATAGTGAAAGAAAAACAAGATGTCCACTTTTTATATGGACAGGGACATGTGACTTCGGCAACCAATCACAGGAGACTTTGTGTCATGATATTGTGGATGGTTTCTGCACCCTGATTGGCTGCCAGAATGTGCACACATTAAGTTATTGCAGAACAACATCAACAAAAAAATGAAAAAAGAAAATTATACTCTGCTGCTCCTCTGACCTAGACACACAATGTCCTCTCAGAAAACGCATCCCCCAAACTCATCATACAGCAACACTATCCTAAACAAAGTCAAAACAAAAGCATTAGTGGAAAGGCAACCATTTATCAAACTGTGACCGAATTTTGCCGACTTCGAGAAGAAATGCTCAGGAAACTGAGCACGAATCCGAATGTGCTTACGTTCGTGCCATATTTGAGATTTGCGAACGTTTTCTGACAAGGTCACTTATCTCTAGTTATGATAGTAAAAAATAAAAATTAGAGAAACAACAGCACAGGAAAAAGTAGGGTGCAAAGCCTCACAGGTACATACCAGTCCTTGTAAATAGGAAATTCAAAAAGATAGAGGCAGCACACCATATGAAATTAGAAAAAAGTGCTTTTTAATAGCCCATGTGGCGACGTTTCGGTCTCAAGTGCAGACCTTTCTCAAGGTCTTAGTTATGATAGTAGAAAGTCATTAAAATTTAGTACTTAAAAAATCTTATTTTACAGACTATGAAAATTATGATTCATTTGTGGTGATGATATCCTCTTAAATTTCAATAAGGCAAATTAATGAGAAAATTAATTATGGCTGGATACTTAATGTTTTAGCACTCTATCTACCCTCTTTGGAGGCAAGCAACAGGATCCATGCCCATGAGAAAAAAGATCTGAGCTCTCCCCACATCTATTATCGGCCTGTAGAAATGAATTACTCAATGTTATTGCTTTTAGACATTAGTCATTAACTGCTCTCAGACCATTTAATGCTAAATTAATTCTTTCAAAATAGAATGCAGGAAAATGTATGTAAGTGAAACTTAATAACTCTGATTTTAATAATGGCAACTCCTTTGTTTTATTTCTAAGAAGCGTTCAACCTTCAATCTATAGGAATTAAAATAGGGTATAGTGAAGTGCTGGACAACTTGGCTCAGAAAAATTAATTGCATCAACTATTTTTCTCAACGCATTATAGCATTCATCTAACCAGAATAGTATTTATACTTTCACTTTTTCTGAGTGCTTTTCAATGTGTTAGAAAGTTGATCCACATAACAGAAGAAATATTCGCAACTTTAATTCTCCAAAATGCTTCTAGCTTTTCTACAAGAATCACACTGAGGATGATGTGGAGTTGCAATTACCAAGAGCAGAAGAAAAATATTTAGAGTTGAGAGTCCTCAGTGGTTGATACCTTTTAATGGCTAACTGAAAAGATGGAGAGTCCTCAGTGGTTGATACCTTTTAATGGCTAACTGAAAAGATGGAGAGTCCTCAGTGGTTGATACCTTTTAATGGCTAACTGAAAAGATGTGAGTCCTCAGTGGTTGATACCTTTTAATGGCTAACTGAAAAGATGTGAGTCCTCAGTGGTTGATACCTTTTAATGGCTAACTGAAAAGATGGAGAGTCCTCAGTGGTTGATACCTTTTAATCGCTAACTGAAAAGATGTGAGTCCTCAGTGGTTGATACCTTTTAATGGCTAACTGAAAAGATGTGAGTCCTCAGTGGTTGATACCTTTTAATGGCTAACTGAAAAGATGGAGAGTCCTCAGTGGTTGATACCTTTTAATGGCTAACTGAAAAGATGGAGAGTCCTCAGTGGTTGATACCTTTTAATGGCTAACTGAAAAGATGTGAGTCCTCAGTGGTTGATACCTTTTAATGGCTAACTGAAAAGATGTGAGTCCTCAGTGGTTGATACCTTTTAATGGCTAACTGAAAAGATGGAGAGTCCTCAGTGGTTGATACCTTTTAATGGCTAACTGAAAAGATGGAGAGTCCTCAGTGGTTGATACCTTTTAATGGCTAACTGAAAAGATGTGAGTCCTCAGTGGTTGATACCTTTTAATGGCTAACTGAAAAGAAGCCTATTTTTCTATCTACTGGCTAACACGGTACAAAGATATACATCTTTACTGTATCAAGAGCAGAAGAGAGATCTATTTTGAAACATATTGATAGAGTGTTCAAAATTGCCCATGTTAATAACTATTGGTTTCTCCCAGACAGAAATGGAGTTGAAAAGGCTTTTATGTTATAGTGCCAATTCCATTATTTTGATGCAAAAAAGTGACAATTTCATATTTAATTAAAAAGATTTCAACCTAAAAATAGAGAGAAAGAAGATTTGCTTATTCCCTCTGGTTCTTCCTTAAATTTATTTAAATGAAAGATTTAGATGCATATAATTTCACTTAAGTCATCAGAAAAGATGAAAGAAGAAAAGTGCTGCTAGTGCTCAAACACTCTGGAAGATATCAATAGGAGGTGATGTGTTTTAGGCAACAGTTTAAAATTGTGAACCACAGCAACAATTCTCAGTAAAGAACAGCTCACACCTTAGGATAATAACATGTGCTGCACATTACATTTGTCACATCTGTCTTTTCCTTCTTACTCTTCTATAGTAGACATTATGTTCTAGATACAGTATATGATCTTTGGTAATTGTAATATAACAATATTAGCACAAAATGTTAAATGAAATAGCAAGCCCAAGGTCAGGAAGATTTTTAAATTTATTGATTGTTAGATCAAGGCTTAATTCAAATTACTATATTAAAGCCTTGACACCAGACCAAATTTGACAACCTTGCAGTTCAACTACACATTCCAATCAGTCAGAATAAACAAAAGAGGATTAGTAGCTGTAGTAATAGTAGCACAAGGTGTTCAGCGCTTAGAGACATGGTCAAAGAAAGGAAGACTGAAAAGCAATCACCACTGAACAAGGTACATACCGGTAAGTTAAAATGTCAAGACCTGGCTAAAAAATATCTGAAGACAGATTTTTCAAAAGTTGTGTGGACTGATGAGATGAGAGTGACTCTTGATGAACCAGATGGACAGACCTGTGCTTGGATCAGTAATGAGCACAGACATCCAATTTGAATCTGATGTCAGCATGGTGAAGGTGGGATACGGCTATGGTGGGCTGGTATTATTAACCCTTTTATGATCTTGGACATATCCATACGTCCAAGTCGGCTGGTACTTACCGACGGATGTATGGATTTGTCATGGCGATTTTGTGCCCACAAAGGCTGTGCACGTGCGATCACTTCCTGGTGTCACCTTATTCTGACAGCTGACACCCGGCACTCAGTGCAGGAGTAGTGCCCACACTGCTGCTGCCATTTTAACCCCCTAAATAGTGCAATCGATATCGATTGCAGTATTTTCCAGGCAAGCAGAGGGAGACAGCCCCCTTTGCTCTCCTATTGGCGCCCCCGTGAAGCCATCGTGAGGGGCCGATTTTTGCCCTGGTGACCCAACGTCGTCATGACAACATCCGGGTCACCTGAACTTGCAAACCTGCAGCATCATACTCAGAGCATGGTGTAGTAAGTTTGTCTGTCAGTGCAGAGCTGACAATTTGTAAAGCATAACAAAGCTCCTGCTTTACTATGATTTACAAGAAATCATACTACAAAAAGTGAAAGTCCCGTAGTGGGACAAAGCAAAAAGTTAAAATGAAAAAGAAATTGTAGAAATATAAAAAATCACAACATAATAAAAAAAAAATTTAATTAAATTTTTCCTATAAATATATAGAATGGGGCAGGATTATGGGATAGATGAGGCAATATCATGTGACACATGGGGCAGGATGGAGAAAGATAAGGGAGGATCATGGGGCAGGACGGAGATACATTGAGTAGGATCATGGGACAGATGGGACAAATGGGGCAGGATTATGGGACAGATGGGGCAGAATCATGGGCAGGATGGACACAGATGGAGTATATCTTGGTTTAGATGGGGCAGGATGGAGGCAGATGAGACAGGATTGTAGGACACATGGGGCAGGATGGAGAATGATAAGCCAAAATCATGGGGCAGGATGAAGATACATGGGCACGATCACAGAACAGATGGGGCAAGATCATAGGACAGATGGGGCAGGATAATGGAATACATGGGGCAGGATCATGGGACACATGGGGAAGTATCATAGGACACAGAGTAGGATGGAGACACATTGGGCAGAATGAAGACAGATGAGGTAGGATCATGGGGCACAATCATGGGACACATGGGACAGGATCATGGGGCAGGATGGAGACAGATGGGGAGGGACCATGGGACAGATGGGTCAGGAACATGGGACAGATGGAGCAGGATGGACATGTCATATTGGGCAAGAAAGGAGATCATATGGGGCAGGATCATGTGACACATGGGGCAGGATGGAGAAAGATAAGGGAGGATCATGGGGCAGGACTGAGATACATTGAGCAGGATCATGGGACAGATGGGACAAATGGGGCAGGATTATGGGACAGATGGAGCAGAATCATGGGCAGGATGGACACAGATGGAGTATATCTTGGTTCAGATGGGGCAGGATGGAGGCAGATGAGACAGGATCGTAGGACACATGGGGCAAGATGGAGAATGATAAGCCAAAATCATGGGGCAGGATGAAGATACATGGACAGGATCATGGAACAGATGGGGCAAGATCATAGGACAGATGGGAAGAATCATAGGACACAGAGTGGGATGGAGACTCATTGGGCAAAATGAATACAGATGAGGTAGGATCATGGGGCACAATCATGGGACACATGGGACAGGATCATGGGGCAGGATGGAGACAGATGGGGAGGGATCATGGGACAGATGGAGCAGGAACATGGGACAGATGGAGCAGGATGGACATGCTATATTGGGCAAGAAAGGAGGTCATATGGGGCAGGATCATGGCACAGATGGGGCAAGATCATAGGAAAGATGGGGCAGGATCATGGGATACATTGGGCAGGAACATGGGACACATGTGGAAGGTCATGGGACACAGAGTAGGATGGAGACACATGGGGCAGGATGGAGACAGATGAGGTAGGATCATGGGGCAGGATCATGGGACATATGGGGCAGGATCATGGGGCAAAATGGAGACAGATGGGGTGGGAACATGGGACAGATGAGGCAGGATCATGTGACCGATGGGGCAGGATGGAGATGTCATATCGGGCAGGATCGGAGATCATATGGGGTAGGATGGGAGAACATATGGCTCTAGGATGCGAGAACATGTGGTTGAAGCAAGGAATGAGACACAAGGGGGTTAGGATTGGGGGATAATATTACTGTAAGGGCTAATTAATGGATATTATTACTGCAGTGATGAATTCTATTTTTGAGGATACTGTTTTCAATAGGGGTTCTGGTACTGTGCAGGGAAGCACTATGTCGCCTTTTTTTCATCTGGTCTAGTGTAGAAGTTGGAAGAAAAAGTTAACTGATGTGCCCTACAAATGATGCTCCAGATGACTGTCTCATTTTCCGTATAGATGAGTCCTGGTTGGAAGAAGTGATGGCAGTCTGTACTGGATGAAGAAAAAAGTGAAAATGAAGGCTTTCAACAAGAGAAGTCACTGATGAGTCAATGTGTTTCCTATACACTATATAGTATATACAGAGCTCCTGTGTGAAATGTCACTGATCACTGTATTACCTGTACACTGACACTGTATACTATGTACAGAGCGCCTGTGTATAATGGCACTTATGGTGATATTAGTATTGTGCTTTTTTATTAATGATCGGTATTGTAGTATTCGATCACTATGTGATCTGGTCATGGTGTTGTGGTATTTGTTCCTTTTATGTGGTATTATTTGTTCACTGTGGTGGTAATATGTGGTCTCGTCATGGTGTGACAGTATTTGTCCCTTGTATGTGATATTATTGGTCATTTTAAAAATTGAAAAATAAATAAATAAAAATAAACCTAAAAGACTATTGAATATTTTAAGAAATGTTTAATAGAGTAGAGTAGGGCTCGGCCAAAAGAGTCTACCTTGTTGTGGTGGCGGCTTAAAAAATCTTTTAGCCAAAACAAAAGCTGCTGGCTACGTACTATGGTGATGGGAATTGTTAATGTGTGATTGATGAGGACATGGTGCAGAAGTGGAGTTTTTCCAAAAGTGGTTGGTGGGACTGTGGAAGGTTTGAGGGGTGGACCATATGCTGAGTCTTTAGGAGGCCCAAAAATGTTTCCAGTATGGGGCCCGGAAATTCCAGGTGGCAGCCCTGCACATAGTAGGTAAAGCTATTGTGTGTTGCACTTTTAGCAAAAAGAGCTTATCTATTCTATTATTTCTAAACACTGTTTTTCGGTGATTACTTTGTATCTCCGTTCATACTGCACCGACACACTCAAATGATACACCATTTGAAAGGTAAACTTGCCCCCTTCAGCAAGAAAATAGCAAAACAAACCACACATCCACGATTTGATCACAAAATACAGTTTAAACATTAATTTTCATAAACCTGAGTAAGGAAAAATGACCTGCAGGTGGCACCACACTACCCGAAAGCACACTACCAAAAAACTGCTTACAGACATCGCAAGAAAATCCAAACATTTGCCTTGGGGGCTTTCCAGCTTGCCACACTGCTTGCCCAGCCTATTTCAGCCAAATTGGAGGATTGCACCCTTCATTGCAGGTGAGTCACATTTGCAAACACATTTGTAAACATGCACTGCCTATTGAATTGCACACTTGCTCCATTCATACTCCAACCACACAAACAAATGATACACCATTTCAAAGGTCAAATGACCTGCAGGTGGCAGCACACTACCCCAAAGCACACTACCACAAAGCTGCTTACAGACATCACAAACAAATCTAAACATTTGCCTTGGGGTCTTTCCAGCTTGCCCAGCCTATTTCAGGCACATTGGAGGATTGCACACTTCACTGCAGATGAGTCACATACGCAAAAACATTTGTAAACATGCACTGCTTTTTCGCTGATTACTTCGCCCCACACACACATCATTTGAAAGGCGAAGTAGCCCCACACACACAAATGGTGAGTCACATATGCAAACACATTTGTAAACATGCACTGCTTTTTCGCTGATTACTTCGCCCCACACACACACCATTTGAAAGGTAAACTTGCCCCCTTCAGCAAGAAAAGAGCCAAACAAACCACACATTCACGATTTTATCACTAAATACAGTTTAAACATTCATTTACATAAATCTACAGAAAGAAACAATGACCTGCAGGTTGCGCCTCAACCGGATGACATTTTATTTTTTGGCCTCTATTATCAAACCAATTTATTGTATTACCAATCTACATATATAAATACCTGTCTGTGTTCATCATCTCATGAAATACATTTACATTTGACTAGCTTGCTTTTTCTGAAATTGCCTGCTCTCCCGACGACCAATGTGCGAAAATTTCACACAGGCCCAGATAGTTCTACAAAATTAAAATTATACATTTTCTAATATTCCTTAAGGTCTGTGCAGATTGTCATTTAAAACGAATGTTCAATGTATAGTTACAGTGGATAGAAATAACACAATATAACACAATAATGTTTTTGGCACTTTTGTACATAATGGTTGGTGTTATGATTTGGTAGCTGAGGAGTGCAGGTAAAAAGGCAATACACCAGAGCAGTTGGAATCTATGAGATTGCAGTACCCTGACTAACCACCACAACTAGAGGAAGCCGTGGAGCGTTCCTACGTTGGTCCTAGACGCCTCGTCACAGCCTGAGAAACTAACTATACCTAAAGATAGAAAGAGGAAAGCTATCTGCCCCGGAGCAGATCCCCAAAGAGCATAGAAAGCCCCCAAACATGTAATGGCGGTTAGACAAGAAGAAATACTGACACAGACAGAAAATAGAATGAGCAAACGTTGGGGCCCAAACTATCTAAATAGAAAAGGATAGGAAGGGCACTTACTGCAATCCCAAAAAACCCTGAAAAGCACCAACTCTACTAATTTCAAAAACACCTGAAATCACACGACCTCAACCACCTAAATTAGTTCTCTGGTGTAACAAAATCAAAACAGCAGCCACTGAAAAAAATGGAAAAAGCAAATGTACAAAACATCAGTGGCTGAACTAAACTGAGAGGGCAAAAGCCCCCGGAGGGGACCCTGAAGGCCCCCACAGAAGTGCAGGACAAAATGCAAAAATCAAGCACAAAAACAAAAAGAAGAAAATGTCTTATCTGTTAGCAGGAGATGCAGACACGACACAGCAGGCTACAATGGAGACAGGAATCAAGGATTGAGACCAGAACAATTGATCACCGGCAACCCTGATGGGAAGGCGACTCCCTTAAATAAGACCAGTCAGTAACACCTGATTCCCAATCCTCACAATCTTCACTGGACAGTCCAGTACCGCTTGTAACCACCAGAGGGAGCCTCTGCTCAGAACTCAATTCAAGTCCATTCACAACAGGTTGGTGTGATTTGTTGCTGTTACATGTTAGGTAGAATGCATATATTGATGTTTGTGTTTTAGATATCATATTGAGTCAGTTAACAATAAACAATGTACACAATAGTACAAAATATTGCACCGTAAGAGTAACATTCCGTTTAGGCACCCATTCAGTGGCCCTGTCAGGGCTTACGTTCAAACCACATGCAAACCACATGCAAAACGGGATTTGGACATATGCGTTAATGGGGCCATAGACTATAATAGTGCCAACAGAGTGAACATGCACTGTGTTGTGCATCATTTTCGGACATATATATGCCTACTGGAGGTGGACAACTAGACACAGTTTATTATGTCTGAGTATCCGTCTGTGTCCAGTAATGGCTTGGACTAGCTCACAGGAGAACTGAAGAATCCTCTCTTGGGTTCCTTTGCAAAAGTGAGCCAGAACACTCTTATATGAGCAGTACATGGCACTATATACTTGAATCACTATATATAGAGAGAAAAAGAATTTGGCACTCCAAAATATGATGCAAATAAATTTATTTCACACAAAAGCCTTTCTCAGAACTACAAAAAGAAAATTACAATAGTTGTATTATAATGTAAAAGTAAATAATCAAGTTGTTGTAGTCTATTTGAAGCAACAAAAATAAACAAAATACCAGAAAACATATACATATAAATGAACAATATCAGATATTACATATCTGGAATCAAGAGAAAAATAAGAAAAAACATATATGAAGCACTATGCCAGAAGAGGGTGTCACGACCCACAAGGGTCAGTACAGCGGAAGGCCTAATAAACACCAATAACGGGGTTGGAAAAAGGGAAAGGAAGGCCCTGACAATAGGGAACGAGGGATGGGGCACCTCCTAACACAGCCTGTGCCTATCCCTAAGCTCCCCTAACTCCCTATGCAGGTCCTTCTCCCCGCAACCATCAAGTGTGGATGGAATTTAGGCTCCGGAGGCGCAACAAATCTCCAGAGCGCCGGCCTGTGGAATACGCTATGTACCTGCATTACTGGAGTTAACTACAGCAGGAAAGTCCTTGGGATGAGAATGGCCAACACCTGATAAGGCCCGATCACCCTAGAATTCCAGGTCCCAGATGCGTACTTCCACTTGATGTTTTTGGTGGACACCCAGATGTATTCATTCACACACAGGTCTTGACCTGAACGTTTATTTCCATGCATGCGCTTGCCAAAAGATGATGATCTCTTCAAGGAACAGACAATAGAGGCATCCGCCATGTCACCAAACTCATACCCTCACTATATTCAGAGCGAACCACCACCCTTCTCTGATCCCTCCTCCTGAGAGGACACCGAGACTCAGGGTTTATCTGTAGTTAGGGTTGCCCCTACTCCCTGGTAGCACCTTAGCTGCCTGCACTGCAAAAGAAGGGGTAGGTTTGAGAAGGATGAGAGAGATCGTAGCACTCAGGCAACAGTCTTTACAAGGCCGGTCCCAGCTAACTGCTTCCCTGGACTTCCAATCTATGATTGGATTGTGTCTCTTCAACCAGGGAAGGCCTAAGACAATCGGAGTTGGCATACCCTCCAAGACGTTGGCATACCCTCTGGCTGAGAGGAACACAGTCAATTGCCCAAATGGTAATGGGTCTCGCCAGTGTCCTACTGATCAGACCGTGGGTCTGAACAAAGAGAGAATCTACCAAATTGACTCCAGCTCCACTATCCACAAGAACTGGTATAGTCTCAGTTTACCCACCAACCACCACTTCAGCCAAAATGGTAAACTGAGATGTAAAGGTGGAGGAAATATACACACCCTGGTCATCTCCCTCCATACGACCAGGGAAACGCGGCTTTTGTGATGGAGTACATACTTTGGCACGAGCTGGGCAGACATTAATGAAATGATCATTCAGACCACAGAAAAAACATGCCCCCATCCCACGGCGAACCGCAGGCAACCTAGTTTGAGAGGAGGCTCCTCCCACCTGCATGGGTTTGTTCATCTGCACCAGTGTGTCCTCCTCCCCAGAAAGAACCACAGGTGGTTGATTCGGTGTATGTCTTTCCCTGAGGCGTCTATCCACCTGGATAGCAAGGGTCATGGCAGCCTTCAATGACCCAGTAGTAGCATACTGCACGAGGGTATCCAGAAGCCTAGCTGACAGACCCTGACAAAAATGGCTCCTAAGAGCAGGGTATTTCCACTGCGTGTCAGTAGCCCTGAGTTGAGACTCAGGCAAGGAGACACCATCAGGATCCCCATACACCAGTGCCAATGCCATGAAAAACTCATCCACGGACCGCAAAGAAGGTGAATTGTTCGGCAGGGAGAAGGCCGAGAATTGGGGATCATTCTTGAGAAGAAAGGCTATAATCCCCACACTCTGTTCGTCACTACCTGAAGAACGAGGGCAAAGCCTGAAATAGAATTTACAGGCTTCTTTGAATATGATAAATTTATCTCTCCCTCCAGAGAACCTGTCAGAGAGAGATATTTTGGGTTCTGACTGAGCCAGGACATGAGCCGAGACCATGAACCCAGACACCTGCTGAAGCTGCTGAACCACCTGAGACCGCAGCTCCGTTAACTCATCCATGAGAGTCTGCATCAGGTGAATAAAAGCTTCTGATTGAGCCATAGTTCGTGGTAATGTCACGACCCACAAGGATCAGTCCAGCGGACGGCACAACACTCACCAACAACGATGATGGAAAAAGGGAGAGGAAGACCCTAACAATAGGGAAGAGGAATGGGGCACCTCTTAACACAGCCTGTGCCTATTCGAAATTCATGTGCTGGTGTCTGTAAAAAGTCACTTGAGACTTTCAAATTAGAGATAATTTCGGCCGCTTCAGTCGTAGTATAGAAAAAAGTTTCACTGACCATTCTTAAAAAGAGTAGGGTGCATGCTTAAGGGTAATAGAACATGAAAAAGACTAAGCTGAATTTAATATTTTCAAGCTTTTTAATATTCTGTTTTTGTATTCCTTTACAGACTCTCACCACTTGATTTCTTTTTTCTAGACGGGTATGATCTCACAATTTCCTTTTACTCTCTTTTTTCATTGCTTGGGTTATATATTCTTTCTTCTTTTATATATTCTTTCTTGTTTGCTATATTTATGTCATTAGATTTATTATTCAGATTTCTCTATTACTCTTTTTGACCCCCTTGTCTTATTCTACCATATTCTGATATTTGGACATATGAATCATCTTCCCTGATGAGTCTCTTTTGCAGTCCTTTACATGCTATGTATATACACAGGCTTTTTATGTCGCTATATTTATGAAAATATATCATTGATTATTATGTGTTTTTCCAGGCTTTTCGATATGACTCATTACATATAATTTCTTCTGTCTTGTTTATTGCCCTTTATGACAATGCGGTACATGATATCTCCATTACTATCTTTGGTATTCCGGGTTGTATATACTACATACGGATTCCTAAAGATGGCGCCGTGCAGCGACGTTTCTCCTCTGTTTACATCACTTCCGGTTTGCGGTCAGGTGACCCACTGCTACCGGATACTGTCATATCAGGAAGTATGGCACACATGGGCGGCTAGTGTCTCTCACACCCTTTATAAACCCCGTATGGCAACAGGTCTGACAGCGCTCATCTCACTGTATGGTAGTGCTTTTCTCCAGCTGCATTACACAGGGACTTGTTTTGCCATTTTCTTCCTGGTAGGTTCTGATAACTATCTGGGTTACTGCCTGTTATGTTATTGTTGCTTGGCTGCCATCAGTTTAGTCATTGTACACTATTTGCTTTTCTCACAACTTGTCTCCAGTCACATATACTGATAGCAGTACGCTGGTAAAAAATAATATGAATATATTGATCTGAGTTATCAATTTCTATATGTATTCAAATTCTCTTTATACTCTACTTTATTGGTGTGTAAAGTCCCTCTACTGGCATAATGCTTCATATATGTTTTTTCTTACTTTTCTCTTGATTCCAGATATGTAATATCTGATATTTTTCATTTATATGTATGTTTTCCTGGTATTTTGTTTATTTTTGTTGCTTCAAATAGACTACAACTACTTCATTATTTACTTTTATACTATAATACAACTATTGTAATTTTCTTTTTGTAGTTTGGAGGAGGCCTTTGGGCCTAAAATAAATTATTTTTGCAACACTATGGACATTGTGTGAAATAAATGTATTTGCATCATATTTTGGAGTGCCAAATCCTTTCTCTGAAGTTATTGGAGTGGATTCCAATTTGTGCACACTGTGTATGTAGTGTGTGCCGCTTAGTCTTTTTCATATTTACAGACAGAGGCAGCATCTTATAAATGTAACAATCTGCCCAGTTCCTTGTAATATACATTTGTGATAAAGGATAATGTCACATTTGCATGTAGTTGAAAAGTGGGGCCATGAAGTTTGTTACTGGTGGGCCCTTGTAACCCCAGTCCGACACTGGGTGATGCTCGGTAAGGCACGCGTTTGGTCTGTTGACACCATTATAGTCTATGACTCCATCGGTGTTTATGTACGCATCCCATTTTGCAGGGGATTTGGATGCAAGGCCCAGCATAAGCCACTGAATGGGTGCCTAAAAGCAATATGAAAGCACCGTAAGCTGATTAGACCACACTGAATATTGTACTTGAGTCTGTTTCAGGGAAATTAAGGTGCATTATGGCACAGTGTTTTTCTTTACTGCGACATATAACTAATGCATAAAAGTTTTAGTACTTTAAAACATTAATATTTTTGCAAATATAAAGATGCAAAATATTTTGTTATTCTAAATTTCTGATATTTATTTAGAGGAAACTTAGCATCAATTGAAATAACTAAAGCATCTCTAAACAGTATTGCACATTATAAATAGTTACAGAAATTGCACCAAAAAATGTGTTCCTCATTCGGTGGCAACTCTTTATTGCTTATCTCCTGTACTCCTGCATTGGATCATCTATTTCAATTGTCAAACAGTAATCTGGAAGCGCTGATGAAATTCCATTTTCCTTAATATCTTTTTCCATATCTTAGTGAAATCTCTAACCATGCTCGTCGCTCACTGCTCTCCAGTTTGGTGGAAAAAAGTGTACATGAATGAATCTTTAAGGACATGTCACAGCCAAGAGCCTTATATACAGTTCTGACAAAAATTAAGAGACCACCACATCAAAACCCTGTCATGGGCAGCCCATTCTCCAGACCAGAACCCAATTGAAAACCTCTGGAATGTGATCAAGAGGATGAGGGATAGTCACAAGCCATCAAACAAAGAAGAACTGCTTAATTTTTTTCACCAGAAGCAGTGTGAAAGACTGGGGTAAGAATGCCAAGACACATGAAAGCTGTGATTAAAAATCATGGTTATTCCATAAAATATTGATTTCAGAACTCTTCCTGAGTTAAAACATTAGTATTGTTGTTTCTAAATTATTATGAACTTGTTTTCTATGCATTATTTGAGGTCTGAAAGCATTGTTTTTTTTTAATTTTGACCATTTTACTTTGTCAGAAAAAAGATACAAAATTTATTGCTTAGAAATTCGGTGACATGTTTTCAGAAGTTTATAGACTAAAAGAACAATTTACATTTTACTCAAAAAATATACCTATAAAGAGAAAAATCAGACAAACTGAAAATTTGAAAGTGGTCTCTTAATTTTTGCCAGAGCTGTATTTTGAGAAGATTTTCCACAAACTCTTCATAGTTATCTGCTCTTGAGTTTTCCAAAAAATAAGTTACCAGTATTGCGAATGCTACCCATGCAACTTTTTCCTTGCACTGCAACAAATTGGAAAATTCTTCTTCTTAAAGACGCTTATGAATCTGAGTACCAGTGACTTCTTTATCTTTACTTCACTAAACCTTGGAAATTTATCAATGAGATACTTGAATGCTTTTGCATTTTTATCCATTGCTTTTAGAAAGTTCTTCATTAGACCTTGTGTGGGTCAGCAAGTGCTGAATGCAGAACTTTTTTACTCTTTCCTGGCTGACGTGAATGTTGGAGAGGCAAGTCAATTTTATTGTAGTGATATTCTCTTGCACGACTATCTTACCCACACCGAAAGCAGCAGTACTTTATGCATCCACCCTGGAGACCAAGTAAGAGGGTTACCACCTTTAAGTCACCACAGAGGGGCCACAAATATTGGTCATAGTTCAGGCACCTCAACAGCTGGTTTATGTTGTCATAGGTTTCTTTCATGTGGACTGCATAACCAACTAAAATTGAAGGTAGCATATTTCCATTATGGATCAAGATGGCTTTTAGGCTTGTTATGGACAAATCAATGAAGAGCCTCCATTCCTCTGGATTATGTGGTATGTTAAGAGCTTACATAAAACTGTTGATGTTGTATAACTCAACAGTTCTACAACATCAAGATCTCCCACTATGTAGAACTATTGGACAAGATCTTTATCACAGTTGGGGAACAAAGAAATCCGAGCATAACACTTTAGGAGATTCCAATGGTGTAGTCTGGATCCTAAGAGATCAGCCTTACTCTTGGGCATATCCAAATCTCATAACAAAATCGTTCAGTTCAGTTTGTGTTATAAGGTGTGGTTTAGTGGAGGTTGCTAACAGAATGTCTGGGTCGTAAAATGCTTCATGACACCAAGAGTCCTCTTCTTACTCATTTGACTTGACAGAAAATGTTTCTGGTGCTTTTGGAACTGGCATTTCTTCTGTATGCAGTACTTGGTGTATTGCAGATGGAATGTTTGGATATTGTAAAGTCCACTTCTTCCTTGAAACTCCTTTCCTAATGTGGGGCACCATGCAGAAATAGCAATTGGTAGTGTGAATGGTTGGCTCTCTCCAGATCATTGGGACTGCAAATAGGCATAGATTTCTTCTTCTCAGGCACTGGGTAAGGTGTGATGCACATCTATTGCAGCATATGTGTGAAGCTCAATTTTTGTCCTGATTTCCTATTCTGCCGCCAAAATACAAGTTGTAGGCTTTCCTTATCATGGTAGTCATGTTTTCCCTTTGTGATGCAAAAGTGACTTCAATGTATATGTAAAAAAAACTGTCTCCTTTGTTAATGCAAGAAGAAGGCATAACTGAAAAAATATCTGAAAAAATAAATAGAAATATGTCAATATGCTAAAAATCTAAGCTAAGAAATCCTAAAACTGTATACCATACACAGAGAGCATTTATTAAAGTAGGTGATGCAACTGTAATTAGGTTACGTGATAGGAGCTGAGTTGGCATTTTTATAATTGGTCACCTCAAGATTATAGAATAGTGAAGGCTCAATAGACTAAATAGATGATGTAATAGACTAGCTACTAACAATGCAATAATGATTATGAAATAATAAAGATGCAATTTTTCTATAAGCCTGCATGAAGGCTGTCATAAGTAATTACAACCTCTTCTAGATCTGGAAATTAGAGACAATCAGCGAATTTAAGCATCATATTCGTTTTCAACACCACAAAATTTCAAACAAGTTTAACTGTTTTAGTCTGAACCCATTTGACTGTAGTAAAGTGTAATCAGTTCTCTGCATTAGTGGCATGTTAGTGAGCTATGTATTAGATTCTAAATTGTGGTAAGCAAACACTGGATAATTATATTACTGACCATTCTTCATCTATTCATGTAAAGTAGTTTTCACACAGTGCATTGAATCTATCCCTTAGTTAACATATTTGTTTTTAAGGGATGAAACATAATTTTTCTTCTTAATATTTTTCTCACCTGCTCTTATGCACAGCATGTTTCTGTACCAGTAAATCACTCTAGTGTACTAAGGGATTATTTTGTGTATCAAAACCCAGCGGGGTATTAAAACCTTTCTCAGTCAGAGCTATCATATATGATATAAGTCTGCAAATACCCTTCTTTATTTATTTCAAAGGCTTTAAAGCACTATTTTCTTAAAACAACAAATAAAACCAGATTTAAATAGATACATGGCCTATTTTTGTATATAAGCTTGATTAATCACCATGCAAGTTCTACAGTTCTACCTTTCTGGGACTCTAAATCAGTATTATTATACCTATTTTGTACCTTTTCAGAATGTGTAGATCAACAGTCTGGAATGTTACTATTTCTCATCACAAATGACAGGTTGAGGGAATATATTTCAGTTCTTGTTGCCTTAGTGACCATATCAACAATAGCAAACAGCTGTTTTATTTAATATTACTGATTTCAGACACTATTTACGTAATGATATACAGGTCCTTCTCAAAAATTAGCATATAGTGCTAAATTTCATTATTTACCATAATGTAATGATTACAATTAAACTTTCATATATTTTAGATTCATTACACACCAACTGAAATTTGTCAGGTCTTTTATTGTTTTAATACTGATGATTTTGGCATACAACTCCTGATAACCCAAAAAACCTGTCTCAAAAAATTAGCATATCAAGAAAAGGTTCTCTAAACGACCTATTACCCTAATCTTCTGAATCAACTAATTAACTCTAAACACATGCAAAAGATTCCTGAGGTTTTTAAAAACTCCCTGCCTGCTTCATTACTCAAAACCCCCATCATGGGTAAGACTAGCGACCTGACTGATGTCAAGAAAGCCATCATTGACACCCTCAAGCAAGAGGGTAAGACCCAGAAAGAAATTTCTCAACAAATAGGCTGTTCCCAGAGTGCTGTATCAAGGCACCTCAATGGGAAGTCTGTTGGAAGGAAACAATGTGGCAGAAAACGCTGTACAACGAGAAGAGGTGACCGGACCCTGAGGAAGATTGTGGAGAAGGACCTATTCCAGACCTTGGGGGACCTGAGGAAGCAGTGGACTGAGTCTGGTGTAGAAACATCCAGAGCCACCGTACACAGGCGTGTGCAGGAAATGGGCTACAGGTGCCGCATTCCCCAGGTAAAGCCACTTTTGAACCATAAACAGCGGCAGAAGCGCCTGACCTGGGCTACAGAGAAGCAGCACTGGACTGTTGCTAAGTGGTTCCAAGTACTTTTTTCTGATGAAAGCAAATTTTGCATGTCATTCGGAAATCAAGGTGCCAGAGTCTGGAGGAAGACTGGGGAGAAGGAAATGCCAAAATGCCTGAAGTCCAGTGTCAAGTACCCACAGTCAGTGATGGTGTGGGGTGCCATGTCAGCTGCTGGTGTTGGTCCACTGTGTTTCATCAAGGGCAGGGTCAATGCAGCTAGCTATCAGGAGATTTTGGAGCACTTCATGATTCCATCGACTGAAATGCTTTATGGAGATGAAGATTTCATTTTTCAGCACGACCTGGCACCTGCTCACAGTGCCAAAACCACTGGTAAATGGTTTACTGACCATGGTATTACTGTGCTCAATTGGCCTGCCCACTCTCCTGACCTGAACCCCATAGAGAATCTGTGGGATATTGTGAAGAGAAAGTTGAGAGACGCAAGACCCAACACTCTGGATGAGCTTAAGGCCGCTATCGAAGCATCCTGGGCCTCCATAACATCTCAGCAGTGTCACAGGCTGATTGCCTCCATGCCACGCCGCATTGAAGCAGTCATTTCTGCCAAAGGATTCCCGACCAAGTATTGAGTGCATAACTGAACATTATTATTTGATGGTTTTTTTTGTTTGTTTTGAAAAAACACTTTTATTTTAATGGACGGTTGAAATATGTTAATTTTTTGAGACAGGTTTTTTGGGTTATCAGGAGTTGTATGCCAAAATCATCAGTATTAAAACAATAAAAGACCTGACAAATTTCAGTTGGTGTGTAATGAATCTAAAATATATGAAAGTTTAATTGTAATCATTACATTATGGTAAATAATGAAATTTAGCACTATATGCTAATTTTTTGAGAAGGACCTGTAGTAGCTTGTTAAGATTGGATAGCAGCATGTATTAAGGGCCCATTCCAGCATTAAACTGGTGTTTGGGTAAGAGTTCCCTCTTTACTCCCAATATTTCATCTTTGACTTCAAAGAATTAAAGAATAACATGACTGATGGTTTTGAAATTCAAATCTGCAAGCTTTGCGGTGTTTTTCCAAAAAATTAGATATATGACAAAGTAAAAGTACTGCAAATTCTTCAATTGTCCTTCAAAGATGTGTTTGACTAAGGCTGTATTTATTATTATTATTATTATTATTATACATTTATATAGCGCCATTTATTCCATGGCGCTTTACATATGAAAAGTGGAAAATATAGACAGGTACAATAAACATGTGCTGGACAAGGGACACACAAGTACAGAAGGAGAGAGGACCCTGCCCGCGAGGGCTCACAGACTGCAGGGATGGGTGAGAATACACTAGGAAAGGGTAGAGCTGGTCGTACGATGGTTCAGTACACTGAGGATCATTGCAGGTTGTAGGATTGTCGGAACAGGTGGGTTTTCAGGTTTTTCTTGAAGGTCTCCGTTGTTGGTGAAAGTCTGATGTTTTGCGGCAGGGAGTTCCAGAGTATGGGGGAAGCCCGGGAGAAGTCTTGTATGCGGTTGTGGGAAGAAGAGATGAGGGGGGAGTCGAGAAGGAGATCTTGAGAGGATCGAAGGTTGCGTGTAGGTAGGTAGCAGGAGACCATGTTACAGATGTATGGAGGAGAAAGGTTGTGGATGGCTTTGTATGTCATGGTTAAGGTTTTGAACTGGAGCCTCTGGGCAATAGGGAGCCAGTGAAGGGCCTGGCATAGGGGGGAGGCTGGGGAATAGCGGGGAAACAGGTGGATTAGTCGTGCAGCAGAGTGTAGGATGGACTGGAGTGGTGCCAGAGTGCTAGAGGGGAGGCCAGACAGTAGGAGGTTGCAGTAGTCGAGGCGGGAGATGATAAGGGCGTGCACTAGTGTTTTTGTGGTTTCGTGGTTGAGGAATGAGCGGATCCGGGAAATATTTTTGAGTTTGAGGCGGCAGGAGGTGGCGAGGGCTTGGATATGTGGTTTGAAAGAGAGGGCAGAGCCGATGATCACCCCAAGGCACCGAGCATGTGGGACTGGGGAAAGCGAGCAGCCATTGACATTGATGGATAGGTCTGGTGAAGGGGTAGAGTGAGGTGGGGGAAAGATGATGAATTCTGTTTTGTCCATGTTCAGTCTGAGAAAGCGAGCAGAAAAGAAGGCTGAGATAGCAGACAGACACTGTGGGATTTTGGTCAGTAGGGAGGTGAGGTCAGGTCCAGATAGGTAGATCTGCGTGTCATCGGCGTAGAGGTGATACTGCAAGCCGTGGGATTCTATGAGCTGTCCCAGGCCGAAGGTGTAGATGGAGAAGAGTAGGGGTCCTAGGACTGAGCCTTGAGGAACACCGACAGACAGGGGGCGAGGTGAGGAGGTGGTGTGTGAGAGGGAGACACTAAATGTTCGGTCTGTTAGGTATGATGAGATCCAGGATAGGGCCAGGTCTGTGATGCCAAGAGATGAGAGAATCTGTAGCAGGAGGGAATGGTCCACAGTGTCAAAGGCAGAAGACAGGTCCAGGAGAAGGAGGACAGAGTAGTGTCGCTTGCTCTTGGCGGTTAGCAGGTCGTTAGTGACTTTAGTTAGGGCAGTTTCAGTTGAGTGATGCGGTCGAAAGCCGGATTGTAACCGGTCAAAGAGGGAACAGGAGGAAAGGTGGGAGGACAGTTCAAGATATACATGCTGTTCAAGTAGTTTTGAGGCGAAGGGGAGAAGAGATATCGGGCGATAGCTAGACGCAGAGGATGGGTCGAGGGAGGGCTTTTTGAGGATGGGTGTGATTGAGGCATGTTTGAAGGATGAAGGAAAGATACCATTTGTAAGTGAAAGGTTGAAGAGGTGTGTGAGAGTAGGGATGAAGACTGTGGCAAAGTTAGGGATGAGGTGGGACGGGAGTGGGTCAAGTGCGCAAGTGGTGAGGTGTGATCTTGACAGGAGAGTGGAGAGCTGATCTTCTGTCATGGTGGTGAAGCTGGTTTTGGAAGAACAGGGCTGAGTGGCTAAGAGGGGCATTGGGGCTGCGGGCCAAAGCCTTCTCTGATAGTATCAATCTTTTGCTTAAAGAAGGAGGCAAAGTCTTCGGCAGAAATGAGAGGAGAGGGAGGAGGTGCTGTGGGATGGAGTAGAGAATTGAAAGTGTTGAAGAGCTGTTTAGGGTTGTGAGACAGAGAGGATATGAGAGATGCGAAGTAAGTTTGTTTTGCGGCAGAGAGCGTGGACTTGAAGCTGGCGAGGGACTGCTTGTATGCGTTGAGGTGCTCGGTAGAATGGGTTCTCTTCCATCTCCGCTCGGTAACCCTGGAAGCCCGTCTCAGTTCTTTGGTCAGGCCGGTCAGCCAGGGCTGCCTGTTGATTGTACGAGTTTTGCTCTGCGTGAGGGGGGCGGCCGAATCAAGTGTGGTTTTTATTGTGGTGTTATAAAATGTGGCAGCAGCATCTGTGTCATTAAGTGAGGCTATGTCTGTGAGAGGGAGGAGGGACTCAGAGAGCGATTGTAAATTGAGGTGTTTGAGATTTCTGCGAGGGTGGGTGAGTTTGTGGAGTGGGGGATGCATACTAACAGAGGAGAGGGAAGAGAATGTCAGTAGGTTGTGGTCAGACAGGGGGAGTGGGGAGTTAGTGAGATTGGTGAGGGAACAGAGGCGGGTGAAGATAAGGTCCAGCGTGTGACCGCCTTTGTGAGTGGCCGCAGAGGACCATTGAGTGAGGCCGAGGGAAGCCGTGAGCGAAAGAAGTTTAGAGGCCGCCGGGGTGGAAGTGTCAATGGGGATGTTGAAATCGCCCATGATGATGGTGGGGATGTCAGCAGAGAGGAAATGGAGTAGCCAGGTGGTGAAGTGGTCGAGAAAGGTGGAGATGGCAAGTTACGGGGGGCAGTAGATGACAGCCAGCTGGAGGTTGGAGGGGGAATAGATGCGGACGGAGTGCACTTCGAACGAGGGAATAGCAGCGGAGAGTGGAAGTTGAATAGGAGTAAAGGAGCAGGTATCAGACAGGAGTAAGCCAACTCCTCCACCACGTTTGCTGCTGGGGCGAGGGGTGTGAGAAAGATGAAATCCGCCATAGGAAAGCTCAGCTGGAGAGGCTGTGTCAGAGGGAGTGAGCCAGGTTTCAGTGATGGCAAGGAAGGAGGGTTTGTTGGTGATAAAGAGGTCGTGGATAAATGACAGTTTATTGCAGACGGAGCGTGCGTTCCATAGTGCTCCGGGTAGGGGGACTGGGGGAGGGGGGTGTGGATGGATAGGTATGAGGTTGACAGGGTTGCAAAAACGTGTGGAAGATCGTGGCAGGGTGTTAGAAATGAGTGTGGGGATGTGTTGAGGAGGGCCAGGATTTGGGGATACATCGCCAGCGATGAGGAGTAGCAGACAGAGCGTTAGAAGGTGGGAGCAGGATAAGCCATGGTGTGGCCGTGTGTGTCTTGGTAAAAAGGATTGTATGTGGAGGAACAGTTCTGAGGGAAAGGTGAGATGGCTGGGGAGAATGGAGGGGGAAATTACTAATTCCTTACTAGGTGGGGGGATTACAGGGGATAGGAAGAAAGAAAGGAGGATGGGGGTGAAAGTGATAAGAAAATGAAACATAGTGGTTTTATAATCTGTTACCTTGCAGCCAAATTCCTGCCAAATTCCAGTCCAATTCTAGTCTAATTCACAGTAGTGTAATTAGAAATCTGTAATTTGAAATATGGGATTTGAAATATGTGGAGCAGACTGAAGTCTGGAGCAGACCCATTGCACTGAATAAATAAGCAGCTAAGGGCAATCAGGTGTGATTGTGTATCCAAACACTTTCAATTTCTTGAATGCAAACATGGCTTTAGTCTGGGGGGTAAGGTTTCTCCTTGTGGAGAGTGACATACCAGCTCTGGCGTGTCGAGGTAAGGAGGCTTATTCGCCGTGCAATGCTCCTCTGGGAAATTTTAATATGCAAATTGCCTCTTCAAACAAAGAGGACTTGTACTCTATAGCGCCACCTATTGGAAGTAGCGATCCTACAAGTCACAATCAACCCTTTAACGAGTCTTGTAATATGACTTAGGATAAAAGCCAAATCAGAATCTCCATGGCTTTAGTAATTTAAAAGTGACCTCAACTTATAACAATAACTATTAAGACACCATCCAAAAAATCTATTTTTTTTAGATGCGCAACGGGATTGTTTGGAAAGTGAAGAAGCAATGACTTCTCAACCCCTTCATTCTCGAGCCTGTTTTCACTTTCATGACCAGGCCAAATTTAAAAAATCTGACCAGTGTCAATTTATGCTGTAATATCTCTGGAACAACAATCGATCCCAATGATTCTGAAATTGTTTTTTTTCATGACATATTGTACTTCATAACAGTTGTTTGATATGAAAAGCGTTTATTTGTGAAAATATCAGAGATTTTCAAAGTTTTAATTCTTATGCCATTAAACCAGAGAGTTATGTAAAAAAAATAGATAAAAAATAACATTTACCACATGTTTACTTTACATCTGCATCATTTGTTTATTATTATTTTTTGTTAGGAAGTTAGAAGGGTAAAAAGATGATAAGCAATTTCTCATTTTTGCAGCAAAATTTATAAAACCATTTTTTAAGGACCATATCACATTTGAAGTGACTTTGGGGGACCTATATGACAAAATATCCAAAAGTGAAACCATTCTAGAAATAAGAACCCTTAGGCTATATGCACACGTTGCAGATTTCTTGCGGATCCACAGTGTTTTTTCCACGTGGAAATGCTCCAAAAACACAAGTGATTACGGAAGCAATGTTAATCAATGACAATCCAGAATTGGTGTGCACATGCTGCAGAAAATTCTGTCCTGATTCACAGCATTTTATTTTCTGCAGCATGTCAGTTCTCCTCCCCCAAGGAGCTTATCTAGATATGTGGTGAGCACTTTGAACCTCCAAGTGCTTCACAGACGTTTATAACGTAGAGCCGTGAAAATAAAAAATCATATTTTTTCCACAAAAATGATCTTTTCGCCCCAACATTTTTATTTTCACAAGGGTAACAGGAGAAATTAGACCACCAAAGTTGTTGTGCAATTTGCCCTGAGTACCTCGATACCCCATATGTGGGGGTAAACCATTGTTTGGGCTCACAGCAGAGCTTGGAAGGGAAGGAGCACCGTTTGACTTTTTCAATGCAGAATTGACTGGAATTGAGATCAGATGCCATGTCGTGTTTGGAGAGCCCCTGATGTACCTAAACAGTGGAAACCTCCCACAAATGGCACCATTTTGGAAACTAAACTCCTTCCGGAACTTATCTAGATGTGTGGTGAGCAGTTTGAACCCCCAAGTGCTTCACAGAAGTTTATAAAGCAGAGCTGTGAAAATTAAAAATCATTTTTTTTCCACACACATGATTTTTCACCCCCAAATTTCTACTTTAACAAGGGTACCAGGAGAAATTGAACCCCAAAAGTTGTTGTCCAATTTGTCCTCATTACGCTGATACCCCATATGTGCTGGTTAACCGCTGTTTGGGCTCATGGCAGAGCTCGGAAGGGAAGGAGCACCATTTAGGAATGCAGACTTTGATGGAATGGTCTGCGGGCATCATCTTGCATTTGCAGAGCCCCTGATGTGCCTAAACAGTAGAAAACCCCACAAGTGGCCACATTTTGGAAACTAGACCCCCAAGGAGTTTATCTAAATGTGTGATGAGCACTTTGAACCCCAAGTGCTTCACAGAAATTTATAACGCAGAGCCGTGAAAATAAAAAATCATTTTTTTCCACAAAAATGATTTTTTCACCCCCAAATTTTTACTTACACAAGGGTAACAGAAGAAATTGTACCCAAAAAGTTGTTTTCCAATTTGTCCTGAGTACAGTGATACCCTGTAAGTGGAGGGAACCACTGTTTGGGTGCATGGCAGAGCTTGAAAAGGAAGGACCGCCGTTCTGTAATGCAGACTTTGTTGGAATGGTATGCGGGCATCATGTTGCGTTTGCAGAACCCTTGATGTGCCTAAACAGTATAAAACCCCTCACAAGTGACCCCATTTTGGAAACTAGACCCTCCAAAGGGCTTATCTAGATGTGTGGTAAGATGGCGGGGTGACATCCTGCATGGGGTATTATATGGGTGATGAGGGGGAGAATATGTGGTGCCCATAATATTGTATGGAGGACTGTACTGTCCAGTCTGTACTGTGCGCTGTGAGGATTTGGCGGTTTTTGAGCTATTGTACAATTTACAATAGGTATCAGTCATGTAATGGAAGAAGAGAAGTGTTTGGCGTTGTGCTATACCCATATTTCGCTGCAGTATCTGTGCATCATGAATCATGGTCTGTGTTAAGGTTGCCCACTGAGACTCTTTTGCCCGGGGCCCATAAAAACCTGGAACCGGCCCTGTCCAAGTGCTTCACAGAAGTTTATAATGCAGAGCCATGAAAGTAAAAAAACATTTTTTTCTCAAAAATCATTTTTTTCCACAAATTAGAGAAATTAGACTCACAAAGTTGCTGTGCAATTTGTCCTGAGTACGCTGATGTCCCATATGTGGGGGTAAACCACTGTTTGGGTGCGCGGCAGAGCTCAGAAAGGTGGGAGCACCATTTGACTTTTTGAACGCAAAATTGGCTGGAATCAATGGTGACGTCATGTATCATTATGAGAGCCCTGATGTACCTAAATAGTGGAAACCCCCCAATTCTAACTCCAACCCTAACCCCAACACACCCCTAAATCTAATCCCAACCCTAACCATAACTCTAATCACAACCCTAACCCCAACACACCCTTAACCCTAATCCCAACTCTAACAACAACCCTAACCCCAACACACCCCTAAACCATAGCCTATCCATAACCCTAACCACAACACTAACCCTAATCCCAACCCTAACCATAATCCTAAGCACAAACCTAACCCCAACAAACCCCAACCCTTACCCTAATCCCAATCCTAATCCCAACCTTAACCCTAATCCTAAACCTTTAGCCCAACTCATTTTTGCCTAACCCTAACCATAAAACTTTAGCCCAACTCACTTTAGCCTAACTCTAACCCTAACCCTAACCCTAAAACTTTAGCCGAACTCACTTTAGCCTAACCCTAACCCTAAAACTTTGGCCCAACTCACTTTAGCCTAACCCTAAAACTAAAACTTTAGCCCAACTCACTTTAACCTAACTGTTATGTTTAGGTAGCTGAGGAGGCAGGAGCAAAAAACCGCATAGGCAGCCTAACACCAGAGAGGTTGGAAACTAATAGGTTGCAGACCCCTAAACTAACCGCACAACTAGACGTAGCCGTGGGACGTTCCTACGGTGCCCTAGACGCCTCATCACAGCCGGAGAGATAGCTATCCCTGAAGATGGAAAAAGGAAAGCTAACTGCCCCGGAGTAGACCCCAAAAGAGTAGGAAGCCCCCAGACATATAATGGCGGTTAGACAAGATGAAAATACGAACACAGACAGAAAATAGATTGAGCAAACGCTGGGGCCCAAAACTGTGTAGATAAGACAGCAAAGGAGAGAATACTGTCTGCAACCCAAAAAACCCTTGGAAAAACTCCAACACTTCTGAATCCAAAAATACTGAGACCACACGGTCTCGACCACCTATATCAGTGTCACGGGTGTGTCGCCACAAAGATCGTCGGGATTACACAACCTGACTTCGCCCAGCTGAGTTTTTGGTGCTTGGTGTTTTTTGGCAGTGAGGGAGTTAATTCTCTCTCTCTCTGTGCTAAACGAGGCCCGGCCTTGCCCAGCTGCAGTTAATGCTGCAGTAATGAGATTCCTTCAAATACCTGCCAGTCTGCTAGGAATGTGTCGGTGAAAGCATTCATGCAGACCAGCAGAGCGGATCGTGGTATTGTGAAGTCTGAAGTGAAGAGTACCTGGCGTGTTTTTTTTCCCCTCCTCGCTTTATCATTTATCTCCGTACCCGTTGGTGTTCCCTCTGTTTTTGTGGAGTGAGTTTTGTATGCACGGTGGATTTTAGTTTACCCCTTGTACTGTCTTGTTCGTCTATTACTGTGTTTATGCATATACCTTCCAGTCCCCTGTGTTGTGATCGGGGTTCTTCTCAGGACTAGATTACTGAGGGTCAGGGATCTGCAGGAGATAGGGTTACGCTGGCGGCCTGGACCTCTGTACCATCAACAGTACCTCCAGGTAGAGGGATTAGTCAGGGCCCCAGCTTAGGGTCAGCATAGACCCCGGACCTCCTGTATGCAGTAACAGCGTGACATTTTCACCGACCACTAAAGATTTTCTCCAGCCACCATGGATCCAGTAGTCAGTCTAGCTCAGCAGTTGCAGAGTTTGTCCATGGAGCTGGCGGACGTTAAGTCCAAGGTTTTGTACCCCCTGGAGCAAGCCGGTCCAGAACCTAAAGTAGCTCTCCCTGACAGGTTCACTGGGGGGCGGGACAAGTTTTTTGCTTTCCGGGAGGCATGTAAGTTGTACTTTCGGCTGCGACCTCGGTCATCGGGGAGTGAAGAACAAAGGGTGGGGATTGTCATTTCGCTCCTACAAGGGGACCCCCAGTCCTGGGCGTTCTCTCTCTCTCCCCGGGCTCCCCGGCTCTCCAGTCAGTGGATAGGTTTTTTCGCAGCTCTGGGTCTTGTATATGATGACCCGGATCGGATCTCTCTTGCTGAATCTAAGTTACGTAAGATACAGCAGGGAGATCATCCGGCGGAGGAATTCTGTTCGGAGTTCCGTAGGTGGGCCACGGACACCCAGTGGAATGACCCGGCTCTTAGGAGCCAGTTTTGTCAAGGTTTATCTGACAAATTAAAGGATGTGCTGGCACAGTATGACCCTCCCACGTCACTGGAAGCCGCTATGGCCCTTGCTATTCGCATTGACAGACGGCTTCGGGAGAGGTGCGGGGTAACTCCACCCCCTGTGATGACTTCACCTTCTACTAGGGCCCCGTATATGGAGGTTCCCCTGGTCAGTCCAGAAGAGACGATGCAGTTAAGAGGGACATCATTCCGGGGAGGGATCGGCAGTGCGCCACAAGACAGGAAGGTGTTTCTTCTGCGGGAGAAAGGGACATTTTATTGGGGGTGTCCATCCCGTCCTTTGCAGAGTGAGAAGTCGCCGGAAAACTATTGATCCCAGGTTGTGTGGTGGACGGCAATCTGGGAGTAGGTATTTCGTCCCTAGGTCCGTCTCAATTCCTCGTGCCGGCGGAGGTGGTGGTGGGTGCGAGAACTGAGAGGATATCTGTTCTTCTGGATAGTGGGGCCGTGGCTAATCTGGTGGATGCTCGGTTTGCCCGGGTTCAAGGTATGCGACTGAGTGTATTGGCTAAACCCATCCCGATATTCTCGATCGACGCCAGACCTCTCGGTCAGGGTAGTTTTTTGCAAGCAGTGCATAACATAGATCTTCAAGTGGGGGCGATACATAAAGAACTGTTGTCGTGTTACGTGTTGGAGGGTCTTCCCACTCCTATAGTGCTGGGCCTTCCTTGGTTAACTAAGCATAACCCGGTTATTAATTGGCAATCCAGAGAAATAAGCCAATGGAGTGAATTCTGTAATAAAAACTGCATGAATAAGGTCATCGGTGCGGTTGCTCCTAGGACTTTACCTCCATTTCTGGTGGACTTTAAGGATGTATTCTCGGAGAAAGGGTGTCAAGAACTACCTCCTCATCGCGTGTATGACTGTTCTGTTAAATTGCTCCCTGGGGCCAAGTTACCGAAATCTAGGTTGTATAACCTTTCTGGTCCTGAGAGACAGGCCATGAAGGATTATATTTCAGAGAGTCTGGCTAAGGGGCATATTAGACCTTCATCTTCCCGGTGGCCGCGGGGTTCTTCTTTGTGAAGAAGAAAGATGGAGGCCTACTCCCTTGCCTGGATTTCCGTGAACTCAATCGGATTACGGTCCGAGATCCGTATCCGCTCCCACTTATTCCCGATCTCTTCAATCAGATCGTGGGCGCCAAATGGTTCTCTAAGTTGGATCTCAGGGGGGCGTATAATCTGATTAGGATGAAGGAGGGGGATGAGTGGAAGACGGCGTTTAACACTCCAGAGGGGCATTATGAGAACCTTGTCATGCCATTTGGTCTGACTAATGCACCGGCGGTGTTCCAACACTTTGTTAATGACATTTTTCGCCGCCTGGTGGGACAATTTGTTGTCATATATCTGGATGACATCTTAATTTACTCGCCGGATCTGGTGTCTCATCAGGAGCATGTTAGGCAGGTGTTGCAGATCTTGCGGGATAATAAACTGTACACCAAATGGGAAAAGTGTGTGTTCGCCGTACAGGAACTTCAGTTTTTAGGTTTCCTGGTGTCAGCGTCCGGTTTTCGTATGGACCCTGGGAAAGTGCGGGCAGTTCTTGAGTGGGATCTGCCAGAGGATCTTAAGGCACTACAACGTTTCCTGGGGTTTGCTAACTACTACCGGAAATTTATTCGTAATTTCTCGTCCATAGTTAAACCTCTCACAGACATGACTAAAAAAGGGACGTATTTTTCTAGGTGGTCTTACAAGGCTTGTCAAGCGTTTTCCTCCTTGAAAAAATGTTTTGCTTCGGCTCCCATACTCATTCAACCGGATGCGTCACAGCCGTTCATTGTGGAAGTGGACGCTTCTGAGGTAGGGGTGGGAGCAGTATTGTCACAGGGTTTGTCCCCTGGTAAGTGGCACCCGTGCGCTTTCTTCTCTAAAAAATTGTCGTCCGCTGAGAGGAATTACGATGTCGGCAATAGGGAGCTCTTGGCCATTAAGTTAGCTTTTGAGGAGTGGCTTCATTTTTTGGAGGGGGCAGTCCACCCGGTCACCGTCATCACCGATCACAAGAACCTGCTATATTTAGAGTCTGCAAAACGTCTGAATCCCAGACAAGCTAGGTGGTCGTTATTTTTTACTAGGTTTAATTTTGTTGTCACATATCGTCCTGGGTCAAAAAATGTAAAGGCGGATGCCTTGTCTCGTAGTTTCCCTGGGGCCGGGAAGACGGATGACCCGGTTCCGATCCTTCAGGAGGGGGTGGTGGTGTCGGCAGTATGCTCTGAGCTTGAGAAGGAGGTATTGGAGGCTCAAGGGGACGCCCCTGTTGGACCTCCAGGAGACTGTTTGTTCCGGATCACTTACGACAAAAGGTGATTGAGGCACACCATAACTCAGCCTTGGCAGGACACCCAGGGAGTAAAGCAACTGTGGATCTCCTCTCGCGGCAGTTTTGGTGGCCTAACTTACATAGGGAGGTGGTAACTTTTGTTGTGTCCTGTGGGGTTTGTGCACGCTCTAAGACCCCACATACCCGTCCGTCTGGGGCCCTCTTACCTTTGAAGATCCCGGAGCGTCCGTGGACTCATCTGTCTATGGACTTTATTACGGACCTCCTGCCGTCTTCGGGTAAAACAGTCATACTTGTTGTAGTGGACAGGTTCAGCAAGATGGCTCATTTTATCGCTCTTCCTGCTCTTCCTAATGCTAAAACTCTGGCGCAGGTGTTCATTGGGGTGATTGTGAGGCTTCACGGGGTACCCTCCGATGTGGTGTCGGATCGAGGGTCTCAGTTTGTTTTTCAAATTCTGGAAGGCATTTTGTACACGGCGGGGGATGCAGTTGTCGTTTTCATCGGCTTTTCATCCGCAGACCATTGGTCAGACAGAACGTCTGAACCAGAGTTTGGAGACATATCTCCGGTGTTTTGTGTCAGAGAACCAGGAGGACTGGGCTTCTTTCTTGCCTCTGGCGGGATTTGCTCTTAACAATAGGCGGAGCGAGTCCACTGGTAAGTCCCCGTTTTTTGGGGCATATGGTTTTCACCCCCAGTTTTGTACTTTCAGTAGGGGGGGCTCTTCGGGGGTTCCTGAGGAAGAACGATTTTCGTCATCACTTGCTTCAGTGTGGAGAGGAGTGCTGAACAATCTTAGTACTATGGGGAACCGATACAAACGTATGGCTGACAGGAGGAGAGTGTCTGGTCCGGACCTATGTGTGAACGATCGGGTATGGTTGTCTACCAAGAATATAAAACTTAAGGTTCCCTCTTGGAAACTGGGTCCCAGGTTCATCGGGCCATACAGGATCAGTTCTATAATTAATCCGGTGGCATTCCACCTTGACCTCCCCCCTACGTTTAAAATTCACAAGGTGTTCCACAGATCTTTGCTTAAGAGGTATGTGGCGCCGGTGATACCGTCACCTTTACCTCCTCCTCCTTTGGTGGTCAATGGTAACTTGGAGTTTCAGGTGTCGAAAATCATCGATTCACGTCTTAACCGCCGGTCCCTTCAGTACCTAGTTCATTGGAGGGGGTATGGTCCTGAGGAGAGGACATGGGTTCCTGCATCGGATATTAACGCAGACCGATTAATTCGGGCCTTCCACATGACTCACCCGGATAAACCTGGCTCTGAGGGTCCAGAGGCCCCTCGTAGAAGGGGGGGTACTGTCACGAGTGTGTCGCCACGAAGATCGTCGCGATTACACAACCTGACTCCCCTACTCGCTTTATCATTTATCTCCGTACCCGTTGGTGTTCCCTCTGTTTTTGTGGAGTGAGTTTTGTATGCAAGGTGGATTTTAGTTTACCCCTTGTACTGTCTCGTTCGTCTATTACTGTGTTTAGGCATATACCTTCCAGTCCCCTGTGTTGTGATCGGGGTCCTTCTCAGGACTAGATTACTGAGGGTCAGGGATCTGCAGGAGATAAGGTTACGCTGGCGGCCTGGACCTCTGTACCATCAACAGTACCTCCAGGTAGAGGGATTAGTCAGGGCCCCAGCTTAGGGTCAGCATAGACCCCGGACCTCCTGTATGCAGTAACAGCGTGACAATCAGATCTCTGGTGTGGACACGTAGCAACCCAGCAGTAAAATATCACAAGAACTGAGTAAATGAACAAATACAAAATACGAACGGAGAACAGCCAAAGCCCCCCAAAGGGGACCCGGCTGAAGACAAAAAGCAATGCAGCAAAAAGCAAGGAATTCAAACCACAGTAAAAATAACTGAAAGAGACTTAACTGAATGCAAGCAGGAGACAGCAGAAAAGCAAGCTGAATTCCAACCTAGACCAGGCAGAACAATTGATCACCGGCGAGGATCATGGGAGGTCAGCTCACTTATATCAGGCCAGTCAGTACCACCTGACAACCACTCGTCAACTGCAGGTGTAGGACTCTTGGTGTTCAACATAGGTTCAATACCCTCAGCAACCACCAGAGGGAGCTTCAGCTCCGAAGTCATCTCCAATAAGTTCACAACACCTAACCCTATCTTTAACCCAAAAACTTTAGCCCAACTCACTTTAGCCTAACTCTAATCCTAAAACTTTAGCCCAACTCATTTTAGCCTAACCATAACCTTAAAACTTTAGCCCAGCTCACTTTAGTCTAACTCTAACCCTAACCCTAAAACTTTAGCTCAACTCTATTTAGCCTAACTGTAACTCTAATGGGAAAATGGAAATAAATATATTTTCATTATTTTATTATTTTTCCCTAACTAAGGGAGTGAATAAGGGGGGTTTATTTACTATTTTTTTATTTTGATCACTCTGATAGCTTCTATCACAGTGACCAAAATGAACCAATAGGAAAAAATCTTCCTATTGTTGCCAGGTGCCCGCCGGCAGATCTCAGATCTTACCAGAAGAAGATGGCGGCGCCCATTGGGGGAAGCAGGAGGGCCCAGGAGCACCAGGAGGTAACGGAGGGGATTGGGGACCCTATTTCTCTCTCCTCTGATGTGCGATCACATCAGAGGAGAGAGAAATTAAATGGCACATCAGATTTTTTTTTTGTGGTCATCGTTATACTGTTAATAACGGAGATCACAACACCAGGGTCGGTTCTCGGGGGAAATTCACAGCTCTGTGGTTTAAGTACCTTTAACTATCACCGTTAAAAGGCATATCGTCAGTCATTAAGGGCTTAAATAAGATTTGGTTCAGGTGATCACCTAATCAGAAGCAAGTAGAATGAGGTTTGCTCTGGTTGGAATTCAACTGACACTGGAATGGAATGGCTGTCAGACATGTGGAGATAAGCTGATTTTTATGAAACTGTGCAACAGTGGTCTCTTGATTTTTGCCAGAGCTGTATATATATATATATATATATATATATATATATATATATATACATATATAAATAATATATCTTTATTTAGCTTACGAAAATGCATACAAATCCGCATGAAAATCCGCATCAAAACCGTGCAGAATTTCAACTGCGATTTCTGCCAAGAGAGGCAGAAACTGTACAGAAATTTCCACAAGCAAATCCGCAACATGTGCACATAGCCTTAAAGTACTTATAACCACATTCAAAAGTTTATTACATATACAGGTTCTTCTCAGTAAATAATTAAATGTTGTAGGAAAAAAATTAACATTTTACTTTCTTTTCGCAAAAATTTTATTTTAGCCCCAAATCTTTTGTTTTCACAAGGGTAACAGGAAAAAATGTACCCCCCAAATTTGTTACACAATTTTTCCTGAATACGTCCATACCATATATGTGGTGTATAACTACTGTTTTGGCACATAGGAGGGCTTGGAAGGGAAAGTGCATTATTTGACTTTTTGAACGCAAAAGTGGCTGAAAGCAAGAGCAAGTACCATATTGCGTTTGGAAACAACTAACCCTATTTTGAAAACTAGACACCTCAAGAAATGTATCTAGATGTGTGGTAAGCATGTGTGGTAATGCACCTTATGCTTCACTTAAGTTTATAATGTAAAGCCGTGAAAATAAAAAATCACATTTTACCCACAAAACACACTTTCAGCCCCAATTTTTTTATCTACAGGAGAAAATGAACTGCAAAATTTGTTGTGCAATTTCTCCTATGTAGGTACCCCATATGTGGTGGAAAACTATTGTTTGGGAGCATGGCAGGGCTCAGAAAGGAAGGAGTGACTTTTTGGAACAATGACTTTAATGGAGTGGTCTACGAGTGTCATGTCAAGTTTGATGATCCCCTGATGTGCCTAAACAGTGAAAATCCCCCACAAGTGACCTCATTTTGGAAACTAAATTGTAAACGGGGAATAGGAAAAAGGAAAAATTCAGCTCACTAGTTTCAGCAGGAGTTCACCCTCATAACACGCTCAGGCGTCAGTTCCAGAGGAATGGAGAAGTAGTACACGCACGGAGGTGCCTTGATCAGAGGCGTTGTCCACAACAAGGAGAAATGGGGAAAGTAAGAATGATCTCCAGCGTGAAGACTTGGATAAAAATACAAATTTATTCAAAAAAAGTATTAAAAATAAACATCCATAAAGATACGATACATGGGCAGGGCCCCTGGTACAACCAACGCGTTTCGACCAATTGGGGTCTTAATCAATGTCACTATCTAGTGTATGCACAAAAGGCCAATGCAGTCATAAGGGTAGATGCGTCATAATTACCAAATAAAGGCTGGAAATGCTCGTGGCGTCCCATCACCCCGACGCGCGTTTCGCCGCCAGCTTCTTCCGAGCATTTCCAGCCTTCATTTGGTAATTATGACACATCTACACTTATGACTGCATTGGCCTTTTGTGCATACACTCACAGAAATTTGGAATTTTCCTTTCTGTTGGAGATTCCTATTGTGTTATTATACACATAGGTTTGTGGTGCCATGCTTGAATTATTCTAATTGTCTTTTTTGAGGGCAAGTGTCGTGCCATAATATACCATTTGTCACCATACATATTGCATTTTTATATGTGTTAGGTATTTATAAATGGGCTATGTATTGGACAATGGTATGAAATAGTTATTTTTTCTGCTTGTACTATAATTCAATTGAATATTGGGAATCTCCCTTATTATTGTTTGCATCTTTGTGCCCTGCTGATATATTAACATTGGGTATATACTCATTGACTTGTTCATGCAATGAATATATTCTGACACCTTGCAGGGTTTTTTTGCCCTTTGTTATGGTTGTGTGCTCGAGCGTCCCCTATAAGGTATTTTGCTGTTTTACCTATGCTATTTTTAATGTATTATCAATAAACCTTGTTTTTATCACATTGCATTGGGATCTCTTCATTGTTCCTTATAGCGGTATATGGGAACTTGGGTTGAAAAATAGTTTGTAGCATCTAGTGTTATACAGGCCTGATCCATAGGCCACAAAAAAAAAATTTCTGTTAACGTCATACAGTAAGGGACCTAATTTTAAAAATAGTTTAGAGCATCTAGTGTGTTATAGAGGCCTGATACCTAGGCCACAAATAAATTCTTTTGTTACTAACGTCATATAGTAAGGGACCTGACTTGAAAAATATTTTTATAGCATCTATATTTTTATAGCATCTAGTGTGTTATAGAGGCCGGATCCTTGGCTCAAAAAAATTCTTCTGCTTTTAACATCATACAGTATGGGACCTGATTTTAAAAAGAGTTTGTAGCATCCAGTGTGTTATAGAAGCCTGATACATAGGCCCAAAACAAATTCTTCTGTTATTAATGTTATATAGTAAGGGACCAGAGTTTAAAAATAGTTTGTAGCATCTACTGTGTTCTAGAGGCCTTACCCTTAGTCCAAAAAAAAACCCTTTTTTCTGTTACTAACACAATACAGCATGCCATATTTCAACTTTGAATTTACTGTCGCTGAAATTCAGCCATTTGCAGAGGTGGTGCAGAGTTTAAAATCTAATTTTTGGTTGTTAATACTGTGCTCACACCACACTATCTGAGCTACATGACTGGGAAAAAGCGAGGCAGTGGTGGAAGGGGAAATAGGCTTGGTGTTCAAGGTGTACGTGGGGTAGGTGGTAATGTTGGTGAAAGTACTAGTGAAGCAACATCATGTCCCATGCAAAGACAACTGACAACTGGACAGGCTACACCACTACCTTTCTTTAGCAGCCGCACGCCTTTTTAATGATACCCAGAAAGAGCATGTACTCGAGTGGATGGCAAGTGCAGCTTCAGTGACCTCTCCTCCTCTTCCTCCACCACATCACACCCAGTACAGTCCACAGAGGTGGCACCCAAATTCCTCTTGCTTCCCCCGCATCCTAACTATCCAAACATTCAACGAAACCACATATGGGTGATTCTGAAGAGCTGTTCACACATTCTATGCCATGTTCATCAGAAGTGTACTCAAAAGCATTGCAGAGTCAAGATGAGGAAATCTGCACCGATGCCCAAATTTTTTTTTAGCTTGAATACGGGGCAGGAAGAAGTACAGTCCCAACAGCATCCTGACCCTCGTCATCAGGCGTTAACTCCTGGGTGGAGATGATCCTGATGAGACTCAGATATCTGAAGCTCACGTGGACTGTACTGTACTGTCATGGCAAGAAGACAAGGAGAGTGACTCCAATGGCTAGGAATGTGATAACACAGAGGATAATGATGAGGTGTTAGATCCAAGTTGGCATGAACATAGAGGTACACAGCTGAGAAGGTCATCTGAGGAGGAAGATGAGGAGGTTACTTTGCGCCATCTGTCGCAGAGACGTAGTGATGCAGCCATGTTGAGCGATGCATCCTCAGCTACGACTGTGCCTCTGACCAGCAGCGTCTGTGGGTCTGCAGCTCACAGGGGTGGCAAGGTTTGCCTAGCCTGGGCCTTTTTTGACACTGCAAAGGATGAGAAAACTCACATAATCTGCCAACTTTGCAAAAAAAACTGAGTCGAGGTAAAAACTGCAATAATTTGACTACTACGTGTCTGAACTTCACATGCGCAATCAACATGCTTTAGTGTGGAACCCCACTGGGCGAAAATGCGGACCAGCGGACATCAACCACCATCAGCCGCCCCATCAATCGCCACTGCTGCTTCATCCTCCCCTCTGTTACCATGCCAACTATTGAAATGCAGGTCTTTTACTGTAGAACCTCGGGTTCTTTACCCAATCGAGTCACACTGACTGAGAGGCCGCCATTAGCTGTCATGGAAATGGACATGCCTACTGTTTTTGACCGATCTCAGAGAACGAATACACCAGAAGTTTCTCAATCCACAGTAACATCTCTTCCTGCACCTCTCTCACGGTCCAGCAGTTTGTCTGGTTCACCCTACTCCGCCCTCTCACATCACTGCAGCCAGCCCACAGTTCCACAGTTGTGGCCACGGAAAAGATTGTCTCCTCCTACGTATGACAAAGCTAAGAGGTTGAACTCCACCATCTCATTTTGTTGGCCCCGGAAATGCTGCCTTTCCACCTGGTGGATACCAATGGTTTCCGAAAGCTGATGGCCGTCACAGTCCCCCCGTACCAATTACCCAGTCGCCATTATTTTTCAAGAAAGCTGTGCCTGCCCTACACCAGCATGTAGCAGACAACATCACCCGTTCCTTGACAAAATCTCTGAGTGCCAAGGTGCATTTTACCACAGACACTTGGATGAGTAAGCATGGCCAAGGGTGTTACAACTCACTGACAGGGACTGGGTGACTCTGGTGGCTATGGGACAGACATTGTTCCACAAGTTTTGGAATCCCCAGGCCTTGCAGGCCAAACTTCTACATTTAACACTTCCTCCACTCCTTCTGCCTCCTCTATCTCCTCTAGGGCCTTCATCTGTGCCCTCAACCTCTACAGTGCATATCGAACCCCCACCACCTCCATACTGCGCAGCCAGGGCTCACTGAAATCAGGCCATCTTAAAATTGATATGCCTTGGAGATTGCAGTGATACAGCTGAAGAGTTGTGGACAGCTCTCCAGGCTGAATTTGATCAATGGCTGTCTCCCTGAACCTGCATCCAGGGAAGGCCGTGTCCAATAACGGTGCGAACCTGGTGGCAGCGCTAAGGAGAGGCAAGCTCACACACGTGTCTTGCATAGATCACATCCTCAACCTGGTGGTGCAGCATTTTCTCAGCCACTATCCTGGAATGGGTGACCTGCTCCAGAAAGCACATAAGCTGTGTGCTCATTTCTGCCATTCGCACCCCTCTGCACATTGACTTGCATCAATACAGAGGTCTTTGTCCATGCCAGTTAACAGGTTGATATGTGATGTTCCGACACAGTGGAATTCCAATCTGAGCATGTTGCAGTGACTGTGGCAGCAGCAACGAGCCCTTACACAGTATGTCATGTTGTTTAGCCTGGGCCAATGCAGTACGGAGGTGGCGCATATCACTTTTACAGAGTGGGCACAGACTAAGAACCTCTGCACCCTTCTGCACAGTTTTGAAATGGCTACTAAGATGGTTAGAGCTGACAACGCTGTCATCAGCATGACTATTCGATCATTTATATGCTGTAGCAGATTTTGAATAGCCTGCAGGAAGAGATGGTGATCCCAGAAGAAGAGGAGGAAGGAGAGGAGGCTGCGGAAGGATAATATTGTCTCGAAGTTCAAGACTGTCGTCACACAGGTGGGTGCCAAGGGAGGCTGGAGTACTGCGATCGAGGGGTGCTGGTGATGACAAACTGTTATTGAAGGTGCAAGATCCAAGGACCAAATAGAGGAGGAAGAGGTGATGGGCGAGCAACTGTCAGATGAAGAGGATAATCCTCTCTTCTCTGTTGTTCAGGGTTGATGGGAGGGTACGGAGGAAACGAGACTCATTGTTACACAGCCACCAACACAGAATGGTCTCGTACTTCATGACTTAGCTCAAAATATGAGTGCCTTCTTGCTGCACTATCTGCAACATGATCCCCGCATAGTTATGATTAGGAATAATGCTGACTAATGGGTTGCCACTTTATTAGATCCACATTATAAAACCAAATTTTGCCAGATGATTTCAGCCCTAGAAAGGGACCCATGAATGCTGGAGTATGGAAACACGCTTTTATACAACCTTAAGAGATCTTTTCCCCAAGACAGCAGTGAAGCACACAGTTTGCATCGCAGCTGTAGACTTCCAACCTCCTTCAACGCCAAAACATTAGCAGCAGCAGCGGTGGAAGTGGAAGAAGCAATTTCTGTGAGTCCTTTGACACTTTTTTAAGACAAACTCGTGCACCAGCACAATAGAGTCCAAATCTTACATGTAGTGAACGAATGGAGAGAATGGTGCTGGTGTATCTAGAACTAAATATCAATACCATCAGGGATTGTTTGGACTCTTTCATATTTTTGTCTTACAAAATAGAGGAGTGGCCTGAGCTCGCCTCATATGCCTTGGAGGTTTTATCGCGCCCGGCAGCAAGCGTCCTCTCAGAAGTGTCTTGAGTGCTGCTGGTGGTGTCCTGACGGATAAGCACATACGATTGTCCCCTGAAAGTGTTAACCAGTTAATTTTCATTAGGATGAATAAGTCATCGATCTCCAAGGACTTTTGCACTTCAATTGCAGACTGTACAGACTAGGTGATATTGCATTTTTTAGTGTGATGCATTAATGCCACGTAACTGCACTCTGTGATATCTTTAGTGTCGCTTTTGTGGCTGCTGCTGCTGCTGATGTTAACACAAATTTGTGGAAATGTGAACAGTCATGGTTGGTCTACATCTGCAGTTCTAGCTGTAGTCAAATTCATTTGATTTTTGAAAGTTAAAAATAAATATACTAAAATAATGTGGCTGCATAAGTGTTAACACCCTCTTATAAATAGGGATGTAGTTTTGTTCAGAATTATCCAAACATATTTAAACTCATGTAAAATCGTTGTCAGAACACAGCTGCCATCATTAGAGTTGAGCGAAACAGGTCGGTAAGATTCATAAGTCGCAGACTTTCGCCAAAGTCGGGTTTCGTTGACCGAAACACGACCATAGCGTGAAGTCAGCCATGCGTTTGGCAAAACGAGTGCCAAAGTCGGTTTTCCCAGAATGCTTCCAGGCGCCTTTTTTCAGCCAATGAGCAAGGACGTACTGTGGGCAGCGAGATGACATGTGCAGCGTCCACCACCATCTTTGAGAAGGGCATTGCAGTGATTGGCTTGCTTTGCGGGGCATCATAGAGTCTATAAAAGCCCTGACCACGGACCTCCATTTTACTTCTGCTGATCTTAACAAAAGGGAGAGGTTGCTGACGCTGTTTATCAGTAGGGAGAGAGTTAGGACTGGAAAGAGAAGTTCTTATGTGCTTGTGCTGATAGCAATTGAGCTGTACAGTCAGTGTGCAGTGACAGGGGAGGATTTTCTTGAGTGCAGCAGCGCTGGTTATTAGGCTGCCTGATAGCTGTATTGCTGCGTGTACACTGCTGTGCAGACTGCTTTTTACACAGCACTAATACTTTTATTATTTTTTTCTGCAGTTACCGACCTGTCATTTTTTCCCACACCGTATAGAGCTGTACACTCCTCACACACTACCGTGTACCGGCTGGTATCACGGACAAATACATGCTGACTATCTGTGTGTGACTCCGGAAATAAATACGGAGATTTAAATTGTTTCCTACACCGTACACAGCTGTCCACTTATGATACAGTACCGTATTTCTGCTGTTTTTATTATGGTCAAATCCATACTGAGAGAGCGTCTGTGTGTGACTCTGGAAATATATACAGAGATTTAAATTTTCCCCTACACTGTATACAGCTGTACGCTTCTGATACAGTACCGTTTTTCTGCTTTTTGTATTCTGGTCAAATCCATACTGAGTGAGTGTCTGTGTGTGGCTCCGGAAATAAATACGGAGATTTAAATTTTTTCCTACACCTGTGAAAAGGTTAAACCAAGATCAAAACCATTTTGTGGGTTTTAATTCCATCTTGTCGTTTATGAGATAAATTCTGTTACTAGGCTATAGCT
>JARQOD010000004.1:249954842-250177535 GCA_033576555.1 Oophaga sylvatica | reverse complement strand
CTCCATCCACAGCTGCCAGTGTTGCACACGAGGTGTCCAACTATCGAACAGCTAGCGGTAAGCGTCAGCAGGCTGTTTTAAAGATGATGTCTTTGGGCGACAACAGACACACCACGGAGGTACTGGCTGACTACTTGCAGCGAGAAACTGAGTCATGGCTGGGCAGTCTACATCTTGAGCCAGGCAAGGTAGTCAGTGACAACGGACATAATTTTGTGGCGGCCATAGCCCTGGCAAAACTCAGACACATACCTTGCCTTGCTTACACCTTGAACCTGGTGAAAGCAGTGCTTCATAAATAATTATCTGGAGTTACCAGCCCTGCTCCATAAGGTGCGAAGACTGTGCTCACACATCTGTCACTCGCATGTAGACTTCAGTCGTATGCAGAGGCTGCAGCGATCGCTCCACCTCCCCAAGCACCGCCTAATTATAGACGTTGCAACAAGGTGGAACTCCACCATGCACATCGTTGAGAGGCTGTGCGAACAGAGGCAGGCTGTAATGCATTTGTGGGAGGATACACGGGCAGGCAGTTTGAGTGCAGACATCGAGTTGTCGGTTGTGCAGTGGTCAAAGCTGAAAGACCTCTGTAAAGTCCTTCAGTGTTTTGAGGAATGCACACGGCTGGTAAGCGCAGACGATGCCATCATAAGCATGAGCATCCCACTTATGCGTCTGCTCATGCAAACTTTGACGCACATTAAGGATCAGTCGTCTGCAGTGGAGGAGGAAGAGGAGGAGGAGGAGGGAAGCCTTGATGACAGTCAGCCATTGTCTGCTCAGGGAACTGTCGTGTATGAGGTGAAGGAAGAAGAGGAGGAGGATGAGGGGGATGATTATTTTGGGGAGGATGATGCTTCTCAAGGGGCAAAAGAAAATGTTGGCTTGCCAAGGTCAGGTACAGGGTTTGTGCGTGACTGGAGGGATGTGGATTTGGCAGAAAGTGCTCCTCCATCCACCACTGGCAGTGCATCATTGACACCTGGAACATTGGCCCACATGTGTGATTATCTCTTGCAGATCCTAAAAAGGGACCCCCGCATTGCCAAAATTATGAAGGATGACGACAACTGGTTGGCCAGCATCCTCGATCCACGATATAAAGGCAAATTACAGAACACCATGCCACAGGAGTACCTAGAGCTAATATTGTCAAACAAACAACCAACTCTGGTAAACCGTTTGTTAGAGGCATTCCCAGCACACAGCAGCGGTGCAGGTTCTACCACGTTCTACTGGGCCAAATGAAAGAGGTGTTCGTAGTACACACAGCCAAACTGGCATTGGAGACAGGGGTTTCATGACCATGTTGTGGACTGATTTCTCGAGTACCACGACTGGTTATACTGAATCGATTGCAACAGACAGGAGACAGCAGTTGTCAACTATGGTTCAAAATTACCTCTCCTCCCCATCAATGTTCTCCCTCACAGTTCATTCCCCTTTGACTACTGGGCCTGTAAACTGGACACCTGGCCTGAATTGGCACAATATGCCTTATAGGAGCTCTCTTGCCCTGCTGGTAGTGTGCTATCAGAAAGAGTCTTCAGTGCTGCTGGATCAATCCTGACACAAAGGACCCGGCTGTCGACCCAAAATTTAGGTGATCTCACCTTCATTAAAATGAACCATGCCTGGGTTTCAAAGGATTTTGTACCACCTTCCCCTGATGACACATAGATTGCCAGCAAAATGGCTCGCTTTGTCCTCCTCTTCCTCCGACTTCTCCAATTCCTCCATTTGAAGCTGCTGAACATCCAGCCTACACCTCAACATATGCCAGTTTTTCCACCTCCCTAACTGGGCTGTCCACCCCCCAGGGCCGGTGTCAGCATGTAGCGCACCCGGGCAAGTGCCGGGGCCCTGAGCAGGTGGGGTAGCCCACTCGCCGTCAGAGACACCGGCGTACTGTGAGTGGCCCTGTGCCAGTTCCCGGCGCCCACGAGTGTGCCCCCCTGCTTGCTCAGGGCCCCAGCACTTGCATTACTTACCTCTCCCTGCTCCACCACTGTGACATCTTCCGCGTTTCCTGACAGTGACATTCAGGTCAGAGAGCGCGATGATGTCACGTCTGTGTACTCTCTGCCTGAACAGTCACAGTGCAGAGAGCTGGAAGATGGCGACGCTGAGGCGTCCAGTGTAGAGCAGTGCCCAGGAGGAGAGGTATTTCCTTTTTTTTATGGTTGGAGAAATATATGGGGAGTAGTGTTGAGCGATACTGCTCGATATCGAAAAATATCGGATCGGAATGGTATAACCGATATCACTAAATATCGCCGATATCCGATTCCGATAGCGGAAGTCCCATGTAAGTCTATGGGAACAAAGGAACAAATTATCGCAACAAAAAAAAACCCTTTCTTTCGTTGTAAACACAAAATATACACACATAGAATACATATATATATATATATATATATATATATATACATGTCATTGTGACATATATATAAACATATATTTATAGTTTATACACTTCTACATAGTAAAATAGACTCTGTGCTTGAGAATTGCTAAAATCATCAGAGAATGTATTTGCCAATTTTTTCCGCCATATCTGCGTCACGACGAGGCACTGGTGAAGAAGAAGGGTGTGCTCTTCGTGGGTGTACACTCACTCAGTGGCGTGAAAACGATGGCCGACCAGTGTAAATGTTACTGCAATGTAAGATCGTGCCCCACAGCTCTGGAGTTCCGCCTCCTCATCCTCCTCAGTGTGCGGAAACTAACACGAAGGTCCCGCCTCCCTACAAAAGAGGGGCCCTCTCCAGATGCTAATGACACATGTGACTTGCCAGAGATGGCTAATGGATACGAGCAGAAGTGTGAAGGGATGGAGCAGTCAGACCTCTCCCCCCACGGAAGCGACCCGATCGCCACGGAATCACCGTTGGGCACCCGGCCTGTAAACCCTCCTACGCTGCAAGAAGCGGAGGATACCCTAAGAGGCCTGGCCCAGCACCGGGAGGAGGTCGCCAGGATGGAAGCGAGCTGGCGTGCCCTAAAAATAAACTTGGAGCGGCGCCAATCCCTCTTACCTGAAGTGTCTGTACCGGAAGGTGAGGCACCCATTCTAGTAGAGGAGCCCTTGCAATGTGATCCTGTTGACGTTGTCGCAGTGGAGGCACCCGTTCCTGCAAAAACCGCAGCACCGTCAGCACCCCAGATCCCGCTGTCTGCCCCCGTTGCTGAGACAGAAGAAGCGACACCCGTCCTCATGGAGGAGGCCGCGCAGGCACCAGAGGTCTACCTGTCTGTACCGGAGCCCCGACTGTCATCTGATTTAGAGCCGTCTGCTTCCTCCGCAGGGGAGCGCTGCCAGGACTGGGGGGCACCAGGAGAGCTGCCGCAAACCGGACATCGCAAGCTGCAGTGGAGTGGTGGAGACATGGAGCTGCTGGTGGAGGAGAATTTCAACCGGCGTCAGGAGGAAGAGTGGAGACGTTGGGAGCGGGAAGCAGAGCGACAAAGGGAGCAGTGAGAAACCCAAAAACTTCGCCAACGTCAGGTGGAGAAGGACCGGGTAGATAAGGACCGGATGAGAAAGGATAAAGGAACCCTGAGGGAGCCGCGGCGTAAGGGTGCAGTACGGAGCTTTAAATTGAAAGGTGGTTGGGGCTTCATCCAGGAGCCTGGACTTTATTTAGAAGTTTTTGTGACCCGGCGGGACGTGGAGACTCACCTCCCAGAAGGACACCCGGGGAGGGACCTGTTGCCAGGAGACTTGGTGACTTACACCCGACACTGGGGTTACAATGGGTGGTACGCCCTAAATGTTACCAGGTGCGACCCCTACTCCCCAGAGTGTCAGGAACCTGTGAGACCCTCGGAGCCTTCAGCCTCCCACATCCAGGCCTCTGCAAAAGTGCCCACCCCACGCCATAAATCTCCACAGCCTCCCTCAGTGGTCTCCTCAGCAGCCCCAGCTATGGACATGATAACTATAGCTGGCCCGTACCCGGCGCCTGTTAGGCCCCCTGGGGTTCGTTCAGTCCGGGACATAGGGTTCCAGACCCGGAGGGAGATGAAAGAGGTGGCCACACAGACCCAGATAGCGGGTCACGACTTGACTGTACAGGCCACACGACGTCATCAGGTCCTGGTGGTCCTTGGTGCCTCGGATGTTTGGCAAGCATCAGAAGAGTACCAGGTGGTACCTGGAACACCCCGGCCAAAGAAGTATAAATAACCCGGACAGGGTCCCTGTATGTAAATAGTTAAATTGTTGATAAATAGTTAAATTGTTGATGTACCCGGACGGGTGAATGTTCATAAAAAAGTTTTTTAATTTAATAAAAAAAAAAAACATATTTTTCATTACTTTTATTACAGCCTCATCCTGCGACGCCATCGATCTCCTGTAAAAAAATGAAAAAAAAAAAAAAAAGTATACCACCTGACCGACGCAGTCCATAGTAACGAGTGTCCCACGACGATCCAGCTCTGCTACATCAGAATGTCATCCCGGCGCAGCACAGCTGATTACCTGCTTCCCCGGCGGTGACGTCATCGGACTGGTTTACGGCCGGGATTACCCTGCAGTCACTGCAGTTATCGCGAAAAACTGCATGTGACCGCCAGGGAGAAGATAATGGCGGCCTCAAGCAGTCCAGGACGTGACCGCCGGAGATCTTCTGCCAGGTAAGTGCCGCTGACTCCTGACAGACCCGACCGACGGACACTCACAGTGACAGTGACAAATCCGATTCCGGTATTCGATATGACGAAAATATCGGTATTCGGAATCGAAAGGCCGATACAGCTAATATCGGCCGATATCCGATATTTGCAGTATCGTATCGCTCAACACTAATGGGGAGCATTATACACTGGAGAATTATATATGGGGCCCATCATACACTTGAGCATCATAGATTGGGCCCATTATACACTGGAGCATCATCCATGGGGCACATCATATACTGGAGCATCATATGGGGCCCATTATATATGGCGCATCACATGGGGCCCATTATACACTGGAGCATCACATGGAGACCATTCTATATGGAGCATTATATATGGGGACTATTATATTTGCAGCATTATATGGGGCTCATCACACACTGGAGCATCATATATGGGGCCCATCATATACTAGAGCATCATATAGGGCCCTTTATATATGGAGCATCATATGGAGCAGATATGGGGCCTATTCTGTATGGAGCATTATATGGAGCCCATTCTGTATGGAGCAATATATGGGGCTCATTATTCTGTATAGAGCAATATATGGGGCTCATTATTCTGTATGGCGCACTATGTGATGGCCATAATACTGTATAGCGGAATATACTGTCCATTTTTTGAGCTATTGTAGAATTTAAAATAGATATCAGTCATGTAATGTAAGAAGTGAAGTATTTGGCATTGTACTATACCTATATTTCTGTGCCGTATCAGAGCATCATGAATTGTGGTATGTGTTAAAGGGGACCACTGACACTCTTTCGCCCGGGGCCAACGAAAACCTGGAGCCAGCCCTGCCCCCCCCACAACTTTAGCCAAATAACACCCAGTTTTCAATGCGTTACTATTATTATAAAGTTAATTAAGGTTAACAAGCTGAAGTAATAAGAATTGATGTCGTTGGCATTGAAATGGGCACTGTAGGTGTGCTTACTGTCCTCCACTCCCTGCCGACTTTTGTTCCCATTGACTTGCATTGGGGTCGGATTTTCGACTCTGACCCGACCTTTTCCATTAGTCGGCCGACTTCGTTCGAAACCCGACTCGACCCTAAAAAAGGCAAAGTCGCTCATCTCTACTGGTAGCCACATCTATGATCATTTCTGATTATATTCAGTTTGAGGCTGGAAAATAGTACATTAGTCTAGATTAGTACTTCCACTTTAGCCTCTTTTCCATGGGTGTATTCATATATGGGTACATTTCTAGCTATGTATATACAGTATGTATATCTCTGAATGATTTCTGTATGGCTTAACTGGGCAATTCCTTCTTATGTTTTATTTAATTTTTTTAATATATGAATTTTCAAATAAAGCTATATATTTTAATATTTGATGCATATGTCTCTTCCTAACATGAGACTAATTTTCTCATGCAGTGTGTGAATATTGTAATACCATTTAGTCTTGTAAACAATAAAAAATGAAAAAATATTGTTCAATACAAAACAGTGAAGTTACTGCATATTATCGTACTAGCCTATGTTCTAATTTTTTGTCATTTTTGTTACACTGTAACGGAAAGCAATCTGACCACATTGTAGACCCATTTGGGTCTGTCCTAGAATGGATTTATTTTTTTCATGATTTGCTTTTTTGTGTCCTTTTGAAACTTATTAAAGTCTTACTGGTTATTTGTAACACTTTAATGTTTTATAAGTCACATAACACTTTCTGCTGTTTTTAAAATAAGAAAAAAATGAAACCACACTATTAGAATAAAATTAGAAATCAATTTAAAATAAAATTGCAGAGAGGGTTTTTTTAAATATAAAATTACTATCCACTAGATTTAAGCCAATTTAAGCTTGTAAAGATAAATTTGCACCGACAACTTTAATAGCCAATGCCCACAGCTTCCAATTAACATTTGAAACTCATTCTTGACAGCATCAAAATGTAGTTATGTTCTAAGCAGAGCTTAATGTATTGTGGTAATTCATGGAGGGTCAGCATACAAACTGCGATGTTCCAGCAATTGTAACCTGGAAGTAATAGTTCCAGGAATTCATACTATCATAATATTACAATAATCAATCATGCACAAAGCAGATAGTGCACTAAGCTTTTAATGTAGAGAAAAGTAACATCACTTTAGCAAAAAAGGCAATGCAGCAGTTTTGTGAAAATTACATGCACCAAACACTATGTAAATTTTAAGGCCATTGACTTTTGCTGAAATGCAGAAATTTTATTTGTCCTTTATACTTGAAAAATATACAATTGAGATGAACAGTAGAGTGTAGAGGTGAGCGAATATTTTAGAAATTTGAAAACAGTTGAATTCACCTCAAAATTTTACAAAGACATTTATTTTTGACAGATGACCGCCATTTTGCTGGATTATAGAGGATCAGAAAAGGGTTAATAAATTGTTGACTTCTCTCTCCTCGATCTTCCAATATCCATATCACCACCAATCTTTCATTTGACTCTGCTTTCTTCTATTTTCTGCCTGCTATTTTCAACAACCCCAATTTCAAAAAAATTAGAAAGTTTTGTAAAATGTAAAGAAAGCAAGCAATGATTAAGAAATCTCGTAGAAAATATATCAGAAGTTGACAGACATTTTTCTATGTCATTTAAAAATGAACTCATTTAGGCTATGTGCACACGTTGCGGAATTGCCATGGAAATTTCCGCGGCAATTCCGCACCTCCCTGCCGTGGGAAATACGCATATTATAGGTATGCGTATTTCCGCTAAAAACTAGCGTTTTGCAAGCGTAACTAGCTTGCAGAATGCTAGCGTTTTCCAAGAGATCTGACAGGTTGGTCACACAAGTCAAACAAGTGTTTGACAAGTGTGACCAACTTTTTACTATTGATGCCGCCTATGTCGCATCAATAGTAAAAAGATCTAATGTAAAAATAATAAAAAAAATAATAAATAATGATATTCTCACCTTCCGGCGGCCCCCGCAGCTTTCCCGCCTCTCAGCGATGCTCCCGGCCAATCCCGTTCCCAGGCGTCCTTTGCGACAATCACCCCGATGACGTAGCATCACGCGAGACCGCTACGTCATCTGGGGTGATCTCGCAAAGGACTCCTGGGAACGAGAGCGTTGCTGAGAGGCGGGAAAGCTGCGTGGGACGCCGGAAGGTGAGAATATCATTATTTTTTATTTTAATTATTGTTTTTACATGGATATGGTACCCAGGGCCTGGAGGAGAGTCTCCTCTCCTCCAGACCCTGGGTACCATCCGCACATGAACCGCTTACTTTCCGCATGGTGGGCACAGCCACATGCAGAAAGTAATCGGTTCAATACATTCCTATGGCGGCGGAATCGCCGCGGTTCCGCAAAAAAGAATGAGCATGCTGCGGATTCTTCCACGATGCGATTCCGCCGCGGAAAAACCCGCAGCATGTGCACAGCATTGCGGAATTCCATAGGCCTTAATGAGTTGTATTGTGTAAGCGGTTTTACCGCAAAACCTCTAGGAATCCGCAACGTGTGCACATAGCCTTAGGAATTGATGACAGCAACACATCTCCAAAAGGTAAAATGGACAATGCCTTGTCTACTATTGAGCAGCATTGCCTCTTCTTTTTTACAATAGTTTGTTAGTGTCTGAGAAATGAGGAGACAAATTGATGGAGGTTTAGGATAGGAAGGTTGTACATTTTTGTCTGATATAGGATTCTAGCTCTTCAACAGCCCTGGTTCGTTTTTGCTGGATTTTCCTTTCATAATGCACCAAATTGTTTCTATTGTTGGAAGGTCTGGACTGCAGTTGGATAGTTCATCACCTGAACTCTTCTAAAACACCATGCTGTTGTAATGGAAGCAATATATGGTTTACATTGACTTGCTGAAATATCAAAAGCCTTAACTGAAATAGATGATGTGTGGATGGGAAAATATGTTGCTCTAAAACCTCTATGTAATGCTCAGCATTGATAGTGCCTTTCAAAATGTGTAAATTGCTCATGCCATAGACACTAATGCCATTCCATACCATAGTAGATTCAGATAAAAAAAGGGGAGAAGCCAGCACCGCACATGGTCAGCATGCAATACATAAATTGCATATGCACATATTTGTTTCTAACTGAATTTAAAAATGAGACATTTGGCAAATAAATGATCAATTCTTTGAGCCACCCCTCCACGACAAGGCATTCTCATATGGGTCAGTCCTACTCTATGTTTTTTATATTCGCTGTTCCATTACGGCCTCCTAAATGTATTAATAGCAAGACTGAAAAAAATTTTTTTGCAAAATGCAAAAGTACCTGAAGCATTGCTGAATCACTCCCATGGTGCCAGTAAGGCAAGCGCAGGTAAAAGCCGACCAGGTCTGGAGTATGGACATTTCAGATCTGACTTCCACACTGCCAAACCAGCAACCACAGATGAAGGGTGAAACAGGCCCAGACACAGGTGCACAATCAAATAGAGCATAGGGCAGGGCAGGGCTGCTGTATGTGTGTACAGCAGCCTAGGTCAATCACAAAAAAAAAACAGATAGAATGGCGTGCATAACCCGGCGCACACGGCAACAAGTGGTGGTCAGCCACAAACCAACAACAAGTAAAAAAAGGGGGGAGAAGCCAGCGCTGCCTATGGTCAGCATGCAATACATAAAGTGCATATGCACATATTGGTTTCTAACTGTATTTAAAAATTAGACAATTTTTTTGCAGTCTTGCTTTTAATACATTTAGGAGGCCATAATGGCACAGCGAATATAAAAAACGTAAAATAGGACTGCCCCATATGAGAATGCCTTGACATGGCGGAGTGGCTCAAAGAATTGATCAATTATTTACCAAATGTCTCATTTTTAAATACAGTTAGAAACCAATATGTGCATATGCACTTTATGTATTGCATGCTGACCACATGCAGCGCTGGCTTCTCCCCTTTTATAGTAGATTCAGACTTCTGAACTGTGCACTGAAAACAAGCAGGATAAATAATTTAATTTTAATTCATCTCTTGACAGAACATATTTCCGTTTTGCCTCCATTTTAAATGAGCTTTGGATGAGAAAATATGGTAGTATTTCTGGATCGTGTTGATATATGGCTTCTCCTTTGCATGATAGAGTTTTAAATTGCATTTATGGATTGCATGGTAAACTGGATCCAAAACAATGATTTCTGGAAGTATTTCTAAACTCATACAATGATTTGCATGACGGGATCATGCAAGTTTTTAATGCATGGCTACATGAGGGCCCGTGGATCACGTGCATCCAATAATGGCCATCCCTATGCACATAGATTTCACTGCAATTCAGCAAACTCTGAATCTTTTAATGATACTATTTACTGCAGATTGTGAGATATTCATATTCTTTGCAATTTTATGCTAAGGAACATTTTTGTTAAATTGATTTACAATTTTTAGACATTTTTTTTCACAGATTGTTGGAATTCTCATACCTTTATTCCAAAGAGACTCTCCCTTTCCAGCACATTTTTTTTTATACACAGTCAAGTGACTTAGTTGAAAATTGACCCTCTAACTGTTTTTCATCAGTACCAATTTCTTTTCCAACCTTTTGTTGCAGCAATTTTGATAAGTACCATCAATTTCTAAATTAGTTTTTTTTTCAAATGAAACAGAAAAATGGCTAACTTTTATCCTCCGATATGTATTCTGTTGTGAATAAACAAATTATTGCATTCTTGTTTTCTTTACATTTTACTCAACATGCGACCTTTTTTGTAATTGGGGTTGTATATGTGTTACAGGCCTCTAAACAGGTCTTCTGGTCACTGGAATCATGGAATCACTTGGGATGTGACGCACATCAATTACCTAATATAAATTCATGCATCACATCACATGTCAAAGACATGCTTCAGGCCCCACATGACAACATGAGGCCAAGAAATGGAAAACCTATCTGGAAGTAGAATCAAAGAATGTTAGAGTTAGAAGGGATATTAAGGGTCATCATGTCCAACCTGATGCTTAACGCACCACAGGATTCACTAAACCATCTCAGTTGATTGTCCAGCCTTTGTTTGAAGACTTCCATTGAAGGAGAACTCACCACCTTTCCTGTTCCACTCGTTGATCACCCTCACTGTCAAAAAGTTTTTTACTAATATCGAATCTGTATCTTCTCCCGTACAGTTTCACTCCATTGCTTCTAGTGTTTCCATGTGCAAATGAGAATGAGGATAATCCCTCTACACTGTGACATCCCTTCAGATATTTGTAGACAGCTATTAAGTCTCCTCTTAGCCTATTTGTTTTGCAAGCTAAACAGTCCCAGTTTCTTTTATCATTCACCTTAAGACATACTTTGCAGTCCGCTCCCCATCCTGGTAGCTCTTCACTGAATTTGCTCCAGTTTTTCAATGTCTTTTTTAAAATGTGGTGCCTGGAACTGGACATAGTATTCCAGATGAGGCCTGACCAAGGAAGAGTAGAGAGGGATAATTACTTCATGCGATCTAGACACTATGTTTCTCTTAATACGTCCTAGAACTGTGTTTGCCTTTTTTGCTGCTGCATAACACTGTTGACTCATGTGCAGTCTGTGAACTATTAGTATACCCAAGTTTTTTTCGCACGTGCTGTTGCTTAGTTCTATTATTCCAATTTTGTAGATATAATTTTTGTTTTTGTTGCCCAGATGTAGAATCTTGCATTTCTCCCATTTCTCCATCTTAAATACCATTCTACTAGTCGCTGCTCATTGTTCAAACTTATCTAGAACCTTGTCAATCCTTTCTCTGTCTTCTCTAGTGCTAGCTATCACTCCTAACTTTGCATTGTCTGCAAATTTGATCAGCTTACCTTCAGTTCTTTATCAAGATCATTTATAAAAATGTTGAACAACACTGGGGCCAGGACAGAGCCTTGTGATACCCAATTTGAAACACTTCCAATTGGATGTGTAACCATTTATTTCTAGTGATGAGCGAATATACTCATTGCTCGGGTTTTCCTGAGCATGCTCCAGTGATCGAGTATTTTGGCGTGCTCGGAGATTTAGTGTTTGTCGACGCAGCTGCATGATTTGTGGCTGCTAGACAGTCTGAATACATGTGTAGAATTCTTAACAAACAGGCAATTCCCACATATATTCAGATGGTCTAGCAGCCGCAAATCATGCAGCTGGGTCGACAAACACTAAATTTCCGAGCACGCCAAAATACTCGGAGATCACCCGAGCATGCTTGGTGAAAACCTGAGCAATGAATATACTCACTCATCACTATTTATTACCATTCTTTGAGTATGATAATTGAGCCAGTTATACATCCACCTAATCGTAACCTTGTCAATCACATACTTGGTCATTTTTTAATCAAGGATAGTATGAGATACTTTATCAAATGCTTTGCTTTAATCAAGATATACTATATCTACCGCATTTCCCTGATCCACTCAGTCAATGATTCCATCATAGAAGGAAATTAGATTAGTCCAGCATGACTTGTTTGCTACAAACCATGATGGCTTTGGTTAATTACTGGATTATTATTCAAATACTTACATATATGCTGTTTACTAATTTGTTAAAATATCTTTCCTGGTATAGAAGTAAGACTCGCTGACCTGTTATTTCCTGACTCCGGAGATCTTCTTTCCTTTTTTGAAGATAGGGACAACATTTGCCATTCTTCAATCTTTTGGGACTTCTGTTCTCCAGGATTTTTCAAAGATTCTAGCTAGTGGCTCTGCAATTTCCTCGCTAACTCTGTCAGTAAACTAGTATGTAATTTATCTGGACCATGAGATTTAAATTAATTTAAATTAGCTAAGTGTTCCCTCACCATCTCTTTGTTTATACAGTCATGGCCAAAAGTTTTGAGAATGACACAAATATTAATTTTTACAAAGTCTACTGCTTCAATTTTTCTAATGGCAATTTGCATATATTCCAGAATGTTATAAAGAGTGATCAGCTTAACAGCAATTACTTGCAAAGTCAATATTTGGCTAGAAAATGAACTTTATCCCCCAAAACACATTTCAACATCATAGCAGCCCTGCCTTAAAAGGACCAGCTAACCTCTTTTCAGTGATTGCTCCATTAACACAGGTGTGGGTGTTGATGAGGACATGGCTGGAGATCAATCTGTCATGATTAAGTAAGAATGACACCACTGGACACTTTAAAAGGAGGCTGGTGCTTGGCATCATTGTTTCTCTTCTGTTAACCATGGTTATCTCTAAAGAAACATGTGCAGTCATCATTGCAATGCACAAAAATGGCCTAACAGGGAAGAGTATCGCAGCTAGAAAGATTGCACCTCAGTCAACAATCTATCGCATCATCAAGAACTTCAAGGAGAGAGGTTCCATTGTTGCCAAAAAGGCTACAGGGCGCCCAAGAAAGACCAGCAAGCGCCAGGACCGTCTCTTAAAAGTGTTTCAGCTGCGGGATCGGGCTACCAGCAGTGCAGAGCTTGCTCAGGAATGGCAGCAGGCAGGTGTGAGTGCATCTGCACGCACTGTGAGGCGGAGACTCTTGGAGCAAGGCCTGGTCTCAAGGAGGGCAGCAAAGAAGCCATAAAAAACATCTCTCCATAAAAAACATCATGGACAGACTGATATTCTACAAAAGGTACAGGCAGTGGACTGCTGAATATTGGGGTAAAGTTATTTTCTCTGATGAATCCCCTTTTCGATTGTTTGGGACATCAGGAAAACGCCTCATTCGGAGAAGACAAGGTGAGCGCTACCACCAGTCTTGTCTCATGCCAACTGTTAAGCATCCTGAAACCATTCATGTGTGGGGTTGCTTCTCAGCCAAGGGAATCGGCTCTCTCACAGTCTTGCCTAAAAACACAGCCATGAATAAAGAATGGTACCAGAATGTCCTCCAAGAGCAACTTCTCCCAACCCTCCAAGAGCAGTTTGGCGATCAACAATGCCTTTTCCAGCATGATGGAGCACTGTTGTGAATGGACTTGAAATGAGTTCTGAGCAGAGGCTCCCTCTGGTGGTTACAAGCGGTACTGGACTGTCCAGTGAAGATTGTGAGGAGTGGGAATCAGGTGTTACTGACTGGTCTTATATAAGGGAGTCGCCTTCCCATCAGGGTTGCCGGTGATCAATTGTTCTGGTCTCACTCCATGATTCCTGTTTCCCTTGTAGCCTGCTGTGTCGTGTCTGCATCTCCTGCTAACAGATAAGACATTTTCTTCTTTTTGTTTTTGTGCTTTGTTTTTGCATTTTGTCCTGCACTTCTGTGGGGGCCTTCAGGGTCCCCTCCGGGGGCTTTTGCCCTCTCAGTTTAGTTCAGCCACTGATGTTTGTACTTTTGCTTTTTCCAGTTTCTTCAGTGGCTGCTGTTTTGATTTTGTTACACCAGAGAACTAATTTAGGTGGTAGAGGTCGTGTGATCTCAGGTGTTTTTGAAATTAGTAGAGTTGGTGCTTTGCAGGGTTTTTTGGGATTGCAGTAAGTACCCTTCCTATCCTTTTCTATTTAGTTAGTTTGGGCCCCAACGTTTGCTCATACTATTTTCTGTCTGTGTCAGTATTTCTTCTTGTCTAACAGCCATTACATGTTTGGGGGCTTTCTATGTTCTTTGGGGATCTGCTCCGGGGCAGATAGCTTTCCTATTTCTATCTTTAGGTGTAGTTAGTTTCTCAGGCTGTGACGAGGCGTCTAGGACCAACATAGGAATGCTCCACGGCTGCCTCTAGTTGTGGTGGTTAGTCAGGGTACTGCAATCTCATAGATTCCAACTGCTCTGGTGTATTGCCTTTTTTACCTGCACTCCTCAGTTACCGAAACATAACAGTATCACCGGCCTAAAATTTAAAGTTGTATGGTACTCACAGAAGGGAAAAATATTGTGAAAGAAAAAACGGTTGTCAGAGTTGTCAGAGATATTTTTCTGTTTGTTGCATTTTTTTTTTTTTCTCTGTATCTCTGGGTGCTGGGGAGGATTTTTTCTCTCAATGGAGTTTGCACAGTTGTCTGGCCGTGTGGATCATCTTGCCACTGAGGTTCAGAGTATTGCTGCATATCTTGCTAGGTTGCCTGTTGTCGAACCTAGGATTCCCATGCCAGATTTGTTTTTGGGGGATCGAGCTAAGTTTCAGAATTTCAAAAATAATTGTAAATTGTTTTTTGCCTTAAAATCTAAGTCCTCAGGGAACGCAGCGCAGCAGGTTCAAATTGTCATCTCTCTCCTGCGCGGCGATCCTCAGGATTGGGCTTTTTTCCTGACACCTGGGGATCCTGTTTTGAGTGATGTTGATGCATTTTTTCAGGCTTTGGGGTTATTGTACGATGAGCCTAATGTCACTGATCAAGCTGAAAAAGCCTTGTTGGCATTAAATCAGGGGCTTGATGACGCTGAGTTATACTGTCAGAGATTCCGTAGGTGGGCAGTCCTGACCAAGTGGAATGACGACGCTTTGGCGGCCCTTTTTCGGAAGGGTCTGTCAGATAATGTAAAGGATGTTATGGTGGGATTCCCTGTTCCCTCTGGTCTCAATGATTCTATGTCATTAGCGATTCAAATTGACAGACGTTTGCGTGAGCGGAGTAGTATGCGTGGAATGGTGTTGCCTTGTGAACCTGCTTCTGAATCCATGCAGTGTGATAGAGTGGTGTCTGGGGCACAGCGTCATGAGTTTCGAAAGCGCAATGGGTTATGTTTCTACTGTGGTGATGCCTCTCATGCTGTTTCGGTCTGCCCTAGGCGGGGAAGACGTTTTGCACGCTCAGTTGTCTTGGGTAGTGTTCAGACTAAGTTTTTATTGTGTCACGCTGTATAGCAGATATATATATGTGATGTCAGTAATCTATATCAAAAGGGCAACATACTATATAACATGCGCATAGATATATGATAACATAGATTTACCTGACAGAATGTCCAGTGGGTCAAAACGGAATCCGTTATACGCTGTCTCCGGCTAGAGGGTGACCGGGGTCTAAGCTGACCCTAAACTGGGGTCCTAACTAATCCCTCAACCTGGAGGTACTGTTAAAGGTACAGAGGTCCAGGCCACCAGCGTAAACCCTGTCTCCTATCAATCCCTGCCAACTGTATTCTAGTCCTAAGAAGGACCCTGAATACCACCAAAGGGAATGAACAGGTAACGGTTAATGAACAGAAAGACATACAAGAAAGACAAGAAATAAAGTAAATAAAGTCTTACATACAACACTCACACACAGTATGAACACCTAAGGTCTCAGAGATAAACTATAAGCTATAAGAGTAAAAACAACTAAGGAGCTCTTAGCTTAAGTATTCTCAGAACCGCTTCAGTCTGCTAGACTACATGAATGCTTTCACCGGCGTCTAACACCCAGACTGGCAGGAATATAAAGGAAACTAATTAGAACATAATCAAAAGCAGCCGGGCGAGGCTGGACCTAGTCTTAGCAAAGAGCTAGGTAAAATTAACTCTCTCATTACCAAACACAAAGAAACAGCAGCTCAGCTGTGAGAAGTCAGATTGTGCAATCGCGACGATCTTCGTGGCGATGCACCCATGACATATTGGCTGTTACTCTGATATGCTCTCTGTCCTCGTTTTCTGCTCAGGCTTTCGTTGATTCTGGAGCAGCTATTAACCTGATGGATTATGATTTTGCTAAACGTTGTGGGTTTCCCTTGATACCCCTACAGAAGTCTATTCCCCTACTGGTGATCGATTCTACCCCTTTGGCTGAGAATAAACCTCAGTTCTCTACTCAGGTGATAATGAGGGTTGAACCTGATCATCAGGAGTGCTGCAAATTTTTGGTTCTGTATAATCTGCATGATATTATCGTACTGGGTTTCCATTGGTTGCAGTCTCATAATCCTGTTTTGGATTGGAAAACTGTGTCTGTAACCAGTTGGGGCTGCCAATGTGTTAATACCAACACTCCTGTTTTTTTCTGCCTCCCCCCAGGCTCAGGATGTTCCTGACTTTTTGATTGATTTTTCTGATGTGTTTAGCGAAAGTAAATCTGCATCCTTGCCTCCCCATAGGAGCTATGACTGCGCTATTGAATTAGTGCCTGGTAGTAAATTCCCTAAAGGTCGCCTTTTTAACTTGTCTGTACCTGAACATGACGCTATGCGGTCTTATATCAAGGAGTCATTGGAGAAGGGTCATATCAGACCATCCTCTTCACCCTTAGGTGCCGGTTTTTTCTTTGTGGCCAAAAAGGATGGTTCATTAAGGCCGTGTATTGATTATCGTCTTTTGAACAATATTACTGTGAAATATCAATATCCGTTACCCTTGATTTCTGACCTGTTTTCCAGGGTGAAAAATGCTACTTGGTTTACCAAGCTTGACCTCAGGGAGGCATATAACCTTATTCGCATTAAGCACGGGGATGAATGGAAGACGGCATTTAATACCCCAGAGGGGCATTTTGAGTACCTTGTGATGCCCTTTGGGCTCACTAATGCTCCTTCTGTCTTCCAGTCCTTCATGAATGACATTTTCAGGGATTTTGTGGATAAATTTCTGATTGTTTATTTGGATGATATCTTGATTTTTTCCAATGACTGGGACTCTCATGTGAAACATGTTCGAACTGTATTCCAGATTTTGAGAGAGAATGCTCTGTATGTGAAGGGATCAAAGTGTCTTTTTGGCGTACAGAGGATCTCATTTTTGGGATTCATTTTGTCCCCATCTGTTATTGAAATGGACCCGGTCAAGGTTCAGGCCATCTGTGATTGGGTCCAACCTACTTCATTAAAGGCTCTTCAAAGATTTTTGGGTTTTGCCAATTTTTATCGTAAATTTATTGGTAATTTCTCGGTTATTGTTAAACCTTTAACTGATTTGACCAAAAAGGGTTCTGATGTGGTGAATTGGCCTCCTGAGGCAGTCTCTGCATTTCAGGAACTTAAGCAGAGATTCACTTCTGCTCCTGTTCTATGGCAGCCTGATGTTTCTCTACCATTTCAGGTGGAGGTTGATGCCTCTGAAATTGGGGCAGGTGCCGTTTTGTCCCAAAGAGATCCAGAGACCTCTAAAAGTAACCCTTGTGCCTTTTTCTCTTGAAAATTTTCTCCTACTGAACGTAATTATGACGTGGGTAATCGGGAGTTATTGGCCATGAAGTGGGCTTTTGAAGAGTGGAGACATTGGCTGGAGGGAGCCAAACATCAGGTGGTGGTCCTTACGGACCATAAGAATCTGGTTTATCTGGAATCTGCCAAGCGACTTAATCCTAGACAGGCCAGGTGGGCCTTGTTTTTCACACGTTTTAATTTTGTGGTTTCATTTCTTCCTGGCACTAAGAATGTTAAGGCGGATGCCCTCTCGAGGAGTTTCCTGGCGGACTCTCCTGAGTTATCTGATCCTTCTGTTATTTTGAAAGAGGGTATAGTTCTTTCCGCCATCTCGCCCAATTTGAGACTGGCTCTGGAGGGGTGTCAGGAGGATAAGCCCGAGCGCTGCCCTGTTGGGAAATTGTTTGTCCCGGACCAGTGGATAAAGAGTGTGATGTCTGAGATTCATTGTTCCGCGCTGGCCGGTCATCCCGGAATTTTTGGTACCAGAGACTTGGTTAGTCGGTCCTTTTGGTGGCCTACCTTGTCTCGTGATGTCAGGGAATTTGTGCAGTCCTGCGGGACTTGTTCTCGCTCTAAGCCTTGCTCTCGCTCTAGTGGTTTGTTGATGCCATTGCCTGTGCCCAAGAGACCATGGACCCATATCTCTATGGATTTCATTTCCGACCTCCCTGTTTCTGAGAGAATGACCGTCATCTGGGTGATTTGTGATAGGTTTTCCAAGATGATACATCTTGTGCCATTACCTAAGTTGCCTTCCTCCTCTGAATTGGTGCCTTTGTTCCTTCAGCACGTGGTTCGTTTACACGGCATTCCTGAGAACATTGTGTCTGACAGAGGAGTCCAGTTTGTTTCAAGATTTTGGAGGACCTTTTGTTCTAAACTTGGTGTTCAATTGTCTTTCTCCTCGGCGTTTCATCCTCAGACCAATGGTCAAACTGAGAGAACAAACCAGACATTGGAGACTTATCTAAGATGCTTTGTGTCTGCTGATCAGGATGACTGGGTCTCTTTTTTGCCTTTGGCTGAGTTTGCTCTTAATAATAGGGCTAGCTCTGCCACTTTGATGTCTCCATTTTTCTGTAATTTTGGGTTTCACCCTCGATTTTCTTCAGGACAGACGGAGGCTTCTGTCTGTCCAGGTGTTGACACTGTTGTGGAGCGTATGCAACAGATTTGGGACCAGGTAGTGGAGAGGTTGTCCCTCTCTCAGGAGAGGGCCCAGCGGTTTGCTAACCGGCATAGGACTGATGGTCCTCGGTTTAAAGTGGGGGACTTGGTCTGGTTGTCCTCAAAAAATATTCCTATGAGAGTGGCATCTCCTAAATATAAGCCTAGGTTCATTGGACCTTATAAGATCATGGAGATTCTTAATCCTGTTTCTTTTCGTTTGCTTCTTCCAGGGACATTTAAGATCCATAACGTGTTCCACAAGTCCTTGTTGAAGAGGTTTGTTGAGCCAGTGGTTCCTACTACTGTGCCTCCTGACCCTGTTTTGGTTGAGGGCAATCTGGAGTATGTGGTTGAGAAAATATTGGATTCTCGTTTTTCTAGACGGAAACTCCAGTATTTGGTTAAGTGGAGAGGTTATGGTCAGGAAGACAATTCTTGGGTGTTTGCTTCGGACATCCATGCTAGGAGACTCATCCGTGCGTATCATAGAACTCATCCTGACCGACCTGGTTGCTCAATTGAGGGTTCGGTGACCCCTCCTCAAGGGGGGGTACTGTTGTGAATGGACTTGAAATGAGTTCTGAGCAGAGGCTCCCTCTGGTGGTTACAAGCGGTACTGGACTGTCCAGTGAAGATTGTGAGGAGTGGGAATCAGGTGTTACTGACTGGTCTTATATAAGGGAGTCGCCTTCCCATCAGGGTTGCCGGTGATCAATTGTTCTGGTCTCACTCCATGATTCCTGTTTCCCTTGTAGCCTGCTGTGTCGTGTCTGCATCTCCTGCTAACAGATAAGACATTTTCTTCTTTTTGTTTTTGTGCTTTGTTTTTGCATTTTGTCCTGCACTTCTGTGGGGGCCTTCAGGGTCCCCTCCGGGGGCTTTTGCCCTCTCAGTTTAGTTCAGCCACTGATGTTTGTACTTTTGCTTTTTCCAGTTTCTTCAGTGGCTGCTGTTTTGATTTTGTTACACTAGAGAACTAATTTAGGTGGTAGAGGTCGTGTGATCTCAGGTGTTTTTGAAATTAGTAGAGTTGGTGCTTTGCAGGGTTTTTTTGGGATTGCAGTAAGTACCCTTCCTATCCTTTTCTATTTAGTTAGTTTGGGCCCCAACGTTTGCTCATACTATTTTCTGTCTGTGTCAGTATTTCTTCTTGTCTAACAGCCATTACATGTTTGGGGGCTTTCTATGTTCTTTGGGGATCTGCTCCGGGGCAGATAGCTTTCCTATTTCTATCTTTAGGTGTAGTTAGTTTCTCAGGCTGTGACGAGGCGTCTAGGACCAACGTAGGAACGCTCCACAGCTGCCTCTAGTTGTGGTGGTTAGTCAGGGTACTGCAATCTCATAGATTCCAACTGCTCTGGTGTATTGCCTTTTTTACCTGCACTCCTCAGTTACCGAAACATAACAGAGCACCTTGCCATAAAGCAAAGGTGATAACTAAATGGCTCAGGGAACAAAACATAGAGATTTTGGGTCCATGGCCTGGAAACTCCCCAGATCTTAATCCCATTGCGAACTTGTGGTCAATCATCAAGAGACGGGTGGACAAACAAAAACCTAAAAATTCTGACAAAATGAAAGCATTGATTGTGCAAGAATGGACTGCTATCAGTCAGGATTTGGTCCAGAAGTTGATTGAGAGCATGCCAGGGAGAATTGCAGAGGTCCTGAAAAAGAAGGGTCAACACTGAAAATATTGACTTGCTACATTAACTCATTCTAACTGTCAATATAAGCTTTTGTTACTCATATGTTTGCAATTATATTTCTGTCTGTGATAAAAACATCTGTCAAACACGCATAAAAAAACCAGAGGGCAGCAGATCATGTGAAAATATAATATTTGTGTCATTCTCAAAACTTTTGGCCATGACTGTAGATAGTGTGGATTATTTTATTATTTAGATGGCACCATGAAGATCAGTTGATGTTACAATTGCTCAGCTTCTTAATGTCAGTTTTGACCTCTTCACCCTTTTCATCCTATAAAAGTCCTATAGCAACTTTGACTTTTATTTTGCTTTTGACATACGCCCAAATCCTTTATTACTACTTTTGGTTTCCCTTGCAAGCCTTGCTTCATTACTGGCGTTAGCTCTTCTAACGCTTGCCCTTCAATCCCTGCAAACAGCATTATATTTATCTTTAGATAAGCTCCCTATTTCCATTTAATATACCTTTCTTTTTTCCTTTTTAACAAATGATTATGTTCTGTGTTCATCCACCTTGGTCTCTTTAAATGCTTCCAATTCTTCCTTCTTTTCGGGATTGTTACCGATTGTGCAGTAAAAAATTAATTTTGCAAAATCTCTCATCCTTTTTGGACATTTTTGTCCATTAGAACATCCAGTCATTAGACCTTTCCTATCCTCTTTCTGAATCTATTAAAATCTGCTTTTCTGAAGTCCAACTTTAAAATATGAGTCTTCCTGTTCTTTTAATCCAAAATTCAAGGATAGCATGATCAGTGCCTTCTAAATTCCAAGCCACCTTTACTTCCTCAACTTTTTTCTCCCTGTTGGTAAGAATTAGGTCCAAGATTGCAGAACCCCTTGTTTTTTCTTCTACCTTTTGAAAGATAAAGTTGTCAGACAGAGAAGATAAGACTTTTTTGAACCCATTACTTTTGCCTGAGAGATTCCCAACAAATATCTGGATAGTTAAAATCTCCCATGATCACTATGTCATACTTTTTTGACAACAGAGACATCTGATGTAGAAAAGAGTTCATCCATATCTTCAGTCTGTCCAGCTGGCATATAAACACCTACAAAAGTGTTCTTTCTGTTCTTCTCTCCTTGTATTCTTACCCAAACAGTTTCTACAGAGCTACCAGTCTCTAAAGTTTGGATCTCTGTGGAAATATGCATTTTCCTTACATACAATGCAACACCTCCTTCCTACTTGTTAATCCTGTTTCTAATAAGCTCTCGTGTGTGTGTCAGTGGCTGAGTTTTCTCTGGCTCCAACCTGTGTTTAATCTCACACAGACCTCTGGTGCAGAGAGCTCTTGCTTTCCAGCTTGCAAACCAAAACACTGACGCACCCAGAACTAAGATGAAAGTTTAAATGGTAATCGTGGACATGAGCCATTCCCAAAACCCAGAGTGGAGCAAGAGACCCATCCCATTACCAATCCTGTAGGTCTCTCCAAGCATAAAAGCCTGCATCTACTTTTATTTTGCATGGTAACAACAGCTGCAGCTGTGATTACAATGCACTTCAGCTGATTCAATATGCTTCTAAGCAAATTCTAGGTGATACATAGCGGCCCTCACATATTATTCTCCACACTTCCTCACAGTGTACTTTAAGACTATTGCTAGTTACATGAGTTTTGGATATTATAGGGTTAGCAATTAGTGTGAACGCAGTAGCTTAAGATATATAAAGGGCTGTTGATGTCTAGGTCATCAAAGTGTTTGTAGTTTCAACACAAGTTAACATAAGCCAAACGGAAAGTAGATTCTATCTAAAAAAAAATACAGCAAGATAGTAGCAGAAACATTTTCCTGGAAGTGAGTACAGCTTAGTGGGAACCTGGGTATGATGGGATTACCGCGACAGAGAGGAGCCAGAAGCTCCTACTCCTGTGCTGAAAAGAAGCACTTTACTTTCTTTTTAAATGGTGTAAAAAAAATTTGTCAGCACAGGGTTAATCGGCCATGTTGGGAGCTCTGGGAGCTAGGGCTCTCAGCTGAGCACGGTTAGCCACTCCTATCCCCTATATAATCTGAGTCCTGACTTTGTTAGAGCTAGCTTATGCTGCATGGCAGGGATTATAGTTGTTAATAGTTATATGAGAAGGCATTTGGTGGGTTTATCTGTGACTTTTGCTTGGTTTAGTGAGTGTCATAATTCTCTTTCCTTCTCCTATATTGGTTTTATCCCATGCTCCACTCCCAAGTGCCTTCCTCTGTTATATGTGAATGAATATTTGCATGCCTGGTAATTTCCGTTTCCGCTGTTCGTGTTACCTTGTTCATCTGGTTGGTGTACTACAGTGCACAACTACTCCCCTATTCCCTGGGTGAGAAAAGGGTGCAGATGGAGGGTGGATTCAGGATATAAGGCAAGGTACGTGTGTTTGACCCGCACCACAATTGTGGGTTACCAGGGATTGGGGTACTCGGAGCCGAGCCTGTAGATTTCTATAGGGGATGTCACTGGTAGCGTGGCTCGGTCCGTGTCCCTGGCGGTCAGGCGTTAAAGGGGAATATTATTTACAGGGGATTAGTATATAACAGTTCGTGACGCCACCTGTAGTTGTCTGATCACTGAGACCAGCGCTGCTGAATAGAACTCTGAGGGGATGTTATAGCAGCGAGGTGTTGGGTCCCCCACAGGTGGACTGTCCCTCTGAGTCTATGGTGATTGTAGTAGGGAGATGTGGATAAATGACACAGTCTCAGACAATAAAGCTTCTTTCCATACCTTTTACTTTCAAGTTGTTTAGGCAGTCCCAGGAAGCTGTTGGGGTGGATGGAGGATGCGTTTTGAGGTAACGGCTGAGCAGGTTAGAGGCCTCCTTAACTTTCCATGTAACGAGTCCAACCTGCATAAAGCTAAGTTCACTCAAAACTCCAGCTAATTCTGTAGCTGTACTGCCCGGTCAGCATAGTGTCGGAGCCTTCCATATAATGTGAGAGAGCTGAGTTCCTACTGTTGTCCTGCATCGACTCAAGGTTCCCACTCTCCCAGACTCCAGTTACGTACCGACAATAGGCTTGTTCCTGTGACCTGAAGTCCAGCGAACCTCTGGTTGTTCTTATCACCACGCCTGAAGCTGTAGCGACACTTCGGTCCCCAGTGACCGGTAAACAATGCAGGATAGTTCAATCCTTAAGGCACTTCTAGAATTCTTTTCCACTGCGCCCTTCGCCCTGCTCACACTCTTAATATCAGCACTGACTAGACTAGGATAATATTCGGTTATCCGTACTAGCCTCCACTTTTGTACCGTCTCTCTGTATTGACAGGAATCTCGGCTCTCCAACAGGCACCAGTCCTGACTCCCTCCACACTCAGGAGAAGCTTTCAGACTCCACTGAGCTACAGGACACTCCCCTATACACCCCTGCTGGGTGTGTCTGAAGTGTATGTGAGTGATGTCGAGCCCTTAACCGTTACCTCTCCACTCATCCTCCTGGTATTGTGTGCCTTACATACCAGGGCTACACATTCCCCCTTGGTAAAATACAGCACTCCCGGGCTGTGAAATATAAAAAGAAAGACATTTTGTTCTGCATTAACAATAAACATTAAACTCTTCCCATCAGGGAGGTAAGAAATTCTTAAAACCTTGCATTATGTACAATGAACATAGAAAAATACAAAAACATACTTTCAATAAATATGTCATATCAAACAGTATTCTTGTGAAGGACCCGCACCAAACCTTCAACGTGGGTCCTGGGTGGGCTGCAGGACATCTGGCCGCAGACCTCGCTCAGTGCCACACCACACGGGTTTTATGTTCAGAGATAATTGTTACAATTAGATATAGAACCACGAGAATGCATAAAGTGCAACTATATACATTATCAGTTCTGGGGCTGACATAGTCCACAGCCTCGAAGTCCATTATTCCTCCTAATTAGTAATGCACAATACCATAACAATACTTTTTACAATATTCACATAAGGTAACCTTTTTCTGGGTTAAATTACATTATTTTACTAGAATTACTGTTGATATCGAATAGTATCTTCCCTTTCGTGGTTCGCTCTGATCTACGTGGAGTAGCTTCAGGTATATTAGTCTGTGATCTACCTGCTCTGCGCAACGGCAAACTATAGAACTGTCTCAATCTTTCTATGGATCTGGCAAGCGTACTGATGGCTGGGCGGTGTGAGTCAGCTTCACCAGGGGATCCCATAACATGGGCGCTGCTTCTGATGATCCTTCTTGAGATTCTGTAGGCTGAGGTGTTACTGGAATAGGTAACTCCTGAACTGGCTCAACTGGCACCATGGGCACAACTGGAGGTAGAACTTCCTCTTGTGGCTGATAAAACTGCAACACCGGTATGATTACAGCATCTCCCAGTCTGGGCCAATCCGCAGGGAAATCTCCCAGATCCGTGTGTATGACCTCTTCTTTCTTTCTTCTCGATTGACGACAGGGTTCTCTTCACGAAGCTTTAAGGGTTCTGGGCACAATTTCAAATGGTCTCTGGACACAGTGGATATTGTTCTTCCTCCGTCCTTACTGATGATACAAACTTTTCTGTTGTCATATTTGGAACCTTGTACGACGTAGGTTCTTGTTCCCACTGGTTGTCCAATTTGTGCATCTTCCTTTTTCTTTTCAATACCACTTCTCAGGCATCAAAGGTTTGGCAGGAGCATTCCTGTTGTAAATATCTTCCTGTTTTTCCCGTGCCTTGTTGAGACTTTCTTCTACACAGACTTGCACTCGTCTGTATTGCTCTTGCCGATTGATGTCCCAGTTTTCAACGGCGTCATCTGCCTCCGGTTCTACCACTCCAAGTTCTAAATCCATTGTAGTCTCCCGGGCCTTGCTCTCATAAGATAGGCTGGAGTGCAGTTAGTGGAACTTACAGGTATATGGTTATACAAGTCAACCAAATCAGGTAGTAAGTCCGGCCACCGATTTCTGTCTTCCAACGGTATAGACTTCAACAAATCAAGGACAATGTGGTTCATTTTCTCGCAAAAGACCGTTGTTTGAGGATGGTATGGTGTTGTTCTAATTTTCTTACACCCATACATGTGACAGAATTCCTTGAATGGTCAGCCTCGAAAGCAGGTCCTTGATCAGTTAATACTTGCTCCGGATACCCATGCGGTCTGCAGAAGCTTGCTTGAAAGGTTCTTTCTGCCGTCACTGCTGTTTGATCCTTAACTGGAACAACCACCAGAAATCTAGAGTAATGGTCCACCATGGTCAAGGCGTAAGAGTATCCAATCTACTTGGGCGCCAATTTTGACTGGTCCAAGGCCACAATCTCCAAGGACGAGTCGTCCGGATAGGCTGCAGGGGTGCCTTCTGACTACCGTAGTCCTTCTTCTGAGACCACAGGGTCCACAGTTCCGACACCACCTCTCGATGGAGCTGCGCATCCCTACCCAGTAGAACCGGCACCTCAACAGGGTCTCCAGCTTTCTCCAGCCAAAGTGTCCTGCTTGATCGTGGTATGCTTCCAACACCATTTGGACTCTGCCTTGGGGACCACTATTTGCCAGACCATCTCATGGTCCTGGGTTGGGACGTATCTCCTGCACAACTTCTCACGGTATAGAACAATCGGCTTCTCTCGTTCCACAGGAGCTTTGCTACATAGGTGCATCTTTTTCCAAGAGGAACCTTCCTGTCGTAACAACTCCTTGATACGGCGACCACGGGATCGCTGTCCTGGTCTCCTTCCAGCTGTGATGGGGTAAGGGATTTAACGTTGCACCATGCTGCTTTCTGTAGACTCGCTGCTCGTGGACTATCCCATTTCGATGGAACGCAGGTAGCTCAATTTCTTCCAGGTCGTCCGATTCTTCTTCCGTGTCAATTCATGCGCATTCGGGACAATGCGTCAGCATTAGCATTCTTTCGCCTGCCCGGTACTTGATGGTAAACTGGTAATTGGACAACCGAGCCATCCAACGCTGCTCCATGGCGCCCAACTTGGCTGTTTCCAGTGCGTTAAGGGGTTGTTGTCTGTAAACGCAGTGAACTGGTTGGAGGCCAATAGTGCTTAAATCTTTCAGTAATGCCCAGACCAGCGCCAGAAACTCCAGCTGAAGCTGCTATAATTTTACGGATTCCTCTCAGTTGGCCTGAGTTTTCTGCTGGCATATGCGATGACTTTTTTCTTGGCCATTCTGCTTCTGACTGAGAACTGCTCCTAAACCTTCATTAACTTGCATCGGTGTACAGCAGGAACGGTTGGCTGTAAATCAGGATAGGTCAAAATCTCATCGCCTGTAAGGATCTCTTTCATCTTTTGGAATGCTTCAGCCTGTTCCTTACCCCAATTAAAGGGAGGGTTTCTGCTCTTTAAGGATTGTCCTACTAGGAGGTCCTGTAAAGGGGCTGCCTCTTCGTGTAATCTTTCACGAACCTTCTGTAGTAACCCTGAGTCCCAGGAACTGTCGCACTTCCTTGAGGTTCTTCGGCTCCGGCCACTTCTGGATAGCAGTGACTTTCTCCTGGGTCCGGCGCTACTCCTTCCGAACTGACGATGTGCCCAAGTACTGTACCTTCTGTTTGAGTAGATGGCATTTTGAGGGTTTCAACTTCATCCCGTACCTGGACAGGGACCAAATACTTCTGCCAGGTGCTTCAGATGGTCCTCATATGTCTTGGAGTACACGATGACGTCGTCTAGGTATAGCAGCACGGTTTCAAAATTGAGATGTCCCAGCAGTTCTCCATCACTCTCTGAAATGTTCCTGGGCACTGCTGAGCCCAAACGGCATTCTGTCGAACTCACAGAGCCCCCATTGGGTGGTGAAAGCCGTTTTCTCACGATCCTCCTCAGCCACAGCACTTGCCAGTACCCACTAGTCAGATCGAGGGTAGAAAAGTAGTTAGCCGTTTTCAGAGCAGCTAATGATTCCTCTATACGTGGTAACGGGTATGCATCTTATGTGTTAGCGTTCACCTGCCTGTAATCCACACACATTCTTAAGCTACCATCTTTTTTCTAACCAGGATAGAGGTGCTGCCCAGGGACTACAACTATCCCTGATTACTTCCGGCTTCTTTCATATCTCGCAACATTTCTTTAGCCTTCTGATAATGGGCTGGGGTATAGGCCTGTACCGCTCTTTGATGGGAGATGACTGCCTGTAGGGATATGATGTTTTTACTCCCTTAATATCCCAAAATCAAGTGGATGCTTGCTAAACACTTGAGCGTACTCTTGTACCACCCTAATACCCCTGCTTCTGGTGAGCGGAGTGGTGTCCGTCCCAACATGGAGTTGCTGACACCATTCCGCCACCTGGGTTGCCGGGTCATTGTCCTCCGCTATTTGGCGGGAGTCTAAGGACTCAGCCGGGAGAATAGAATTATTGTCGACAGCAGTAGTTTAGCAATGGTTGCATACCGGGGTAAGTTTACCTCATCATCTCCCCAGTTGAGGAGCCGTACCGGTACTCTTCCATTCACCACTTCCCTACTCCCCTAGCAGTCATAATGTAGGTCTATGTTTCTGAATGGTGGGTTCTACTACAGCTTGGTATTCTGTCCTCTCAGACCTATGGCTGCCCTGCACCAGATTATCATTTCACTCATTGGGGTATCACAATGGGATTCGAGTCAGTGACCCGTACATTACCAATTTCGCCGTCTGTAAGCTTCGCTTGCTGCTGACACACCAGGGCCCGGATCTCTCTCTGGATCACTCCCTTTTGTCTTGGTCTGGCAATTTCAGCGAGCTGTTGGAGTAAGAACACAACTTCTCCCAGACAGTTACTGATAATGTTAGTACCCAAAATTATATTTAAACCGTTCTCTTCATTTACAGTCTTTACTACTAGAAGCCCCTGGTCTTTCAACTCCTCTCTGCCCACTTTCACATCCACACATTTTTGTCCCGAGTACTTCTACAGGAAACCATTAGAAGCATACAGGGTAAAGTCAGGGCTCGGGGGTTTAAGACTGTCCATTGACCAGAACTTAGTATATAGGGCATCAGGTATTAGGGTCACCTGAGACCCAGTGTCTAACAATGCCGGAACTGCAATACCATCTAGAATGATAGACAGTAGGGTCGCCCACCCACATACCTGCGGTTCCAGTCTAAGGGGCCTGACGGATCTCCTCCTGGTGTTGGCCCTCGGACCCAGGTTCTGCCCGTTTAAAGGACACTGTGGAGACATATGACCTTTCCGGTTGCAACGGTAACAGGTGATCTCCCGACGAGGAGGGTGTTGATCAGAGGTCGCTCCTGGGGGTGGCGTTGTCCTCCCCGGGGGGGCGACGTCTTCCTTCTTCTCCGGTGCATCCACGAACGTCTTCTGGGCATCAGCTAATAAATCTTCCCTTCTTCCTCTTTCCGCAGCTGCAGGGCACTCATCAATCAGCCAGATTTTTAGTCAGCTGGCGCACCTCTGAGCGCAGACAGTCCAATTCACTAGGGGGTGTCACCTGCGTTTTGGCTTCTGCCACTAGCGGGGAAAAGGGGTTACTGCCGTTCCAGAGTGACTTCACCCTGGTGATGTTGGTGGCCACCTCAGGTTTGCCCAGGGGTCGCAGCCCTTTTATTGCCATGTCCTTTAGGGCATCAAAGGTAGCATCAGGATGATCTAAGGACCACCAGTTTACAGTTCTGCGTTCCTCTTGGGATCTCAATCCCTGTATAAATTGTTCTTTCAGCATCTTATTTTCGTCGATAGCATTTATATTATTAATCTGCTTAAGGGCTCTCAGGCTCCTTGTAGTCGGCAAGCGTAGTCCCTGATGCGTCACCCGGCTGCTGTGTACAGTGGTAGAAGGCCATCCGGAGATCCGTTTCTGTGCGGTCTTCAAACATGGCATGTAGCTTAAAGAGGATCGCAGGTACCGACTCCTGATCAACGGTATCCCAAGTCTCCACTTCCCTCTCAGCAGCGCCAGTTAGCTGCCCTATCAGCACAGCAGCTTTTTGTCTCTCAGGCATGGAGTACATTTCTAGGATGCTACATAACTTCCGCTTGAAGCCTGCTAGAGTGCCTGGCTCGCCGCTGTACTGGGGAAGCCATTTCGCCCCAGGCATATATGGGAGCGTTAGTGGCATGAGCGGAACTAACCCGACTGGTGCTGGGCCTGCGCCCCCATCTGGCGCTACAATGCCACGCGGTGCGGGGTCGGGGCCTCCGGCTGGGGCCGCACTGTCGGCCGGTTGTTGCGACATATTAGTGCCCCCTTGGTTAATCGGGGCCTACCGTTTCCAGAAGCTGCACTCCACAAGCACAGCGGTGGGGACAGGACCTTCGTCGCAGGCGCTCTGATGTCAGGCGTTCACTTCCTGTCGCAGGACCTGCCGCTGAGTCAGAGCCGGGGGCGTGTCCAAGACTTTGCGCGCTCTTTCAGGTACGCCCACCTTCTTCTTCCAGCGCCTTAGGGCGCGAATATGGCGGCAAATATGGCGGTATTTGGCGCCAAACAACAGCAACAGTCTTTTCACCAAAAACTCCACAGGCACACAGGGCTCACAATTCTGCAAGTTTCGGATCCTGTTCGTGACGCCAAGTTGTTTGACCCGCACCACAATTGTGGGTTACCAGGGATATGGGGTACTCGTAGCCGAGCCTGTAGATTTCTATAGGGGATGTCACTGGTAGCGTGGCTCGGTCCGTGTCCCTGGCGGTCAGGCGTTAAAGGGGAATATTATTTACAGGGGATTAGTATATAACAGTTCGTGACGCCACCTGTAGTTGTCTGATCACTGAGACCACGCTGCTGAATAGAACTCTGAGGGGATGTTATAGCACGAGGTGTTGGGTCCCCCACAGGTGGGACTGTCCCTCTGAGTCTATGGTGATTGTAGTAGGGAGATGTGGATAAATGACACAGTCTCAGACAATAAAGCTTCTTTCCATACCTTTTACTTTCAAGTTGTTTAGGCAGGTCCCAGGAAGCTGTTGGGGTGGATGGAGGATGCGTTTTGAGTAACGGCTGAGCAGGTTAGAGGCCTCCTTAACTTTCCATGTAACGAGTCCAACCTGCATAAAGCTAAGTTCACTCAAAACTCCAGCTAATTCTGTAGCTGTACTGCCCGGTCAGCATAGTGGTCGGAGCCTTCCATATAATGTGAGAGAGCTGAGTTCCTACTGTTGTCCTGCATCGACTCAAGGTTCCCACTCTCCCAGACTCCAGTTACGTACCGACAATAGGCTTGTTCCTGTGACCTGAAGTCCAGCGAACCTCTGGTTGTTCTTATCACCACGCCTGAAGCTGTAGCGACACTTCGTCCCCAGTGACCGGTAAACAATGCAGGATAGTTCAATCCTTAAGGCACTTCTAGAATTCTTTTCCACTGCGCCCTTCGCCCTGCTCACACTCTTAATATCAGCACTGACTAGACTAGGATAATATTCGGTTATCCGTACTAGCCTCCACTTTTGTACCGTCTCTCTGTATTGACAGGAATCTCGGCTCTCCAACAGGCACCAGTCCTGACTCCCTCCACACTCAGGAGAAGCTTTCAGACTCCACTGAGCTACAGGACACTCCCCCTATACACCCCTGCTGGGTGTGTCTGAAGTGTATGTGAGTGATGTCGAGCCCTTAACCGTTACCTCTCCACTCATCCTCCTGGTATTGTGTGCCTTACATACCAGGGCTACACACGTGGCCCCGGCTTCTTCACCTTCAGAAGTAACCCAGGAACATAGTGAGATACGCCCCCTATGTTAGGGACAGGGAAGGAGCACGTGGTCCCAGGTCACCCGACAACAGAGTCATGACACTGGGAGAGGCCCAGATGGGAACATATTTGAGAACCGATGGTGATGCTAAGCTATTAGTAGTCCTTAGGCTGCTGTGGGTTAGACAATGTCGCCTGTATACAGTGGTGGGGTGCTTTACAAGTTGACAACCTAGTGTGAAAGATTTAGAGAAATAATCCTATTTCTTCTGCAGCCAGAGTGCAGAAAGTAGTAAAGATGGATTTTTACTAAAATGAATTCATAGAACTGTGAGAAACTGTCTTGAAAAAGAAATGTAAACTGCAGTCATGTACAATCATCTATATGAAAACTCTGTCAAAACCAAATGTGAATATCATCCCAGCTAATGTCAGTTATTTGTTCTGTCTGTTCAACTTCTATCTTAGTAAAAAACGTTCTGTTGTTAACTACAATGGCCTTTTCTGTTTCCTTATTTGTCCCTGCTTTACACTACATTGTAGGCTGTTACCACTGCCCTCCAAGGGCGCAGTACTGATAGTGTGAGGGAAAACATTGTCACTTCATCATGTGTTTCAAATCATACTCAGCCAAATAAAACCTTACAGGTTTTTGTTACTGTTAACATTATACCATCTTTGATAGTATTAGAGATGAGCAAAGCTTTCAAGGTTCGGTTCGGATTTGCCGAATGGACCTCCGTTCGCAGAACAGTTCGCTGAACAGTTCACCAAAGGTACCTGAACCCTATTAGATTCAATAGGAGGCAAAACCAAATGCATAGACAACATCTTAAGGATTAACAAATAGCTTCCCAAACGGCTAAAATTAGGGGCAGACACCAGGAAAAGTGGTATCAGTTGAAATTTGCAAATGGCACAGCAGCAGTCAGCCATGGGCCATGCATGAGGTATCTTGATGTGGCCAAGCATTTACAGCTTGGAATTGAAGTTTTAATGAGGACCTGGTGATTAACAGAGCAGTGTAAGCCTTCTTAGCTGGGAGACCTCACACCTCATACAACACCTCCTAATTTTTTTATTCCAACCATACTCAGATGGCACAAACATCAGTTTCATAGACTACTATTGGTAGAAAAATGTAAGAATAGTAACACAGGTAGTTGACTAATCAATTGACCTACATAGAACCTTTTATAATGGCACACAAGCAATTAGCCGTGGGCCATGAATGAGGTATCAGGCTCTGGCCCAGCATTTGCATCTTGGAATTGAAGTTTTAGTGAGCACCTTGTGGTTAAGGGAGCAGTGTTAAGACTTCTTAGCTGAGAGACCTCACACCTCATGCAACACCTGCAATTTTTTTTTTTTATTCCAGCCACACTCAGATGGCACAAACATAATTTTACTGACTGCTATTGATATAAAAATGTAAGGAAAGTAACACAAGTAGTTAACTGAAAGTAAGTGCAGGCCTACTCTTCTGGAAGTCCTCCTTATACGGGCAACCCACCAGATGGAGAGCAAACTTGGAGTCTCCACATTTCAAAAATTATTGTCACATACCTCTAAAGTGGTATCAATTTCCACAGAGCAGAAATATTATAATAGGCCTCAGACATGCTTTCCAACACAGGCAACCCACCAGATGGAGACCCAACTTGGAGTCTCCACATTTCAAAAAATTGTTTGTAACATCAGCAGCAGTAGAAACAGCAGGCACTGAAGACACCACAAAGATGTCACTAACTGCAATAACAAGAGATCAATACATGACACTAAAAAAGACACCATCTCCTAGTCTGCCCAATCTGGGACTGGTGTGCAAAAGTCCATGACTTGTTATTTAAATGAAAGTTAGGCAGTCTACAATTTGAGGGTACACCCAGATGCACTTATTCATCAGGACACAACCAGCAGTGCTGAAGACACATTCTGAGAGACTGCTGACTGCCGGGCATGACAAGACTTCCAGGGCGTGAAAGGTGAGCTCAGGCCACTCTTCCATTTTTGAAGACCAAAATGTCAATAGGTTCAAACCCTGCCTTATGGCATTGATATTGACTTCCAGATACTCCTGCACCTTTCTCTCCAGTCATTCACAATATGTTTGTCTTGTACTCTGTTCTGCTGGTGCACAGGCAGGTATAAAAATAGTGTGAAATGAAATGTTATTGTGATGTTGCCTCGAAGTTCCTGGGGTTGGAAGTCTAGAACGGGGATGCACACTGTGTGCCGCATTGCTGTCTTGGAGAAAACTACTCTTAAGATTGTCTACAAGTGTGTTTCAATACTGCAGCATGCATGCGTCCTTTTCCAGCACTATTTCTAACCCTAAGAATATGGGAATCATAATGAAGATGCAGCACGACTTCACTTTTTTCCACTCATGTTGTAAGTAGTCTTGCCCTCTTGGAACCTGCTGTTTCATAACTTTCGACTCACAGCTGTCTGTGACCAGTCACTAAATGAACAATCACTATTTATTTTCTTGGGTAGTGTGCCTGAACAACACTGTTATACCCAAAGATTTTTAAGTGGAAATCTAGCCTCCTGATTTGCCACTAGAACACAGTTTTAGCACTAACGATTTGGAGTAGCTAATTGAGCCTCGTGGCTTCACCACTATAGTAGGCCTGATGATTTTGACATGGAAATCTTCTGATTTGCCACTGAAACACAGTTTTAGCACAAATGATTCAGAGTAGCAAATTGGGCCTCGTAGCTGCACCACTATGGTAGGCCTAATGATTTTTAAATCTGTAAATTTGACCTTCTAATTTGCCACTGAAACACAGATTTTGCACAAATGATTTGGAGTAGCTAATGGCACCTCGTGGCTGCACCACTATATTAGGCTTAACATTTTTTAAGTGGAAATTTGGCCTTCTGATTTGCCACTGAAACAGTTTTAGCACACATGATTTAGAGTAGCTAATTGGACCTTGTAGCTTCACCACTTTATTAAGCCTAATGACTTTTAAATGGAAATCTGGCCTTCTGATTTACCACTGAAACATAGTTTTAGCACAGACGATTTGGAGTAGCTAATTTGGCCTTGTGGCTGCAACACTATAGTAGGCCTAATGATTTTTACGTTGAAATCTGGCCTTCTGATTTGCCACTAAAACACAGTTTTAACACAAACGATTCGGATTAGCTAATTGGGCATCGTGGTCGCACCACTATATTAGGCCTAACAATTTTTAAAGTGATAAATCTGGCCTTCTGATTTACCACTTAAACACAGTTTTCGCACAAACGATTCGTAGTAGCTATTTGGGCCTCATGGATGCCTCAATATATTAGGCCAATAATTTTTAAGTGGAAATCTACCCTTCTGATTTCCCACTAAAAATCACAGTTTTAGCACAAGCGATTCGGAGTAGCTAATAGGGTCTCGTGCTGCAACACTATATTAGGCTTAATAATTTTTAAGTGGACATCTGGCCTTCTGATTTGCCACTGAAACACAGTTTTAGCACAAACGATTTGGAGTAACTAATTGGACCTCTTGCCTGCAACACTATAGTAGGTCTAATGATTTTTACATGGAAATCTGGCCTTCTGATTTGCCACTGAAACACAGTTTTAGCTCAAACTATTTGGAGTAGCCAATTGGGCCTTGTGGCTGCACCACTGTAGTATGTCTAATGATTTTTACATGGAAATCTGGCCTTCTGATTTGCCACTGAAACAGTTTTAGCACAAACTATTAGGAGGAACTAATTGGGCCTCGTACCTGCAACACTATATTAGGGCTAACATTTTTTAAGTAGAAATCTGGCCTTCGATTTGCACTGAAACACAGTTTTAGCACAAACGATTTGGAGCAGCTAATTGAGCCCCGTTGCTGTTCCACTATAGTAGGCTTAATGATTTGTACATGGAAATCTAGCCTTCTGTTTTCCCATTAAAAATCACAGTTTTAGCACAAACGAATCGGAGTAGCTATTTGGTCCTCATGGCTGCACCACTTTATTAGGCCTAATAATTTTTAAGTGGAAATCTAGCCTTCTGATTTGCCACTGAAACACAGTTTTAGCACAAATGATTTGGAGTAGCTAATGGGGCTTCCAGAGACTGCCACACAGCATTTACACAATCTACTTCAAAGCTGTAAAATCAATTTAACACAATACAGGATCCTATCTATTTCCCTGACAAGTTCACTTTCAGCAGCAACAGCTCTAAAGTATGAGTGACCACTCTGCACTGTGACACTGAGCAAATGGCACCAGCAAAACAAGATGTCTGCTTTTTATATAGCCAGCAACATATGACTTCGGCAAACAATCACAGAAGACCTTTGGTCATGATGTTGTGGATGGTGTTTGCACCCTGATTGGTTGGTGTAATCAACACACATAAAGTTAAGAGGAAAAAGAAAGCACCCTGCTACTGTAATCTCTTCAGACACTCCTTTAAACACTCCACAGCCTCTACTCTCATCAAACATGTCCCTCTCGTTCATCATACGGCACCACTATCATAGCCAAAGAAATACAAAATCATTAGTGGAAACATACATGATTTACCGAACTGGGACCGACTTTTGCCGTCTTTGAGAAAAAATGCTCTTGAAAGCAAACACGAATCCGAATGTGCTAAGTTCGTGCCGAATTTTAGATTGGCAAAAGTTTTCCGAACACGTTCGCTCATCTCTAATTAGTATTGTCTAATAACCTATCCCAACACAAGTTGGGAACTCAAAACATAACTAAATGGTATAGTGAAAGTTAATTGTCTTCAGTTAATATTTTTTTTTGTAATATTTTACGCCCTTTATTTTTTCTTTTAGACTTTCTATAGTAGTAAGCTTCTTTTTTGCTGAACTGACTAACATGTTGTCTCAATAAATTGCAAACTTTGTCTTGTTCAAATGCCCATTCAGAGTCAGCAGAGCAATTTCTCCTTGCTCTTTCTAACTTCCAATATAAACAGCGCTATTAACATGCAGTTGATGATATTGATCTATGTGCAATAAAGTATTTCCCGTTACTAGAGATGAGACAATTTATGAGTTGATTTGAATTCTACTTGAATATACAAATAACACTTTTGAACAGCCAAATTGGTTCAGAGACGAAAACAGTTGAACTTTTAAATGTTTAAATTTGCTGATTGGCTCTAATTTTAAACATCCAGAGGAGGTTGTAGTTACCTATGACACTTTCATGCAGGTTTATAGAAAAAATGAGTGTTTATGATTTCATAATCATTATTGCATTGTTAGTAGCTAGTCTATTAAATAATCTATTTAGTCTATTGAACCTTCAGTATGCTGTCATTTTAGGGTGAACAATCAAAAAAACACCAACTCAGCTCAGATGACGTAATCCTAATTACAGTTTCATTATCTACTTTTACAAATGCTCTCTATGTAAGGTATATGGTGTTAGGATTTCTAATCTTAGTTTCTTAGCATATTGACATGTTTCTATATGTTTTTTCAGATTGCCTCTTTCTTGCATTACCAAAGCAGACAATTTTTTGCTTCATTTTCGAAGAAGTCACTTTTGTGTCACAAAGGCAAAACTGGACTACCATGGAAAGGAAAGCAAAAAGTTGGGATCCACACATGTTGCCATATATGTGCACACATCATGTCCAGTGGTTGCATGGGAAGAAGCATCTGTGCCTTTAGCAGTACCAATGATTAGAGTTGAGCGAAACAGGTCGTCAGATTCAAAAGTCGCCGACTTTCGCCAAAGTCGGGTTTCGTTGGCCGAAACACGCCCATAGCATTCAGTCGGCCATGCGGTCGTCGACCCGAGCGCCCAAGTCGGTTTTTCCAGAATGATTTCAGGTGCCTTTTTTCAGCCAATGAGCAAGGACGTACACTGTGGGCAACGAGATGACATGGGCAGCATCCACCACCATCTTAGAGAAGGGCATTGCAGTGATTGGCTTGCTTTGGGGGGCATCATAGTGTCTATAAATGTCCCGACTGCCATTTTACTTCTGCGATCTTTACAGTAGGGAGAGGTTGCTGACGCTGTTTATCAGTAGGGAGAGAGTTAGGGCAGGAAAGAGAAGTTCTTTTGTGCTTGTGCTGATAGCAATTGTGCTGTACAGTTAGTGTGCAGTGACAGGGGAGGAATTTCTTGTGTGCAGCAGCGCTGGATATTAGGCTGCCTGATAGCTGTGTGTACACTGCTGTGCAGACTGCTTTTTACACAGCAATAATACTTTTATTCTTTTTTTCAGCACAGTTACCGAGCGTTCATTTTTTCCCACACCATGTAGAGCTGTACACTCCTCACACACTACCGTGTACTGGCTGGTATCACGGACAAATACATGCTGACTATCTGTGTGTGACTCCGGAAATATATACAGAGATTAAAATTTTCCCCAAAACCGTACAGAGCTGTCTGCTTCTGATACAGTACCATATATCTGCTCGTTGTATTACGGTCAAATCCATATTCAGTGAGCGTCTGTGTGTGACTCGGGAAATATATACGGAGATTTACATTTTCCCCTACACCATATACAGCTGTACGCTCCTCATACAGTACCATATATCTGCTGGTATTTTTGGTACATTTTCCCAAACATGAGGAAGTATGGTGGAAGAGGCCGCGGACGTGGGCAGGGGGGCCAGCTGGTACTGATGGTGGTGGTGGTGCATCTGCTGGTAGTGCCAAAAGCACAATAGCACCTAAGGCAGGAGGTGTTGAGCCTGCGTCATCATCTGGCTCCAGAAGGCCTGGAAGGCTCTCTTTTCTGGGAGTAGGTAAACCGATTTTAAAGCCGGAGCATCAGGAACAGGTTTTGGCTTACACTGTCGAAACAGCCTCCTGCTCTATCGCCTCCTCTACTGAAGTTTCAAAAACTGCAAGCACTGAGTCGTCAGTGCAGGCTCCTGGTCAGGAACAACACCTTTCCTTGTGTCCTTCACCCCCACTAAAAGTGAAGGATGCGGCAGGCCACACTTCAGATTACTCCCTGGAGCTCTTTTCACATACCATGCCTGAATTCCTCAGTCCAAGATGAATATGACATGGAGTGCACTGATGCACAGCCACTGCTATATGATTCTGCTGGTACAATCACCCAGAGCACTGCATTGCCCTCGCAGTCTACTGAGCCAGATTCTGACCCTGATGAAACTCAGGTTCCATCTTCCTGCATACTATGACAACCTTACACAGTGACACAGAAGAAGGTGCAGATGAATTTGAAGAGGAGGTGATGGATGACCCAGTTGTTGACCTGGATTGGCATCCATTGGGGGAAGAGGGTGCCGCCGGCAATAACTCAGAAGAGGAGGAGGATCCGCAGCAGGCATCGACATTACAGCTGCGGTTATCTGGCAGGCCCATAGCAGTCCAAAAACATGTGAAAAACAAAAAGAGTTGCAGGACAGCTTGACCAGATGGTCAAATTAGCACAGCGTGCAAGCCTTGAAAAGTTTTCCCATAGTAGAAGAGTGCAGTGTGGCACTTTTTTGACCAAAATCCTATTGATGAGGCAAAGGTTATCTGGAAGAAGTGCGGAAGGACCTTTAGCCGAGGGAAAAATCTCCGAAATTTGAATACCAGTTGCATGCTTAGACATGTAAACATTAAGCACTTGCAAGCGTGGACGGACTACAAATCCTCAGGTAGCACATGTGTGCCTGCTCCGACTGAAGGTAGCCAGCAACGCTACATCGCTTCCTCCACTGTAAGCCCACCGGTTAGCACACTACCAGCAACAAGTGTTGAGGTGTCATCGCAAAGCCAAAGTAGCCAGGGAATCACAATGTTTTTCCAAATAAAGACTGAATCTAAGCCATGACCACCACCACCACCATCACCAACCCCCTCTCAGTCCACCATGTCCACCACTAGTTCCCCCATATGCAGCTCTCAAGTCCAGCTCACCCTAGCAGACACTCTGAGTAGGACAAGAAAGTACTCATCCTCTCATCCGCGTACACTGGCTTTGAACGCCTACATTCTCATTAGAGATGATGCCCTTCCGTTTGGTTGAAAGCACAGCATTGCCAGAGCTCATGGCCTACGCTGTCCCACGCTATGACCTACCCAGTTGGCACTTCTTTTCTAGAAAAACCATCCCTGCCCTCCGCCTGCATGTGAAAGACCGCATTGTCCAGGCACTCAAACAATCAGTGAGTGGAAAGGTGCACCTCACAACAGATGCATGGGCCAGTAGGCATGGCCAGGGCTGTAACATGTCCATCACTGCACACTGGGTTAATGTGGTGGATGCAGGCTCCACAGGGGACAGCGGCGGTGGGACAGTGCTGCCTAGCCCACCGTATAGGCAACAGTTGGCTGTAGGCGTTCAACCCTCCTCCTCCAGAAGCGAAAGCTCGTCGACAGAGCGCAGTCACACAAGCACTCCATCCGCAGCTGCCTGTGTTGCACACGAGGTGTCCCACTGTCGAACTGCTAGTGGTAAGCGTCAGCAGACTGTTTTAAAGATGATGTCTTTGGGTGACAACAGACACACCGCGGAGGTACTGGCCGACTACATACAGCGAGAAACTGAGTCATGGCTGGGCAGTCTACATCTTGAGCCAGGCAAGGTAGTCAGTGATAATGGCTGTAATTTTGTGGTGGCCATAGCCCTGGCTAAACTCAGACACATACCTTGCCTGGCTCACTCCTTGAACCTGGTGATGCAGTGCTTCATAAATAATTATCCGGAGTTACCAGCCCTGCTCCATAAGGTGCGAAGACTGTGATCGCACATCCGTCGCTTGCCAGTAGACTCCAGTCGTATGCAGAGGCTGCAGCGATCGCTCCACCTCCCCAAGCACCGCCTAATCATAGACCTTGCAACAAGGTGGAACTCCACCATGCACATGATTCAGAGACTGTGCGAACAGAGGCAGGCTGTAATGCATTTGTGGGAGGATACACGGACAGGCAGTTTGAGGGCAGACATCGAGTTGTCGGGTGTGCAGTGGTCAAAACTGAAAGAGAAAATGTTGGCTTGCCAAGGTCAGGTACAGGTTTTGTGCATGACTGGAGGGATGTGGATTTGGCAGAAAGTGCTCCTCCATCCACCATTGGCAGTGCATCATTGACACCTGGAACATTGGCCCACATGTGTGATTACGTCTTGCAGATCCTAAAAAGGGACCCCCGCATTGCCAAAATGATGAAGGATGACGACTACTGGTTGGCTAGCATCCTCGATCCATGCTATAAAGGCAAATTACAGAACATCATGCCACAGGAGAACCTGGAGCTAATATTGGCGAACAACAAACAACTCTGGTAAACCGTTTGTTAGAGGCATTCCCAGCACACAGCAGCGATGCACGTTCTACCTCGAGCCGTACTCGGCAACATGGAAGAGTTGTTCGTAGTGCACACAGCCGAAGTGGCTTTGGAAACAGGGGTTTCATGACCATGTTGTGGACTGATTTCTTGAGTACCGCTCACACGACTGTTAATACTGAATCGATTGCAACAGACAGGAGACAGCAGTTGTCAACTATGGTTCAAAATTACCTCTCCTCCCCTATGGATTTTCTCCCTCACAGTTCATTCCCCTTTGACTACTGGGCCTGTAAACTGGACACCTGGCCTGAACTGGCACAATATGCCTTGCAGAAGCTCGCTTGCTTTGCTGGTAGTGTGCTATCAGAAAGTGTCTTCAGTGCTGCTGGATCAATCCTGACAGAAGAAGGACCCGGCTGTTGACCCAAAATGTTGGTGATCTCACCTTCATTAAAATGAACCATGCCTTGGTTTCAAAGGATTTTGTACCATCTTCCCCTGATGACACATAGGTTGCCAGCAAAATGGCTCGCTTTGTCCTCCTCTTCCTCCGACTTCTCCAATTCCTCCATTTGCAGCTGCTGAACGTCCAGCCTACACCTCAACATATGCCAGTTTTTCCACCTCCCTAACTGGGCTGTGTCCCCCCCAGGGCCGGCGTCAGCACCTGGCGCAACCGGGCAAGTGCTGGGGCCCGGAGCAGGTGAGGGGGCCCACTCACTGTCACAGACACCGTCGTACTATGAGGGGCCTGGTGCCAGTGCTTGCGCCCACAAGTGTGCCTCCCTTGCTTGCTCAGGGCCCCAGCACTTGAAATACTTACCTCTCCCTGCTCCACCACTGTGACGTCTTCCGCTGTTTCCTGACAGTGACATTCAGGTCAGAGAGCACAATGACATCACATCTGTGCGCTTTCTGAATGACCAGTCACAGTGCAGAGAGCTGGAAGAAGGTGACGCTGAGGAGTCCAGAGTAAAGCAGTGCCCAGCGAGGAGAGGTATTTCATTTTTTTTAATGTTTGGAGCAATGTATGGGGAGCATTATACACTGGAGTATTATATATGGTGCCCATCATACACTTGAGCATCATAGATAGGACCCATTATACACTGGAGCATTAGATATGGGGCCCATCATACACTGGAGCATCATTTAAGGGGCCCATTATACACTGGAGGATCATATGGGGCCCTTTATATATGGAGGATTATATAGGCCCATCATACACTGGAGCATCATCCATGGGGCACATCATATACTGGAGCATCATATGGGGCCCATTATATATGAAGCATCACATGGAGCCCATTATATATGGAGCATTATATATGGGGACCATTATATTTGGAGCATTATATGGGGCTCATCATACACTAGAACATCATATGGGGTTCGTTATTTATGGGGCATCATATAGGGCCCTTTATATATGGAGCATCATATGAAGCACATATGGGGCTTATTCTGTATGGAGCATTATATGGAGCCCATTGTGCATGGAGCAATATATGGGGCTCATTATTCTGTATAGAGCAATATATGGGGCTCATTATTCTGTATGGCGCACTATGTGGTGCCCATAATACTGTATGGAGTACTATACTGTCCGTTTTTTGAGCTATTGTAGAATTTACAATAGATATCAGTCATGTAATGTAAGAAGTGAAGTATTTGGTATTGTACTATACCTATATTTCTCTGCCGTATTGGAGCATCATGAATTGTGGTATATGTTAAAGGGGCCCACTGAGACTCTTTTGGCCGGGGCCCACGAAAACCTGGAGCCAGCCCTGCCCCCCCCCACAACTTTAGCCAAATAACCCCCAGTTTTCAATGCGTTACTATTATTATAAAGTAAATTAAGGTTGACAAGCTTAAGTAATAAGAATTGATGTCGTTGGCATTGAAATGGGCACTGTAGGTGTGTTTACTGTCCTCCACTCACTGCCGACTTTTATTCCCCATCGACTTGCATTGGGGTCGTTCGACTCGACTTTTGGGAAATTCGGGTGGTCCGAAACCCGACTCGACCCTCCCAATGATCTAGAGAAAGCCAACCGATCACACTACCAATTTCTATTTCTGAATGCTGTGCCCCATTAGGAAAAGCGTTTCAAGGAAGAAAAACATGGACTTTACAGCATCCAAACATTCCATCTGCAATAAGCTTAGCATAGCATAAAGAAGACCTGCTGGTTCCAAAAGCACCAGAAACATTTTCAGTCGTGTCAAGTGAGGAAGAAGACGGTGCTTGGTGTCAAGAAGCACCTTCCACTCACGACTCAGACTTTCTGTCAGCAATGTTAACTAAACCACATCTTATAACACAAAGTGAACTGATTAATCTTGTTAGAGATTTGGATATGCCCAAGATTAATGCTGAGCGTTTAGGTTCAAGGCTACAGCAGTGGAACCTCCTCACGGATGATGTTCGAATTTCTTTGTTCCGCAACCGGGAAAAAAATCTTGTCCAATACTTCTTATTGGAGGGTGACCTTGGGGCATGCAACATCATCAACAGATTAATGGAAGCTCTGATAATAAGTCATAATCCAGAGGAACGGAGGCTCTTAATCTATTCATCAAAACAAGCCTAAAAACCATCTTGTTGCATAATGGCAATGTGTTACCTTCAATTCCAGTTGGTTATGCAGTCCACATGCAAGAAACCTATGACAAAATGAAATAGCTGTTGAGGTGCCTGATTTGTGGCCCCTTTGTGGTGACTTAAAGATGGTTTCCCTCTTACTTGGGTGGATGCACAAATTACTGCTGCTTTCTGTGTGAGTAGGATAGTCATGCAAGGGAATATCTCTACAATAAAAGAGATTGGCTGCCCCAACATTTTCAGCAAGGGTGTGAAAATGTCCTGAATCTAGCACATGTTGATTTACACAAGATTTTGTTACCACCATTGTATATCATCAAGAACTTTGTAAAGGCAGTGGATAAAAATGTAAAAGCATTTTAGTATCTCATTGCCCTTTTTACCTATTTCCTCATGTGAAAATATACATTCTGAGGCTAAAACAATTTTTTTGTGGTGAAAATATATATATTTTTTTACTGTCCTATAATATAAAATTCTGTGGCACACCATGGTGTCAATATGATCACTGCATCCTTAGATTAATTTATTGAGTGGTGTTATTTGTAAAATGGGGTAACTTATGATGAGGTTCTGCTTTTCTAGCACCTCAGGGGCTCTTCTGGCAAAATCCACACTACAATATGACACATTTTCCCTTCTGAGCTTTTCACTGTGTCTGACAAGTATTTCTTGATTATATATAGGGTAATGGAATGGCACACTCAGGAAAAATTGCACAACAAACTGTGAGATCCATTTTCTATTAGCCCTTATAAAATTTAAAACTTGAGGCTAAAGCAACATTTTAGTGGTAAAATGTATTCTTTCTTCACCGCCAAATGGTACACAATTCTGTAAGGCACATGTTGTTAACATGTTCACAGCACCCTAAATTGAGGGCTAGCATTCTCAGGCTGGTAAGAAGCCATGGATATTGTCCCACAAGACTAAAAAGAGCAGCCCACAGGTGCCCAGAAAAGGCACATCGATTAGATGTGCCAATTCTGGTACTTTGCCCGGTTCTTCCCGCTTGCCCTGTGGCGGTGGCAATAGAGGTTCATAATTGTTGGGTTGATGTCACCTTTGTATTGTCCGGTGACATCAAACCTATGGCTTAGTAATGGAGAGGCGTCTATATGACGCCTCTCCATTACTAATCTTATAGATGTATTGTATATAAACACACAGCCAGATCAAAGTATTTTACTTTACATAAGAAACACACTTTTCCTTTTTTATTTAAAAATAACAAACTCAGTTATACTCATCTAATGCCCATTCTATTGAAGCGCTTGTCTCCTGTAATAAAACGCAAAAAAAACAACCATATCCCTCACCTTTCCATCGTTCTGGCCCATGCCATAACACATGTCTGGGATTAAACAGTTTTCAATCTGGACAGTGCCAAGATGCAGCTGTCCAGGCTGTGAACCACGGGGGAATGACATCATTGAAGTTACAGCTGGTCACTGAGGTTGCATTCCCAGCTGGGCCCCTGAACTATGGGCATCTCGGTGACATCACCCATTAGCACAGTGAAAAAAAGTCTCACGTGCAGAGGTGAGTTCACTGGGAGAAATTTCTCACTTCTCCTGGTGAGCTCTCTGAGCTCAGTGCGGCACTTGTAAGACTTTTTCTCACTGTGCTGGCGGTTATGCCATCGGAGGTTTATATCAAGATTATATATTTATTTTTAAACACTATTAGCCTCTCAGCTCCCCCCACATAAAAAACTTAACCAGGAATGTTTTGTTGGCTGCTATGTGTACACATGTAAAAGAAGTTTTAGCAAAAGCCGGCAGAATTGATGTGGCATCTAATATTGTTAAATTATACTTTTAAAACAGTTGCAAAACCTTAATTTTTTTCTATTTTGTTTGTTTCTTTTACTCTAATTTTATTTAGCTTTGTCTTTTTGGTGATAAATTATCTATCATTGACCCAAAATGAGCCATAGCCCTAAAATGCCAAATTTTAACAGCATCATTGTTGAACCTCTGCAGCAGCATTGGGTAAGAGGTAAGAGGTCTCACTTCCATCTTCAAAGTAACAAACCTTTTCTTTCACAGAGACATTATTTGACTGCGTGGGGACCCTCTTCTTTCTATGTCAGCCCTTGGTTGTGGGGAATGCAGTCGTTAAATTGGTCTAATAAAACAGATATGCAAAAAAAATTAAATTGTGTCAGTTTTTAAATATTTAAAAAAAAATCCTAGAATTTTAGTAAGAAAAACAGGACAAGATAAGCTAAATATTTTTAATTTACCAAAAACCAGCGTAAGCAAAAAAATACTATCTTTTTTACAACATGAACATTTTCTTAGGTAGACATTTGCTTTTAAATTCCTGGAATGTGGAGATTGTTTTTGTCTTAAAAAAACACCTTTACAAAAAAAAGGCCAAAGAAATGCAAGAAAAAAATCACTTATGGCTTGTACATCTTACTAGGCATGAAATACACTTCATCTGAACTTGATGGACATATTTTTTTTCAACCTAATGGTATAAAATTGCCCTACTTGATTGCAATGCTTCAGAAATTAAAAAAAGGGTTATTAAGGTGCACTGCTGCAGTATATCACAGAACAATCAATTCTCAGCCACTCTGACTCTGCAGGTCCTGCACCTCCTATCGCTTGAGTCTTTATATTATTAAAAGGGCGCAGGGCCATATAACACGGACAACTATCGCATCGCAATGTTTGGACTGGCCGTCAACTCTCCTAAACTGAACTTGACAGCTGCAGAGAAATACATGCTGACACACTCAGGGCAGGAGAGCCTCCGGCCAGTCTGAACATTGCATTGCGATCATCATCTATGTTATATGGCAGTCTGCCTGTGCCCAAAGACTGAGACTACCTCTCCCATTTTCCATATTCTTCAGTGCTGCAGTAGTACATCACAGACAGATTAAAGCCTTTCTCTCCGTCTGTAATAATGAGCTACAACTTTACAATAAGCAAACTTTGTCAGTGTAAAAGTTCAAGGTCACATCCACTTTAGTATAGTATTGCGGTGCATGAGACAAGCAAACAAAGTGAAAAATATTCAGTTGTATAATTCAGTAAAAATGTAAAAAAAAAGTTCGATAAAATTTGGAAAAATGTAAAATAAAACAAATAAGCACAAAAATAGTGGAAAAACTGTTTTGCCACTGTCGCATTGTAAAAACAAAAAAAAACAAAAAAGTACCATAATTTGTATCAACACATTCAGTGCAAGCAGATCTATAAAATTGTCTCATAGTTTATTCTCAATACATGTAAAATATTTAATATTTTTTAATTTTATTTATTTATTTTACTGACTTATAGAGTAGGTTCACGCGACAGTATAAAAAATCATTCACAGTTGCATCCAGAAAAGTAGTAAGATTTTTTTCTCACTTGTCATCTGTGTGCTGTCCATATGCAATCCGTTTTTTTGCTCAGCAGCAGATGTCATCCTAGTGAACTCAATGTTTTCCAAGCTCCCATAGAATTGAATGGCTGAGTGTCATCCAATTTTAGAGTAAAATTGCAGCATGCTGCAATTTTTTTCACAGAGAGTTTCTGTCAGTAAAAAAACAGTCATCAGTATTGCCCCATAGAATAACATTGGTCTGAGTGCTATCCAGTAAAAATAAGATAGCACTCGTCTGATGTATACGGCGGTGTGAGGAAGCCCTATCCGTAAAAATCAGATGCTATACTGTGGCTCCGAATGACATCCGATTTTTTTTTCTCACACCCATAGACTTGAATTGGTGAGTTTTATATAGATTTTCGGTGGAAAGTTATGAAGGCTGCAATTTTTTTCACATGCAGATTTAGTCAGTGAAAAAATTGGTTCATCTGCACTACCTCATTGAATAACATCCGTCTGAATACGATCCTTTTTTTAACGTATAGAACTAGGACAGAAAGTACAGTTGTGTGCAAAAGTCCATACAAGGCCATTAATTCCATAACACTTTACTCAAAAAGTTGAACATAAAAATAAATAATATCCCTGATTACATCAACTCATTCCATAAAAAAAAAGTCATAACTCGTCTTCGTAGACAAAAAAAATAAAAAAGATAGATCTCTCAGAATATGGCTATACAAAAACAAAACATAAAAAATATATACAGGTCCTTCTCAAAAAATTAGCATATAGTGCTAAATTTCATTATTTACCATAATGTAATGATTACAATTAAACTTTCATATATTTTAGATTCATTACACACCAACTGAAATTTGTCAGGTCTTTTATTGTTTTAATACTGATGATTTTGGCATTCAACTCCTGATAACCCAAAAAAACTGTCTCAAAAAATTAACATATTTCAACCGTCCAATAAAATAAAAGTGTTTTTCAAAACAAACAAAAAAACCATCAAATAATAATGTTCAGTTATGCACTCAATACTTGGTCGGGAATCCTTTGGCAGAAATGACTGCTTCAATGTGGCGTGGCATGGAGGCAATCAGCCTGTGACACTGCTGAGGTGTTATGGAGGCCCAGGTTGCTTTGATAGCAGCCTTAAGCTCATCCAGAGTGTTGGGTCTTGTGTCTCTCAACTTTCTCTTCACAATATCCCACAGATTCTCTATGGGGTTCAGGTCAGGAGAGTTGGCAGGCCAATTGAGCACAGTAATACCATGGTCAGTAAACCATTTACCAGTGGTTTTGGCACTGTGAGCAGGTGCCAGGTCGTGCTGAAAAATGAAATCTTCATCTCCATAAAGCATTTCAGCCGATGGAAGCATGAAGTGCTCCAAAATCTCCTGATAGCTAGCTGCATTGACCCTGCCCTTGATGAAACACAGTGGACCAACACCAGCAGCTGACATGGCACCCCACACCATCACTGACTGTGGGTATTTGACACTGGACTTCAGGCATTTTGGCATTTCCTTCTCCCCAGTCTTCCTCCAGACTCTGGCACCTTGATTTCCGAATGACATGCAAAATTTGCTTTCATCAGAAAAAAGTACTTGGGATCACTTAGCAACAGTCCAGTGCTGCTTCTCTGTAGCCCAGGTCAGGCGCTTCTGCCGCTGTTTATGGTTCAAAAGTGGCTTTACCTGGGGAATGCGGCACCTGTAGCCCATTTCCTGCACACGCCTGTGTACGGTGGCTCTGGATGTTTCTACACCAGACTCAGTCCACTGCTTCCTCAGGTCCCCCAAGGTCTGGAATCGGTCCTTCTCCACAATCTTCCTCAGGGTCCGGTCACCTCTTCTCGTTGTACAGCGTTTTCTGCCACATTGTTTCCTTCCAACAGACTTCCCATTGAGGTGCCTTGATACAGCACTCTGGGAACAGCCTATTTGTTGAGAAATTTCTTTCTGGGTCTTACCCTCTTGCTTGAGGGTGTCAATGATGGCCTTCTTGACATCAGTCAGGTCGCTAGTCTTACCCATGATGGGGGTTTTGAGTAATGAACCAGGCAGGGGTTTTTAAAAGCCTCAGGAATCTTTTGCATGTGTTTAGAGTTAATTAGTTGATTCAGAAGATTAGGGTAATAGGTCGTTTAGAGAACCTTTTCTTGATATGCTAATTTTTTGAGACAGGTTTTTTGGGTTATCAGGAGTTGTATGCCAAAATCATCAGTATTAAAACAATAAAAGACCTGACAAATTTCAGTTGGTGTGTAATGAATCTAAAATATATGAAAGTTTAATTGTAATCATTACATTATGGTAAATAATGAAATTTAGCACTATATGCTAATTTTTTGAGAAGGACCTGTATATATAAATGTGGTAACACTGCAGTTGTATGACCTGAATACCAGAAGAATAAATCCATCTTACCACTTTTACTGCACGGTGAAGAGCGTGAAAAAAATAAGTAAAAACAATTCTAGAATTGTTTTGTTCTTTCTACGTGTACGAAAACTGAATGAAATTTGATCATAAAATGTTATGTATCTGAAAATTGTACCAAAAAAATACATATCCTCTTGCAAAAAATAAGCCCCATATAGTTCTAAAAACTTACGCTCTCAGAATTTTGCTTTAAAAAAAAAACAATTTTTGATAAAAACTAATTTTTAGTGTGCAATAGTAGCAAAACATAAAATAACTATATAATTCTGGTATCAATGTAGTCATAATGACCCAAAAAATAAATTAGTCTTATCATTTATTAGTGCTTAGCATAGAAAACAAAGTTGAACTGCTGTCTGTTTGTTCATTCTACCTCCCAAAAATTAGTCTAAGGCCTCATTCATACAACTGTGTTTCCAGTAAGTGTGGTATCCGTTTTTTTCCTGGAGACCACACATACCTGTTATAACGTATGGTGCTATACACATGTCTGTGTTTTTACACAGTCTGTGTGCCAATGCAAATCACATGGTGACATGTCAGCTTTTTTACAGCAGTACAGATAGCAAAGGCAAATGCAAGTCTATGGGTCTGGAAAACGTGTACAGCACATAGATGGCATTTCTTTCTTTTTTTATCCATACCGAAAAACACTGATGACACACTGATGGTAAAAATTGCCCACCTGGTGATATACAGATGACACACTGATCCAAAACACTGATGATACCAGTACCATTTTTCATGTATGTGTGTAAGGAGATAGATTGGACCGCGGGTACCTGTATGCAGGGTCCGGAACTAAAAAAGCTGCATCCTTTGTTCCCGGGGTGAAGCCTGAGTGGGGTGGACCTTCCCCTGCTGTCTGAGGGAAGCATGAGCAAGGAGGACCTTCCTGGGATGGAGAAAGGCAGGGAGAGCCTGAAATAGGCACGCAGAGTCGGGCACATAAAGAGAGAAAGCGTGAAGCAGAGCTGTTTGGCGCCAGGGCAGACCAGCACACAGAGCAATGAGCGGTGTGCTCTGCTTTCCTTTCCCTCAGAGAGTACCGGTCCAACAGCAAGCCGCATAGAGAGGGCCCTGCCACCTGCCGAGTCAAGCGTGCCCAGCAGCACTCAAGAGAGAAGGACCGCTGCAGAACCATGCAGAGCAGAGCCGTGCAAAGCCGAGCTGTATACACAGAGCTGAGTCAGCCATTCAGCAGCCAGAGAGAGAGGTGCCATTCCCTGAGAGCACTTACAGCATGCAAGCTAATGCCTGTTATCGCCTGCTGCCAACAGTGGGAACCAGAGAAAAAGAGATGTGCGGTGTGAGTCCGGTGACTGCTAGAAAGCAAGGCATAGAACGCTCAGTGTCCGTGAGTACTACACACGTGCCCATAAGAGTGACCGAGGACAGTACAGATACTTGCACCCTGCTGAGCCACTTTGGGCTCGTACCAGATCGTGACCCGTATTACTGTCAGCCGCTTTGGGCTCGCTTGACCGAGACTGTGAGGAGAGTGGTTCAGGAGACACGTCGGGCTTATTCAGTACCGTAGCCTGTAACCTTGAAGTCAAATACAATATATAGACTAGGGGCAGTGGAAGGTACCGGAGACCGACCACTGTTACCAGAAGAAGGAGGTATTGTTTGCCTGCTGGACCCCATTAAAAAGGACATCGTGCCAGCCATTGTCGGCGCTATTGAACTCGCAGCAGGAGCTGCAGTTATAGGACTTCCTGACATCTGTGCTATTGAACTGTCGTTATTTTGAACTGTCGTTGTTCACCTTAGGAATATCCTTTGATTTAATGTACTGTTTGTCTCCCCTGTATAACCCTTTGTCTCCCTACATTCTTTCCCGTTTATGCAGTTTAATCCTTTACCTCCCAGTATTCTCCAGGAAACAAACCTGTTAACCCTTGCTGTGCCTGCATTTCATCACTGCATCCCACATTCCTGCTTGTTATCTTACATGTGTTTAAATATGAATGAATAATGGAGGTCTGAAGCGCATTTCACATTAATCCTGTGTTCTATGCTGAGCACTTACTCCAGGGTTTCCACCTCGATCCCCAAAGGCACGATTTAGATGAAACTCATATGCTATAATGAGACAGATAGAGTCACTTTAGACTCTGGCCTTTGTTCCGGCAGTGTCTGTCTTTTCAGCATCTTAGAAGCACAAAATTGACATTGACCACAATGGTGCAGATGCTGAAAAAGACTGGATACTACTGGAACAGAAACCAGTCAGATGCTGATGGTGAATTATCCTGTCAGAGAAACTGTTTTTATGGGAGCTTTAGATGGAAACCCTGACATAATTACTTAGCGTAGCTCAAAGGATAAAGGTGAAATGGACCATAAAATAGATGTAAAATTGTTATGTACCCTAAAATGGAAAAAAGTGGGTTTCCAGTGGGTTTCAATGTTACCGATAGCTCAAAGGCTCTGGAGAAGCTTCATGACTCACTGTTTCCCAAATAAAATCCAGTGAAATCTGCACTCCCAAATCCAAATGGTTCTCTCCATTCTGATCTACAGTGTGCCTAAACCACATTTAGCATTTAAATAACAAGCGTCTAAATAATAGCATCACTGTAGAGCCAAGAGCTCACTTAACAACTTATGGAATGCATGTCTCCCAAATTCAAATGTCCTGACCTCTCCCTTCTGAGTTATGCAATGTGACAAGCTAAAGTTATCATCCACATGTATGGCACTCATATAGTAGGGACAGCATAAGTATTAATTTGTGGGGTGAATGTCTCGAAAAACACAAGCTGGGCACATTGTTTTGGCCACAAAGCTGGCAACTGTTCAATATTTACTGTGCAACATCTACTGTGTGCTTTCTGTAAGGCCGGGGTCACACTTGAGAGTGCAATGCAAGAAACTTTCATGAGTGTCTCTCACCAATACCCTGTACTGCCATCAGCACTCAGACCGGAGTGTGCAGCTGCATAGAAATACATGCAGCCGTACAGTCCAGTCCCGAGTGCCAGCTGCAGTGCCGAGTATTGATGCAAGAGACTTGCGCAAGTTTCTCGCATCACACTCGCAAGTGTGACCCCGGCCTAAAACACATTTCTGTGGGATCAAAATACATAATAATCACTACATTCACATATTATTTCGCTGAGGAATGTAAATTCCAAAAGGGGGTCACCTCTCTTTTGTCTCTGCTGTTCTAGCACCTTAAAGGTTCTGCAAAAGGCGCCCATAAAATATTCCAGCTTAATCTGCACTTCAAAAACAAACTGGTACACCTTCCCTTCCCAGCACTATGTGCCCAAACAGTGGTATATGAATACAAATGAGGTATTTCCGCACTAAGGAGAAATTGTATAAAAAACTGCAGCTGTCCATTTTCTCCTAGTTTCCTTTGTAAAATGTTAAAAAAATTATGGTTAAAACAATATTTTTATAGACATGCTGTAATTTATAATTTTCATGACCTAATGTTATAAAAGTCTCTGAAATACCATTGCGTTCAAAATGCTCACCACATCCCTAGGTGAATTATTTGTGGGTTGTAGTTTCCAAAATTAGAACTTTTTTATTGCTGTTTTGGGACCTCAGGAACTTTTCAAATGTGACATGGCCTGCGCAATCAATTCCAGCCAAATTTGTGCTCCAAAAGTCAAATTGCGCTCCTTCCCTTTAAAGCCTTGTCTAGTACCAAAACAATAGTTTTTGACCACATGTGGAATATTGTTTCTTTTGTGTGAAATTACATAATAAATTTGGAGATTAATTATATCCTAATATCCCATGCAAAAATGAAAAACTTGGTGCTCAATCAAAATTTTAGTCTAATGAAATTTAACCTAATAGAATTTTTAATTCTTTAATTCCATTTGACTTACCATCAAGCACCTGAAGGATTAACAAACTTATTGAATACAATTTTGAATACTTTGAGGATGCATTGTTTAAAAGGTGGTCAAATTAAGGAGTTTACAATGTATAGGCCCCTCAAAGTCACTAAAAAAGTTAATAGGTCCCTAGTAGGGTTGAGCATTCCGATACTGCAAATATCGGGTATCGGCCGATATTGGCTGTATCGGAATTCCGATTCCGAGTTCCGATATTTTCGTCTTATCGGATACCGGAATCGGGATTGTCACTGTCACTGTCAGTGTCCGTCGGTCGGGTCTGTCAGGAGTCAGCGGCACTTACCTGGCAGAAGATCTCCGGCGGTCACGGCCTGGACTGCTTCATGGCCGCCATCTTCTTTCCCCGGCGGTCACATGCAGTTTCTCGCGATAACTGCAGTGACTGCTGGGTAATCCCGGCCGTAAAGCAGTCAGTCCGATGACGTCACCGCCGGGGAAGCAGGTAATCAGCTGTGCTGCGTCGCGATGACAGGCTCTGCCTGTCATTGCGATGTAGCAGAGTTGGATCGTCGTGGGACTGTCGTTACTATGGACTGCGTCGGACAGGTGGTATACTGTTGGTTTGTTTTTTTTTCTTTTTTTACAGGAGATCGATGGCGTCGCAGGAATGAGTGTATAATAAAATTAATGAAAACTGTGTTGTCTCTTTTATTTCATTAAAATACTTTTTTCTTGCTTTGTCTTTTTTTTAAACATTTAATAACTTTGGGATTAATAATGGATCGGTGTCTTATTGACGCCTCTCCATTATTAACCGGGCTTATTGTCACCGTGCAATCAACGGTGACATTAACCCCTTATTACCCCGCTTGCCACCGCTACAGGGCAAGTGGGAAGAGCCGGGTAAAGTGCCACAATTGGCACATCTTTTGATGCGCCAAATGTGGGGCTGCTGTAGCCTGGTATTATCAGGCTGTTGAGGGCCAAAATCCATGGGCCTTGACAGTCTTTTAATACCAGGCCGCAGCAGTCTGCATTTTACTTGGCTGGTTAACAAAAATAGGGGGGATCCCCACGCCGTTTTTTTTTCGAGGGGATCCCCTATTTTTGTTAACCAGCCAAGCTAAGCAGACTGCTGTGGCCTGGTATTATCAGGCTGGCAAGGTCCATGGATATTGGATCCTTACCAGCCTGAAAAACCAGGCCTCAGCGGTCTGCTTCATCTGGCTGGTTAACAAAAATAGGGGGGACCCCACGCCAATTTTTTTCGAGGGGATCCCCTATTTTTGTTAATCAGCCAAGATATGCAGACTGCTGTGGCCTGGTATTATCAGGCTGGCAAGGTCCATGGATCTTGGCTCCTTAACAGCCTGAAAATCCAGGCCTCAGCGGTCTGCTTCATCTGGCTGGTTAACAAAAATAGGGGGGACCCCACGCCAATTTTTTCGAGGGGATCCCCTATTTTTGTTAATCAGCCAAGATATGCAGACTGCTGTGGCCTGGTATTATCAGGCTGGCAAGGTCCATGGATCTTGGCTCCTTAACAGCCTGAAAATCCAGGCCTCAGCGGTCTGCTTCATCTGGCTGGTTAACAAAAATAGGGGGGACCCCACGCCAATTTTTTTCGAGGGGATCCCCTATTTTTGTTAATCAGCCAAGATATGCAGACTGCTGTGGCCTGGTATTATCAGGCTGGCAAGGTCCATGGATCTTGGCTCCTTAACAGCCTGAAAATCCAGGCCTCAGCGGTCTGCTTCATCTGGCTGGTTAACAAAAATAGGGGGGACCCCACGCCATTTTTTTTTTCGAAGGGAACCCCTATTTTTGTTAATCAGTTCCCTCTGACGTCACTGATGGTGTCCCTGGCTGACCTGAAGTGAAAGTGGAAAGCAATCAATTAAGCTTTCCACTTAAGGGCCCGTCTCACATAGCGATATCGCTACCGAGATCGCTGCTGAGTCACTAGTTTTGTGACGCAGCAGCGAGCTCACCAGCGATATTGCTGTGTGTGACATTCAGCGACGATCAGCCCCCCTGCCGGGTATCGCTGATCGTCGCTGAAATGTCAGGACCTTTTTTTGATCGCTGGTTTCCCGCTGACAGGCACACATCGCTGCGTGTGACAGGCGGAGACCAGCGATCCGCTGGTAATCAAGGTACACAGCGGGTTTCCAGGCGCGGGGCTGTGCCTAGAAACCCGCTGTGTACCTTGGATACCAGCGCCCTGATGCAGGGAGCTGGTATCCAAGGTACACAGCGGGTTTCCAAGCGCTGCGCGGTGCCTGGAAACCCGCTGTGTACCTTGGTTACCAGCGGATCGCTGGTCTCCCGCCTGTCACACGCAGCGATGCGTGCCTGTCAGAGGGAAACCAGCGATCAAAAAAAGGTCCTGACATTTCTGCGACGATCAGCGATACCCGGCAGGGGGGCTGATCGTCGCTGAATGTCACACACAGCGATATCGCTGGTGAGCTCGCTGCTGCGTCACAAAACTAGTGACTCAGCAGCGATCTCGGTAGCGATATCGCTATGTGAGACGGGCCCTTAAGCGATGTTACCCGCAGTGTCGCTGTCCCAGATCGCTGCCTGAGCTGCCTGTTTGGCAGCTCAGCAGCGATCATGTAGCGATACACCAGCGATCCTGACAAGTGCATATCGTTGTCGGGATCGCTGGTGTATCGTTATGTGACACCCAGCCTTTACTCTCCTGTCAGGCAGGAGAGGAACTCATTCATTTGGGGTTTACTGTGAGGCTGCAGCATTAGCTGCGGTCCCTGCAGTAAACATTAACCCTTTCTGAAGGATTACACCGTGGGACCTGACTGTGCATGGGATAGGTAAGAATAATTTTGCTTTTTTATTTTATTTTTATTACAGGAAATGGTTTTTGCAGTAAAATAAAAGATGGTCAAAAACATGTGTCTTTATTTCATTAAAATGATTTTTAATTAAAGTGTGTGTGTTTTATTTTTATTTCATGCAATAGGATTAATAATTGATAGTTGTCTAATTGACAGCTATCAATTATTAACCTGGTTTAAGGTCACCTTTCAATAGCAAGGTGGCTATAACCCCATATTAACCCATTCGCCACCGCTACAGGGCAATGGGAATAGACGGGCAAAGTGCCAGAAAGGGCGAATCTAATTATAGATTTGTCTTTCCTGGGGTGTCTGGGGGCAGATGTTAGTAGCCGGGGGGGGGCAAAAATAATGGTCCCTCTCTGGGCTATTATTATCTGCCCCCACTCACTGGCTTTGTCTGTCTGGTTGCGAAAATAGGGCGGGAGCCCACGCATTTTTTTTCAGCAATTTTACACCTCATATATATATATACATGTCATTGAATTTGTGACACATATATATATATATTTATATTTGTAGTTCATACACTTCTACATAGTATAATAGCCGCTAATTCAATTGCCGGCTTTTGTGAAAATGCAGAACCCGACATGAAATGACACTTGGTGTACATAGGGTTAACCATGTCTTTTCATGTCCTTTGCTATCTAATTTGCACAAACAATTAAATCAGACTATGTGTGCAAAATTTCACACCTGTAGGGGTTAATTAAAGGTGTAAATTCGTAGCAAAAAAGTCCGTTTTTTTTACAACGAATTTACACCTTTAATTAACCCCTACAGGTGTGAAATTTTGCACACATAGTCTGATTTAATTGTTTGTGCAAATCAGATAGCAAACGACATGAAAAGACATGGTTAACCCTATGTACACCAAGTGTCATTTCATGTCGGGTGCTTCTGTCTTTTCACTGAAGCCGGCTTTACCCGGCAATTAAATCAGAGGATATTTTACTATGTAGAAGTGTATAAACTATACATATATGTATATATATATATGTCACAATGACATGTATATATATATATATATGTATTCTATGTGTGTATATTTACTGTTTACAAGGAAAGAATGGGGTTTTTTTAGTTGCGATATTTTGTTCCCATAGACTTACATGGGACTTCCGGTATCGGTATCGGGTATCGCCGATATTTTAGTGATATCGGCGGTACCATTCCGATTCCGATACTTTAGGATATCGGAAAGTATCGCTCAACTCTAGTCCCTAGGTTCTCGAAATGTCCTTAAAAATCTGAATAATTATTGTTAAAATGTTACATTTTCTTACATGCTAAAAAAATACCAACATTTGATATGCCGACAAAGTATATATATGGTTAATGTTAAATTTTAAATATTTTGTGTGATAAGTCTACCTGTATTTGGCCTTATTCACACATTTGGCAACATGAATGACAAGGGCCAATAGAAATCTATGGGTCCGTGAAAAACACGTATAGCAGACGCATGCCATCGATGTACTATCTGTGTGTAATTTGTGTGCTGTCCGTGTTTAACATTGCAAAGTATAGGAGAAGCTTTGTAATTTATTTCTTTATCCATCTGCGAAAAACATTGATGACGCATGAATGGTAAAAACAGATACATAGACCGTACACTGAAACATTGATGCAAATCACTGATGACACGAGTACCATTTTTTTCATACATATTTAAATACGGATGTGTGAATGGGGCCTCTGGGACATAAATATTCCACAATTTTCACAAAATTGTATATATATTCATAAATAAATGCAAAACATAGTGATATAAATCTACCTGTAAGGTTCTGTGTACATGTTCCTGAAACTCAGTTTGTTCGTCAGCCATTTTACTTTCTGTCTTGCTGCAGCTATCTTGCCCTCAGTCAAAATGGAGTTTCCAGCTTGCATGTTCCCGCCCTGATTCTCTCCTTTTGCTTCTTAAGCAGCCACAGCTGAGCAATCAGTGCTTCAGAATCTAGCCTGCAGTGAACCTGTGACCTGACTCCTAAAGCCTTGGACCTTGTACTCCAGCTATTCCTACTGAGGAACTCTGAAGCACTTGTGGACTCTGAACCCTGCTCTTTGAAAGACCCACGTTTGCATGGACTTACGGTAACAGAGAAGAAGATCCTGAACCTGTTGTGGAGAGTGATTGCTGAGCTTAGATTACTCTGGCCTGCTGTGTCTCCTGCTTCTGTGTCTGCAAACTGTGTGACTATTTTTGCCAACTTGTATGAAGTAATACAAGACTTTCTATATCAAACCTGTGTCTCATGTATTTTCATCGCACCCAAGCACAAGACGCTATATGAACTGTACTACATACATTACAAGATTCTGAAGCCAAACGTTAGTGTCTGCTGGGTCTGGAAAGGCTGTGTCTGCTGTAACTGTGGATATCGGATGTCCGGTTGTACTTTCTGTGATGACAGTGGTTGTGACTTCTCACAACCATTCCAGGTGAGCAATTCCCTTAAGTGTTTTTTTTTTCTGCAGTGTTACCACAGGTAAACACTATTGTTTTTTTTTCTTTTCTCCTTTTTGTCTGCTGTAACTGTGGATATCAGATGTCTGGGTGAACTTTCTGTGATGATAGTGGTTGTGACTTCTCACAACCATTCCAGGTGAGCAGTTCCCTTAATTTTTTTTTCTCTCTGCAGTGTTACCACAGGTAAACACTATTGTTTTTTTTTTTTTCCTCTCCTCTTCTTCCAGTACTCCTGTCTTAAAAGATCTGGAAAATGGAGGTCCGCATAAAGGAACTTTGCGGAGTGACTGATAATATCCTTGCAGATTTGCAGAATATAAAGACCCGTTTTTCAAGCCTACAGGACCTCACTAATCACAATTTGCAAGTGTTTGGACAGACTGCCCAGGATTTGCGAGCCAGGATTGAGGTTCTAGAGGAGCGAGTCCAGGCTCCTGCCGTAGCCCCGAGTTCTGGGATTCCCAAGTTGCCCCCTTTTCGTTTTGGCGGTGAACGTGAGAAATTCAGGGGATTTATTAATCAATGCAATCTTTTTTTTTCTGCACATGCTTCACAATTTCCCACTGAACGATCTAAGGTGCTTACTATAATTATGTTGCTTACCAACAAGGCTTTGATGTGGGCAAACCCTCTGATTGAGACTGAGGATGATTGTTTGAATCACCTTGATGCTTTTATTTCAGCCATGGGGCAGGTGTTTGATGACCCCAATCGAGGTGCAACAGCTGAAGCAGCCATGTTAGCTTTGCGCCAAGGTAAGCACTCGGTAGCTGAATATGCCTTGGATTTCAGGAGATGGGCCCTTGATACCACCTGGGACAGTTCCGCCAAAAAATCTATTTTTCGAAAGGGGTTATCTCCACTGATTAAGGATGAACTTGCTCGTGCCGACCCTCCCACTGCGTTAGGTGACTTTATTAACTACTGCATCCGTATTGATACTCGTCTGACTGAACGCAGGCAAGAGAGATGGTTCGAAAGCAATCGCACTAACCTTTTCCTACCTTCCTCTCCAGCTAAGGAACCTTTGAGTAGGATTACACGGGAACCTGAACCTGAACCCATGCAGGTAGACTCTTTACAACGACGGGATAGTGATGCACGCAAGGAACATCGTTTTAAGGAGAATCTATGTTTCTATTGTGGTAAGTCAGGGCACTTCATTATAAACTGCCCCAGCCGTTCTCGTAAGACTACTGCAGCACTCATTCATTGTGAGTGTTGCGAGAGGGGATCTGTCAGGTCCGAGCCTCAGGCTCCAGAGAGATCTGCAGCAACAGATCTTGATTTCTCGGACTTAAACTCCGTTACCTCTGAGGATGTTGACTGTGTAAACGCTGCCATTTTTCAAGTTTCCTCAGCGGTGTCCCAGCTGAGTTGTAAGAAAAACAATTCTCATTGCTTTCTTTCCATCAAACTCTGGGTTGACTCAGCTTGGGTGTCTAGCTCTGCTATGATCGACTCAGGGGCAAGTGGAAATTTTATGGATGTCTCCTTTGCTCTGAAACAGGGATACGTTCAGTGAAGAAGGCTACTCCAGTACAGATGGAAACTGTGGATGGCTCCCTGCTGACCTCTGGAACAGTGGATCAGGAAACAGAGCCTTTGAGGGTTCTTATGGGTAAAGATCATCAAGAGAAACTGTCCTTTATGCTTATCTCTTCTCCCCACTTTCCCATTATTCTAGGGCTACCATGGCTGCAGGCTCAGAATCCTACCATTAACTGGGAGACCAAGGAATTACACTTTCCAGAGAAACAGATGAGTCCAAAAGTTTCAGCTTGCTCTGTTCCTAAAGGAACCATGTCAGTCCCTGAACTACCAGCTGTATACCAGGACTATGTGGATTTATGTGACAAGAAGAACGCTGACCAGCTTCCTCCTCACCGTCCATATGATTGTCCAATTGAATTATTGCCTGGAGCAGAGATACCTTTTGGTAAGATCTACCCCCTGGCGGGGCCCGAGCTAAAGGCTTTAAAGGATTACATAGACGAAAATCTAGCCAAGGGCTTCATACGCCCCTCTTCATCTCCTGCAGGTGCACTCATCTTCTTTGTAAAGAAGAAAGATGGATCTCTGAGACCATGCGTAGACTATAGGGAACTCAATAAGGTTACTATTAGAAACCGTTATCCATTGCCTTTAATCCCTGAGTTATTGGAGAGAGTGCGACATGCCAAAATTTTCTCTAAACTAGATCTTCGTGGGGCCTATAACTTAGTCCGTATTAGACCTGGGGATGAATGGAAGACTGCATTCAGGTCACGCTATGGACACTTTGAATATCTAGTTATGCCTTTTGGTCTGAGTACCGCCCCAGCCACTTTCCAACACTTGGTGAATGACATCTTCAGGGATCTCCTAGATACATTCGTGGTAATTTATTTGGATGATATTCTAATTTTTTCTAACTCCACAGAGGAACATCATGGACATGTGAGAATCGTCTTGGAACGTCTAAGACAAAATCATCTTTACATCAAACTTGAAAACTGTGAATTCCATAGGACCGAAATTAAATTTCTGGGTTATGTACTGTCTACACAAGGAATTAGTATGGATGGAAGCAAAACCCAAGCCATCAAGGATTGGCCAAGTCCTAGAAATGTGAAGGAGGTACAGCGCTTCATCGGGTTTGCCAACTTCTATAGACGTTTCATTAGAAATTTCTCTGAGGTAGTGTCACCTATCACCCAACTTACCCGGAAAGAGTCTAGGTTTTCCTGGACTCCCCAAGCCCAGGAAGCATTTTCCCGTCTAAAAGATAAATTTACCACTGCACCTATCCTAGTACATCCCAACCCCGAGCTTGCCTTCATAATAGAGGTGGATGCTTCAGACTGTGCCGTTGAAGCTATACTCTCTCAGAGAACAGGTGAGAAGAATGTCTTGCATCCCTGTGCCTTCTTTTCCCAGCAGTTATCTTCGGCTGAGAGGAACTACGATGTGGGCAATAGAGAGTTGTTGGCCATTATTGCCGCCTTCAAAGAATGGAGACACCTTCTTCAGGGAGCTGCACAGCAAATAGTCGTCCTGACAGACCATCGTAACCTTGAGTTTATCAGGTCGGCTAAGTGCCTGACTCCTCGCCAGGCTCGCTGGAATCTTTTCTTAAACCAATTTAATTTTATCATTTCTTATAGACCAGGATCGCACAATGGAAAGGCTGATGCACTCTCTAGGATTTACTCAGCAGAGACACGTCCAATTACTCCTCCTAAGACTATTCTTCCTGACTCTAGATTCCTAGGAGTAATTCAGAATCAAGACCTACTTAAGGACATCAAGGAAGCATACCATGCGGATTCCTTTTTGGCACAACCCCCAAGGGACGTAAGTCTTGTCTTTAAGAATGGTGTGTGGATTCAGGGACAACGCCTGTATATTCCTGAAACAGTCAGATTGAGAGTATTGCAACTCATTCACGATTCCAAGATAGCTGGGCATAGAGGAATTCTAAAGACACAGGAATTTCTTTCTCGTTTCTTTTGGTGGCCCACTTGCAGGAAGGATGTTTTAAACTATGTCACTTCATGTGAAGTCTGTGCAAGATGCAAAACACCTCGCTCCTCACCAACTGGTCTGTTGCAACCCCTTCCCACCCCGTCCCGCCCGTGGGGATCCATTTCTATGGACTTCATTGTGGAGTTACCAACCTCTCAAGGGAAGAACACCATTCTAGTGGTGGTTGACCGTCTAACAAAGGCAGCTCATTTTATCCCTTGTGTCGGCTTACCCACTGCAAAACAGACATCAGATTTGATGATTAAAGATGTGTTTCGCTTACATGGAGTACCGGATGAGGTTATTTCGGATCGAGGGGTGCAATTCACTTCTAGGTTTTGGCAAAATTTCTGTGCAGCATTGGACATTAAAGTAAACCTTTCTTCTGCTTTTTCCCCAGACTAATGGACAGACCGAACGAACCAATCAAACCCTGGAGCAGTATCTCCGCTGCTTTATCTGCCACCTACAGGATGATTGGGTGGATCTACTTCCATTAGCTGAGTTCTCGTATAACAACTCTCAGAGTGCCTCCACTAAGCAGTCTCCTTTTTACTCTAATCTAGGTTATCATCCTAACATTCTACCACGATTTCCCATAGAAACGCCTTTACCAGCAGTGGCTGAAAGAATCACGTCTTTACAGAAGAATATGGATCTTCTAAAGGAGAATCTGGAATCGGCTCAGGAAAGGTACAAGAAAGCAGCAGATAAATTTCGTAAACCTGCACCAGCTTTCAAGGTAGGAGACTTGGTCTGGCTGTCAACCAGAAATCTTAAGTTAAGGATTCCATCGTCTAAGTTGGGACATAAGTACATTGGACCCTATAAAATCAGTAAAATTATAAGTGCCGTTGCTTGTCGTCTTCAACTGCCCAGAACTATGAGAATCCACCCTGTCTTTCATGTATCCCTACTAAAGGCTGCGACACCCAATACGTTTCCTGGACGTTCTTCTCCTTGCCCTGACCCAGTGCTAGTCGATGGTCAGGAAGAATTTGTGGTGGAAAGGATTTTAGATTCCAGGTTGTATAGAAATCAGTTACAATATCTGATTAAATGGCAGGGCTACCCAGTGGAGGACAACTCATGGGAACCAGTCAATAACGTTAATGCTCCTCGCTTGCTCCGTCAGTTTCATCAGAGGTACCCACACAAGCCTGGTCTGAGGTCATCCGGAGGTTGTCCCTAAGGGGGGAGTAATGTAAGGTTCTGTGTACATGTTCCTGAAACTCAGTTTGTTCGTCAGCCATTTTACTTTCTGTCTTGCTGCAGCTATCTTGCCCTCAGTCAAAATGGAGTTTCCAGCTTGCATGTTCCCGCCCTGATTCTCTCCTTTTGCTTCTTAAGCAGCCACAGCTGAGCAATCAGTGCTTCAGAATCTAGCCTGCAGTGAACCTGTGACCTGACTCCTAAAGCCTTGGACCTTGTACTCCAGCTATTCCTACTGAGGAACTCTGAAGCACTTGTGGACTCTGAACCCTGCTCTTTGAAAGACCCACGTTTGCATGGACTTACGGTAACAGAGAAGAAGATCCTGAACCTGTTGTGGAGAGTGATTGCTGAGCTTAGATTACTCTGGCCTGCTGTGTCTCCTGCTTCTGTGTCTGCAAACTGTGTGACTATTTTTGCCAACTTGTATGAAGTAATACAAGACTTTCTATATCAAACCTGTGTCTCATGTATTTTCATCGCACCCAAGCACAAGACGCTATATGAACTGTACTACATACATTACACTACCACTGACATAAAGTACAATGCTTAACGAAAAAAAAAAACATCTAAGCATCATGACAAAGCATTTCAAAGTTATTACCACATAGAAAGGACACATGCCAGATTTGAGCAATGGAGCTCTGTTACAAAAGCCCAAACTAGCTGCAAATGAAAGGAGTTAGAATTTTCAAAGTTTTGACACATGAGTAACCAAAAAAAAAGTAAGATAATGTTACAAATTCAAACATTCTGAAATGCAAAAAGTTTGTGCCTAGTGTTTAAATAGGTGCAACTATTAAGTAAATTTGGCAGAAATTAAGCCGGTCTAAAAGTCAGAAAATTATATCTACATCTGCTATGAGCAGGGGCAATTTTTTGCCAAAACGTTGCATTTTTTATTAACTTTTACTAATGCATTTCAGTGGACAAAATGCTTGTGGTGTTTACTAGATAAATAAGGAACATAACATGTTGCAACAGATAGAATAACATGCTTGGTTCTTTTCTCTACTGCGGTGAAAACACAGTCTTAGGCCTCATACTCACTGGCGCCGAAAACGGATGAAAATCAGACGATAAAAAATCGGATGCAAATCTGACCAATGTTAGTCAATGGGTTAGTAGTGTTGAGCGATACGATACTGCAAATATCGGGTATCGGCCGATATTAGCTGTATCGGGCTTTCGATTCCGAGTACCGATATTTTCGTCATATCGGATACCGGAATCGGATTTGTCACTGTCACTGTGAGTGTCCGTCGGTCGGGTCTGTCAGGAGTCAGCGGCACTTACCTGGCAGAAGATCTCCGGCGGTCACGTCCTGGACTGCTTGATGGCCGCCATTATCTTCTCCCTGGCGGTCACATGCAGTTTTTCGCGATAACTGCAGTGACTGCAGGGTAATCCCGGCCGTAAACCAGTCCGATGACGTCACCACCGGGGAAGCAGGTAATCAGCTGTGCTGCGCCGGGATGACAGGCTCTGCCTGTCATTCTGATGTAGCAGAGCTGGATCGTCGTGGGACACTCGTTACTATGGACTGCGTCGGACAGGTGGTATACTGCTGTTTTTTTTTTTCATTTTTTTTACAGGAGATCGATGGCGTCGCAGGATGAGACTGTAATAAAAGTAATGAAAACTGTGTTGTGTTTTTTATTAAATTAAAAAAAATTTTTATGAACATTCACCCGTCCGGGTACATCAACAATTTAACTATTTACATACAGGGACCCTGTCCAGGTTATTTATAATTCTTTGGCAGGGGTGTTCCAGGTACCACCTGGTACTCTTCTGATGCTTGCCAAACATCCGAGACACCAAGGACCACCAGGACCTGATGACGTCGTGTGGCCTGTACAGTCAAGTCGTGACCCGCTATCTGTGTCTGTGTGGCCACCTCTTTCATCTCCCTCCGGGTCTGGAGCCCTATGTCACGGACTGAACGAACTCCAGGGGGCCTAACAGGCGCCGGGTACGGGCCAGCTATAGTTATCATGTCCATAGCTGGGGCTGCTGAGGAGACCACTGAGGGAGGCTGGGGAGATTTACGGCGTGGGGTGGGCACTTGTGCAGAAGCCTGGATGTGGGAGGCTGAAGGCTCTGAGGGTCTCACAGGTTCCTGACACTCTGGGGAGTAGGGGTCGCACTTGGTAACATTTAGGGCGTACCATCCATTGTAACCCCAGTGTCGGGTGTAAGTCACCAAGTCTCCTGGCAACAGGTCCCTCCCCGGGTGTCCTTCTGGGAGGTGAGTCTCCACGTCCCGCCGGGTCACAAAGACTTCTAAATAAAGTCCAGGCTCCTGGATGAAGCCCCAACCACCTTTTAACTTAAAGTTCCGTACTGCACCCTTACGCCGCGGCCCCACAGGGTTCCTTTATCTTTTCTCATCCGGTCCTTATCTGCCCGGTCCTTCTCCAGGTGACGTTGCCGAAGCTTTTGGGATTCTCGCTGCTCCCTTTGTCGCTCTGCTTCCCGCTCCTAACGTCTCCACTCTTCCTCCTGACGCCGGTTGTAATTCTCCTCCACCAGCTGCTCCATGTCTCCACCATCAAATGCCAGCTTACGATGCCCGGTTTGCGGCAGCTCCCCTGGCGCCCCCCAGTCCTGGCGGCGCTCACCTGTGGCGGAAGCAGCCGGCTCTGGAACAGATGACAGTCGGGGCTCCGGTACAGACAGGTAGACCTCTGGTGCCTGCGCGGCCTCCTCCATGAGGACGGGTGTCGCTTCTTCTGTCTCAGCGACGGGGGCAGACAGCGGGATCTGGGGTGCTGCCGGTGCAGAGTTTTTTGCAGGAACGGGTGCCTCCACTGCGACAACGTCAACCGGATCACATTGCAAGGGCTGGGATGCCCGCACGGACTCCTCTACTAGAACGGGTGCCTCACCTTCCGGTACAGACACTTCAGGTAAGAGGGATTGGCGCCGCTCCAAGTTTAGTTTTAGGGCACGCCAGCTGGCTTCCATCCTGGCGACCTCCTCCCGGTGCCGGGCCAGGCCTCTTAGGGTATCCTCCGCTTCTTGCAGCGTAGGAGGGTTTCCAGGCCGGGTGCCCAACGGTGGTTCCGTGGCGATCGGGTCGCTTCCGTGGGGGGAGAGCTCTGACTGCTCCATCCCTTCACACTTCTGCTCGTGTCCATTAGCCATCTCTGCCAAGTCACATGTGTCATTAGCATCTGGAGAGGGCCCCTCTTTTGTAGTGAGGCGGGACCTTCGTGTTAGTTTCCGCACACTGAGGAGGATGAGGAGGCGGAACTGAAGAGCTGTGGGGCACGATCTTACATTGCAGTACCATTTAGAGTGGTCGGCCATCGTTTTCGCGCCACTGAGTGAGTGTACACCCATGAAGAGCATGCCCTTCTTCTTCACCAGTGCCTCGTCGTGACGCAGATATAGCGGAAAAATGGCAAATACATTCTCTGATGATTTTAGCAATTCTCAAGCACAAAACCAGTTCAATTCAGGCACACAGGACTCGCTTATAGCGAGCTACAGAATCCTGTTCGTGACGCCCAAGTTGAGTCGCACAGAGCCAGAGGTTTTGGGAGTACTCGGCACCGAGCCCGTCGACTTCTATGGGGTATGTCACGGCTTTACCCGGCAATTGAATCAGAGTCTATTTTACTATGTAGAAGTGTATAAACTATAAATATATGTATATATATATGTCACAATGACATGTATATATATATATATATATGTATTCTATGTGTGTATATTTTGTGTTTACAACGAAAGAAAGGGTTTTTTTTGTTGCGTTATTTTGTTCCCATAGACTTACATGGGACTTCCGGTATCGGAATCGGATATCGACGATATTTAGTGATATCGGCGATACCATTCCGATACGATATTTTTAGATATCGAGCAGTATCGCTCAACACTATGGGTGAGTTCTCATTTGCGATTTTTTTCTCATCAGATATTGTTGTGAGAAAAAAATCGCAGCATGCTGTGATTTGATGCGATTTTGGGATGAAAATCGCCAATGCAAGTCAATGGGTGCGATTAAAAAACGCACAGAAAACGCACAGAAAACGCACCATCCTTTTTTTTTGCTATTTTTTGTGCAAAATAGAGCTGTAAACTTGTATGTTCCAAAAAGTTGCTGCCATGCTTGTTTGGAATAGCAAAACACACAGGACAAAAACCAAATGAATCAATGCCATATGTAGATAAATAGCTTTATATAGGTGTCAGACAAGTGGTTTAACCTTAATTTGTGGTTATGTCTTGGAAAAAAATTGCATAAAAATCGCATGTAAATCGCATGGAAAACGCATGGTGCGATTTAAAATCGCATCAAAATCGCATGCCTTTTTACAACAAATGTACCGTTTTTTTCCTGCAGAAAATGGACCGATTTTTTTCCAGCCAGTGAGTATGAGCCCTTACAAAGTATCTACTTGTAATGCTGCTCAGATATATAGAATAGCTTTGGATAAGCTGCTCTGAGACAAAGGCACTGTGAAGTAGGAGTGTACAGTTATTCATTACTTTATGCTTTGTAACACACAGTAATAGCTAATGTATTTTTAAGGTGACAATAACATCTGTTATTAATGTCTTTATGTCTCTGAAAATGAAATTAATGGTGAAAAACACTTAGTCATTTGTAAACCCAAGTTTAAAAAGACAGGATATTTTTAATAATATAACTAATTCAAGGCTTGTGTGTCACTGAAAATGTGACTCCAGTATTTCGAGACCCACAAACCATTTCTTTTTTAAAGAGAAATTTACATAACCCTGAAATTTAAACACAGCTGTTTACTTACCAAAGTGTGCAAGTTGATTAAAATATTTTTTTTTAGCCCACTTCATTGCTCTAATTCAAAGAATTAATTACGGTAACTTACCCTTAATGTGACCGCTGGACCTGCTTCTCTTTGCTGCAGCTGTGATGTTAGGTGATACTGATCATGTTGCTTCTAACAGCTGCTTTTCCAGGTTTGTGTCGGCCAGGAGAGCAGTCAACTTTTTGTCATGTTTTGTAAATCATATACATCACATAGGAGATGCTGGGACTACTGAATATACATCACATAGGAGATGCTGGGACAGCTGCATATACATCACATAGGAAACACAGTAACTGCTGTATATACAGTACATCTCACAGGATATGCTAATACAGTTGTATATACACTACATAGGAGTCCATGGGACTGCTATATAAGCATCACATAGGAGACACTGTGACTGCTGTCTATACATCACACAGGAGACGCTGGGATTGCTGAATATACATGACATAGGAGACACAGGGACTGCTGTGTATACATCACATAGGAAACACAGGGACTGCTGTATATACATCACACAGGAGACGCTGGGACTGCTGAATATACATCACATAGGAGACGCTAGTACTGCTGTATATACGTCAAATAAGAGATGCTGGGACTGCTGTACATACATAGCATAGGAAACATTGACCCTGCTGTATATGTATCACAGGAGACTCTGGGGTCATATAAATTACAGGAGTGGCTGGGGTGCATAGACATCACAGGAGATGCTGGGACATAATCATCACCGAGGAGGCTGGGGGGAATAGACATCACTGAGGGGCTATATACATCACTAGGAAGCATAGACAGTACTGGGGGTATATATGTCCCTGGGGGCAATATACATCACTGGTGGGGTCACATACATCACTGGGGGCTATATACAGCACTGGGGGCTATATGCATCACAGGTGGGGGGGATAGTCAGCACTGAAGCCATATACAGTACTCAGTGGGATATACAGCACTTCTGGGGCAAATGTATCACTGGAGAATATACATATTACTGGGAGCACATACAGCCCTGGGGGATATACAGCACTGAGGGGGACAGACATTGCCGGGGAAGCACATGGATCACTGGGTGGAGCTCATAGATCACCAGGTGGGGCTCATAGATCACCGGGGGTGGCACAAAGATCACAGGGGGGCACAAAGATCACAGGGGGGCACATAGCTGGGGAGGCACAGAGATAACCGGGGAGTTGCACAAAGATCACGGGAGTACAAATGACAGGAGGGCACATAGCTGGGGGAACATAGCACGAGGGGACAGAGATCACAGGGGGCACAGAGATCACATGGGAACACAAATATCACAGGGAGCTACATAGCAGGGGCACAGGGATCAGGTGGGCACATAGATCACAGGGGTGCACATTGCTGGGGGGCACAGAGATCACAGGAGGCATATAGCTGGAGGGCACAGAAATCACAGGGGGGCATATAGCTGAGGGGCAGAGAGATCACAGGGGGAACAGAGATCACAGGGGGCACATAGCTGGGGGCACAGATATCACAGTGGACACATAGCTGGGAGGCACAGAGATCACAGGAGGCATATAGTTGGGGGGCACAGAGATCACAGGAGGAGCATAGCTGAGGCCACAGAGATCACAGGGGGCACAGAGATCACATGGGAGCACAAATATCACAGGGAGGTACATAGCTGGGGCCACAGAGATCAAAGGGGGGGCACAGAGATCACATGGGATGCATAGAATAGATATGTAAAGGCGGGCACCATCAACAATGTTTATATGTGATCACCTAAATTCATATCCATTAATACCAAGACATACAGTTAGGTCCATAAATATTTGGACAGAGACAACATTTATCTAATTTTGTATCTAGACATTACCACAATGAATTTGAAACAAAACAAATCAGATGCAGTTGAAGTTCAGACTTTCAGCTTTCATTTGAGGGTATCCACATTAAAATTGGATGAAGGGTTTAGGAGTTTCAGCTCCTTAACATGTGCCACCCTGTTTTTAAAGGGACCAAAAGTAATTGGACAATTGACTCCAAGGCTATTTCATGGACAGGTGTGGGCAATCCCTTCATTATATCATTCTCAATTAAGCAGATAAAAGGGCTGGTGTTGATTTGAGGTGTGGTGTTTGCATTTGGAAGGTTTAGCTGTGAAGGAAACATGCGGTCAAAGGAGCTCTCCATGCAGGTGAAACAAGCTATCCTTAAGCTGCAAAAAACAGAAAAAACCCATCCGAGAAATTGCTACAACTTTAGGAGTGGCAAAATCTAGTTTAGTACATTCTGAGAAAGAAAGAAAGCACTGGTGAACTCATCAATGCAAAAAGACCTGGGCGCCCACGGAAGACAACAGTGGTGGATGATCGCAGAATACTCTTCATGGTGAAGAGAAACCCCTTCACAACAGCCAACCAAGTGAACAACACTCTCCAGGAGGTAGGCGTATCAATATCCAAATCTACCATAAAGAGAAGACTGCATGAAATTAAATACAGAGGGTTCACTGCACGGTGCAAGCCACTCATAAGAATCAAGAATAAAAAGGCTAGGCTGGACTTTGCTAAAAAACATCTAAAAAAGCCAGCACAGTTCTGGAAGAACATTCTTTGGACAGATGAAACCAAGATCAACCTCTACTAGAATGATGGAAAGAGAAAAGTATGGCGAAGGCGTGGTACAGCTCATGATCCAAAGCATACCACATCATCTGTAAAACATGGCGGAAGCAGTGTGATGGCTTGGGCATGCATGGCTGCCAGTGGCACTGGGTCACTAGTGTTTATTGATGATGTGACACAGGACAGAAACAGCCGAATGAATTCTGAGGTATTCAGAGCCATACTGTGTGCTCAGATCCAGCCAAATGCAGCCAAACTGATTGGTCGTCGTTTCATACTACAGATGGACAATGACCCAAAACATAAAGCCAAAGCAACCCAGGAGTTTATTAAAGCAAAGAAGTGGAATATTCTTGAATGGCCAAGTCAGTCACCTGATCTCAACCCAATTGAACATGCATTTCACTTGTTAAAGACTAAACTTCAGACAGAAAGGCCCACAAACAAACAACAACTGAAAACCACCGCGGTGAAGGCCTGGCAGAGCATCAAAAAGAAGGAAACACAGTGTCTGGTGATGTCCATGAGTTCAAGACTTCAGGCAGTCATTGCTAACAAAGGGTTTTCAACCAAGTACTAGAAATGAACATTTTATTTACAATTATTTAATCTGTCCAATTACTTTTGGTCCCTTTAAAAACAGGGTGGCACATGTTAAGGAGCTGAAACTCCTAAACCCTTCATCCAATTTTAATGTGGATACCCTCAAATGAAAGCTGAAAGTCTGAACTTCAACTGCATCTGATTTGTTTTGTTTCAAATTCATTGTGGTAATGTCTAGAACCAAAATTAGATAAATGTTGTCTCTGTCCAAATATTTATGGACCTAACTGTACAAAGAGATAAAAGACTATATGCACACAAAGGGGATCACCAAAAAACAATCAATTTTATTTAGAGAGCTAACAAAAGAATTTTAAAAACACTTAAAAAGCATCCAAACAATGGACTGCCTATTTGATTCAAGAATAAATATCCATTTGTTAATAAAATACTCCTAACAGCCAGAAAATAACATCAAGAATTGATACAATAATCAAAATTCATATGAATAGATTATCCATACATAATTACAGTTATGAATATAGTTCCTAAGCCTTCATAGTTCTATTTAAACCTTTGTCAATGTGTCATGATTGCACAACAAATAAAAATCGATATATGTGCCAGATGACCTACTGCAATTTCTTCTTAAACAGAGAAATTGACCTTTTGGTATTCCTTTCCGTAAATGGGCCGGATGAAAGCTCGAGAAATGCAGTAGATTATTTGTTGCTGTCATTTTCTGATGCAATGTCGTCTTGATGCGATTCCTTTGTATTATCAACGTCTTTTCAAAGATATGTAATATGGTGGCATCGCTTTATCGATGACATCGTGTTTTTGTGGACAGGTAACATTGAACAACTGAATGGATTTGTTGGACAGCTTAATGACAGTTGTTTTAATATCAAGTTAACCTCTCTCTTTTCCACCAGTTCTGTGGATTTCTTGGACCTGAAGTTGATGTTACAAGGGATCTGATTTGTGGGTGTGATAAGATATTTGTAATTTGCTGGGCGTGCGCAATAAATCTGAGCTTTCTCAGTGTATCGTCAGTGATATGTGTGGCACTCGTGCACACTAAAGAATCTGATTTCTTGTAAAGCGCTTGCGCACTGATTGTCTGCTAGTGATTACTCAAACTACGTAGATTCCCAACGGAACTTACACTATAAATATACGTAGTGGTTTACCCATTGTGACATGGGAAGCACATGCGCAATGGTGTAACTGGACTTAGTACTGGAAAACGTATGTAACGATAGGCGCATGAGCCATTTACGGGACGCTAAATTCTCGGACGCCGTATCTCTCCCTGCTGCCCGCCACCTGGTATGATTTAAATATGATTGATCTAATCTATGGGGATATTTATAGATGAGCTTTTCAATTCATGGGCACACTTACCTTGAAAAAGACATGGTGGTGGTCGATACGCATGGGTCTATGTCTCCTCTCCAGCCTGCTTCGTACATATGGGTTTGAACTCCATTATCCATATTGTTCATGCCCTGTCATTTTTCCCAGGTGGTTCCTTAACTTGCCTTTTTTTGATTTTTTCTATTTTTCTCTTTTATGCTTGTTTTTTCTCATTTTTTTTAGTTTATTTTTTTGACCTCTCATTGTGCTGGCAGCATATATTATGGTCATCTGGCACATACAGTATAGACCAAAAGTTTGGACACACATTCTCATTCAAAGGTTTTTCTGCATTTTCATGGCTATGAAAATTGTAGAATCACACTGAAGGCATCAAAACTATGAATTAACACATGTGGAATTATACATTACTCTTTACAAAAAAGTGTGAAACAACTGAAACTATGTCTTATATTCTAGGTTCTTCAAAGTAGCCACCTTTTGCTTTGATTACTGCTTTGCACGCAGAAAAGGTGAACGGATGGATTCTACATGCCTGGTTCCCACCGTGAAGCATGGAGGAGGAGGTGTGATGGTGTGGGGGTGCTTTGCTGGTGACACTGTTGGGGATTTATTAAAAATTGAAGGAATAGTGAACCAGAATGGCTACTACAGCATCTTGCAGCAGCATGCTATTCCATCCTGTTTGCGTTTAGTTGGACCATCATTTATTTTTCAACAGGACAATGACCCCAAACACACCTCCAGACTGTGTAAGGGCTATTTGACCAAGAAGGAGAGTGTTGGGGTGCTACGCCAGATGACCTGGCCTCCACAGTCACCAGACCTGAACCCAATCAAAATGGTTTGGGGTGAGCTGGACCGCTCACAGCTTCAATTTTGAATAAATCCCCAACAGTGTCACCAACAAAGCACCCCCACACCCTCACACCACCTCCTCCATGCTTCACGGTGGGAACTAGGCATGTAGAGTCCAGCCGTTCACCTTTTCTGCGTAAAAAGCAGTAATCAAAGCAAAAGGTGGCTACTTTGAAGAACCTAGAATATAAGACATATTTTCAGTTGTTTCACACTTTTTTGTAAAGTGTAATGTATAATTCCACATGTGTTAATTCATAGTTTTGATGCCTTTAGTGTGATTTTACAATTTTCATAGTCATGAAAATACAGAAAAATCTTTGAATGAGAAGGTGTGTCCAAACTTTTGGTCTGTGCTGTATATCGATTTTTATTTGTTGTGCAAGCATGACACATTGACAAAGGTTTAAATAGAACTATGAAGGCTTAGGAACTATATTCATAACTGCGATTATGTATGGATAATCTATTCATATGAATTTTGATTACAGAGATCACATGGGGGCACAGAGATCACAGGGGGCACAGAGATCACATGGAGCACATAGCTGGGAGGCACAGAGTTCACAGGGGGCATATAGTTGAAGGGGCACAGAGATCACAGGGGGGCACATAGCTGGGACCACAAAGATCACAGAGGGGGCACAGAGATCACATGGGGGTACATAGCTGGGGGAACAGAAATCACAGGGAGCACAGAGATCACAGGGGGGCACAGAGATTAAATGGTGGCACATAGGCGGGAGGCACAGAGATCACAGGGGGCATATATTTGGGTGGCATAAATATCATATTGGGGCACAAAGCTGAGGGGGGAACAGAGATCACAGGGGGACAAATAGCTGAGGAGCACAGAAATCACCAGCAGACAGGCACAGAGCTGCCAGCCCGCACAGAGATAGCTCTGGACTCTATGGCAGCAGCTCCTCTTCTGGGACAGGAGGACGGGAGTGCATTGGGCGCTAACCCTTTCCACCCGGATGCTAATCCTGCCCACCCTGATGACATCTTCATTCATGTGCAGCCAGGCAGCATTCTTTAACCCCTTAATGTCCAATGACGTGCACAGTCTGTCATGGCCGGGTGTCAGTTCCGGCACCAGGACGGACTGTGCACGTCATCCCTTTGATCTACCACTGCGTGTAAACACGCAGTGGTAGATCAGTGCCGACAGCTGTCACAGACAGCTGACAGGCACGGCAAGCGGTGCGGGGACCTTTGCCGTCGGTCCCCGCACCTACAGCGCTGTGCTTGGTCAGTCAATCTGACTGACCAAACACAGCAGCGATCGCGCAGGAGAAGCTGAAATTTCAGCTTCTCCAGCGCGATCAGTGCAGGATCCGGCGCTGCAGTGGCCGAGCTTCCTGCACTGACAGCCAGGAGCGGCGCCCCCACCGCCCCTGGCTGTTAACCCCCTGACTGCTGTGATCGAGCGCGATCGCAGCGCTCAGGGGGGGGGGGCAGAGTGTCGGGAGCTCCCTCTGCCTCAGATCGGCGCCCTGCAATGTATTTGCAGGGCCCGATCTCTGCCTTGATGACCCGGGGGTTGTCATGACAACCTTCGGGTCATCTAGCTACGGAAAGCTGCTGTGATCATGCTCACAGCAGCTTTCATCATAGGTACAATGCATTGCAATGCTGTAGCATTGCAATGCATTGTAACTGCAATAAAAAGTAAAAAAAAATGAAAGTCTCATAAAGGGACAAGTTAAAAAAAAATCATTTTTTAAAAAAAATTGTAAAAAAATATTAAAAAATAATTTTAAAAAAATCCCTAAAAAATACACATTTTTATGTAATAAAAAAAATAAAAAACAAAAAAAATACACATGTTTGGTATCGCCACGTCCGTAAAAATCCCATCTATAAAAGCGTAACCCTAGTTAACCCCTTCAGTGAAAGCCGTAAAAAAAAAAACACAAAAAAGTAGTAAATTATACTTTTTCCAAGCGGTATCATCATACTGCTTGGAAAAGTGCAATAACACGCGATCAAAAAGTCAGATATAAATAATCATGGTACCGCTGAAAACATCATCTTGTCCTGCAAAAAACAAGCCGCTATACAGCATCATCAGCGAAAAAATAAAAAAGTTATAGCTCGCGGAATAAACTGATGCAAAAATAATTATTTTTTCTATAAAATTTTTTATTGTGTAAAAAACGCCAAAACATAAAAAAAATATAAATGAGGTATCTCTGTAATCGTAGTGACCCGAAGAATAAAGCTGCTTTATCAATTTTACCACACACGGAACGGAGGAAAAAAAAAAAAAAAAAAACAATTCCTGAATTGCTGGTTTTTGTTCATTCTGCTTCCACAAAAATCGGAATAGGAAGCGATCAAAAAACGTTATGTGCCCGAATATGATACCAATAAAAACGTCAGCTCGTCCTGCAAAAAATAAGCCCACAGATAACTCTGGAAAAATTATAGCTCTCAAAATACGGCGATGCAAAAATTTCTTACAAAAAATTATTCCAAAAAAAAGCATCTTTTAGTGTGTGACAGAAGCTAAACATGAAAAAAGGGTATAAATCTGGTATCGCCGTAAATCGCACCGACCCGTGGAATAAAGTCGCCTAATCACTAATACCGCACGAGGAACGGCGCAAAATAGAAAACCAATTCTTCACCTTTTGTGGATTTGTTCATTGTGCCTCCCAAAGATCGCAGTAAGGCGATCACAGTGGTTCCCCCCCACATATGGGATATCAGCGTACTCAGGACAAAATGCACATCAACTTTTGGGGCCCTATTTCTCCTGTTAACCTTATAAAAATAAAAATTTGGGGCAAAAAGGTCATTTTTGTGGAAAAAAATATGATTTTTTTATTTTCACAACTCTACGTTATAAACTTCTGTGAAGCCCTTGGGGGTTCAAAGTGCTGACCACACATCTAGATAAGTTCCTTGGGGGTCTAGTTTGAAAAATGGGGTCATTTGTGGGGGGTTTCTACTGTTTAGGAACATCAGGGGCTCTCCAAGCGCGACATGACACCCGCAGACCATTCCATCAAAGTCTGCATTTAAAAACGGTGCTCCTTCCCTTCCGAGCTCTGCCATGCGTCAAAATAGTGGTTCCCCCCCACATATGGGATATCAGCGTACTCAGGACAAATTGCACAATATCTTTTGGGGTCCTAATTCTCCTGTTACCCTTATAAAAATAAAAATTTGGGGGCAAAGAGATTATTTTTGTGGAAAAAAATATGATTTTTTTATTTTCACGGCTCTACGTTATAAACTTCTGTGAAGCACTTGGGGGTTCAAAGTGCTCACCACACATCTAGATAAGTTCCTTGGGGGTCTAGTTTCCAAAATGGAGTCACTTGTGGGGGGTTTCTATTGTTTAGGCACATCAGGGGCTCTTAAAAAAATGAGACATTACACCCGCAGACCATTCCATCAAAGTCTGCATTTAAAAACGGTGCTCCTTCCCTTCCGAGCTCTGCCATGCGTCAAAATAGTGGTTCCCCCCCACATATGGGATATCAGCGTACTCAGGACAAATTGCACAATATCTTTTGGGGTCCTAATTCTCCTGTTACCCTTATAAAAATAAAAATTTGGGGGCAAAGAGATTATTTTTGTGGAAAAAAATATGATTTTTTTATTTTCACGGCTCTACGTTATAAACTTCTGTGAAGCACTTGGGGGTTCAAAGTGCTCACCACACATCTAGATAAGTTCCTTGGGGTCTAGTTTCCAAAATGGAGTCACTTGTGGGGGGTTTCTATTGTTTAGGCACATCAGGGGCTCTTAAAAAAATGAGACATTACACCCGCAGACCATTCCATCAAAGTCTGCAGTTGAAAAAGGCGCTCCTTCCCTTTCGAGCTCTGCCATGCGTCAAAATAGTGGTTTACCCCCACATATAGGGTATCAGCGTACTCAGGACAAATTGCACAATAACTTTTGGGGTCCTGTTACCCTTTGGAAAATAAAAATTGGGGGTGGAAAGATCATTTTTGTGGAAAATATATGATTTTTTAATTTTACTGCTCTACGTTATAACCTTCTGTGAAGCCCTTGGGGGTTCAAAGCTCTCACCATACATCTAGATAAGTTCCTTGGGGGTCTAGTTTCCAAAATGGGGTCAGTTGTGGGGGGTTTCCACTGTTTAGGCACACAGGGACTCTCCAAATGCGACATGGCGTCCAATCTCAATTCCAGCCAAAAAAGTCAAATGGCGCTGCTTCCCTTCCAAGCTCTGCCATGCGCCCAAATAGTGGTTTACCCCCACATATGGGGTATCAGCGTACTCAGGACTAATTGCACAATAACTTTTGGGGTCCTTTTATCCTTTGGAAAATAAAAAATGGGATGAAAAGATCATTTTTGTGGAAAAAATATGATTTTTTAATTTTACGGCTCTACGTTATAACCTTCTGTGAAGCCCTTGGGGGTTCAAAGCTCTCACAACACATTTATATAAGTTCCTTGGGGGTCTAGTTTCCAAAATGGGGTCTCTTGTGGGGGGTTTCCACTGTTTAGGCACACAGGGACTCTCCAAATGCGACATGGCGTCCAATCTCAATTCCAGCCAAAAAAGTCAAATGGCGCTGCTTCCCTTCCGAGCTCTGCCATGCGCCCAAATAGTGGTTTACCCCCACACATGGGGTATCGGTGTACTCAGGAGAAATTGTACAACAAATATTGTGGTTCATTTTCTACTGATACCCTTGATAAAATTTAAAAAAATTGTGTCGAAAGAAAAATGTTGGGAAAAAAAGTTAAATGTTCATTTTTTCCTTCCACATTGCTTCAATTCTTGTGAAGTACCTAAATGGTTAATAAACTTCTTGAATGTGGCTTTGAACACGTTGAGGGGTGCAGTTTTTAGAATGGTGTCACTTTTGGGTATTTTCTGTCATATTGACCCCTCAAATTCACTTCAAATGTGAGGTGGCTCCTAAAAAAAATGGTTTTGTAAATTTTGTTGGAAAAATGAGAAATTGCTGGTCAAATTTAACACTTATAACTTCCTAACAAAAAAAAATTTTGGTTCCAAAATTGTGCTGATGTAAAGTAGACATGTGGGAAATGTTATTTATTAACTAATTTTTGTGACATATCTCTCTGATTTAATGGCATAAAAATTAAAATTTGAAAATTGCAAAATTTTCTAAATTTTTGCCATATTTCCGTTTTTTTCATAAATAAACGCAAGTTATATTGAAGAAATTTTACAACTATCATGAAGTACAATATGTCACAAGAAAACATTCTCAGAATCGCCAAGATCCGTTGAAGCGTTCCAGAGTTATAACCTCATAAAGAGACAGTGGTCAGAATTGTAAAAATTGGCCTGGTCTTTAACCTACAAAATGGCTTGGTCGTTAAGGGGTTAATGAATGCTGTGTACAGTGCACTTGGGAGTTAAAGGTTTGGCAGCTGACAGGATACGGCTGCTGCCGGAGGATTGCAGACTCCAGGGACCTGCCCATAAACTGCATGAAAAGTCACCATGGACCGCATTCGGCCCATGAGCCGGAGGTTACTCACCCCTGAATTAAAGGCACACGGCACAGCACAGCCATTGCGGTCTGACACCGGAGGGCCCCCCACCCCTCGGGGCCCCATAGCAGTAACGTGGTTTGCCGCTATTGGCGGGATGCCACTGACTATGGGCTAATAAATCATCTTATTTCTAGAAGACTTGATGTGCTGCCTCATTTTTTTAATTCTATATTGATGTTCGGTAATTGCCTGGAGACTTGACACCCTAATAAACAGAAACTGGCTGGTGTTGTTTCAATTTTTCTTTTTTACATTTATCACTGATCCATAGAGTATTACCTGTTTTCTGTTACATTTCAATGTTATAGAAAAATAAAAAAGACACCTTGAAAAAATGTTTATGGATTCAATAATTCATCTATACACTAATGCAGTTCTTGTAAGGGTATGTTTCCACGGTCAGGAAACATTCAGTATTTGCTGCGGATTGAATGCTGCGTCCTACCGCAGCGTTTAATCCGCAGCGGCCAGATGTTCCTGCATAGTGGAGGAAATTTTATGAAATCCCGTCTCCACTATGCATCCGATTAAGCGTGTGACACACCCGCTAAATCGGAAATGCGGAGCGTCTTTTTAGATCGCAGCATGTTCTATTTACCTTGTGGCGATGCAGTGTCGCCGCAAGGTAAATAACACAGTCCTATGTATGGGTGCTGCAATCACCGTGCGTTCAGAAGTGGGGAAGCTTTGGACGGAGCGGGGTTTCCGCTCTGTCCAAAGCTAATTGATTCCGGACCGTGGAACCATACCCTTAGTTTGCTGGCATATTAAACTCTAAAAAAAAAACTTCCAAAACTTTTTATGGATTCAACTATTTATCCATACACCGTAACTTGGTTTTTGTTACATTTTGCCGGTATATTAAACTCACATAAACCCTTCCAAAACTTTTTAGGGGTTCAATTTGTCATCCATACACTCTAATGCAGTTCTTGTTACACTTCTCTGTTATTTTAAACTCTAAAAAAGCTTTCAAGACTTTATAGGGTTTCAATGATACATCTATGCCAACCTTGTGAAGACTTACAGAAAACGTTTGACCTTTGTCATTGCCAACAAAGGATATACTATATAACAAAATATTGAGATGAACTTTTGCTAATGACCAAATACTTATTTTCCACCATAATTTTGCAAAATAAGACTTGCCAAATCAGACAAGGTGATTTTCTGGATTTGTTTTCTCATTTTGGCTCTCATAGTTGTGGTCTACCTATGATGTCAATTACAGACCTCCCTTATCTTTCTAAGCGGGAGAACTGAATACAATGGAATAATTCATTTTTGCACTGTGTTTAAAATACTTACTGCTTTATATCCCGGTGACTGGGGCCTCTCTAGATGCTATCAGGTGGAAGGTGCTAAAGCATATAGATGTTGCCAGGTAGCCTTTGATGATCTAACCACCCCCTGGTGTGCTGGCCCCAGCTGGCAAATTATCCCAAAACAGCCCCCACAATCCCACTTTCCTGACCCTGTAGTGTGGACTATATATTTAGGAGTAGTCTAAGGGGCGCACACAGTAAGGGGGCGCACGCATCACAGAAAGCAAAGCATCACGATAGACAAGCATCGAGTAAAAGGCAGTTATCCATGGCAGTTAATCAGGGCAGGAATCAGGTAGCCCACACTTTGCTTTCTTTTAAATTATGTTCTTTATCTCTATCCTCCTGTGTTCCCTTGCCATCCACATTCACTGCCCCATCCCCCCTCCATCACGACTCATATACATCAGCCCCTCCATACTTCCCTCTCCCATGTACAGTTCCCATGCACTCCTCACCTTCCTAAGAAAACTCAGCCCATCTTGCCCAAACATATCTCACAAAAAACCTATTTATAAATCCAACAACTACCTGCTCTTTATCTTCCTACTCCTACTGATTTCAGGGACATCTCCCCCAACCCTGGTCCATCCCCCAACCTCAATCCCTACCCTACCTCATTTCGAAACCATAATAATCTTGTTAATATTACTTGCACTCCCTCATCTCCTTCTTTCAACTGTGCCCTCTGGAATCCAAGGTCTGCATGCAATAAACTATCTTTCCTGCACAACTACTTTCTGAACAACTCTCTTCATCTGTTGGCCCTCACTGAAACCTGGATTCAGGATTCTGACACGGTCTCCCCTGCTGCCATTTCCTATGGTGGCTTACAGTTCTCCCATTCCCCGAGACCCACAAACAGACATGGTGGTGGAGTTGGCATACTCCTGTCCCCACAATGCACTTTCCAGGTCATCCCCCCAATTCCATCACTCTCATTCCCTTCTTTTGAGGTCCACACCATCAGGCTCTTCCATCCCCTCTCCCTCAGAATAGCGGTCATATATCGGCCCCCAGGCTCATCCACCCAGTTCCTTGACCACTTCTCAGCCTGGCTGCCGCACTTCATGTCCTCAGAACTACCAACCCTTATCCTTGGAGACTTCAACATCCCCATTAACAGTCCTACTTCCACATCTGCATCTCAGCTTCTATCACTAACCACTTCTCTAGGCCTCTCACAGCTTTCAACCTCTGAGACACACAAGGATGGCAACACCCTTGACCTGGTCTTTGTCCGCCTCTGTTCAATTTCCCACCTAAATAACTCACCGCTTCCACTCTCTGACCACAACATTCTCTCCTTCACGCTCACAAATCCTCCACCACCCCAGCGAACTCCTACCTACCGCACATTCAGAAATCTGCAAGCCATTAACCCTCAGACACTTTCAGACTCCCTACACTCTTCGCTGTCCCCAATCTCCTCTTTTTCTTGTCCTAATCTGGCTGTTCAGCACTACAATGACACTCTTAGAAGCACCCTTGACCAAGTAGCACCGCTCACCCTCAGAACTTCCAAACACACAGTAAAACAGCCCTGGCTCACATCGCAAACTCACCTTCTCCAGCGATGCTCTAGGAGTGCTGAACGCCTATGGAGAAAAACCCGCACACCAGAAGACTTCATCCACTTTAAATTCATGTTAAGAACTTATAATGCTGCCCTTCACCTCGCCAAACAGACCTACTTCACCACACTGATCTCCTCACTAGCCAACAACCCCAAGAAACTTTTTGACACTTTTCACTCCCTCCTCAGGCCAAAAGCACAAGCCCCTATCACAGACATTTGTGCTGATGACCTGGCCTCCCACTTTATAGAAAAAATAGATACTATCCGTCAGGAAATCTGCTCTCAACCACCAAGTGCTGTGACTCCCATCCCACCCTGCATTTCCCCTGGCTCAATTTCCACATTTGATCCCATCACAGAAGAAGAAGTCTCCAGACTCCTCTCTTCCTCTCGTCCGACTACATGCACTACCGACCCCATCCCCTCACATCTCCTCCAGTCTCTTTCTCCTGTTGTCACAACTCACCTAACTACAATCTTCAATCTCTCACTCTCCTCTGGCATTTTCCCATCCTCCTTCAAACACTCCATCATTACTCCACTACTAAAGAAACCCGCTCTTGACCCTTCCTGCACAAACAACTACAGACCGGTCTCCAATCTCCCCTTCATCTCCAAACTTTTGGAGCGCCTAGTCTACTCCCGCCTCACCCGTTACCTCTCCACTCACTCCCTCCTAGACCCTTCACAGTCCGGCTTCCGACCCCTACATTCGACTGAAACTGCACTCATCAAAGTGACCAATGACCTTCTGACAGCAAAACGTAATGGCGACCACTCTCTGCTCATTCTACTCAACCTTTCTGCAGCTTTCGACACGGTTGACCACCGTCTCCTACTGTCCAGGCTCCACTCTCTAGGTATTAAGGACACTGTTCTCTCCTGGTTCTCCTCCTATCTTTCTGACCGCTCCTTCAGTGTTTCGTTCTCTGGCTCCACTTCATCTCCTCTCCCTCTCACTGTCGGTGTACCCCAGGGCTCAGTCCTTGGCCCCCTTCTCTTCTCTCTCTACACCGCCCCAATTGGACAGACCATCAGCAGATTTGGCTTTCAGTACCATCTTTATGCTGATGACACACAATTATACACGTCATCCCCCGACCTTACCCCCGCTGTACTACAGAACGCCACCGACTGTCTGTCCGCAGTCTCCAACATCATGTCTGCTCTCTATCTGAAACTCAACCTCTCCAAAACTGAACTTCTTCTGCTCCCGCCGTCTACTAACCTCCCTAAATCTGACATTTCCCTCTCAGTGGGCGGCACCATAATAACACCCCGGCAGCAGGCTCGCTGTCTGGGTGTTATGTTTGATACCAATCACTCCTTCACCTCCCATATACAATCTCTTGCCCGCTCTTGCCGCCTACACCTAAAGAACATCTCTAGAATCCGCCCTTTTCTCACCATGGAAACAACAAAAACCCTCACTGTAGCATTGATCCACTCCCGCTTCGACTACTGTAACGCTCTATTACTTGGCCTCCCCATTACTCGACTATCCCCTCTCCAGTCCATCCTTAATGCAGCAGCCAGGGTTATCCATTTGGCTAATCGGTACTCGGACGCGTCCGCTCTTCGCCAGTCCTTACACTGGCTGCCCATTCATTATAGGATCCAATTCAAAGTACTTGTTCTCACCCACAAAGCTCTCCACACTGCAGCACCCCTTTACATCTCCTCCCTCATTTCTATCTATCGGCCTAACCGACTGCTGCGCTCTGCAAACGACTTTCGACTAACCTCTGCACTAATCCGTACCTCCCACTCCCGACTCCAAGACTTCTCCCGCGCTGCGCCAATCCTCTGGAATGCTCTACCCCAAGAAATTAGGACTATCCACAATTTGCATGGTTTCAGGCGCTCCCTCAAAACACATCTGTTCAGAGCGGCCTATCACATTCACTAATCAAAGTCATTCTATGTGTAAGTGTGTATGTGTGTAGCCCATTCACTATCTCCATCCATCCCTCACTCCCTCAAGATGGCTGGACCATCATTGTAAATGCACCATTGTATATACACACCTGTATTTTGTATCTCCCCCACCTCATTGTAGATTGTAAGCTCTCACGAGCAGGGCCGTCTTATTTTGCTTTAATTACTGTATTGTTAACGTTGTTACTTATGACTTGTATTTTGAAACTGTTAAACTGTAAAGCGCTGCGGAATATGATGGCGCTATATAAATAAAGATTATTATTATTATTATTATTATTAATTCCTTCAAAAACTTTATATATGCCATACCTAAATTACTGCCCCCTTTTTTTGCTAAGCATTAAATACGGTATTACTGCTTTATATGTCATGCGCTTTTTTTATATTGTGTTTTTAATAATTATCCTTAATAAAATGTAAAAATTGTAATACCATTTGTGGATCTCTTCTCTTTTCCGTTGTTTCATAGCTACATGGGTATTTGTTGTTTATATATTTATGAAGTGCTTCTCCTTACCTAGACTTTGTTGTGAATCATTATCTTTACAAGACAAGTAAATGGAAATGCTCAAAGACACCTGGAAAAGGCATATGCATCTCTGAGCACTTTCCTAGGTTTTTACTTTAGAAACTGCTAACAGTTTCTTCATTAATGAATGGAGAAAAAAATAAAAACTATCAGAAAAATGTTGTGTTATGCCTTTAAAAAAACACAAAAACAAAGTAAGTACTCAGGAAATGCTCAAAAAAAGTTGTTTCATTACAAAAAAATGCTGACGTGTTCTGAGATATCTTTCTCTTGGAAAACTCTGTGGGTTCACCTGAGTTTAAAAGATTTCTTGTATACATAACTCCCAGTCATTTGTAATCAGGCAGACTGATCTGTGGAGAACACCGACTGAAGCTGATGGCATCTTTGTTGTAGTTAACATCATTCTGCTGTGTCTGAGAAGAGTGATGTGCCAAATATTCCTTAATGCCTTCTTCCCCTCCACGTATATGCTTTCCAGAGGCAAAGGAGGCCAAATGTGTCCTGCTCTTATTAGTACCTTTTGCCCAGACGCATGGTGCCAGTGGTGGTGGATGTACTTCAGCTGCAGTTTGCAGCAACTCTTTTTTTAGCTATTTTTTTCCTGATTTTTTTTTACATTAAACTGCCTACGGCTATTGCCACTTTTTCTTTTACCATACATTTTGTACAACATTCTAAATAAATTTTGACAATCTTTTCAATGACAATTATTCAACCCATGACAAAAAGGTAGAAATAAAGGCTAGATAGGTAGGTATAAGTGATGAGCAAACGTTCTCGGATATCACGATATCTGAGCATGCTCGGGTGTTATCCTCGTATTTTGGCATGCTTGATTAATATGTTCGAGTCCCTGAGTCTGCATGTTTCAATGCTCTTAGAAAGCCGCAACACATGTGGGAATTGCCTGTTTGTTAAGCAATCCCTGCATGTGTTGCGGCTATCTAGCAGCCTCAATACATGCAGCCGTGGGAACTTGGACGTATTAACATATTACATATTAAGATGCTTGGATAACACCCACCCATTCTCGAGTAACACGACATGTGAGCATGTTCGCTGATCACTAATAGATACCCATAAAACAAGCAAAATATGGCAGCAGACCATAGTATAGGTGTGGCATGCATAGTTGTCAAATTGGATTAGCAAAACAGTTATACAAAAAAAGACAACGCTAAATCTCCACACTTTTCTATTTTTTTTTACAAAATTCAATCCACTTTCCATAAATGACAAAATAATAAATGCTGTCTAGGCAAATGACCAAAAAGCCAGCACCCGCAGCAGGGCGCTATTTTGTTGTGGCGTATACTGTTAGGGTCTACGGAACGCACAAAATATATGATGTAAAGAGGTGCGTTCGCAGCCCGGGGTCCACCGTGCAGGCAGAGCCTGCTGCTAGTAAAATGGCGCAAGAAGCGAACTCTGTTATCCCGCAGAGTCGCCAAAATAAACGCCGTAAAGCGCTGTGGCAATATGTGCAAACTCTGTTATTCCACAGAGCCGCTAGAAGGAGTGCCACAGCGCTATATGGCGATGTGTGCGAACTCACTTAACACCACTGAGTCGCAAAATAAACACACTAGGGCGCTGTCTAGCGTTGAAAGCGAACCCTGTTACGTCACAGAGCCGCTGAGAAAAACTTCTGTGTCCTGTCAGGCACCCAGGTACACAGTTAAGTGCTAAGCGAACATAGAACGTGATCATGCGCTAATGTCCTCGCGGGAGACACCCGCAATCTATGGCGTCTGAGCGCCAGGCCCTGAATACAGCAATCAAACTCCTCACCGGTTATGCCGGTAATCTAGGGGCTTATTTCAGCTGGGCCCTAACCACACACACGCATGACCACACTGGCGCAAAGCATATGACAATTGATATTAGCGCATGGCGGCCCAGCCATCCTACCTTTTTATAGTAACAGCTACAGGACCTGCCAGAAACAAGAACCAATGAAACTTGTTCCAGAACACCAGTAGTCACAGGACCTTCCTGGCGGACCAATAGGATGTGCTGCAGTAACAGATCATGTGACTCCTGATCTCCAATGAGAGATCTCACTCTGGGCATGCTCAGAAGGGGAAAACAAGGACTTTGTCCTAAAGACGTCTGCTCGCCGCTAACCAGTACTGGCCACAATAGCAGAGCCTGGAGGAACAGCAGTAATCCTCTGCACACTGTTAGACTGGGCAAGATGCTGGGACCGACATCTAAGCTGAGCAGGCTCCACTGCGGACGGAGACGAATGGGGGACCGCAGCGGGACTGGTTCGAGACTCCTCTTGTGCAGCAGCGGGAACTCAACCCCTCACAAATAAAATATTTGGCTAGTAAAGCAGATATGAAAAAAAAATTGCTTGCCATGCGCACACTTTATGAGGTAGATTGTCACAGTTAAATGTTAGGAATTTTCCTTTGAAGTTTTAAAAAACAATTACAATTTACAAAAAAGATTGCACAAGAAATGCAAAAACCCTGTATTGTCACTTTTCACAAGCAACCACACTCTGTGGTTACAAAATATCTCTAGTGCATCTATATATATAAATCGCCAATGGCCGCTGTCCCAGAATCCCATAAGGCACCGTGGCCACGAACTGCGCCTGCGCAAGTGACATACACGTCTCCGCTATTCCCACACAGGCGCAGTAACAGCGGTGTCGTTACTACGCATGTGCGGGAATAGCGGTGACGTGTATGTCGCAGGCACAGTTCGTGGCCGCAAGGAAACGAACTGCACCCTCATATAATAGCTGCGGTAGCGGAGCGGCCCAACACTCCTCACACACTACACCTACCCTGGTGCCAGCGTCAGCTCTGCCAACCCTTCATGCCTCCTGGCCACTAAACCAGCAGCAAGACTACAAATCCAGGCATTCCGCGCCCGCACCAAGTCATGTCCTCTCTGAGTGGAGGAAGCAGGAAACGTCACAGTGCATTCCTGGACTGGTAGTTTTCTCATGTTATGAATACACCTACAGCAGCCCATGCTGAATCCGCAGTGTGAGGTGAGGGCAAAACCGAGAGCGGGAGAGCTACAGTCTAAGCTGTTATATTCCAGGAAGGTGTGTGTATATATGTATGTGTGTGTATATGTGTATATATGTATGTGTGTGTAAGTATGTATATGTGTGTGTATATGTGTATGTATGTGTGTGTATATGTGTATATATGTGTGTGTATATGTATGTATGTATGTATGTATATGTGTGTGTGTGTGTGTGTGTGTGTATGTGTATGTGTGTATGTATGTATGTGTGTGTATATGTGTATGTATGTGTGTGTATGGCCGGGATCACACATGCGAGAAACACGGCTGAGTCTCGCATGTGAAATCCCAGCTCTGGCGCCGGCATTCAGGAGTGGAGCGAGCGGCTGCATATAACTACATGCAGCCGCACACTCCACTCCCGAGTGCTGGCGCCAGAGCTGGGATTTCACATGCGAGACTCAGCCGTGTTTCTCGCATGTGTGATCCCGGCCTATATGTGTATATATAGGTATGTGTATGTATGTATGTATATGTGTGTGTGTGAATATGTGTATGTGTGTATGTATGTATGTGTGTGTATGTGTATATGTGTATGTATGTGTGTGTGTATATGTATGTGTGTGTATGTATATATGTGTGTCTGTGTATATGTGTGTGTGTGTTACTGCGCCTGCGTGGGGAATAGTGGTGACGTCTATGTTTTACTTGTGCAGCTGCAGTAACAGCCTTACGGCCACGAACTGCTGCTGCGCAAGTGACAGATATACGTCACCTGTTAATTTCACCACACTCCCGATGCGATAGTATCTGGCCTATTTCTAGTTAAGAATAAAATAAGTGTTATTATAATTCAAAAACAGCAGGACAGAAGTCAGCTACATCATTGATACATCACAGAGTCTGTGACTGCTACTGGCTCCTCTCTCTACCTCAATGACTGAATCTCTGTACTATTTACAGAATACAACTCTTATCTTCTTCAGTACTTTAATTATAAAACCGATTACTGGCTGGAGTATTTGTCCAATGCTTTAGGTCGTTTACCTCCTTTCTGTATTGCAGTCTTGCAAGCTTTCACATCATCTCACTGTCCTAAAATCACATAAAATGGCTGCTGCATTCCCTGCTTAGGCTTTTGTACAGTCTATCATAGTCCCTCATGATGACTGCAAGAAGTAATGGGGAAGAACGTGCCGTCATGCCTAAATGTCTTCTGTGATTGAGGTAATCTTCTGTAATGTGTAAAAAGGTGGCTGGTATTTCTTTGGTGATTCGCTTGAATTTAATTGCTATTTGATTCAATTCACCGCAACCTGCAAACTAAAAAAAACAGTTGACCCATGTGTACTGGTGAATTTCATAAAAATCTACTTGATTCACATTTCTACTCAACTATATTAAGCCCTCACCATTATTGTGCCACCTCTGCTCCCATTACTCCCCAGTGCTCCATGCCAGTTTTGGTCCTTCCAACGCTCCTACTCATCATTTTCCTCAATAATATGCATCAAACCTCCATGTGACTGGTTGAGGCTAGTCCCTGGCCTCAGTACTTGGAGGGGAGCACTGGAAGAATTAAAGACCAATGTGGAGCACCTGCTAGGTTTTGCAAAGACAGATGAGTGCCTTGGACTAGTAAGTATATTTTATTCTATAATTTTAAAACTATTCGAGCCTGTATATAGTTGTATAGTTGGTGTGTCCACATAAGCTGTATAGCTTAGTTAGCTGTGTACAGAAAGCTACTTTCTGTTAATAATCCCTACAACTCATATCAGCCCATAACATGGCAGCATAAAAGTTAAATCTGAGATTTTTATAGTTATTATGGGCTAGAAGGCTTGTTTTAGGATTTATACTAGAGGTATAGTAATCTTCCTTCTTTATTTATTTTGCCATTGTTCACCAGTGCTCTGTTGTATAATCAGTCTGTCCCTCTGAATGATCATTTTGTGAGATTTTGTACTTTTTAATGTTTATGGTAATTAGAGTAGCACCTCTAATGATGAACTGCATGAAGCTGTTGATGTTTGGTAATAAATGGAATTATACTCCTAGAGAAATATCATCTTCACATAGTATCATGAAGTACACTAATATTTAATGATTAGCAAATATTTTACATTACACAGGTTCTGTTATTCAAAACCCCTTCCTCATCCCCTACCTGCTTAGCTTACAAAAAGCTTTTGTAATAGATGCTTTTCCAACAGTCTTATTTGTGCTCCTTTCAAATTCTTCAATGATTGAATCCATGTGGCACTTTCTAATCCCGACCTGAAGTATTCTACTTGATTTCCGAAACATTGTACTTGATGCTTATCTTCTGCAATAGATTAATCTCTAACATTGATGATGTAAATTAAGTGCATTTGTGTCACTGTAAGGATATACTTTTTCAGCCGTGCTAATGAAAGTAAGTGGCTATTTGGACAGATGACCAATTATATTTGGACAGCTCTCCAATTATATGTCCTTTTAAAAAATCTTGGCTAGAATTTGAAAGGTACTTTGTTCTAATTTATAAGCATATGATAGAGTTGAAATATTTTCCTTTTTTTATCACAGAATATATAATAGTAATCAATTGGCGTATGTTTAGTCTATCTACTGTATATAGCTATCTAAATATATTTATACAAAATTATTGCATGAATCAAAATAGATATGTACAATTTTAATCAGAAACTCATTTTAATTAAATCTTGAAAATTTCAATGAGTGTGTAAATATTTGTGAGCTAACTAAATTGATAAAAAAAATTATAACACTTTTTTTTACAAACACCATAACTATAGTTAAATATTTATTGTAATTAAATATTCCACCCTAAAACAAAATCTGTAAGGCTTTGTTCATGCACAGTATAGTTATGTTATAGATTTTTACAGAAATCCATGTACATGTGGCAAAAAACAAACCTATTCACAAATGTAAAATTTGAAAGTACAGTAATTCTTACTGAATTTATTTTTTCTGTAGCATTTTATATTTTGCCAAATATACAGTTAGCAACTATTTTCCTATGACTATTGTGTTTTGGGATGGATATAATTTAGCAACTACTAATGTTAGATTAGTGGAAGGTAGGAAAAGCTAAAAGCCTTTAACAACTACAATCAAACCTGTCACCCAAAAATGCAAATTAATTTTAAACGAGGGTAGCATTCTCAAACAAGGTGGCCTATGAGTACATAATATATAGTGGAATTAAAATTTATTACAGAAAATCTGGTCTGTAATAGAGTTTGCCACTCAGAAAAAGTTGGTATTGTGGAAAGTTTTTTATATTCGACCTCAAATCAGGGGTCAGATAGAATGGAGACGATAATAAGCTTAAAATGCCAAAAGTCTTACTCCATTTGCATCAAAAATTGTCGCAAGCCATATATATGATGAGTCTCCTTAGACAATAAAAGCAAGACCTAGAAATAGAACAAAATAATTTGCACAATTATTTTGCTTCAAACTTCTGGTGCAAAAAAGGTCAATTAATACTGTTGTGTCTAAAGATGCTCCAAAATTATCTAGCAGCATAATCTACTATATTTTGCGGTTTATAAGATGCACCAGATTATAAGACAAATTTTGAGGAGAAAAATAGGAAAAAAACCTTTTTTTAATAAAATGGTGGTGCTTCTTACAATCCATGCGTCTTATTGCTTACTGAGGGTGGTGGCTGTCATGAAGCAGGGTCCCAGGGTTGCTGCTGGTGGAGGCAGGAGTGGGATGATGCTGCGGACCCCAGACTGAGAGAAAGGGGTGTTCAGATGTGCAACGCTGCGGGTGTTCGGTGGTGCGGGGGCTCCTCTGACTTTTTTGTGAAAGACCGGAGTCCCTGTACTTCCATGGTTTGCTTTGCGGTGCACTCTGGGAAAATGGCTGCCAGCGGCGCATGCACAGATGGAGATCTTGGCTCTGAGCTCTCCAGAGATCTTGGTACCGAGATCTCCATCTTTGCATGCGCTGCGCCCACAGCCATTTTCCCGGAGTCCACCGCAATGTTAACCATGGAAGTGCGGGGGTCCCGGGCTTTCACAAAATGTTGGTGGAGTTGAACCCCTGAACACCCACAGTGTCACACCTCCAAACACCCTCTCATCCCAGCCTGCGGCCTGCAACAATGCGCCACTCTTGCCTCCTCCAGCAGCGACCCTGGGACCCTGCTCCATCGTGGCCAGTAAGGTATATTCAAATTATAAGACTCACCCCTATTTTCCCCCAAAATTTTAGGGAAAAAAGTGCATCTTATAATCAAAAAAATACGGTTATTTTTTTTTAAAAAAATAGCTTGCTGCACCTTTAACCCCTTTACCCCCAAGGGTGGTTTGCACGTTAATGACCGGGCCAATCTTTACAATTCTGACCACTGTCCATTTTTCAGGTAGTAACTCTGGAACGCTTGCATGGATCCTAGTGATTCTGACACTGTTTTCTCGTGACATATTGTACTTCATGTTAGTGGTAAAATTTCTTTGATATAACTTTCTTTTATTTGTGAAAAAAATTGGAAATTTGGTGAAAATTTTGACAATTTTGCAATTTTTCAACTTTGAATTTTCATGCCCTTAAATCACAGAGATATGGCATACAAAATACTTAATAAGTAAGATTTTCCACATATCTACTGTACATCAGCACAATTTTGGAGCCAAAATTTTTTGTTAAGAAGATAAAAGGGTTGAAAGTTAACTAGTGATTTGTCATTTTTACAACACCATTTTTTTGTGGGGACCACATCACATTTGAAGTCACTTTGAGGGGTCTATATGATAGATAATACCCAAAAGTGATAACATTCTAAAAACTGCACCCCTCAATGTGCTCAAAACCACATTCAAGAAGTTTATTAACCCTTCAGGTGCTTCACATGAATTTTTTCCATGTTTAAAAAAAAATGAACATATAACTTTTTTTCACAAAAAAATTATTTCAGGTCCAATTTTTTATTTTCCCAAGGGTAACAAGAGAAATTGGACCCAAACATTATTGTGCAATTTGTCCTGAGTACGCTGATATCCCACATGTGGGGGGACCACTGTTTCGGCGCCTGGCAGAGCACGGAAGGGAAGGAGCGCCGTTTGAATTTTTCATTGCAAAATTGGCTAGAATTGAGATCGAACGCATTTGGAGAGCCCCTGATATGCCTAAACAGTGGAAACCCCCCACAAGTGACCCCCATTTTGGAAACTAGACCCCCCAAAGGATCTTATCTAGATGTGTGGTGAGAACTTTGAACCCCAAGTGCTTCACAGAAGTTTATAACGTAGAGTCATAAAAATAAAAAATCATATTTTCATCCCCAATTTTTTATTTTCCCTAGGTTAACAGAAGAAATTGGACCCCAAGAGTTATTGTGCAATTTGTCCTGAGTATGCTGATACCCCATATGTGGGAGTAAAACACTGTTTTGGCGCATGGCTGAGCTCAGAAGAGAAGGAGCACCGTTTGACTTTTTCAACGCAGAATTGGCTGGAATTGAGATCAGACGCCATGTCGAGTTTGGAGAGTCCCTGATATGCCTAAACAGTGGAAATACCCCAATTCTAACTCCAACCCTAACCCCAACACACCACTGACCCTAATACCAACCATAACCCTAGTCCTAACCTTAGTCCTAACCCTAATCCCAACCCTAACCCTAAACCTAACCCTAACGCTAACCCTAACCCTAATGGGAAAATGGAAATAAATACATTTTTTTTTAAATTTTATTATTTTTCCCAAACTAAGTGGGTCATAAGGCAGGGTTTGATTTTCTATTTATAGTGGATTTTTATGTTTGGCAGCTGTCACACGCTAAAAGACGGTTTTTATTGCAAAAAAACAGTTTTTGTATCAACACATTTTGAGAGCTATAATTTTTCCATATTTTGGTCCACCAAGTCATGTGAGATCTTATTTTTTGCGTGACGAGTTGATGTTTTTATTCGTACCATTTTTGGGCATATGACATTTTTGACCGCTTTTTATTCCGATTTTTGGGATGCAGAATGAACAAAAACCAGCAATTCATGAATTACTTTTGGGTGTGGGGCCTTTATACCGCTCTGTGTGTGGTAAAATTGATAAAGCGGTTTTATTCTTCGGGTCAGTATGATTACAGCGATACCTCATTTATATCATTTTTTTCTGTTTTGGTGATTTTATACAATAAAAACAATTTTACATAAAAAATAATTATTTTTTCATCGCTTTATTCTGCGAGCTATAACTTTTTTATTTTTTTGCTGATGATGCTGTATGGCAGCTCATTTTTTGCGAGACAAGATGACGTTTTCAGTGGTACCATGTTTTTTTATATCCGTCTTTTTGATCGCGTGTTATTCCACTTTTTGTTTGGCGGTATAATGATAAAGCATTATTTTTTTGCCTTTTTTTTAAAGGGGTACACTAAAGGGGTTAACTAGTGGGACAGTTTTATAGGGCGGGTCGTTACAGACCCGGCGATACTAAATATGTGTACTTTTATTGTTTTTTATTATTATTTACATAAAGAAATTAATTTATTGGGGAATATTTTTTTTCTTTATTTAGGAATCTTTTAAAATTATTTTTACACGTTATTTTTTTGATATACTTTTTTACTATGTCCCAGGGTGGGAAATCACTTTATAGTGTCATATCGCTGATCTAACACATTGCACTGCATTGTGTTAGATCAGCGATCTGACAGGCAGTGCAGGAGGCTTCTCAGCGCCTGCTCTAAGCAGGCGCTGAGAAGCCGCCTCCCTGCAGGACCCGGAAGGACCCCGTGGTCATCTTGGATCCGGGTCCTGCAGGGAGGAGGCTCTCGGAACAACGAGATCACATCGCGTTGTTCTGAGGATCTCAGGGAAGCATGCAGTGCTGGGTGTCAGCTATGATAATCAGCTGACACCCAGCCATGATCAGCTGCGCTCCCCCCATGAGCTCAGAGGATCGCGATGACGTACTATCCCGTCCACGGTCATATGGGCCGGGTCACCTGGACGGATAGTACATCAGATGTCAGAAAGGGGGTATCCTCTCCACACGCTCTTCTAATCCCTCCACATCATCTCCCCTCATCAAACACTTCTCCCTGTCCCCCCTGCTCATCATACAGCACCACTATCCTAGCCAAAGTAATAACAAAAGCTTCAGTGGAAACTCAATGATTTACCGAACTGTGACTGAATTTTGAGAACTTTGAGTAAAAATGCTCGTGAAAGCTAACACAAGGCCAAATGTGCTACGTTAGTGACGAATTTGAGATTAGCAAACATTTTCCGAACAAGTTCACTCTCTATTCAGCATGCCCCAGCATTAGAGATAAGCGAACGTGGTCGGTGATACTCGGTGATCTCTCGAATAGAGATGAGCGAATTTGTTCCGATTTTGTCTCTGAATCTGATTTTGACGTATTCATGCCATATTCGAACACTATTCATGCCGAATGAATGTTTGAAGATCTGTTCCGAACACTTTCGGTAATTTCTACTCCCAATTCCTCTAATGACGTTCGGCTGTGTTCGACGAATATTGCAAAAGCAATATTCAATTCCAATCGTATTCGGAAACGAATCCAAACAAATTCACTCATCTCTACTCTCAAGTATCACAGTCCTCGGATGAGCTCAATACTCGGCGAGCAATTGTCAGTACTCTATGTAAAACTCAAGTCCCTGCCCCGCATCTTTGGTGCCTGTTATACAGCCGATAAGCCAATCGATATAAATAGGTCAGTCATCTATATAATTTATATAATTAGCACAGTGCTTGAGTAACTTACTGTACATGCATTTTGTTTACATAATAAACTATTTTCTGAAAAAAATGGCGTGGAATCCTCCAACATTTTATTAACCAGCAGAGCATGGACTGTAACTACAGACTATACTGGCAGGAGATACAAAAGCTATGGGACAATCAAAAGTTGGGAAACAGTTCCACTGCTCTCATACCAGTAGATACACACTATCAGCCCCAGGATGGGATCTTGTGACTAGCGACATTGCTTGTGACCATCTACCCGGAATTGATTTAAGACCATGGATGTAAGGAATAAAAAATAGTTGCATTGATAACCCGCGTAGGTGATTATTACAACCCACAACCTCAGATCTTCGCAATTCAATTTTACATTTTTCTCTCATAAATACATGTATGTATTCTAATGCCTTATTGCCTGGCTGAGGTATATCAAATGGATACTTATTAATTGTTTTATTTGAATCCATTCTGAATCCATCCAGGATCATATTCCGTTCCAACCACTAAACCGATACCTCTACCCTGTGCAAGGCATTGCACTGGTTGCCCATCTACTTACAGGGTCCGATATAAAATTCTCACTCTCACCTTCAAAGTGCTAAATTATTCAGCATCATCCTACATCTCCGCCCTAATCTCTGTCTATCACCCTACCCATGTCCTCCATTTTTCTGAAGACTTAAGACTGACATCCTCAATGCATGCATGCATGCTGCACCAATTCTCTAGCCTGCACTACTCAGGATAATTTGATTATTTCCCAATGCCAACAATTTTAAATGTGGCCTAAAAAGACATTTCTTTAGACTGGCCTATCGCCTCACCTCACTTATGTAACTGCTCCCATTTTGTCCTTACAAAATTTTCTTTCAAATCAGGACCACTGTATCATTTGTTTACATACCTTCCTTGCACTTTATATCACTGTGAATCTGTACTGCACAGATACTGGCTGGTATCTGTACAGATTCTAGCTGATGACCGATTCATGCAGCATTATATGAATACCCTATTTATTATACAGTGATGTAAAAAAGCATTTGCCCCTTCCTAATTTCCTATTCTTTTGCAGGTTTGTCACACTTAAATGTTTCATATCACCAAACAATTTTAAATACTAGACAAAGATTATACAGTAAACACAAAATACAGTTTTTAAATTGAGGTCTTTAATATTAAGGGGAAAAGAAATCCAAACCTACAGGGCCCTGTGTGAAAAAGCAATTGCCCTCTAAACCTAATAATTGGTTGGGCAATGCTTAGATTAACAACTGCAATTAAGCATTTGTGATAACTGGCAATGAGTCTTTTGCAATGCTCTGGAGGAATTTTGGCCCACTCACCTTTAGAGAATTGTTGAATCAAACCTCTGTTCATCCTCAGTATATAATACAACATCTATCATTTAAGACATTGAGGCAGATTTACAAAACATTTAGACAATGTAAATTTAGACCAGACAAGTCTTAAAATGCACCAAATTTATTAAAGTACATTATTTTTCAGACTATAAATGCAATTTTTCCCCCAAAATTTTTGGGAAAATGGGGATGTGTCTCATAGTTGGAATATACTTACAAATACTGTGGCAGCAGCAGGAGTCGGGTGATTCTGCGGCGGTTCTGGTCCGATGCTGCAGGGCGACGATCACACATTCTTCCCAGGCTGGTGCAGCAGGTTCGGCGATGGTGCTCTATGGTGTGAGGGGGCTCCACCCGCATTTTGTGAAAGCCCGGAGGCACCCGCACATCCATTGCTGCGATGCGGTGGCCTCTGGGAAAATGGCTGCCGGGGGCGGTGTCGAGATCTGAATCTGAGCATGCGCTTCTCCCGGCGGCCATATTCCCAGAGAAGTCATTAACCTGGAAAAGATATACCTTGAGATATTTCCCTGCAAAATCCGTTTTGGTTTAGTTTTGGTATGTTTTTTGGTGCACCGGTAAAAATGGTATGAAACTCCGACAACATTGTTTAAAGCTGTGAACTAGGAGTCAAGAATGCTTCCAGGGGCGATCCCCATGATGTCCCCGTGTCATTTGAGCAGTGTTTCCATCATTTTCAGATGCATTTAGACCTTAAAAGGACCCCTGGGGTGGATCACAGCAAAAATACTCGGGTCTCCCATACACTTACATTGGGTTCGTTGTTCTGTCCGAGTACCCGCGTATTCCAATTTGCTCGACCCGAGCAATGAGCACCCGAGTATTTTAGTGCTCGCCCACCACTAGAAAGGAGGCCTGGTGCCTGAAACTATTAGCACAAAAAATTGATATTATGAAATGTGGGCTGGTGGTGGAACCACAGAATTAGCACAAAAGATTTTGATTATGTAATTAGGTCTGGTGCCTGTATTAGACTATTATCCCAAATGATTTGGATTATCTAATTGGCCCTCCAGGCTGCCCCCCAATATTAGGCCTAACGATTCTGAAGTGGAAATCTGGCCTTCTGATTTGCCTCTGATATACAGTTTTATCAAAAACGATTTAGAGTCACTAATTGGGTCTCCTGGCTGCACCCCAATATTAGAACTAACGATTTTGAAGTGGAAATCTGGTCTTGTGATTTGCCACTGAAGCACAGTTTGTCACAAATGATTTGTAGCAAAAAAGTGCCTCCAGAGACAGCCACACAGTTTTTGCACAATCTACTTTGATGCTGGAAGATTGATTTCACACAGGACAGGATTCTATCTAGCTGACAAGTTCACTTGCCATACTATCAGGAGTGCCTTCTCAGCACTGTGACACTGAGCAAATGGCGCCAGCAAAACAAGATGTCCACTTTTTATATGGCCCGGCACATGTGACCTTGGCAGCCAATCACAGAAAACTTTGTGTCATGGCATTGTGTATGGTTTCTACACACCGATTGGTTGCCAAAATCAACACATATAAAGTTACGGTACATTGTCAGGGATTCAATGCAGCCTACATATCTGTTTGAGTATCTATTTTGCGGTTTGTTCAGTGGTAGGAATCCCTTTAGTTGGAATAAAATGGGCCATCTTTGTGAGCCGACCCACCACAACAAGGATAACAGTCATTCCTTTAGATGGACGTAGGTCCATGATAAAATCCATTGAAATTGATCCCCAAGGCCTGGATGGAACTGGAAGAGGTTGAAGGAGTCTTAGAGAAGAAGATCGTGACATCTTGCTCTTTGCACATGTTAAACAGGAGTAAACACATTTTCCCACATTCTTCCTACAATTAGGCCACCAAAAAGAACAAAACACTAGTTCTTGCATTTTCATGACTCCAGGGTGTCCTACAAGTTTAGAATCATGGACAAGTTTGAGGACTTCAAGTCAAACAGATTCGGGGACATATATTTGGTGATTCTGCATCCAAAACCTAGCCTTAAAAAAAAGATTAACGTCTTTAGAAGGATTTGAAAATTGCTCCTTAGGGACCACAGCAACTGTTTTAGCCTGTAAAGCAACCAAAGCAGCTACACAAGATGATAATTTAGAATGAGCAGGTTTATTCCGCTGCCTAGGTGGTACAGATGAAGACAGAGTTGATGTACCTGCTACATCACCGAAAGAGTCCACTGAACCAGAAAATTTGTTATCCTGAGAACTGCCGCAGTCCTGAACATCCCTAAAAGGCATAGACAAACCAAGCAAATTGCTGGTTTTGTCTATACCTCGGGTTTGCTCAGATCTGTCCTTCTCTGCTTCTTTGCAGTCATATTTCTGCTCTTTTTTCAGTATTCATCAAATATACCAAGCTCTGGTTCAGAGGGTTTTCTTAGAGAACTGACCATGCATGCTTCTTCAGTATAGTACATAGAAGGCTGTGGCCATGCTACCGACCCCTGAGGAAGTCATGGCAGTGGCAATACGCATCGGGTTTTTTCATTAGGCTCCTCCTGACAAACCTAACCCTACAAACTGGTCTTGAGCTATGGGCATCTCAATCTGGTAGGTGTTGGTATCACTATTATGTGACTCCACTCTTTAGCTACCGACCTGTAACTTGCTCTGGGTAGGGGTGATATCTCTCTCCCTTCCCCCTCACATTATGTTTCTGTGAATATAGGCAGATTATATAGTTTCAACAGCTTATGTTTTTGACATTACCGTTGTTGATATAGTCGGTATTTTCTGCTTATTTTCATAATATTGACTCCTAACATTTTACACAGTGGGTATTGTGCAATATTACCATGGGTATGGTGTACTATTGAGTATGATTTGATGCACATTGGTTTGTCAAGGAGGCCTAACAGAGTATTACTCTAGTTTCTTCATATACATTGTTTTTAGATGTTTTTATAGTGTGTTTTGGCGTGTGTTTGTACACTTGAATAAAATTACCTTATTTTTATCTCTATTTTGAGTGGTCCCTGGCTTCATGACCTGTTTCCTTTTTTTTCCTGTGACACTGCTACCTTCTGCTTGCTAAGAACATTATCTTTTGAATCTTTTGGCTCAGGGCTAGAAAAAGGGCTAAACTTGGTAAAATTAGGCAATGGTTCTGCCTTGTGCGATTCTATTTCATCTGTGTAGCCCTGTGAGTTGTCCTCATTGATGAATCCTGTTTCAAACTTTCCATAGCCTGATATAACAGCATGGGATCAGGGCCCACTTCAGGGCCATGAAAACAATTCTGCAGGAAAGTTGGACCCTTGTGGTTTCCATCCTTTTCAGATGGTTCAAATGAGTCTTGTCGGCTGGTGTTTTTCACAATAGCGTTAAATGTTGGAACGTCAGGGACAGACACAGACTGGGCCAAAGACAGATTCTCATCCAAACACATTCCTGATGGTTTGAGATGGTTTACTTTTTCATCACTTGTTGGTTGGATAGCTTCATTGGCATCCAAACCTGCAGCATCAGGGATATCAAAAGCAGCAAGAAGATGGTCAAAGTCTGGAGTCTTCATGTCCCCCATGACTGAAAAGGTAACGGTATCTTGTAATGCTAACACATGGCTCCACTTAATGTAGATGCCGCACACAAAACCCTGCCCTGTTTCCTCCGATCACAGCTACAGACGACAGGGATGTAGCCCAGTCCACAACCACATGATCATATCAGAAATTGGCCTGATCAGTAGGCCGGGACCTAGAGAAACTAACATGGCGGAGAAAGACTGGGCCTGGGGAAGAGGAAGGGACTGGCTAGTGAAAGAAGGGGAGACGAGGCCTGCTAATGGAGAAGGGGACTTCAGCTGTATCACAGAAGGAGCGGGAGCTACTGAGCCTGCGCGTGTGTTGCACAGGGCCAGGGAGCGTAGTCAGGAATAGCCAGGGGTCGCTACACAGGAGCAACAATGTAGTTTACATGATTAGCAGGTGAAAGGAAGCTGGTAGCTCAATAATCTCACAATGAAGCACGTGCAATGCCAGGTTTAAGTTAGGTGTTCAATCAGGGTGGAGCCAATCAGAAACAACACAGGTTCTTGTATCTGGGTTAGAAAGGAAATGTACAGAAAGCTTACTAGCTCAGAGGGAAGAGTTGCTGGGTTTAAATCCTGATACCCCCCAAACCTATGTACTGCGCAGCCATAATTCACCGCAATCAGGCAATGTTTAAATTAATATACCTTGAACAATGCAGTCACCCAACTCAACAGTGGTGGACAGCTATCCAGGCCGAGTAAGAGCAATGGCTGTCTCCACTGAACTTGTCATGTTGTGACATGCATGTGTATGCTTTAACCCTTTTCTCCTTTTCCCCCTAATATAGCTGGGATACTGATAGCTGTTACCTGTATGGATGATGGTCAGTTCCCAGCTCCGCTGCGTAACCGTGCATGCGTGGGTGTCTCCGCTGCGCTGCATGACCACCCGCATGTGCGGTCCCTGGCTACTGCTGTGAAAGCTACCCGTAGGTTGCAAGGTCCTCTGCACTGGTGCATGGCTTGCTACGTGGGTTTGGGCTGCAGCCATTTCCAGGTGCCCTTGCTGTGCTTGTGTCTGGCTCTCATAGGGTGCGCAGGCCACACCTGCCCTGCTTTTATCAGGGTTAGTGTGTGTACCTGAAATGCTGTCCCCAGCCAATTGCTGAGGGGCAGCTCATTTATATAGGCTCCCTGCCCTATGGGCAGGGCCTTTGCTACTCACATAGCTTCTGAATTTAGCCTTGTGTGTGTGTGTGTTCAGCTTCTGCTCTGAGTCTGATCAGCTCTGGAGAGCTGATTCCCTTGTCCTGTTTGGTGTTGCTGAACTCGTTCCTGTGCCTTTCCTAGAGGCGGTAATTCTAGGCTCGTATCCCTGATGCTGAACTCGTTCCTGTGCCTTTCCTAGAGGCGGTAATTCTAGGCTCGTATCCCTGATGCTGAACTCGTTCCTGTGCCTTTCCTAGAGGCAGTAATTCTAGGCTCGAATCCCTGATCCTGAACTCGTTCCTGTGCCTTTCCTAGAGGCGGTAATTCTAGGCTCGTATCTCTGATCCTGAACTCGTTCCTGTGCCTTTCCTAGAGGCGGTAATTCTAGGCTCGTATCTCTGATCCTGTACCTGTCCAGTACCTGACAGTCTGAACTGTGTCTGCTGTGTTATGTTCCTGAATCCTTCTGTGTCCTGAACCCAGTGCCTAGTGACTGTGAGACTTTGCTACTGACTTCCTTTGATACTACCTGGGTTCATCTTGGAAGAAGGAGTCCGGTGTGCGTGTGCTGAGTTTCTGTTACTTTGTGCTCAGCTTGCTTTTGGTGCAATCCCCGCCCGGCTCCAGTTGAGCCTGGTGGGACTTGCACCAGACCGCTTGGATTCCTTTTCAGATCACTTCCAGATGTCCGGATCCGATCCTTTCCTGCCTGATGTCCGGAGCCTGCCGATCGTTGCCAGATGTCCGGAACCTGCCGATCGTTGCCAGATGTCTGGAGTCCGATGCCAGTGTTCTCTGTGTTCCTGATGTCCAGTCCGTGTTCCGGTGTCCGTGTTCCTGATGTCCAGTCCGTGTTCGTGTGTTCGTGTTACTGAGATCCAGTCCGTGTTCCTGATGTACAGTTCGTGTTCCTGATTCGATGTTCCTGAGTTCGTGTTCGTGTGTTCGTGTTACTGAGATCCAGTCCGTGTTCCTGAAGTTCAGTTCGTGTTCCTGAGTTTGTGATTCTGATAACCTCGTCTCATGTTTGAGTTATGTACTGTGTGTCTTCACGTATTTAGTTTAGTAAACTTTACTTCACTATATCTGAAGTTGTGCGGTGTGATCAAGTCCTACGTGTCTCATCCTCATCCACATGCTCAGCTGCCACAGAACCCCGGTCTCTGCCAGTCCCTAAGTATGGGTAGGACCGGGTCACCCTCTGTGGTATGGAGGGTCCAGATTTCGTACCCGAGGGATGCCCGCCCCACGCCATGGTGGGCGGTTGCAGTCCCCAAACGTGACAGAAGCTAAGGCCTTGGACTCAGCTGAGCATGTATGGATGGTAGGACTTTTTCCGAGCCCCGCCTGGCCGGCGGATGAGATGGCTCGGATCCCAGCTGGTAGTGGACTAGATTGCTCACTCTGTGCTTCGTTTCTGTTTGGATTTCTGGAGCAATGAACTCTGCTGCATGTGAACTGGGACTTACCGCTTATCCCAAGAAAAGTTTCTGAGTATTTTTTTTTCTTGGAACTTCAGAGAGGGGGCTTTAGGAGGGGAAAATGTCATGTTGTGACATGCATGTGTATGCTTTAACCCTTTTCTCCTTTTCCCCCTAATATAGCTGGGATACTGATAGCTGTTACCTGTATGGATGATGGTCAGTTCCCAGCTCCGCTGCGTAACCGTGCATGCGTGGGTGTCTCCGCTGCGCTGCATGACCACCCGCATGTGCGGTCCCTGGCTACTGCTGTGAAAGCTACCCATAGGTTGCAAGGTCCTCTGCACTGGTGCATGGCTTGCTACGTGGGTTTGGGCTGCAGCCATTTCCAGGTGCCCTTGCTGTGCTTGTGTCTGGCTCTCATAGGGTGCGCAGGCCACACCTGCCCTGCTTTTATCAGGGTTAGTGTGTGTACCTGAAATGCTGTCCCCAGCCAATTGCTGAGGGGCAGCTCATTTATATAGCCTCCCTGCCCTATGGGCGGGGCCTTTGCTACTCACATTGCTTCTGAATCTAGCCTTGTGTGTGTGTGTGTTCAGCTTCTGCTCTGAGTCTGATCAGCTCTGGAGAGCTGATTCCCTTGTCCTGTTTGGTGTTGCTGAACTCGTTCCTGTGCCTTTCCTAGAGGCGGTAATTCTAGGCTCTTATCCCTGATGCTGAACTCGTTCCTGTGCCTTTCCTAGAAGCGGTAATTCTAGGCTCGTATCCCTGATGCTGAACTCGTTCCTGTGCCTTTCCTAGAGGCGGTAATTCTAGGCTCGAATCCCTGATCCTGAACTCGTTCCTGTGCCTTTCCTAGAGGCGGTAATTCTAGGCTCGTATCTCTGATCTTGAACTCGTTCCTGTGCCTTTCCTAGAGGCGGTAATTCTAGGCTCATATCTCTGATCCTGTACCTGTCCAGTACCTGACAGTCTGAACTGTGTCTGCTGTGTTATGTTCCTGAATCCTTCTGTGTCCTGAACCCAGTGCCTAGTGACTGTGAGACTTTGCTACTGACTTCCTTTGATACTACCTGGGTTCATCTTGGAAGAAGGAGTCCGGTGTGGGTGTGCTGAGTTTCTGTTACTTTGTGCTCAGCTTGCTTTTGGTGCAATCCCCGCCCGGCTCCAGTTGAGCCTGGTGGGACTTGCACCAGACCGCTTGGATTCCTTTTCAGATCACTTCCAGATGTCCGGATCCGATCCTTTCCTGCCTGATGTCCGGAGCCTGCCGATCGTTGCCAGATGTCCGGAACCTGCCGATCGTTGCCAGATGTCCGGATTCCGATGCCAGTGTTCTCTGTGTTCCTGATGTCCAGTCCGTGTTCCGGTGTCCGTGTTCCTGATGTCCAGTCCGTGTTCGTGTGTTCGTGTTACTGAGATCCAGTCCGTGTTCCTGATGTCCAGTTCGTGTTCCTGATTCGATGTTCCTGAGTTCGTGTTCGTGTGTTAATGTTACTGAGATCCAGTACGTGTTCCTGAAGTTCAGTTCGTGTTCCTGAGTTCGTGATTCTGATAACCTCGTCTCATGTTTGAGTTATGTACTGTGTGTCTTCACGTATTTAGTTTAGTAAACTTTACTTCACTATATCTGAAGTTATGCGGTGTGATCAAGTCCTACGTGTCTCATCCTCGTCCACATGCTCAGCTGCCACAGAACCCCAGTCTCTGCCAGTCCCTAAGTATGGGTAGGACTGGGTTCCCCTCTGTGGTATGGAGGGTCCAGATTTCGTACCCGAGGGATGCCCGCCCCACGCCATGGTGGGCGGTTGCAATCCCCAAACGTGACAGAACTTGGAGCCAGGGAAGGCTGTGTGCAATAACGGTGCAAACCTGGTGGTGGCCCTACACCAGGGAAACCTCACACACGTGCCTTGCATGGCTCATGTCTTCAACCTGGTGGTACAGCAATTTCTCCGCGATTATCCCGGCCTGGATGCGCTGCTGAAGAAATTACGGTTCTTTGTGCTCACTTCCGATGATAGCCTGATCTGTTGCTACACAGGTCATCGAGTTGCTACACAGGTTTTTCGGCCTACCGGTTAACCGTTTGATTTGTGATTTTCTGACATGGTGAAACGCCACTCTACACATGTTGCAGTGACTGTTGCAGCAGCGACGAGCCCTGGTGCAGCATGTCCTTTTGCATTGCCTGTGCCAAGACAGTACGGACGTGTTGCAAATCATGCTTGCGGAGATGGCACAGATGAAGGTCTTCTGCACAGTTTTGAAATGGCTACTAACATGGTTAGCGCTGACAATGTCAGCATCAGCATCACTATTCCGGTCATCTACATGCTGGAGCACACTTTGAATAGTCTGTGTGAGAGGTGATGGTCCCAGAGGAAGAGGTGTAAGCATAGGAGGATGCAGAAGGGATAACCATAGTTCACATTTCCTTACTGTCGTTGCACAGGCAGGTGCCATGGGAGGGTGGCTTACAGCGATCGAGGGGTACCAGTCAAACTGTGCAGGAGCCGAGGGACAAATAGAGGAGGAAGAACTGATGGACACGCAACAGTCAGGAGATGAAAAGGTTAATAATCCCTCTCTGTTGTCTGTGGTTGGTGGGAGGGGATGGAGGAAGCAATCTTTGAGTGTTACCCCAACCACGAACACACCATGGACTTGGACCTCATGGAAGCACCTGACACATGAGCACCTGCTTGCTGCACTATCTTTAACATGATGCCCGTATTCATAGGGTTCAAAATAGTGGCAGCCCAGAAGTCAGCACTAGTGTTGAGCGATACTGCTCGATATCTAAAAATATCGGATCGGAATGGTATCGCCGATATCACTAAATATCGTCGATATCCGATTCCGATACCGGAAGTCCCATGTAAGTCTATGGGAACAAAATATCGCAACTAAAAAAACACTTTCTTTCGTTGTAAACACAAAATATACACACATAGAATACATATATATATATATATATATATATATATATATATAATATACATGTCATTGTGACATATATATATACATATATTTATAGTTTATACACTTCTACATAGTAAAATAGACTCTGATTCAATTGCCGGGTAGAGCCGTGACATACCCCATAGAAGTCGATGGGCTCGGTGCCGAGTACCCCCAAAACCTCTGGCTCTGTGCGACTCAACTTGGGCGTCACAAACAGGATTCTGTAGCTCGCTATAAGCGAGTCCTGTGTGCCTGAATTGAACTGGTTTTGTGCTTGAGAATTGCTAAAATCATCAGAGAATGTATTTGCCATTTTTCAGCCATATCTGCGTCACGACGAGGCACTGGTGAAGAAGAAGGGCGTGCTCTTCGTGGGTGTACACTCACTCAGTGGCGCGAAAACGATGGCCGACCACTCTAAATGGTACTGCAATGTAAGATCGTGCCCCACAGCTCTTGAGTTCCGCCTCCTCATCCTCCTCAGTGTGCGGAAACTAACACGAAGGTCCCGCCTCACTACAAAAGAGGGGCCCTCTCCAGATGCTAATGACACATGTGACTTGGCAGAGATGGCTAATGGACACGAGCAGAAGTGTGAAGGGATGGAGCAGTCAGAGCTCTCCCCCCACGGAAGCGACCCGATCGCCACGGAACCACCGTTGGGCACCCGGCCTGGAAACCCTCCTACGCTGCAAGAAGCGGAGGATACCCTAAGAGGCCTGGCCCGGCACCGGGAGGAGGTCGCCAGGATGGAAGCCAGCTGGCGTGCCCTAAAACTAAACTTGGAGCGGCGCCAATCCCTCTTACCTGAAGTGTCTGTACCGGAAGATGAGGCACCGGTTCTAGTAGAGGAGTCCGTGCGGGCATCCCAGCCCTTGCAATGTGATCCGGTTGACGTTGTCGCAGTGGAGGCACCCGTTCCTGCAAAAAACGCTGCACCGGCAGCACCCCAGACCCCGCTGTCTGCCCCCGTCGCTGAGACAGAAGAAGCGACACCCGTCCTCATGGAGGAGGCCGCGCAGGCACCAGAGGTCTACCTGTCTGTACCGGAGCCCCGACTGTCATCTGTTCTAGAGCAGGCTGCTTCCTCTGCAGGTGAGCGCCGCCAGGACTGTCGGGCGCCAGGAGAGCTGCCGCAAACCGGACATCGTAAGCTGCAGTTTGATGGTGGAGACATGGAGATGCTGGTGGAGGAGAATTACAACCGGCGTCAGGAGGAAGAGTGGAGACGTCGGGAGAGAGAAGCCGAGCGACAAAGGGAGCAGCGCGAATCCCAGAAGCTTTGCCAACGTCACATCGAGAAGGACCGGGCAGATAAGGACCGGATGAGAAAAGATAAAAGTACGGTGAGGGAGCCGCGGCGTAAGGGTGCAGTACGGAGCTTTAAATTGAAAGCTGGTTGGGGCTTCATCCAGGAGCCTGGACTTTATTTAGAAGTGTTTGTGACCCGGCGGGACGTGGAGACTCACCTCCCAGAAGGACACCCGGGGAGGGACCTGTTGCCAGGAGACTTGGTAACTTACACCCGACACTGGGGTTACAATGGATGGTATGCCCTAAATGTCACCAGGTGCGACCCCTGGTCCCCAGAGTGTCAGGAACCTGTGAGACCCTCGGAGCCTTCAGCCTCCCACATCCAGGCCTCTGCACAAGTGCCCACCCCACGCCGTAAATCTCCCCAGCCTCCCTCAGTGGTCTCCTCAGCAGCCCCAGCTATGGACATGATAATGATAGCTGGCCCGTACCCGGCGCCTGTTAGGCCCCCTGGGGTTCGTACAGTCCGGGATATAGGGTTCCAGACCCGGAGGGAGACGAAAGAGGTGGCCACACAGACACAGATAGCGGGTCACGACTTGACTGTACAGGCCACACGATGTCATCAGGTCCTGGTGGTCCTTGGTGTCTCGGATGTTTGGCAAGCATCAGAAGAGTACCAGGTGGTACCTGGAACACCCCTGCCAAAGAATTATAAATAACCCGGACAGGGTCCCTGTATGTTATAGTTAAATTGTTGATGTACCCGGACGGGTGAATGTTCATAAAAAAGTTTTTTAATTTAATAAAAAAAACAACACAGTTTTCATTACTTTTATTACAGTCTCATCCTGCGACGCCATCGATCTCCTGTAAAAAAATGAAAAAAAAAAACAGCAGTATACCACCTGTCCGACGCAGTCCATAGTAACGAGTGTCCCACGACGATCCAGCACTGCTACATCAGAATGACATCAGAGGCAGGCAGGCAGAGCCTGTCATCCCGGCGCAGCACAGCTGATTACCTGCTTCCCCGGCGGTGACGTCATCGGACTGGTTTACGGCCGGTATTACCCTGCAGTCACTGCAGTTATCGCGAAAAACTGCATGTGACCGCCAGGGAGAAGATAATGGCGGCCATCAAGCAGTCCAGGACGTGACCGCCGGAGATCTTCTGCCAGGTAAGTGCCGCTGACTCCTGACAGACCCGACCGACGGACACTCACAGTGACAGTGACAAATCCGATTCCGGTATCCGATATGACGAAAATATCGGTACTCGGAATCGAAAGCCCGATACAGCTAATATCGGCCGATACCCGATATTTGCAGTATCGTATCGCTCATCACTATTAAGCACTATGCTACATCCACGTTACAAGAGTAAATTAAGCCAGATGCTTTCCACCCTGGAAAGGGACATGCATGCATGACAGCAGTGAATCATACAGTGTGTATTGCATTTCTAGAAGTCCAACCCCGTTAACGTCAAAGCGTCATCACAAAAACATTAGTAGCAGTAGTGTAAGTGGCATAAGCAATTTCTGTGAGTCTTTTCACACATTATTTAGACAAGCCTGTGCAGCAGCAGAACAGAGCACAAGTTTGACACATTGTGAATGACGGAAGATGATGGTGCAGGAGTATCAAGAGCTCAATATCAATGCTATCGGGGGGATGCACCCTGTTTCATTTTGGTTTTCAAAAATGAAAGAGTGGACTGAGCTCGCCTGTCACACCTTGTAGGTTTTGCCATGCATGGCAGCCAGCGTTCTCTCAGAACATGTCTTCATCACTGCTGGTGGTGTCCTGAAGGATATGCGCATCTGACTATCCTGGAAAAGTGTAGACCACCTAACTTTCATCAAAATGAACAACTTATGGATCTCCAATGACTTTTGCACCCCAGTCACAGACTGGGCAGACTAGGCTATGGTGTCGTTTTTAGTGTCATGCATTGAACTCACATTACTGCAGTCTGTGCCATCTTTGTGCTGGCTGCTGTGCTTGCTGTTGATTCTTCTGCTAATGTTACAAACAATTTTCAAATTGTGGAGACTCCAATTTGGGTCTCCATCTGGTGGGTTGCCTGTAGTAGAAGGTGTGTCTGTCCTATGATACTGTTTCTTGTTGTGAATACTTTGGAGGCGACTTCTGAGCTGGGGCTCCTTCCGGTGGTTGCTGAGAGTAATGAACTAATTACTGAATGGCCTTCAGCTGGCTCTGAATGGTATGATATAAGTGACCTGAGTTCCCAGCAGCCTTGCCGGTAATCATTTGTTCCTCCTGGTCTTGCTAGGAGCACAGCTTGCTTTCCTGCTCTCATTCAGATAAGTGTTTTGTTGTTTTTTTTCCTCTGTTGGATTTTCACTGCTGTTTGCTGCTTGCAGTGGACTACAGCCTGGTCCCCTTTTGGGGGTCTGGCGCTGCAATTGTGCTCATTTTGTGTACTTTTGCTTTGTTCCTTTGTCACTTTTTATTTGCTGAGTTGTTGTGAGTTACACCAGAGATCTGATTTAGTTGGTAGAGATCGTGTGATCTCAGGTTTTTTTGTTAATCAGAAGTGTTGGTATTTTTGTCAGGGTTTTTTTGGTTTGCAGTCAATTCTTTCCTTTACTTTTCTATCTAGACAGATTGGGCCCCAGCGTTTGCTCATTCTATTTTCTGTCTGTGTCCGTGTTTTCTTCTTGTCTAACCGCCATTACATGTTTGGGGGTTTTCTATTTCTTTGAGGATTCTGCTCCGGGGCAGATAGCTTTCATCTTTCTGCCTTTAGGTGTAGTTATCTCTCCGGCTGTGACGAGGCGTCTAGGATCACCGTAGGTATGCTCCACGGCTACTTCTAGTGTGGCGGTTAGTTTAGGTTACTGCAATCCAATAGTTTCCAGCCTCTCTGGTGTATTACTACTTTGGCTATTATTTGCAATTTCTCCTCAGCTACCGAAACATAACAGTTTCTACTCTGTGGGAATTGATGCCACTTTAGTGGTGTGTGATAATTTTTTGAAATGTGGAGACTACAAGTTGGTCCCAATTTGGTGAGTTGCCTGTGTAAGTAGTATTCCCAGACAGGCACGCCTGTACTCACTCTCAGTCAACTACCTGTGTTACTTTCCTTACATTTTTGCACCAATAGTACTGTATGAAACTGATGTTTGTGCCACCATAGTGTGGCTGGGAAATCAAAATTAAATTGAGCTGTTCCATGATAAGAAGGCTTACACTGCTCCCTTAGCCACCATGTATTAATTGAAAGTTCACTTCCAAGCTATAACTGCTGTCCCAGACCCTGATATCTCATGCATGGCACATGACTGACTGCTTCTGTGCCATTATAAAATGTGCTACTGTGGGTCAATTGATCGGTCAGCTACCTGTGTTACCATTCATACATTTTTCTACCAATAGTAGTCTATGAAACTAATTTTGTGCCACCTAAGTGTGGTTAGAAAACTAAAAAAGTTCAGCTGTTGCATGAGGTATCAGGTCTCCCAGCTAAGAAGGCTTACACCACCCCCTTAACCAACAGGTACTCATTGAAACTTCAATTCAAAGCTGCTGTAAATGCGGCCTCCCATTAAATCTAATGGCATTCGGGTACGTTTGTCGAACCATCCTGCGAACCAAACTGAAAGGTTCGCTCATCTCTAATGCTGAGCTGTCTTTGTCTTTAATAATAATAATAATAGTAATAATCCTTATTTATATAGCGCCAACATATTCCGCAGAACTTTACAGTTTAACAGTTTCAAACAAGGCGGTCAAAAGTAACAACTTTAACAATAATACAATGATTAAAGCAAATTAAAACAAATTAATACAACCCTGCTCGTGAGAGGTTACATTCTACAATGAGATGGGGAAATACAAAGTACAGGTGTGTATTTACAGTGATGTATTTACAATGATGGTCCAGCCATCTTGAGGGCGTGAGGGATAGAATGGACAGTTTAGACATCCAATCAGGGCCAGGGTATGTGGGGACTTCATCCATATGTCTCCTATTTGGAGTAATTACCTGGCTATTTAGCCAGTTCTTTGCCTTAGCTTTGCTCAAGATGCTCCTTTGCTCCTAGTCTTGTATTCTGATCTTTGTTGCTCGACCTTGGATGTGCCTTTGACCTTGCATTAGCCAAGTCTTTCTGTTGTGATCTGCTACCTTCTTCGAATTCAGACTGTGACCTGACTATGCCTTTTTCTCACCGCTCTGTCTATGACAAACCTGCCTGACTTTTGACCTCAGACCTCTTGACTACCCAGCCTCGTGGCTTGTTTGTTAGTACTGACTAGTGTCATCGAAACAGCATGAAGTATGATATTGGGTTATTCGATTACAAAATTATACAATTAAAACAGATATTCAACACTTAAGTGTTTCAGAAAAAAAATAACAATATCCGGGACCTTTGCAAAAAAAAAAGTCAGGTTAAAAAAAAAATAGGTAGGTCGATGTCCCAAGAGCAAGAACCAGAAACAGGCCGCTGATTTCGTTTGCAGTATACAGGTTTAACATCGGAATATTATGTGGTGTGGTCTGGCTCTGGAGGAGTGTGAACACTCTTTGTCTTGGCTTTCTTAACTCCACCTGAGATTCAGCTGACTGCGATCAGAATAAGCCTTCAAATACAAGATTATGAGTAGAAGGAGGAAGGGGAAATCATCTAGGACTAACTAGCCAAATCCAGAGGTATTCAGAGCTTTTTCTCTGGAGAAATGGCAGTAAGGGAGGGAAACAAGGCCAACAACATCTTCAGCAACATAGAAGTAGCTTCCTCTGGTGGCATGGACCTAGGCCTGTGAAATGAGTAATTTATAAATACATAGCTAGGAGCTTGGATTAACAGAAATACCATAGTTATGGTTTGAGACACTCTCCATAGAATCTAGACAACATCAAAGAAAAATTTTGAGAGCTTAAATCTCTACAGATGAGTCAAAGTTGTGGTAACAAAAATGTATAGTAGTCCCGTTATAGTCAAAATATGAATATCTTTATTAACCAATAAATAAACAGGACAAGATGAATAGCAAAAAGTATATAAAATCAAGCGGGCAGTGATACAACCGTGTAGCAGCATGGTGAGCATATCAAAAATACATATGCCAGGGACAAGAAACCCTTATGTAAAACACCAATCAATGGACGGCAAGTTGTAATTAAAATAAAAGGGTAAACCCATATATACAGAGATAGTGCACGTGAACAACACAAGCGTAATGGTGGCAGACTAATGCTGTTGTGCATTCACCATGCACAGAGGTCCCGACACCTTCCAGGGCGGGGGTCACCCGAAAGTACCAACCCTATGCGCAGCACACAGCAGGAGTGTCTAAGGCGCCAATCAGGCTGCAAAAAGCTATATTGAAAATGGGCATAAAGAAAGGGCAAATATCTAAGCTGGTAGAGTATTACAATACAATGTCTGCCCGGATAAACAACTCCAAAATAACTACAGGCATGGGTATACAGGTAGAGTGAATAAATGGAGGGACAGCAATTATTGTATAATTACAAATCCAAATATTTTACCAAGCATAGGAACCAAGCCGAAAAAGTTGTAACTACTATTTTAAAGATACAAGCCCATAAAAGGGTAGAAATATATCATACTACATATGAGTAAGAAACTACCATTTTAAAGATACAAGCCTATAAAAGGATAGAAATATATTACACTACCTGTGAGTTAGAAATATAAAATTAGAAAAAACACAAAATACATTTATACACATACTAGAAAAAATGAAAAAACACAAATCATAATTCTGGAAAATCTTGAAAAGTTTGCAGCCGGGTCCAAAAGCATGGATAACTCGATGTAAAAAAAGGCGTTGATCCACACGACGGACGAAACAGCAACACATTCCAATAAAGGAGCATGATCTGCTGCTAAAACTAAAAAAGAAGGATAACAAGAACACACATTTAAATCCAAAAATTATAATAATAAAAAATTCAAAAAGGTGAGACAGAGTGCAAGAACGAAGAAATAGATGGAGGATACAAAGGAAGACACCCAATATGTTACAAAAAGGATGAGAAACTCAATTTCTCATTTAAACCATAGGGAGTCATAGTCTCCAATCTAACAATCCATTTGCATTCCAGCTGAGACAGCCTGCGTTTAAGATCACCACCTCTGATACCACCGTGGATGCGATCAATGCCACATACTTTAAACAAGTCAGGGTTGCAGGCATGTCTCAGCTTGAAATGGCATGGAACCATCCTCAAGGATGCTATGTCATCAATAGTCAAAGCTGACCTAATGTCTCTCAAGTGTTCCCTAACTCGTACCAGTAATTCACGGGACGTAAGGCCTACGTATATCAAATTGCACGGACAAGTGCCATAATACACCACCAAATCATTAGTGCATGAGATACATTCCCAGATCTTTAAAGTATGTTTACCAACCAAGGAACAAAACGTAGAAGCCCTTTCAACATTGCAACAGGCTATACAGGAGCCACAAGGGAAACAACCTTGACGTGGCTTTGTTGTGTGAAAGGGCAATGATGGTTGAGAGATATAGTGACTTTTTACCAATAGATCTTTAAAGTTACTGCTCTTCCGAGCTATTAATATAGATCTTTCCGGTAATACCATACCAAATACTGAGTCAGTTTTCAAAACAGACCAATGTTTATTTAGGATGCTTCTAATGATAAGCACAGCACAGGAGATAAATCGGATATTCTAAGTATCATCAGGTCTCTCCCCGGTGCCGGACAGAAGGTGGCTGCGGTCAGACGCCTAAGCAACATGGTAACCACGTTTGATACAACGTCGGCTGTATCCCCGCGCACTGAACCTGCACTCAAAACGTTCATTGGTGGAACACAAACGTCTGATCCTCAGGAACTGACCAATCGGTATAGCCTGCACAGTGGACGAGGGATGAGCCGACGAAGCATGCAGTAGTGCATTCACCGATGTCTCTTTCCTATAGACATTGGTCGGAATTCCATAATCATCTGACACGGCAATCCGGATGTCCAAAAATTCCATACTTTGTTTATGGAATTGATAGGTAAGTTTAATGATGTATATATTATTATTTTGTTGTGACATAAAGAAACCAAGATCATTCACTGTGCCTTGCTAAATGATCAACAGATCATCAATGTAACAATACCAGCACTGGACATGGAAGGCGGCCAGAGTGCAATCCTCAAACAACTCCCTCTCCCAAAAACCAAGAAAAAGGTTGGTGTAGGATGGCGCACAGGCTGCACCCATGGCAGTGCCTCGCCTTTGCAAGAAGAAGGTAAAAAAAAATTATCCTCAAGAATAAATTTCAGAAGTTCCAAAATAAGAAAACATAAGGGCTCATCCAGATTGCTTGTGCTTAGAAAGAATTCAGTTGCCTTAAGTCCATGCTCATGTTTAATACAGGTGTAAAGTGACTCAACATCCACCATAACCAACAACATGTCCAGCTCCAAAGAGAGACCATCCAACCGCCGAAGGAAGTCTGTAGCGTCCCTGACGTAGGAGGGCAGCGTCTCCACTAAAGAGTGTAAATAATATTCAATAAATCTACATCTAGGGTCACAAAGCCCTCCCATGCCAGAGACAATAGGAAACCATGGGGACCAAAGGGTCCGTATGTATTTTTGGCAGGAGGTAAAAGGTAGTTATCACTGGATGCTGGGTAAAAAGACCATCAAAAACCTTCTTGGTAATAATATATTTTGTTAAGGCTCTATCCAAGATCAGGAGTAGTGGCTTTTGATATCCAGAAACTGGATTGTAAGGCAGTGGCAGGTAGGCCTCCTTGTCCCTGAGGTGTCTAAGAGCCTCCCGCTCATACATATTGACCGGCCAGACCACCTCGTTCCTCCCCTTATCTGCTGGCTTGAAATGCACATCTTTTAAAGATCTCGGCATAATGCCTGTCTCTGATTTTTCGTGAGATTATCACGTGTCCTCCCTGTAGGAATTGCTTTTAAATCATCAGTCACCAACCTACAGAAAATCTCTATCTGAGGTCAAAGTGAGAAGGGGGGGAAAAGTGAAAGATCTGGGAAGAATGGATGCAGGAAAGTTACCTGCAGGAGTGCCCGAGATCTTGTTTTCTAATTCCTCAAGGATTCGGATGGCCTCCAGCTCTGCCGTACTACCAAGTTCCTGGTCTGTTTGGTTCCCTGAGTGCAGCCTTATCAGGATGAGCTTCCTCAAAAACAGATATAGGTCCTTTACTGTAGTAAAAAAATCAAAATTATTATTTGGACCAAAGGACAAATCCAATTGCAATACCTCGCATTGGGTGTCAGTTAATACATTTGAGGAAAGTTTAATTACCTCGAGATTATTGCCTTTGCTCTTTTTTTCCATAGATTGGGGCAGGGTAATTTTACGTTTATTGAAACCCTTCCTCTTCCGCTAATGTCCAGATTTATTGGAACCAAATCGTTCCATGAGATTTAGGCTAGCACTTGTGCCTGCTAGAGAGTCAGAGGAAATTGAGGAAATGGAATTAGTTTGGTTGCTAATAGAAGGGCCTTTCACCTTATTCGAATTAGTATGTCGCCACTTATAGACACATTGAGTTTTATAGTCATTACAGTCTCTGATATTTTTTACTTTTGGCTTGTACAAGATCCTTCTCCCATTTCTCAAAATCAGAATCCAGCTCATCATTAAGTTTGGATAGAGCTTCCGAAGGAAACCTTCATTCTCAACATTGAAGGATGGAAAGACTTGCACTCGTAAACCTCTGGGAATCAGACCCTTGGTGACAAACCGCTCCAAGAAGGCTTTGTTCCACTACCAAAAGAGTAATTTGCCTACAGACTCAAAACCATCAGGCTCTCTTCTGGAATCTGGGCATCACAACTATGAGCTCGAGCAGAAAAGCGGCGGGCGTGAATGCGGCAGAGACCCTTAGTCTGCAGGTGGCTCTTCAGAGCGGAGATGAAGGCTTATATGGGGGGCAGCTTGTGAGCAGCCCTCTCCTTTCATTGATAACTCCCCTCAAGCTAAGTTTTAAACAAAGTTTGATGAGGAAGTTCCAAGACCAACTATATAAGGGACGGGGTTGCTGGCTGGTTACAGCCATTCTCGCCAGAGAAGACATGGGGGCCTACATTACTAGACTGAAAATGCATACTGCACTGAACTGTCTGCCCTGTGCACTGAAGTGCAGCAAGCAGTCAGTGCCAAGCTCATGCAAATACTGTAAAATCAGGTCCCTGGAAGGTGAGGTACACTCTCTCCAGTCTATAATAGAACAACATTCTCACCAGATGCACTACCTAATAGATGCCATGGACAAAGCAGAAAATAGAGGAACAATAACCTCAGAATAAGGGGTTTATCAGAAACTATTGAAGTTAAGGATCTTCTCCACATTCTGCAACATATTTGTAACAAGGTCTTGGGTAAAACTCCTGATATTGAGCTTGAATTAGATAAGGCCCATAGAGCTCTTGGCCCCAAACCTAAGGCCACTGATTGCCCACATGATGTGATCTGTCACTTGAACCACTATGTTCAAAAGGAGGCCATTATTACTCTGCAATGGATCCATGAATCTCTTCCAAAAGTCTAAGACACAAGTGCTGCCTGACCTCTCTCATCTTACCCTGCAAAAAAGAATAAAACTAAGAACTTTTCTGGACTTGTTTCGGTCATATGATGGGTTTTTGTCCCCTTCAATGCCTATTCATAATGGCACCCGACAGGGATGCCCTCCTGTCCCTCTAATCTATGTGATAATAATAGGACACCTGGCAGCAGCCATCAGAAATAACACTAATATTCATGGCATTCAAGTGGGAACTTGTCAATGTAAATCTGCTTTGTTCACCAACGATCTTCTCATGTTTTTTTCACAACTTCGGATTTCTTTCCCCTCATTTATCTAAGAATTGGAAGTTTTTGGCTATGTTAGCAATTTAAAGGTAAATTTACTCTAAGTCAGATGGTCTTAATGTCACTCTGCCAGACAATGAGGTAAAACACATAAACTAAATCTTCCCTTTTAAATGGCAGAATACAGCAATAACATACCTGAGAGTTGCAATCCTTTGGAATCCTCTAAAATGTACACTTTAAATTATCAACATCTCTTAGACAGAACTGTAAATAACTTAAATAAATTCAATAAAAGGAGGTTTTCTTGGTTTGGATGCATCAAGGCCCTTAACATGGATGCTCTACCCCATTTTTCATATTTATTCCAGTCGGTTCCAGTTGCTTTCCCTTATATTTTCTTCTTCAGAATCCAGTTGGCCATCTAGAAATTGCTGTGGGTCGTAGATCTAGAATTTGCCTTAACACCCTATATAGACATAAAAATGAAGGAGGGAAGGCTCTTCCTAATTTCAGACTTTACCACAGAGCTGCCTTATTAACACAATTATTTGACTGGCAGTTCCAAAATGCACATAAAGAATTGGTGAATATTGAACAGGATAGCTCCAGCATACCATTATGCAACCTCCCCTGGATAGGCTTAAAGTATAGAGGTCAATTTGAACAAGAAGCTGACTTCTTAAGAATAGCCTTAAAGGCTTGGGACTTGTTGGCTAGGAAGGACTCTCTCCCTCTTGGCAGGGACCACTCACTCCTCTTTTCTAACCCGGAATTTCCTCCAGGCTTAAATACTGAGCATTTTCTGTGTTGGAATACCTTGGAAAACACCTGATTATATCACATCCTTAAGGGCGTCACGATTCCCCATATCTTTGTGCTGTGGGGAGTGCTTCGGGGTTGGAATACAGTCAGAGAAAGTCATTTATTTCCTCCTCTGATAAAAATAAGTTGCTTTTATCCACCCCCACTCAATTTGAAAAGTTAATTTTAGTGAAGTCGCCAACTGCCCATACTGTTTCTCTCATATATGCTTTATTAAACCAAAATTAAAAATCAGACAGGCCAAAATATATAGATAGGTGGATTGAGGATTTAGGGATTGATATTTCAGAGGCTGAGTGGAAAAAGGCATTCTTATTTTCGCATAAATTCTCTCTGGCCTGCTCATTTTCAGAAAAAAACTAGAAATTCCTGACACGCTGGTATTGTTGCCCAGTAAATTTATATGCCTTATTCCCCTCAGTATCTGATAGATGCTGGTGCAGCGGTAAAGAGAGGGGTACTATGTTACATGTTTGGTAGAGCTGCAGTGACTTAAAGTTGTTTTGGGACTCCCGTCTTTTCAGCATTTCAAGCTATGGACATCAGTGAAGTAGATAAATTCTCCCAAGTAGCCCTTCTATCCATAACCTGGGATCCAATAAATCCCAGAAAAAGGGGCTGTTGAGATATTGCCTATCAGCAGCTCATGCAATTATTCGGAGGCCGTCCATCTTTGGCAGAGTGGTTTATGGAGATAACCCGTTTTTATAAAATGGAAGATTTAACAGCTGAGATTAGTGGCTCAAGTGAAAAGTTTCTACAAGTTTGGAGCCCTCGGATCCTGTTCTTGGACTCCCCTGCATTTAACTGAATTCTTAATGCTTTCTAAGTGGTCTGGTCATTCATCCCTTACACCTTACACTGCTCACCTCCCTTTTTTCTGTCTTTTTCTTCCTCATTTTTCTATTTCTTCTTTCCTTGCACTTTCTTCTCTGTAACCTTTTCCTTATATATGTTCTCACTTAGTAAGTAGTCTTTTTCTTTCTTAAGACCATTCTATAGTTTCCAGTCAGACAATTATTCTGACTTCGTATGATGTGTTACTGAATGTAGAAATTCATTATATAAATGCTCCAAAATAGTTATTATCCAGTTATTAAATGGTAAGTTTTGTTTATACTCAATATTTATCTGCATACTAGTCCTGATGTTATTTCTATGTATTGTTTGTTATTTCTTAAAAACAGATTAAACCCTATATTGGAATATTACAACAAACTAGTGTACCAAAAAATATTATATTTTTTTTACAACATGCACACTATGTGAAGTAGAAAGTTGTTTTTAACTGTCTTGATTACAGAGATTTTTCTTTTGTCTAAAAAAAAACTATGGCTTGTTCGTGTCACAATCCAGATAGCACATAAAGCTTGGTTTCTGGATTTTGATTTAGTAGCAAAATTAGGACAGAGGGGTATATAAATGCCTTCCTTGTTTGCAGTGTTCGATGAGAAATAAAATAAAGGCAAAGGCTGTTATTAAGGTTCTGTTTCACCAGTGTATCAGAGATCAGTCAATACAGTCACTCTGACTATGCAGTTTCAGTACTACTCTGTATCATTTGAATCTTTGGATTATTATTCACAGACTAAGAATACCACTCCTATTTTCAATGTACTTCAGTACTGTAGTATTTCAGCACAATAAGCTTACGCCTTTACCCTTCATCAATCCATATGTGAATTAGCTGTGCACTCCGACCTCCCATCCTTATGCTGGAAAAGCCTCAAGTGTCATCTTTTATAGTTCCTGAGATAGCCCCTCTTTTTGGCTCAGCTAGATCATGTGATGTGATAGCTGAAGGGCATTATAGGGAAACCTGCTTATCTGTAACATTATTATCCCACACTCTAATACTACAGGAGTGTATGAAATTGCACCAGTCATTTTTTTTTTTGGCAAATCCTCATGAGCAGAATCACAGATTAATCAAATTTGTGGGAACCTGGGAATTTCAAGAAATTCAACTCTAAGATGATACTCCATGGATTGAATAACTCATCTCAAATCTCCACTATTCGGAACTGACTAGGACTTATGCAAAATCATGATGTTGCGTGAGACCTAATTGGTGCCAAAGATGAAGGGTGAAGTGAATTTAATATTTTATTATTTTTTAACCCATTCCCAGCATTAATAATGCTCCAGCAAAATGGTAGTTGGCCAATGTACTGGATTCAAGCCCATCGAATTGCTAAAAAATGAATTTTTCCTAATTTGAATATTTTGTGGTGAATTCAATTTTGAATCGATTCACTCATCTCATTTTATCTATAACTGGAATTATTCTGTATCTTAAGTGTTTTTTTAAGTATTTACTATTCTTAGGGTAGCTTTACCATTTACACTCTGTGTGTCTGTGTATAATCCTCCACTATATAATTATTCGAGTAGATATTCAAAGTTGGGCCTCAAGCACATGGCTGATCCATGGGCAAGCAGCCTGTACAAAGACAAACCCCTTTGCTGTAGTGACAACCTACTAAATCAGTTGGTAGTCTCTATGCTTCCATATACTACCTTCATACAGTGTTCCACTGCATATAAATTTTATACGTAGAAATCTTTTATCTTTCTATAATACGACACCTAATGGAACATGGCACGAAATACAGAATGATTTCCCAGTTAATCTGGATCTAAGGTGCAAAACGAAGTTAGAGGGTTACCTCTTGCAAAAATTCAGAAAAACACACGGCTCTCCAATGCAATAATAAAGTATAATAGTGCAGTGCATAGGAACCTAGTTCATCAGGACACTTTCTATGTCTGCTTAGTTACCTAATTGGTTATGATAACCCTATAACGTGTGAAGTTCTGCCACATACAATTACCAGAATACAGTGCAACAAGTTACAGATTAAGGGGTAAATCAATAGCACATATTCAAAATATTAAATAGAACCTGTCAGCAGGTTTTAATACCACCAACTGATTAAAAAAGGCACAGAATTTATCTGCATTACAGAAACCTAACACATATTAGATGAGTTGTGGGTACTAAAACCTGCTGACATGTTCCCTTTAATGTAATCCCCAACTTTGAGATATTGCAATAGTATGTCCAAAATAGCAGCAGTGGTCAGACTAACATCAAGCAATGCCAAAAGCAAGTAGTTGGTTATAAATCAAAGTAAGATGAAATCAGGGTAAGTTCAACTCAGGATAACAGTAAATATCAGAATACAAACTTTAGTAAGAAAACTCAAAACCTAAGCAGACTGCTGAGAACAGCATGGCCTAATAATGAACCACTTTCTGACTGAAAATATTCAGATCTAGACTGAACATAGTGGAGAGGTGTTATTCTAGAAATTTTAGCAATATTTACAAAAAGCTCCGATTATCCAGGGATTCTGACTGGAAACACAAAGCGTTCAGAATGATGAACAGTGATACCCTGTGGTGAGCTCCAGACATAAATGCAGAAACAAATAAGATGGTAGTCCGTAGTTGGGATATTGTCATCTATTCTGTCATTTCAGGTAGGTGAAAATAAACCACCAGATTTTGCGTTTACATAAAGTTGGGCAATGATAAGATAGCTTACAATTTAACTATTTCCTTACACTATATTTTGGGAATGTGCTTGTTCAGATGACCAGAACATTTTTGCAATGCATCAGGAAAGGGATCATGAAGCTCATCACATCTTACGTCCAGGTATTTTTCATATTAGACTCAGGCCCCAATTCATTAAGACTGGCATTTTGTATTCCAATCTTAATAAAAAGCGTGCATAAATAGGCTGCACCGAATTCAGCAAGAGGCTCACGCCACTTAATGAATTTGTTACATCTCATCTGTCCAGTACGCCTCCATGCGTTTAATCAGAAATTATACCATTTCTGGCATAAGAAACGCTGTCATTTATTTAAGAATTTGAGGGGTGACAAAACAAAGCCTCGCCCTTTTCCGTCCCATTTCTTTTCCAGCGCTGTCCATGTTGTCATATCTGCCCGAAAATTACATAAATACTTATTGCACAAAATGTTTCCTACTTTTCATAGAATGTTTTATGCCAGCCTTTAGAAGTAAACATTTTTATGTATTGGCCCCAAAGCCTTTTACTGATTCCACACATAATAATTTACATAATTAGTCCCACAATATTTCAGAATTTTGTGAACACTACTAAAAAGATTGTGACGATAACCTGGAATGTGAGCTCCATTCCTTATACTTTTCTAGAACTTTTCACACAGACAACTACTACATCCATTATGTTTAGCAGCACAGAGCCAAACCACCCTCTCTTCCCCATCCCCCTTATGCTTGCAGCCTCCCAGCCTGCACACACAGTGTAATCTGAGATTTTCCCTCCTCACCACGGGGAATCCCTTTGTCTGCAACATGTGCCTTTCCTCTCATAGACAATAATGGGAATTTATTCATTTGGTCACAATACGCTGCGAGTTTATGATAGAAGCATAAAAACCACATGTCCGAGACGTCCTTTGACGGGGCTATTTAGCCTGGGTTTTTCCCGGCTCTAGCCCCAACAGAATCCGAGAAACGGATTCCTCCTAAACTGTGTGAAATACAGTAGGTACTCCATGTTGGGTGATGGATGAATGCCAGCGACAAGCTGGAAAAGATGGTACTATGTGCGTTTCTATATAAGGTACCCTCTGCAAGTTATGATCGTTGTAAGTTTTCAGAACCAAAACTGCAACTTAGAGACAAGGGGAGGATGCTGGTAACTCAGCCCCTTTTGTGATGTCACGACCAGAGGGCTATAAGGCAGGGCCAGGTAATTGTGCCTCCGATTTGTCCTGGAAACCAGATGCAGTGCACGTCCGTGAAGCACTACGACTTGTCACTCATCCCCCAACCGCATGGCTTGCCTACAATGATCTAAGTAACTGTAAGTTTCTGCCTTTCATCCTTTTATTTTGTTACCATATTGTACATATTTCTAATTGTCTCATTTTGTAAAACCTTTTAAAATCTTTTGTAAACACTGCCTAACTTTTGGAGTAAAAATAAAAATTACTAGTTCGTCTCTATGCTCTATAACGAATTTGCACGTGCCTGAAGTATACTACGCTACTAAATTGGGGTGGCCTCTGCCCCACATTCTAGACCCAGAGGCTGGTGGCAGTGAGCGAGCGAGCGAGTGTGTGCTGGGGCTTAGGGTATCGCTGGCAGTGACGGAGCGGGTTTTATAAGCGTATTGCCTGGCTGCGGCTAGGAGTAGTTATAATTCCCTCGCTGCAGCATGCCTAATAGACAGTACATGTCTAAGCGGCCCGTCCAGTGACTAATTATCCTAGGTGCAGTTCCCTGACTGACCTGAGGGTAAGGGGGCGCCGGAGAGCTGCAAGTTCCTAAGCGGAACTGGAAAGTGGGAAAAATATAAATCCCTGCAGATCGTTCATCACACTGGTGGCAGTGGTGAGATCATAAACCGTGATCCCCCCCGGGCCTCCGTGTGCCGTTCATGACAAAGACTAAATAATGAAACCTATGTTGGTTTTTAAAGGCTCAAATTTTCTCAATAGTGAATGTGTGTATGCTTACCATCATTTTTATTATTTAAAAAATCAAAGGAAATTGACACAAAAATCACATAAAATCATCTGTTTTAGAGGTGCTAGTTAATAAATAAGGAAATGATAAACTTCAAAACCTATACAGAGGCATTATATACATGTCCAAAATTATTAGGCAATTTGTATTTTTGATGATTATTTTTATTATTAAACAACTACATTGCTGTCGGTCAATATAATAGGTTATTACACCTGAATATTTAAGAAATAAAAGTGAGATCATGTTGGGATTCCAGCGGCCTTCATATCTGTTCTCCAATGTAGAAATATCTTTATGCAACCTCTCTCCATGTTCGTCACTTTCATGTCCCAAATTGGATGGAAAATGTCAATATGGGAATGTAAGAAATGCATTTTCAAAAACATTCAACAGTCAAATTGTTCATATGCTTTAAGCATGTTGTCTACTAGTTATGCATAGTTTTCAGCTCATTTGTTCCCAGAAAGTCTTGCAGTGCTAGTACAAATGCATCTCAAGCTGCACAATCCAGATTCTCTATTTCATGTGGTACTTGTATAAGAGCAAACTCACAGTCAGGATACAAAATTTGTGACTTTTTTCTCTTTGAATTTCTGGCAATTTTAGTCATGCAAAAATAACAGTTTGAATGGTGATTTTTCTGCTCATGCCAAAACCTATGCACTGCAAAAGTCATTTCTTTCCTTTTAGTTTTTCAGCTACTACATTAGACTAGAGTAAAACACAATGCAAAAAACATGAGAGGCCCAGCTTCTCTTGATCTCCAATTTGACATTCAAAGTACCATATTTTCAGATTATAAGACGCACCGGATCAAAAAATGCACCATATATATTCAGGAGAAAAATAGGGAAAAAAATGTAATGTGTCAAAGTCTTACAGTCCGAATTCAGCATACTGGCAGGGAGGTGGCGTCGGTTGTCGATTTGGGTCACGGGAGGTGTTCGGAGGTGAGACACTGTGAGTCCCATCCCAGAATGTTATAAGGGGGTGTTTGGCTGTGCTCAGTAGTACACTGCGGTGCAGGGGCTCCGCCAACATTTTGTGAAAGTCTGCACTTCCATGGTTTCAATGCGGTAGACTCCAGGAAAATGGCTGCATGCGCAGATTTTGATCTCTGGAGCCGAGATCTCGTAAGTACATTGCATTGAAACCATGGAAGTGCAATGGCTCCAGGCTTTCACAAAATGTCAGTGGAGCCCCGCACTGCTGAACACCCCCTCCTATCAGCCTAGGACTTGTAGCATCAACCTCCCAGCCCAGGGCCCACATCTTTGCCCACATTATCGCCCAACTCCTGCCGCCGTCACCCACCCGGTAAGCTACATTCGGGCTATAAGATGCACTTCCATTTTCCACCAAAATTTGTGTACTGTAATACTTGTAGGCAAGACGCACTTGCTTTGTCAGATTCTTGCACTGATCATAAGTAGTGTGTTTGCCAAATATATAGCAGAAATATGCAGCAGAATTACGTCTCAAAACTGATAGTAATATAACAGTTCATTATATTGAATTTTGTCAAGCTTGCCGTATATACTTACAACTAACAACAGCTTATAGATCTGTTTGAGCACATCTAGACAGGTCTGGACATGTCTGTTAAAGACCCCTGGAAACTTCTCTGACTCCCAGATCGCTGCGCAGAACAATAGTCTAAAGACTGGGTCTCACATAACGATACACCAGCGATCCCGACAACGATATGCACTTGTCAGGATCGCTGGTGTATCGCTACGTGATCGCTGCTGAGCTGCCAAACAGGCAGCTCAAGCAGCGATCTGGGACAGCGACACTGCGGGTAACATCGCTTAGTTACCCGCAGTGTACGTTGGATACCAGTGCCCTGATGCAGGGAGCTGGTATCCAAGGTACACAGCGGGTTTCCAAGCGCTGCGCGGTGCCTGGAAACCCGCTGTGTACCTTGGTTACCAGCGGATCGCTGGTCTCCCGCCTGTCACACGCAGCGATGCGTGCCTGTCAGCGGGAAACCAGCGATCAAAAAAAGGTCCTGACATTTCAGCGACGATCAGCGATACCCGGCAGGGGGGCTGATCGTCGCTGAATGTCACACACAGCGATATCGCTGGGGAGATCGCTGCTGCGTTACAAAACTAGTGACTCAGCAGCGATCTCGGTAGCGATATCGCTATGTGAGACGGGCCCTTAACACTTTTACTCCACTTTAAGGACTGACAATAAAACATTCAAAATCAACGATAAATTGTAAAATACAGTGTTAAGACGCATTCTTTCCTGTATAATGAATTATAAATAAGGCAACGTTTAAAAATGATTCTAAAAAAATAATAATTTAAGTAAACCAAAATGTCAATTTTAATTAAAACAATGGAAATGTAAGTATAATTTATGAAGGAAGCAAGAACTGCCAAAAATTTGATGGCAGAAAGACTCAGACACACCCCAAATTAGACATACAGAAGGGCCTCACACACATTCTGCTCAAATTGTCATGAAGTGGTACTTATAGACTCAAAAAGGGTATTAAGTGCAAAGTCTGCCAAACATTACAAGGGTCATCCATACACCCTTGAAGGCATCAACTGTAGTACCTCATTCAAATATTGTGAACAAAGTGTAGTTGTGTTACTCCTACACTCAAAAAACCTCTGCATACAGTGCAAAGCATACCAAGTATTACAAGCAGAGTCATCCATACACCCTTCAAAGCACTAACTGTAGTGCCTCATTCAAATACTAAGTGTAGTATTAGGTCCCCCCACACTCATAAAAGCTCTGCACATAATACAAAGCCTAAAAAAATCCATACACCCTTGAAGGCACCAAGTGGGATGCCTAATAAAAAATTAACAAAGTGTAGCTGATGAGTATCTGAGCAAAGAGTCTGAATACTGATGACCACGTGATATTTCAGTTTTTCTTTTTTAATAAATTTGCAAAAATTTCTACGCTTCTGTTTTTTTCAGTCAAGATTGGGTGCAGAGTGTACATTAATGAGAAAAAAATGAACTTTTTTGAATTTACCAAATCCCTGCAATGAAGCAAAGAGTGAAAAATTTAAAGGGTTCTGAATACTTTCCATACCCACTATATATATATATATATCTATATATATATAGATATATATACAGCTCGGCAAAAATTAGGAGAGCACTGCACAGTTTTATAAAAAATCAGCTTCTCTACATGTCTGACAGCCATGCCATTCCAGTATCAGTTGAATTCCAACCAGAGTACACCTCATTCTACTTAATGTGCTTTTGATTAGGTGATCACCTGGGGCTGCAAACTTTGCTGGTCATGTGCTGCATACCCAAACGTTGAGACAAGAAAATCTTTTACTTATTCCTCCAATTTTAAAACCTATAAAATAAAACATAACATTTCTTGTAAGACTATTGGTGTTGTATATAGTGCTAAATGGCCATGTAATAAATTGTACATAGGACTGACCTCACGTGAGTTGCGAAGAAGATTTAGAGAACATGTTTGGATATTAAAGCAGCAACGGAAATTGTTTATTTTGATTGAACATTTGACTACGTATATTCATATATATATACTTTTTTCTTTCTTTATATTATGTTTTTTCCCCTTCCTTCCCTTGCATTATATTTGATCTACACATTTAACCCCCCTCCTCTTTTACCATCCCTTTGCCACTATATGAGCACGTGTCTACAGTTGATACTGTAATTGTATCTTGTACTTGTACTCTAAATTAGATTCCCGGCACTAAGTGCCTTTGTTCAGCCACTGCGCACACGCCGCTCGGCGCTTGCGCAATATGTCTTTTGTGGCTGACAATATTTCTCTATCCTAAAATACCCCCACAAGCTACTGCACACGCGCTGATCAACGCATGCGCAATGTATTCTGCCTCGGCCATATTGGTACACCCACCTTGCTGGCCACTTCTCTAGTTTTGCGCAGATACTAGGACCACTTCCGGTCTCTACCTGATGCCGGCATTACCTTCTTGATCACCTTACGCCCACAGTCTCCAGCTGCTCCTCGGCAAACGCTGATGCTACAGGTATTTAAGATATGCTTGTACACACTGCGGTCAATGCCCCTGAAGAAGCCAGGTCATCTGGCAACACGCGTTGGGCCTTCCTGTGCCCTTGCCTCCCCCACTCCTCCCATTTCTTACTACACAAGTGTTCCATTTTGGCATTGCCCCGTGCAGGTTCTAGCTACAGGCTCAGGTTGTATGGGCTTTCTTTTGCCTCCTCCTTTAGGGGATTATTTTACTATTATGGCAAAAGCATATCCTCTCTATGGAGAAGTGCCTTGTATGAATGTCTAGTGGTATTACCTAGAAAGCCTACTCTTATTGTAGAGCAGTGCCTCCTATAAAGGCCTGGCTGCACCATTCAGAAAGCAGGTTTTTCGCTTATCTTTGCATGTATTTTTGTTCAATACTGGTATTACATACTCATATGTTTTTTGATGTTGGGAGTTTATGATCCATCTGGGGTATGGCAAGGACATGACCCTATTGTGGGTCAATGTACAATCTTGTTTGCATCATGCAATTTTAAATGTTTTTAACTTTTGCAGTGTTGTTGTACTATCACTTAATAAAGTTTATATATTTTTTGTTAAAAATCCTTCTTGGTGATCCCTGTTGTTTGCATGCTTCTCTTTCTTTGTCTGCATGTATATTATTTTTAGCATCTAATAGGTGATCCCTAAACAGCGGTGCCCTCCTTCTCTTGTTGTTCAGCAATGGAAATTACCAACATTGCTGAATTGAAAACAATTCCTCCTCGCTACAAGTTATATCACTATTGTGACCCCTCTTTTTTATGGTTAGTGGCATTGACAGTTATTATTGATAATCGTGGTGGTGATGTGGTGATTGGAAAAAGACTTTGGCACAAAAAGAATCAAGATGGATCACCATCTTGGACACTATGACACCCATCCAGGTTGAAAACTAATTACTCCCCAAACATGTATTAAGGTGTGGGACAGAATGACAGACAGGTATGGTAATTGTTGATTTTTTATTTTAGTTTTATTACAGGAGAATGAGGGCTTCAGTGGAATAGGCATTTGGTGAGTATAACTGTGTTTGCTATTTTTAAATTAAGTAAAACTGTGTTTTGTTTTATTTCTAATTAAAGACTTTATTCTGGCTGTGTCTTTATTTAACATGCAACTATAGGATTAGTAATGGATAGGTGTCTTATAGACACCTGAAACAGAACTGCAAAGTTGCATGACAGCATAAGAAATAGCGGTGGCTCTTACCGGCGGTAAGATGACACGCTGTCAGATGAAAAGTTTATCGCTGATCACGGAGGCATCGGGTGATGGGAGTACTATTCCCTATTACTGTGATTGATAACAGCGAGAGCAGGCGTCACTGATAGGCGTAATCATCAGCCGGCACCTACGCTAAAAATAATTAAATAAAAAGATAATTTATGTGGGGTCTGTTATATTTTTCATAACCAGCATGGCAAAACTGACAGCTGCGGGCTGCAACTCAGCTGTAAGCATTATCATGGCTGGTTATTAAGAATAGAAGGGTTCCCATGCCATTTCTTTTTAAATTATTTAAATGCTATTTTTGACAACCAGCCAAGATAAAGCAGACAGCTGGGGGCTGGCATTCTCAGGCTGCTAAGGGGCAATGGATATTGGCCTCCCAGACTAAAAATAGCAGCATGTAGCTGCCCCATAAAATCCACACCTACTTGATGCACCAATTCTGGCACTTTGCCCGGCTCTTGCCACTTGCCCTTTGGCAGTGGCAAGTGGGGTAATATTTGGGAGGTTGATATCACCTTTATATTATCAGGTGACATCAAGCACAGGGGTTAGTAATGGAGAGGCTCTGACTGAACACTGCACCCTTCAACATGTGGTGGTTTTAATTACAGCAGGATCCTACATACCCATAAATACATTCTTTAGAGAGAGGTATCCACATTTACCAAGATATTCAGACTTCAACCTAAGAGAGATATTCACACTAGATACACAGGGTCCCAGCAGCTTGAGACCACCTTGTCATTGGTTGCTGGGCATGCACATGAATTGTCCAAATTATGTGCTAAGCATCTCAATTTTTTCTAATTATCCAGAGCAGTATTGCCATTCATATTTCATATATTCCATGTCTACATGCTTTAGCACGACAGAGTGCAACTTCTTTTGTACATTGTATATGGAAGTGGCTGCTCCTAGTATGCACCTGTTCACATTAGCTTGGAAGTGCCAGTCAGTCTTTTGTTATTAGTTATTTATTATCATTATAATGGGAGAAATAGTGGCTGCTGGGGACTGAATACTGAGGGTCCAAATTTCTACACCTGTACCAGGACAAATTTGAATTTTATTTCAAACCAATTGGAAAATTTACACAAACCAAGTTGTAGAGTATATGTGAGAACAGTCATTTTTTGGAACAAAAATATTTTAACTGTACCAGGACAACAGGGTTGTAAAAATTTCAACCCACTGTAATTTTACATAAAGCACGTTAAACTGTAAGGATGACTAATTGAATTAGGAAAAAAAGTAACCTTATTCTGAGTGTTACTCAACAATGATATGAACCAAAGAACACATATATGGGTGAGAAATATAATACCGATAAATTCTTAAACACATTTTTTGGTGGCTAATTAGCAATTAAATGAACCCATAAAGACGTATTACCCAAGAATAAGCAATATAACACCAATATATTTTTGAACAAGTTTTTGGAGGGTTATATACCAACGAAAATTACCCAAGATGTTATACTGTATGAAAGAGCAATATAATATGTATCCATTTTTGAGCAAGCTTTTTGAGGCTTATATGCCACCAAAATCTACCCAAGAATATGTAAAACTCTATGGAAGAGCAATATTATACCAATATATATTTTAATCAAATTTTTGAGGGTTATATACAAACAAAATGTATACAAGAACATGTAATATTGTACGAGTGAGCAATATAATACCAATACATTTTTTAAAGGTTTTTGAGGGATATATAGCAGCCAAATGTACCCAAGAAGACGTAATGCCCTGTGGATAAGCAATATAATACCGATTAATTTTTAAACAAGTTGTTGGAGACTTGTATAGCAATGAAATGTATCCAAGAATACATAATACTCTATGGATGACCGATTAATTTCTTAACAAGTTTTTTGAGGCTTATATACCAACAAAATGTACCCAAGAAGATGTAATACCCTATAGATGAGCAATATAATTCCAATAAATTTATTAACACGTTTTTGTGGCTTATATGACACCGAAATCTACCCAAGAATATGTAAAATTTTATGGATGAGCAATACTGATAAATTTCTTAACAAGTTTTTTGAGGGTTATAGAGCAACAAAATGTACCCCAGAAGATGTAATATGGTATGGATGGGCAAAATAATACCGATACATTTTTTAACAAGTTTTTGGAGAGTTATATAGCAATGAAATGTATCCAACAAGATGTAATACCCTATGGATGAGGAATACAATACCGATAAATTTTTGAACAATTTTCTTGACGGTTATATACCACCAAAATGTACCCAATCCAGTGCAGCTGGGTTTACACAGTGTGACAAATTGACAGGGACCACAGAAAGTGCAACATAAAATGTATTTATTCCAGAAACTCACTGTTAAGGGTCTGCGGAACGCACCAAATATATAAAGTAGAGAGGTGCGTTCGCAGCCCGGGGTCCACCGTGCAAGCGAAGCCTGCTGCTAGTAAGATGGCGAAAGTAGCGAACTCTGTTATCCCGCAGAGTCGCTAAAATAAACGCCGTAGTGCATTTTGGCAGTAAGTGCAAACTCTGTTAATCCCCAGAGCCGCTAACGGGATGCCACAGCGCTATATGGCGATAGGTGCGAACTCACTTAGCTTCAGTGAGCCGCAAAGTAAAACGCTAGGGCGCTGTCTAGCGTCGTGAGCGAACCCTGTTACGTCACAGAGCCGCTGAGAAAAAGCACCGTGTCCTGTTAGGCTCTCAGGCACACGGTTAATTGCTAAGCGAGCATAATACGTGGTCATGCGCTAATGTCCTCGCGGGAGTCACCCGCAATCTATGGCGTCTGAACGCCAGACCCTGAATACGGCAATCAAACTCCTCACCGGTTATGCCAGTAATCTCGGGCATCTAGGACACCGACCCTGACCAGCTAGCACACCAAAACTCCTCACCGATTAAGTCGGTATTCTAGTGGCTTATTTCAGCCGGGTCCCTAACCACACACACGCATGACCACACTGGCGCATAGCATACAATGGTTGATATTAGCGCATGGCGGCCCAGCCATGCTACCCTTTTATAGCAACAGCTACAGGACCTTCCAGGAACAAGGACCAATGAGAAACCTGTTCAGAAGACTAGCAGCAACAGGGCCTTCCTGGCGGGCCAATAGGAGCTGCTGCAGTACCTGAGCATGTGACCCCTGATCTCCAATGAGAGATCTCACTCTGGGCACGCTCAGAAGGGAAAATGCAGGACTTTGTCCCAAAGACGTCTGCTCAAGAACTGGCTATAATAGCAGATCCAGGAAAGGCAGCAGCAAGTCACTGCCCAGTAGTGGAGTGGGCAAGACGCTTGGACCGACGTCTCTGCTGAGCAGGCTCCACTGCGGCCAGAGATGAATGGGAGACAGCAGCGGCACTGGTTCGAGACTCCCCTTGTGCAGGAGCGGGAACTCGAACCCTAACACTCACATAAACAGGTAAACAATATCCTCTTGTTTGCAGCCGTGTCCTCAAAAACAGACCCCTTTCAAATCTGGCACTACCGTATCCCTTGGTGCGTCAGCCGCTTTGAAGTTCCTGGCTCTATGTTAGCTCCACACAGCCTGAGCTGCACAAAGGCTCCTGCTCTGCAGCTTGCAAAATAAAAACTGACACACCCAAGACAAAACTAAGAGTTTCAGGCTATGTCCCCACGGTCAGTAAGCGGACACGTGCTGCATCCAAAGTTCAGCTTTTGAACGCAAGTGATTCGGCATGTGTTTATTGAACCATGCAGAATCACTGCATTGTATGGGTGAGATTTATCTAGCGGAGATGCGCTGGAATGTTCCCTGGAAAGATGCGCAGCATGTCTGTCTCCACGGGTAATCTGTGGGCATCGGTGCACACATAGTGGACATGAGATTTCTTGATATCCCATCCACTATGCTGTAACATCTGGATGCTGCAGGTTGGACGCTGCGGATGTTCACAGTGTCCAACCAACAGCGTTTACTGACCGTGTGAACATACCCTTAATATGAATCGTGGACATAGAGCCACTCCCAAAACCCGGAGTGGAGAGAGGAATTTGCCCCACTACCAAACCTGCAAATCCCTCCAAAAATTAAAGCCCACATCGTGTTTTCCTACAATCTGACTTGGTCAACTACTTTGACCAAATCCACACATACTTTTACTTTGCCTTATAATTCACAGATGTTTTGCTGTAAACACAATGCGCTCCAGCAGGTTTAATATGTCTCTATACATATCCTGGGGGACACATACCGGCCATTGTATATGATTCCCCTCACTGCCTCACATCAACTGCATGTAATACTGTGTGGATGTGAGCAATAGCGATAATTTTTTTTTCCAATTTTTTGGGGGGTTACATACCACCGAAATCTAACCAAGAACACATAATCCTCTATGGGTGATCAAAATAATATCGATCAATTTTTTATCCATTTTTAGAGGGTTATATACCAATAAAATGTATCTTAGAGCATGGTATACTCTATGAATGACTAAATTAATGCAGATTAATTTTTAACACTTTTTGGGAGTGTTATTTACCATGAAAATGTACACCAGAACAAGTAATACTGTATGGATGACTAATTTAATCCAGATAAATTTTTTAATGTATTTTTTGAGGTTTTGACATCACATAAATTTATCCCAGGCCAATGAATAGTGTATGATTGCACTTCTACATAGCACCGTAATGTACCAATAACTGCACTAAACTGCATGGATGACTAATTGAATCCAGAAAAATATTTTGAACATAAATATTTTGAAAGGGTAGTTTATGTAATTCTACACTCATAAAAGGCTTTGCACAAAGTAAAAGCCAGGAAAAAATTATAACGAAGGTAATACAGTAATCCTCCACAGGTGTCCACTTCTTGTTCTCCTACCTCGTGGGGCTGTGGGGACTGCCTCCACCTACTTCCTGTAGTCCTATTGCCAGGTGCTTGAGCTGTAAGTTAACCAATTACCGGTAGTGCCCGTGCCCACAACAGGTAGAAATGTCCGACAGCCCTTGTGTCACCTGCCCCTTCATCTACTTCTGCATAGGAGGTGGGGAATCCCAAGGACAGTACGATCTCTTGGGGGTGGTAGTAGCCCCTTCTCACGCCACTTTGAGGAGCCACTTGCAGGCATGTTAATTGCTCAAAAAGTGTTCATCTTGCTCCCTTCCTTCTGGGATCACACCCACCACATACCAGCGATGTTGACCCTCCATTTTGAGAAAGAAGACCCTGGTTACAGTCATCAGCTCTTGCAGCCTTTGAGGCAAGTGTTCCATCTCTACTGGCAAGTTGTTGAACAAAATTTGATGATTGGTCCCAAACACTTCAATGGACCCCCTTCTTCGCTGCCTGTCATATGTAACAACCACCACCCAGGATGCTAACTGAAAGGCCCCCAAGTACGGTGAAGGGGGGATAATCTGCCATAACTGTGGATGCATGGGACACTTTGCTGGGGAATTCAGGGAACATTGTATCCCACATCATCCGCATTCCCAACCGGTGAACATCGTGCTGCAATGTGGCAGGAATTCTGGGGAGAGAGGATCCCACTACCTCGACCGGAAGAGGAACAGGCATATGTGGTCAAAGGACAAGAGTCGTAGACTAGATTGGACAGCTTAGCGACCATGAACCAGCATCTGCAGCCGGTCTGGGTAGAGGGTGTGGAGACTGTGAGGCTCCTTGACACCGGAACAAAGACCATCTAGTAACAGACCAATGTATTGTCCCCACCAGCTATATGTTAGTCAACGCAGCCAGAGGAGAATCTCTGAATACTCAGAAGGCCTGACTACATTTAGACTGGAGTCACAGTCATGGATTAGTAGATGTAGGAGTAGTGCGGCACCTACTGGTAGATGTGTTGCTGGGAAACAACCTAGGAGCAGGATTGGTGTGCCACTGGCCAATGTATTAACCTGGAGCCAAATACCAGTTCCCACTGAGTCATCTGAGAGGTGATAGGGATCTAGTAGACCTTTCTATATTCTACACTCCAATACCCCTGTTAATGCAAGAGCTTATGTAACAATCCCTTTAAGAATCATTTTACTAAGATATTATGCTGACAGAACTGGACAACATGACATGATATATCAAAGGTTAAAGCCAATCCTGTTGACTATGGGTTAGTCAGAAGCAATAACACCCTAATGGTAGGAATAGCAAATAAGGGACACAGATGAATAACGCAATTAATCAATAAAGTAATAAAGCTATAACTGCTAATGACGACAGTTGGGGGTCCATCAAAGGATAGACATGATGATTAGTGAATTCCTTAGATAGCTAATTAGTTGGGTCAACTTGACATAAACCTTGGTACATGACAAAATGTATTTACTGTAATAAATGATTTCCTAATATATCCGGGAAAACACCATTACCTAATGTATGTGTACGCCCAGTTCAGCTGTCAATATAAGCTGGCTGGGGATTGATTAAAGTCAGATGATTATGGCATCAGAACCAGACAACCGTCTCCTGTGTCATTTCATCTCATCCGGCCGTGATCAGAGCTCTATCTAATTTGGCACGATTTAATATACTTAAAGGCCTAGTTTAACACTAGGACTACTGGACTCGTGACCCCGCCTAGAACTACTGAAAGGAGTCATTTTGACTCCTTGCTTGTTTTCGTTTATTTTTAGAGTTTCATTTGTGGTTATTTATTAATAATTATATTTTTTGTAATGTATTATTATTGTGAGATCCAACAGTAATGCTTTTGATTGTTTTTTTTCTGCTTTTCTTATTTTTCTACAGAAAATAACAATAATTATAATAGACGTTTTTCAAACATTTTTTTTTATTCAAGTGCACACATATAAACAACAACTGAAGAACAAAAAGCAGAGAAAATGTAGGTGGAGGAGCATAAAAATGAAAATATGGCGCAGAATTCACCTTCTAAACATTTGGTATTTCGCATTTTAGGCATTGCCTTTGATTTATGGCAGTACATTGCCCACACAAAGACTTACCACAAGTCTTACAATTGCCGACAGATCTATTTTTCTTGCACTTTTCTTTGATCTGGCAAAATTTTGTTTGAACCATCACTTCTGAGCATGTAGAAACTTGGGACGTGGAACCCTTTTCCCTATCTGTGACATAAGGACCACTAAACTCTCTCACAAGCGTTTGCAAAAATGCCTTGCGTGACATTTTTTGGTGGGTTATCTCATTGAATATTATCCATGCATTTATACCCGCAAAGTCTAAGGCATTTTCAAATGCATGAACAGGCCATCTCCTTGTGCATGTTCGTGTGGTATATTTTCGTGCCATCTGATCCACTACATCTACTCCATATTTTGTTTCATTGTAAAACTTTACCGTTTCTGGAGTTTTTTTAGCGGAATCAGACGCAACAACAACATCTGGATGGACGGAACTCAAAATGACAACATTTTTGTTGGGCTTTCCTTGATATACTGTAAGTGTAAAATTGTCTTAATTTCTAAACACTTTAGTGTTGTACAATTCCTCTTTCATGGATTTTATTTCTTTAGGCACTTCTCGCCTTATCTTGTTCAGTGTTCCCACGATGGTTGTTCCTTTGCTTTTTAGCTGTTTAGCTAATTTTACTGAAGTAAAATAATTATCGGTTGTAACATTGCGACCTTTTTTCAAAAACGGGTCCAATAACTTCATTACCACATGGTCAGCTAAACGGTCCTCAGCACGGCGTGTGTCATCTTTGCCTAGATAAGGGAAGCCATTTGCCAGATATTTGCTCTCCTTATCAACAGCTAGCCAATATTTGTGGCCATATTTATCTGGTTTGGAAGGCATGTACTGCGTGAATGGACACCTAGTTTTGCTTGGGAAAAGTTGCTCATCCACCGTTATGTATGGGCCAGGTTTGTAATACGCAATACAATTTTCAATAAACCTGTCCCACACAGTAGAAAATAGAGCAAACTTGTCCGTTTGCAGTCTCTCCGATCGAGTAGATTTCTCATCAAATCTGAGAAACCTCATAATTTCAACAAAGCGGTCCCTAGACATTGTCGCTTTGCAAAACGGTATTCCCCAGTCATTACACCAAATACTGCTAATCGAGTGACGGTTCGTGCCAGATATTCCACGAGCATAGAATATCGCAATGAATGCATCTAGCTCCTCATCAGATAGAGTAAACTGTAAATTATTGTTCCTGCATGCTTCTGCAAGCGTACAGTTCTTTATATGTGTCAATATATATGAATCAAAAATTAGTATAAGATAAGAGCCTAGAGTAAACAAGCTATTTTGTTCAGCATTACACAGTAATACAAGCAGGTAAAACACAAGGAAAATGTGAAAAGTTGACATGTAAATTGAACTACATCTATATGAACATCAGGGTAAATAAGACAGAGTGAAAAAATTATGCACAAAACTTTATAGCAACATTTAGTGACAAAAGTACCTCAAAATATAGTAGGGAGTCAAAATGACTCCCTTCAGTAGTTCTTGGTAAATTTTGAAAAAAACGCGCAAATTTTTCACCAAAATTATTTATTCTCACAAAATCTTTTTTCACATCATATTTGAGGAAAAGTCACCGAGTTTCAAGCCGGAATTCTGAAAAATGTAGTCACAGAAGAGAAATAAAAAACGAAAGGAGTCAAAATGACTCCATCAGTAGTTCTAGTGTTAAAGGCAAACCTCACAGTTGGCGCCCAAAGTGCGGGGCTGGGAGAGAAGGCTCCAACAGTACCTGAAGGCCCGGCACAAGGCAGAGGAGACAGAAGGACACACAGAAAATCCCGGGAAGGTAAGAACCTTTGAATTCTTACATACAAATTCTGTGTCTCCCCCTGTTCTACAAGCTGCTGGCCGGACCCAGGGTACAGTATAGTAGGGACCTTCCAAACCCAGTTCATTTTTTTAATGACAAAGAACAAGTAGAATATCCTGCGGGATACTTAACAGTATATTAGATTCGTTATTCTCTGTTGCTGCTATTTGTATGTCTGTTACATCATGTTACATGTTTAGTGTATGAGTGAAGTGTGAAAGTAACACTAACCCTGAAGGTATGAGACTGCGCTGCTAGGTCTGTCACTCAGAACGTTCCTCTCTATGCTAACTGGTTTTGCCAGGATTCATAAGAGGTTACATTTAGGTGGCTGATACTCAGAGCAAGCTACGTACACTTCTTGGAGAGAACAAGAGGTACGGTGTCCAAAAACGCCGATCGCTTCGGGCTAGATTCCCTGCATTTCTTTCGGTAACCACATGTTGGCACCTTGAAACAGGGGGATAAGTCTGTCTGTTTTCTGTCTTGTCATCTCCCACATGATACTAAAGAACGTTGAGGTAATTGCAATTACTTTAGCCTGCCTGTTGATAGCTAGTCTTATTTTCTGGTTGATACATAAAACATCTGAATATTCAAAGGCTAATAGGAGTGTGCCACTCCCGGGTGACGGGCCGTAGGGTAAAGTGCTGTGACACTGGAATAGGGGTAGTCACGGAGAAGCACTTCATTAATGTCCCCAGGTGTAATAGGGGAGGAAATATTTGTCACGTCTTTTCACCTTGCTTATTTATAAATCAGGGTGAGGTACGGGGGGAGTGGACAGGCAACATTAGCACATAGTATCAACCAGACCAAGAAAAAGGCAGTACTAAGTCAGGAGCATAGAGGTACCAGGAAAAAGGTGAAGTTTGTCAGACAGAAAGATTACAGAGTAGTGTGAAACAACTGGGGTAGAGTGTGACAGAAAATGACTGAAATATGAGGCTCCTTGAATGCATTGAATGAGTGTGTGCAAGTTATAAGGATTTGACGCAAATAAAAATCCTGACTGTATAAGGGAGTCCATTAGGTATTTGTATGATCTTTGGTCAAATGGTACCAAAGATATAATAGAGGTTATTAAGGTATATACGCCAGTAGTTTTGTTTTGATCTGGGTGATAAGGAATAGGTAATTTTTGTTTGTTTAACTGTTAGGATCAGAAACACCTTGCAAAATGTCTTGTCTTGATTGCAAGTTTGGGTTGATGCTAGCCATATCTCATGAGGGATGGAGAGTTATGAAAATCCACCCAGGAGGATACAATTTAGAAGACACAGGATTTATGCATCTATCAGAGAATTTCTCAGAACTTAAAGTGTTTCGCTTAAATGTGCATGGGTCACCGATTGACAGTTGGCCTTTTGGGATACTATTGAATGAAATAGAGGGGGGAAAAATCTGGGTCCCGGAAAATATATCCTGTTTCAGATGCCCCCTGAATATAGGGGAACCAGAAGAATTTACTCATATAGCAAAAATGTCTGCTTTGATACATGGGTTTACCCTGTGATGTGCAAATGTTCATTATGATATACGTGTAAAAGGAAAGTAAAATGGAAATTGAATGTATAGAAAGTATACCGCAAGTTGTTAGAGAAAGGCAGGCATAACCTGCATTGAAAGGATTTTTGTGAAAGCAATTGCAGAAGACGATAGAATCAAGGAATTGGAATGTTGTTAAATCTGTATACATATATCATAGAATTTGAGCAACACACAAGGCAATTGAGTTTGACACAATGTAAAACTGATTATGAGAATATAAATTCAATTTCATAATTGTACTATACCTTTTTGGTGGTGTTGTATTCATCCACGCTAGTTCACGGAAGTAATCCTTCTCAGTTGTGTACTTTGCACCTACAGCAAGTTTTCGAATCTAGGGCGTAATGGTTAATGATTAGCCTAGGATTCGTGAGGAGGGGAGGATGTAGGAGAGGAAAAGCAGCAAGGAATTTCAGCCTTTGCTAAGGATGAATGAATAAAATTTTAAATGTGAATCAATAATTTCAAATGTTTTTAAAGCAATTTGTATAGCCATTATGGTTTATGAAATAAGTTTATTACATATTTTTGAAATGTTTCTTGAGTTTTGTTTCTCCATAGTTGGCTCAAGCAGCACCGGTACAGGATAAATGATTCTACACTGTATATATAAGCAGCCACGCAGCATGATGTAGACAACTCAGTACCACTCCCTCTTTACGTGCGCACCAAAAGAGGTGGAGTTGATGGCACTCATTGAAGCGCTTAAAGGGGCTACACACCACCAGACACACCTGTCAAGCATGAACATCTCATTAAACACTTCATGGAAGCCTTGCCACTCCCAAGGAAGGTCTCCAATAGCACAGGTAAGGATACATACAGATTCCAGATCCAGCGAATTCAGAGCAATGGAGAGCAGACCATGTAGCTGAGGAAGGAGCAAAGAAGGAAGGACAAACTGAGGCCTCTGAGACACCTCCACTGATCATGGTAAGAACTGAATGCAAATCAGCTAGATTTCAGTCTCTTGCAGGCTCTGACTCGGCCAATCACCGGGGAAGAGAGACAAGAGATCTGGTCGCAAGCTGGGATAAGGGGGCCATGGAGATGTGGATGGTGAGGGCAGCGAAAACGCTTGCTGAGGTTCTCGTGCCGCATAGCGGTACAATAAGCTCATGGTCAAATGCATTGCCCAAAGATGGCATGACTGGTTCGCTCCTGGTTTCATAAATGTTTACACAAGTCTGTCCCACATGTGCACAACACAGGTAGAATAGGGAACACCACACACACACACACAAAGCCCCTCTACTCGTTCCAATGACTGCAGACTGACTACATACAACTACCACACAGGTAGGAATGTATGTGTTCGTGTGTGTTGACTCTTTACAGGTGGTCAGAAGCCTTCCGGATGCTAGAAGCCACTACAGCTGAGAAATCCTTTTTGCCCTTTCCTGCTGGAGAGGTAATTTTCCTCTGAGTGTCATGTATATGTTGAGAATCACAAAGACAATGATGGGTGGGAAAACATAAAAGATGGGCTGGTAACTATAAAACATCGCACATCTAGTGCAACAGCCCCATTGACTGTATTCAGAGCCTCCAAAAGGAAACCCACATCTGTACATAAACAAGTCTTTGATTCTGTTTCCAGGGGACTGACTTAAAACCTATCTGGAGCCATGCAAACTACTACTTTCCTGCTTCTGATGATATTGACAGGATCGCCAGGACAAATGGCTGAGATCACCCACAATGGAACAGAAATAACAATGTGGTTTGATACATCAAAGAACTCTGCTACTTTTAGATTTGATTTATGTCACATAGTAAAATGTCAACATGATAAGTTTGGTAGGAAAAGCAGTGATCCAGTGTACAAATTTCTTACAGAAATAGATGAAGCAGCAGTATTCATATGTATAACTAGACCTGGGAATGAGGATTGTAACTCATGGGAAGAGGCAGCATGGAACACGGGGGCTTCATGGAAACATAAGCCACAGGAAGCCATGACTAGAGTTAGTGCTTCAGGAAGGCCCCTTTTGGAAAGAATGACAGTTGCTTTGGCACGTCCACGATGGACCTGTGATATAAGATCTGTAGTTTGGGGATCATCCTGTAACCCTGTCATAATTACCATAGAAGAACCTTCTCCTGGGGATGAAGTACTTTATGTGTTAGGATTCTATGTACCAATGAGAGAAGTGCCAATAAAGAGATTCTGGTTAAAAGCTATTCCACAAGACAGTGAAAGTATGAGCAAGATAGAAGACAAAACAAAGTCTACAGTTTCTAAGGAAATGAGTTATGAAGAAAAGTTGGCCATGGAAACAGGTTACACAGAGAGAAATGAATGGCTTATGTGGGTAAAATATACAGCAGAACAGAATAAAAGATCCAACTGTATTGCTTGTGCAACTGCCAGACCCCATTTAGGTACAATTCCTCTTAGATTATCACCTGAAGATGAAACCGGTCTGCAATGTATGGTAGTATTATATAATATCTCATATGACCCCACTGATAATGCTATTTGCCATTCTCTTTCAGTTCTGTATCCACTAACAAAGACGGACCAAGTACCTCCTAGAGTCTTTCCATACCCTGGCAACTACACTTGTTTTCAAAGGAAAGGGAAAGGGGTAGGAATAGGAAGATTAGTAGAAAATCTAACCTCAGAGTTTTGTGGAACTACCATTCCTGTAGATTCAGACACTGATGGTTACAAAGCTAAGTGGTTCGATAATCAAACTATAGCAAGAAGTGATGTTTGGTGGCTGTGTGGGGACATGAGATTAAGGGCCCGCTTGCCGACTAATTGGGTTGGAAGCTGTGCTCTGGCTCAGGTGCTTATGCCGTTCCAAATAATTTCATCAGAAGAGATAACAAAGGGTAACATAGATGTGGAAACTCTACGTAGAAACAAAAGATCAACACCTGCTGGCTCTTTTGACCCAAGAATTTATATTGACAGTATTGGGGTCCCACGAGGTGTGCCTGATGAGTACAAGGCAAGAAATCAGATTGCAGCAGGATTTGAATCAGTCTTCTTCTGGTGGGCTACCCTAAATAAGAATGTAGATTGGATAAACTATATTTACTATAATCAACAAAGGTTTATAAATTACACAAGGGATGCAATAAGGGGGATAGCTGAACAATTGGCTCCAACCTCTTTAATGACGTGGCAGAATAGGATGGCTTTAGACATGCTGCTAGCAGAGAAGGGAGGAATTTGCAAAATGTTTGGAACATATTGTTGTACATTTATCCCAAATAATACCGCCCCAGATGGAAGTATCACCAAGGCTTTGGAGGGTCTTACATCACTATCTGATGAACTGGCAGAAAATTCTGGTATCGACAACCCGTTTACTGACTGGCTGGATTCCTGGTTTGGACGATGGAAGCATCTTGTATCCAGCCTTCTCATCTCACTGGCAGTTGTGGCAGCCATACTCGTCGTCTGCGGTTGCTGTTGTATCCCATGCATCAGAGGACTACTCCAGAGACTGATAGATGCCTCCATTACGAAAACTATGTATATGGGACTGAAACCTCCAAATAATAATAACGATTATGAACAAATGGTATAAGTGAGAACAAGGATATGATCTCCCTCACATACACTCTTAAGAGAGAAATCATATCTATTCTCAAAGGGGGAGCTGATAGGGATCTAGTAGACCTTTCTATATTCTACACTCCAATACCCCTGTTAATGCTAGAGCTTATGTAACAATCCCTTTAAGAATCATTTTACTAAGATATTATGCTGACAGAACTGAACAACATGACATGATATATCAAAGGTTAAAGCCAATCTTGTTGACTATGGGTTAGTCAGAAGCAATAACACCCTAATGGTAGGAATAGCAAATAAGGGACACCGATGAATAACGCAATTAATCAATAAAGTAATAAAGCTATAACTGCTAATGACGACAGTTGGGGGTCCATCAAAGGATAGACATGATGATTAGTGAATTCCTTAGATAGCTAATTAGTTGGGTCAACTTGACATAAACCTTGGTACATGACAAAATGTATTTACTGTAATAAATGATTTCCTAATATATCCGGGAAAACACCATTACCTAATGTATGTGTACGCCCAGTTCAGCTGTCAATATAAGCTGGCTGGGGATTGATTAAAGTCAGATGATTATGGCATCAGAACCAGACAACCGTCTCCTGTGTCATTTCATCTCATCCGGCCGTGATCAGAGCTCTATCTAATTTGGCACGATTTAATATACTGAAAGGCCTAGTTTAAAGGCAAACCTCACAGAGGTAACCGAGGAGGTTGAGGAGTGCAGCAGCTAAAGAAAGGTCTGAGGAAGAGGGGGTCCGCATTATATAGAAAAAGGGGATTGATATATTGTGTGACACAAGACACAGTAGAGCAGGATACCAAACTGTTGGTGGTACCAGAGAAATACAGAGAGGAGATTCTGTCCTTAGCCCATGAAAGTATATTAGGGGGACACCTGGAAGTGAGAAAGATCCAAAGGAACCAAAAGCAAATGCAAGCATTCTTGGGTACCATTGGGTATTACCGAAAATTTATCCCGTGGTACAGTACTATAGCAAAGCATCTAACTGACCTGACCACAAAGAAATTCCGAACTATGTGAACAAGCTTTTGTGCAGCTCAAACAAGCCCTGGCGGGTGTCCCTTTGCTGACTGAGGCCAATTATACCAAGAGATTGCTGGTGCAGACTGATGTGTCAGATAGTGGATTGAGTGCTGTCTAGTGATAAGCAAAAGTGCTCGGTGATACTCGGTTATAACTTGATATAACGGATTTGCTCGTTACTTGGATAGCAATGGGTGGTGCTCAAGTTGAAACTTGAATCCCAGCCCGCATCTTTAGAGCCAGTTGTGCAGCCAATAATCATGCAGGGATTGTCAGTGAGTCACTGCAATGCTGTAGCCATCTTGGTTGTGGCATTACTGTGATTGGCTGGCCATTTAACATCATCTGAGATTATAAAAGGACAGGTGCCGCCCAGCTCGGCACACTGAAGCCATTGCACAGCCCTGTGATACTATACTTTGTATTGAAGGGAGAGATTGCTTGTCTAGGCCTATGTACACAGTATAAAGAATCAGAGGCCTGTAGTGTTGATACTGGTGATAAAGCTGAGCCATCATACTAACAGTCCTAAGGGTAATCGTTTGCTTTGCTGTTTGTATCACATACAATCTACATTTAGTCTAGGGAAGGAGAGTACAGTGAGAGTGGCTAATTACAATCAGTAGAAAGGATTAGGGCTGTGCAGTCCGTTGGCAAAAATAAAGCTGCAGCATTTTTTTGTGGGGGCTGAAAAAATTGAGTATATTTTGATTCATCAAGTATTAAGTGTTTTGAGGTCCTTTTTTATGTCATACACAAAAATCATTAAAACATTTTCCTGGGCTACATTTCTCAGCCATACACTATTCCGTAATGTGGAGTACATTTATATGATCCCTAAAATGGACAAAAAGCATTTTAAAATGTTGTAGGCTTCCATTTCTCAGCTATACAGTATTGCATGGTCTGGGAACAATGCTATGATTTATCAAACTGAAAAAAAGCATTGAAACAGTTCTCTAGATTGAATTTGATTGTCAACCATACATTTTTAAATTCTTTCTGTTACATTATTGTGGAGTAAACTCCCAAAAACGGCTTTGATTAGTGCAGGTGACCAATTTTTTTCTTTTATTAAAAATAAACTTGGTTTCAAGAGACCTATCAATTACAAAATGGAAATGCTGATGATGGTGCATGCAGATGATGGTGACGTAGGGCAGGTGCGACTAAGCCTGTTGCTGAAGCGCAAGAAATACACCCATCCATGACATGTAGCTTCTTGTCCCACTTTGCAGAGAGACATGGTACACGACTTCTGAAACCAGAGCAGTGCAAACAGGTGGTCAGTTTGATTGATTGCAGTTTGATTGCAGATAATGCTTCCAGCAGGCTTGGCAGCACCGCCCAGTCTCCCACACAGCCTAAAGTTTGGTTCACTTAATCCTCACTCTGATCCTCCTTCCTCCCACCATGTTGAGTCCCAGGAGACTAGTTACTCCACACTAGGACACGCTAAGGAGCTCTTTACCACTACATTTCTTGATTGTGGCCTCTCAACTTGAAAGCTCCAAGAGGGACAGGAGGACATTCTGCTTAGTGATGCACAAACCTTAGAGCAGCCACGGACACAAAAACATGATGGTGGAAAAAAGCTAATTTGTGATAAGTAGTAAGATGATGATAAGACACAGTTACCACTAAGTTTTGTTGTTAAGTCACGTAGTCAAGAGTAACAGGGTGCGGTGGTGGAAGATGAGGTGGTGCATGACGAAGTCACCAACCCAACTTGGAAAGCTGGCATACAGAGTGAATCCAGCAGCACTGATGGGAAGAGATCGGCTGAACTCAGACAGAAAGAGGCAGTGGTGTGACCAGAGGGGCAGGTCTGGAAACTCTTCTTCAATTTCTTGACACCAGCACAGCACCCAGTGCCTGATGACAGGGTATTTTTGACAAGGAGGGAAAAATTTTAAAAGATGGTCAAGCAATACCTGGCCGATCAAACCAGTATACTTGATAATTCCTTTGCGTTTTTCAACTATTGGGTCTCAAAATTGGACATGTGGCATGAGCTCTCCCTCTATGACTTCGAGTTGTTGTGCCACCAGCGTCATTGTCTGAGTGGGTCATAGCAGACATCCACTTTCACCTGTCAAGAAACAATGCAGAAAGGCTCATCATAAAAATGAACAAAGCCTGGATTAGACTTTTCCACACCACCAAATGACAGCTGCACATAAAGTGTTTGTAATATTCAATATTTTAATGAGGTCCACCAGTTGTTGCCTTTCAGAGGTCTATGGATGACCCTCCCCATAATTTCTATGTGGCTTTGCACTTTCTGCAAAGCATTTATGACTGTATAAGTACATCAACTACACTTTCAAAAAAAAATATTAGCTCAAAATTTTTTTATGGATTCAATGACTCATCCATGTGGTTTAACATGGTTACTATTGCATCACACGGTGGTATTTAAAACTTACAAAAAGCGTAGAAAAATATTTCAGGATTAGATTACTTATCCATACAGTATTCCATGCTTTCTAACACATTTTGGTGGCATATAACAGTACAAAATGTGTTTAAAATTGTTGCTTGTTTGTTCACATTTCTTACCCATACACTATTCAGTGTACTGTTGTACATTTTTTTGATATATGAGACTCAAAAAAAAGTTTGAAAATGTTGCTGTTACACTTCTCAGCCATAAAGCATTATGTGTTCTTGGATACATGTCGTTGATATATAACCCTCAAAAAACTTGTTCAAAATATATCGATATTATATTGCTTATCAATAGGGTATTACATCTTCTTGAGTATATTCTGTTGCTTTGTGCACACAATGCAGATTTGGTGCATTTGTAGCGTTTTTTCTGCTTGGATTTTTGACAAAACCTGATGCAAAACCTGATGTCAGCAAAGTGAATGAGAAACCTGATGTGTCATGCACACACTGAGTAATTTTTGGTGCAAAAATTAATCTGCTGCATGTCAATTTTCTGTGCATTTTAGCCCTGCGCTTTTCACCATTGACATCACTCAAATCAATCAAAAAGGCAGGCAAACCAAACCAAAACACATTTTTAAGTTGCGTTTTTCTTGCCAAGAGATGCAAAAGTGGTGCAGAAATTTTACTCAATGGTTCACATACCCTTACCGGTATTATATTGCTAACCCATAGACTATTCCGTGGCCTGGAGTGCATTTCGATGCTATATAAGCCTCAAATGTGCTTAGTCTTTATGGGTCTAGGAGTACCAATACCTGACAATTTTAATAGAATGTGTATGAGGCCCTCCTTTATGTCTAATACAGCGTGTATACGAGTCTCTAATTTCTGGCAGTTCTTGCTTCCTTCATAAATTACACACTTAAATTTGCCATTATTTTTGTTAAAAAAAATAATTTTGTTTTACTTAAATAATTTTTTTTAAAATCCTTTTTAAATTTTGCCCCATATACATGTCATTATACAGGAAAAAATGTTTAAAATTTTTTTCCCCTGTAAAATGCAATTTCTCGGCAGTTTGGAATGTTTTATTGTCAGTCCATAAAGTGGAGTAAAAGCATGACACCATGGCTCTTAGCAGTGATCTAGGTGTCAGAGATACTTCCAGGGGTCTTCACCATGCTTTTCTTCTTCCATTCAGCACTTTTCCCATCTATTTGAACATTTTCACTGCAGACCTCTTTGTATGGTCTGCAAGAAAAAACTCGGCTTTTCCATTGACTCCCACTGTACTAGCTACTTGACATGAGCATGCTAGTATTAGGAATTTTTCAGTTTGAGCAACGTGCACCCAAGTATTTTAGTACTCGCTCATCTCTAGTGCTGTGCTTAGTCTGGTTGAAAGCACAGGGCAGTTGTACCTAGTGGCGTACCTTTCAAGGAAACTGGTAGATGGAGACAAAGCGTACACACCATAGAAAAGGAATAACTGGCTATTATCTGGGCACTGAAAAAACTATTAGGCTGGAGTCACACACAACGTCTAAAAAATCGGGCCGTTTTAGATGGACGAGAATCGCACAAATGTTTCCTGAACATTGCTCCGTCTGTCATCCGATTAGGATGCGATTTTCTCACATCTGAGCGTACATTTGACATCCGTTTGACATCCGTCTGGCGAGATTTTGTCGGTGGCTAGCAAAACCGACATATAATGGATCCAAATGATAGTTTTAAATCACAAAAGAAAGAATAGATATATGCACATAGAATACATACATTTATATATATGTCATTCAGACATATATATATATTTATAGTTCATACATTTCTGCATAGTATAATAGCCGCTAATTCAATTGCCGGTTTCTGTAAATTATTACAGAACCCGACATGAAATGACACATGGTTTACATACAGTTAACCATGTCATTTCATGTAGTTTGATATATGGTTTTCACTAACAATTACATGAGTGTATGTGTGCAAAATTTCATACATGGTATTTTCTCCACCAGTCAGGGAAAGACAGTGAGTGGGGGCAGATAATAGTAGCCAAGGGAGGGTGCATTTTTTTCAAGAGAATTCAAGAGAATGCCAAGAGTGTGAAAAGCAGTCATCAAAGCAAAAGGTGGCTACTTTGAAGAACCTAGAATATAAGACATAATTTCAGTTGTTACACACTTTTTTGTTAAGTATATAATTCCACATGTGTTAATTTATAGTTTTGATGCCTTCAGTGTGAATGTACAATTTTCATAGTCATGAAAATACAGAAAAATCTTTGAATGAGAAGGTGTGTCCAAACTTTTGGTCTGTACTGTACATGCTATGGTCGTGGTATCTGTCATCTGGAGGAGCATAGGCTTTGACTGCAGACTATATCGCTGGGAGATACAATAGCTGTTGGCCAACAAAAAGTTGGAAGACAGTGGGTATCGCCTAGTATGGGGGCAGTGGAACTTTTGGTTCCGGGTTGAGATCTTGTGAACTGGGGGCATCTCATTGTGGCCATCTATTTGGACTTGCTGGCCTGTAAGATCATACACACAAGAAATTGCATAATTAATCTGCCTATACATCCCACATCCTCAAATAATTGCATCATTAACCTGACTAGGTGATTAATACAATCTACAACCTCAGAAATTCAGTCAGTCTTTTGCATTTTTTTCTCCAAACTGTTTTTGCTGCTGAATGAAACTATACCACTGATGATACGTCAAAAGTAAAAAAAAGTCAAAGATGCTATAGGATTTTTACAGGATGAAAATGATGAAATGGTAAGAAAGGATGTTGAGAAGGCTGAACTTTTAAATTCCTATTTTGCATCTGTTTTCTCTCAGAAAGGAAATGTAACATCAACTGATCTTCACTGTCCTATTAAAGGAATAGAAGAATCCAGGATATCTATAAACAGAAAGACAGTGAGGAAACACTTAGCTAACCTAAATGAATTCAAGTCTCCAGGTCCAGATGAATTACTCCCCAGAATACTGAAGGAGATAGCAGAAGAAATTCTTGAATCACTGTCCATAATCTTTGAAAATTCTTGGAGAACAGGAGAAGTCCCAGAAGACTGGAGAAGAGCAAATGTTGTTCCTATCTTCAAAAAGGGGAAGAAGGTGGACCCAGGGAACTACAGGCCGGTGAGTCTGACTTCTATACCAGGAAAAATCTTTCAAAAAATTATTAAAGAACATGTATGTAAGTACCTGCATAAGAATGAAGTGATTAAACAGAGTCAGCATGGGTTTGTAACTAATAAGTCATGTCAGACTAACTTAATTTCCTTCTATGACAGAATCACTGACTGGGTGGATCAGGGAAATGCTGTAGATATAGTATATCTTGACTTCAGCAAAGCATTTGACAAAGTATCTCACACAATCCTTATTGAAAAAAATGACTAAATATGGAATGGACAAGGCAACTGTTAGGTGGACTCATAACTGGCTTAGTGATCGGACTCAAAAAGTGGTCGTAAATGGCTGCACATCCGGTTGGAAGAATGTCTCAAGTGGGTACCACAAGGCTCTGTTTTGGGCCCTGTATTGTTCAACATCTTTATCAATGATTTAGATGAAGGAATTGAGGGTAAACTAATCAAATTTGCTGATGACACAAAGCTAGGAGGGGTAGCTAATACTAGAGAAGAGAGAAAGAGGATAAGATATAAATAAACTGGAGCAGTGGGCAGCAACTAACAGAATGGTTTTTAACAGGGAAAAATGCAAAGTACTACATCTGGGCAATAAAAATGAAAAAAGCATATACAAAATGGGAGGAATAGGGCTAAGTAACAGCACACGTGAAAAAGACTTGGGTATACTAATTGATCACAGACTGAACATGAGTCAACAGTGTGATGCAGCAGCAAAAAAGGCAAATACAATTCTAGGATGTATCAACATCTAGATCACGTGAGGTCATTATTGCCCTCTACTCCTCTTTGGTCAGACCTCATCTGGAATACTGTGTCCAGTTTTGGGCACCACATTTTAAAAAAGACATCAACAAACTGGAGCAAGTTCAAAGGAGAGCCACCAGAATGGTGACCAGTCTGCAAACCATGTCCTATGAGGAACGGTTGCAGGATTTGGGAATGTTTAGCTTGCAAAAAAGAAGACTGAGAGGAGACTTAATAGCTGTCTACAAATATCTCAAGGGCTGTCACATTGTAGAAGGATCATCTTTATTCTCATTTGCACAAGGAAAGACTAGAAGCAATGGGATGAAACTGAATGGGAGGAGACACAGATTAGATATTAGAAAAAACTTCTTGACAGTTAGGGTGATCAAGGAGTGGAACAGGCTGCCACGAGAGGTGGTAAGTTCTCCTTCAATGGAAGTCTTCAAACAGAGGCTGGACAGACATCTGTCTGGGATGATTTAGAGAATCCTGCTTTGAGCAGGGGGTTGGACCAGATGGCCTAGGAGGTCCCTTCCAACTCTACCATTCTATGATTCTATGATCATGAGCTTCTGATAAGGTAAGAATGTGGCATCCACAGATGGTTCCTGGAATCGCGAAGGAAACAGCAGTGTATACCGCGTTCTTACCTTGATACATAGTAACTGCCACTAATGGATGACTTTTATTATAGGACACGGAGTCCTTCCTCCTCTGTCACTCGTGAAGCATTCAGTACACTGATATAGGTCTTGATGACCGGAACGTCTATCACATACTAATGTTGGATTGCAACTCATATTCCAAGTCTGAGTGCCAAGTTTTTATATTATATATTTACGGCTTGGGACTCTACTTGAACATCAATAAATCCAGAGTGCCACAATTTTTTTCTTAACTGTTGTAGTTGTTTTTGCTTTAGTCCCGGTACAGGCCATAGCAGTAAATCATACATCTACTATGGGGCTTTTTGAAGGAGAGGACTCGGTCGCGGGTTTATTTATTTTATCTATTTATTTATTTTACTTATTTATATTGCGCTTAATGGCGCTTTACATACATTATTGGCACTGTCCCGGATGGGGCTCACAATCTAAATTCCCTATCAGTATGTCTTTAGAATGCGGTAGGAAACTGGAGTACCAGGTGTCACGCTGTCTAATGATATGTATACAATGTCAGTAAACTATTAATACAGGAACAACACTCTATACAACAACTAGTATAGCAACATCAGCATGTAAGTATAGAATAGATTTACCTGACACGATATCTGCTGAACTCAGGGTTAATCTTGAGGACTTGATGAGCTGAAACAGGAAAGAGGTGGACCGGGATCTAACCTGACCCTAAACTGGGGTCCTAACTAATCCCTCACCTTGGAGGTACTGATAATGGTTCAGAGGTCCAAGTCTCCAACCTAACCCTGTCTCCTATCAGACCCTGAACCCTGTAATCAGTCCTAAGAAGGATCCTGACTACCACCAAAGGGATATGGGCTGATCTCAGCTAAATACACAGATTAGACATATAAGACAGACAGGATAACACTCGCTTGCATACACACTCAAACACCAAAGGAACATAAATGGTCTGGGAAATAAACTCTAACCAAGTTGAGCTTAGAACAACTAAGGAGCTCACAACTAAAGTCTAAACAGATTCATTCCTATCTGTGGTCTGCATGAAGGTTTCACTGGCAACTCCCCAAGCAGACAACCAGGAATTTAAAGGAAACCAATCAACAAATAATCAATTGCAGCCGGGAGAAACTGCACCCAGTCCCAGCACCGAGCACAGACAGAATTAACTCCCTAGCTGCCAAACACAAAGAAACAGCAGATCAGCTGTGAGAAGTCAAAATGTGCAACCGCGACGATCTTCGTGGCAATGCACACATGACAGTACCCCCCCTTCTACGAGGGGCCTCCGGACCCTCAGGGCCAGGCCTGCCCGGGTGAGTTCTGTGGAAGGTCCGAACCAAACGATCTGCGTTAACATCAGACGCAGGGACCCACGTCCTCTCCTCTGGACCATACCCCTTCCAATGCACCAAGTACTGAAGGGACCGGCGATTCAGACGTGAGTCAATGATCTTTGATACTTGAAATTCCAAGTTACCATTGACCAACACAGGAGGAGGAGGTAGAGGTGACGGTATGACTGGTGCCACATACCTTTTAAGTAATGACTTGTGGAACACATTATGAATTTTAAACGTAGGAGGGAGGTCCAGACGAAATGCCACAGGATTAATTATGGAACTGATCCTGTACGGCCCGATGAATCTGGGACCCAGTTTCCAGGAGGGCACCTTAAGTTTTATATTCCTGGTAGACAACCATACCAGATCGTTCACATTCAGATCTGGACCAGAAACTCTCCTCCTATCAGCCATACGTTTGTAACGGTTCCCCATCACACTCAGATTATTCAATACACCTCTCCACACAGAAGCAAGTGACGACGAGAAACGCTCCTCCTCAGGAACCCCAGAAGGGCCCCCCCCATTGAAAGTACAAAACTGGGGATGGAAACCATATGCCCCAAAAAACGGGGACTTACCAGTGGACTCGCTCCGCCTGTTGTTAAGAGCGAACTCTGCCAGAGGCAAGAAAGAAGACCAGTCCTCTTGGTTCTCTGAAACAAAACACCGGAGATATGTCTCTAAGCTCTGATTCAGACGCTCTGTCTGACCATTGGTCTGCGGATGAAAAGCAGAGGAAAATGACAATTGCATCCCCGACGTAAACAAAATGCCCTCCAAAATTTGGACACAAACTGAGACCCCCTATCTGACACCACATCAGAAGGCAACCCATGAAGTCTAACGATCTCCCTAATGAACACCTGCGCCAGAGTTTTAGCATTAGGGAGTGCAGGAAGAGCAACGAAATGTGCCATCTTACTGAACCTGTCAACAACCACCAGTATGACAGTATTCCCTGACGACGGAGGAAGGTCCGTAATGAAGTCCATAGATAAATGAGTCCATGGACGCTCCGGAAGTTTCAAGGGTAAAAGGGTCCCAGACGGACGGGTATGAGGGGTTTTAGAGCGAGCACACACCCCACATGACGCGACAAAAGTTATAACATCTTTATTAGCATTAGGCCACCAAAACCGGCGAGAAAGGAGATCTAAAGTAGCCTTACTCCCTGGATGTCCTGCTAGAGCAGAATTATGATGTGCCTCAATAACCTTTTGTCTCAACAGATTTGGGACACACAGTCTCCCTGGAGGTCCTGCAGGGGCGTCCCCCTGAGCCTCTAACACCTCCTCCTCAAGCTCAGAAAATACAGCCGACACTACCACCCCCTCCTGAAGGATAGGACTCGGGTCATCCATTTTCCCGGCCCCTGGGAAACTGCGAGACAAGGCATCAGCCTTTACATTCTTAGACCCCGGGCGATAAGTGACAACAAAATTAAACCTGGTAAAAAACAACGACCATCGAGCTTGTCTGGAATTCAGACGCTTAGCGGATTCCAAATACAACAGGTTCTTGTGATCAGTAATAACGGTAACCGGGTGGACTGCCCCCTCCAAAAAGTGACGCCATTCTTCAAAAGCTAACTTAATGGCCAAAAGTTCCCTATTGCCGATATCATAATTCCTTTCGGCGGACGACAATTTCTTAGAAAAGAAAGCGCACGGATGCCATTTACCAGGGACGGACCCTGGACAATATAGCACCCACCCCTACGTCAGACGCATCCACCTCCACAATGAACGGCTGAGATGCATCTGGTTGGATGAGAACGGGTGCCGAAGCAAAACATTTCTTCAAAGAGGAAAAGGCTTGGCAAGCTTTGTCCGACCATTTAGAAAAATCCGTCCCTTTTCTTGTCATGTCAGTGAGAGGTTTGACGACAGATGAGAAATTACAAATAAATTTCCGGTAGTAGTTAGCAAACCCCAAAAAACGCTGCAGAGCCTTAAGATCCCCTGGCTGATCCCATTCAAGCACTGCTCTCACCTTTTCAGGGTCCATACGGAAACCGGAGTCTGACACCAAAAAACCCAAAAACTGAAGTTCCTGTACGGCAAATACACACTTCTCCAGTTTGACGTATAGTTTATTGTCTCGCAAGATCTGCAACACCTGTCTCACATGCTCCTGATGAGACACAAGATCTGGCGAGTAAATTAAAATGTCGTCCAAATATACAACCACAAACAGCCCCACAAGGTGACGAAAAATGTCATTAACAAAATGTTGGAATACTGCTGGTGCAGTAGTCAGACCAAAAGGCATGACAAGGTTCTCATAATGTCCCTCCGGCGTGTTAAACGCCGTTTTCCACTCATCCCCCTCTTTTATCCTAATCAGATTATACGCCCCCCTGAGATCCAATTTAGAGAACCATTTGGCGCCAACAATTTGATTGAAGAGATCAGGAATAAGAGGGAGTGGATACGGATCTCGAACAGTAATCCGATTAAGTTCGCGGAAATCCAAGCAAGGGCGTAGGCCTCCATCTTTCTTCTTCACAAAGAAGAACCCCGTGGCTACTGGGGAAGATGAAGGTCTAATATGCCCTTTGGCCAGACTTTCAGAAATATAATCTTTCATAGCCTGCCTCTCAGGACCAGAAAGATTATACAACCTAGCTTTAGGCAACTTAGCATCAGGAAGGAGATTAATAGAGCAGTCATACACGCGATGAGGAGGCAACTCCTGACACCCCTCCTCAGAGAAAACATCCCCAAAATCCTCCAAAAAAGGAGGCAATGTACTAGGCACGACCGCACTGATGACTGTGTTCATGCAGTTGCTTTTGCAAAACTCACCCCATTGGCTTATTTCTCTGGACTGCCAATTAATCACAGGGTTATGTTTAACCAACCAAGGAAGTCCCAACACAATGGGAGTAGGTAGACCCTCCAACACATAACAAGATAATTGTTCCCTATGTATTGCCCCTACCCGAAGGTCAATGTTATGAACCTCATGAACAAAGCTACCTTGGCCGAGAGGCCTGGCGTCAATGGAGAATATAGGGATCGGTTTGACCAATACACTCAGATGCATACCTTGAGCCTGAGCAAACTGAGCGTCAACCAGATTAGCCCCGGAACCACTATCAAGAAGAACAGACAATCTCTTCACTCTCGTACCAACTACCACCTCCACTGGTACAAGGAACTGAGAAGAACTGGCGGATGAAATACATACTCCCAGGTTGTCGTCCACCACACAACCTGGGATTAACAGTTTTCCGGCGACTTTTGGCTCAACAAGGCACGGGATGGACATTCTCCAACAAAATGTCCCTCTTTCCCGCAGAAAAAACATCTTCTAGTCCTGCGGCGTACCGCCAATCCCCTCCTACGAAATGATGTCCCTCCCAACTGCATAGGCTCATCCGAACAGACAAGGGAACCTCAACATAAGGGACTTTAGTGGTAGGTGGAGAAACAACAGGGAGTGGGGTTACCTCACCCCTCTCCCGAAGCCGTCTATCAGTACGGATAGGCCATAGCAGCCTCCAGAGAAGGAGGAGACTCATACTGGGCCAAAACGTCTTTTAATTTATCAGAAAGCCCATGACAAAACTGGCTCCTAAGAGCTGGGTCATTCCACTGAGTATCTGTGGCCCATCTACGAAACTCAGAAGCAAATTCCTCTGCAGGACGATCTCCCTGCTGTATCTTACGTAATTTTGTCTCAGCAAGAGAGACCCGATCTGGGTCATCATATACCAATCCCAGGGCAGTAAAAAATTGATCTACACACAGTAGAGCCGGGATCCCGGAGGAAGGGAAAATGCCCAGGATTGAGGGTCCCCTTGCAGAAGTGAGATAACAATTCCCACTCTCTGCTCATCACTCCCTGATGATCGAGGCCGAAGCCGAAAATACAATTTACATGCCTCCCGGAAGGTGAAAAATTTGTCTCGCCCACCAGTGAACCTGTCCGGGAGAGCTACTTTAGGTTCAACTCTGGTTTGCTCCAGGGGAGACAAAACTTTGGACTTAATGTCCGTCAGCTCCATGGATAATCCCTGTCACGCTGTCTAATGATATGTATACAATGTCAGTAAACTATTAATACAGGAACAACACTCTATACAACAACTAGTATAGCAACATCAGCATGTAAGTATAGAATAGATTTACCTGACACGATATCTGCTGAACTCAGGGTTAATCTTGAGGACTTGATGAGCTGAAACAGGAAAGAGGTGGACCGGGATCTAACCTGACCCTAAACTGGGGTCCTAACTAATCCCTCACCTTGGAGGTACTGATAATGGTTCAGAGGTCCAAGTCTCCAACCTAACCCTGTCTCCTATCAGACCCTGAACCCTGTAATCAGTCCTAAGAAGGATCCTGACTACCACCAAAGGGATATGGGCTGATCTCAGCTAAATACACAGATTAGACATATAAGACAGACAGGATAACACTCGCTTGCATACACACTCAAACACCAAAGGAACATAAATGGTCTGGGAAATAAACTCTAACCAAGTTGAGCTTAGAACAACTAAGGAGCTCACAACTAAAGTCTATACAGATTCATTCCTATCTGTGGTCTGCATGAAGGTTTCACTGGCAACTCCCCAAGCAGACAACCAGGAATTTAAAGGAAACCAATCAACAAATAATCAATTGCAGCCGGGAGAAACTGCACCCAGTCCCAGCACCGAGCACAGACAGAATTAACTCCCTAGCTGCCAAACACAAAGAAACAGCAGATCAGCTGTGAGAAGTCAAAATGTGCAACCGCGACGATCTTCGTGGCAATGCACACATGACACCCGGAGGAAATTCATGCAAACACGAGGAGAACATATAAACTCCTTGCAGATTTTGTCCTTGCTGGGAGTTGAACCCAGGACCCCAGTGCTGCAAGGCTGCAGAGCTAACCACTGAGCCACCATGCTGCCCTCATAGGCGCTGAGAACCTTCTTAAGGCTGGAATCACACACAACGATAAAAAATCGGACCTTTTTCATGGACGAGAATCACACAAATGTCCCCTGAACAGTGATCCATATGTCCTCCGTGTGCAATGCGAAGATGCAATTTCCTCGCATCAAAATATCCGTGTGTCATCCGTATGGCATCTGTACGGCGAGATTTTCTCGCCTGCTTGCAAAATCGACATATAATGGATCCAAATGACAGTTTTTTACATCACAAAATAAAGAATACATATACACACATAGAATACATATATATATATATATATATATATATACACATGTCATTGTTACACATAATATATACAGTATATATATATATATATATATATATGTTTATAGTTCATACACTTCTACATAGCAGAATAGCCGCCAATTCAATTGCCGGCTTCTGTAAAATCATTACAGAACTCGACATGAAATGACACATGCTTTACATACAGTAAACCATTTCATTTCATGTAGTTTGATATATGGTTTTCATTAACAATTATATGAGTGTTTGTGTGCAAAATTTCATACATGTACAGTAGGTGTTAATTTAATGTGTAAATTCGTTGAAAAAAATGCATGGGCTCCCGCAGTATTTTCTCCGCCAGACAGGGAAAGCCAGTGACTAAAGACAGATAATAATAGCCTAGGGAGGGAGCATTGTTTTTGTGCCCCCCCTGGCTACTAACATCTGCCCCCAGCCACCCCAGAAAAGGCACATCTATACATTCTATGTGTGTATATGTATTCTTTCCATTCTTTATTAAACATGTCAGTGTGATTTTACAGTATACCGCATTGAATTGCCGGCTTTTCTAAAGGACACCGGTGCATATTTCTCGCAAGTCACACGTGTGTAATTCGTATTTTTCTCGCCCCTATAGACTTGCATTGGCGATTCTCGGCCGATATAAGGTGCAAATCGCAGCATGCTGCGATTTCACTCGCACGTATAAAACGGCCGAGAAAAAAATCAGCTGATGGGAGCTGCCCCATAGATTAACGTTGGTCCGAGTGCAATGCGATTTTTTCTCGCATTGCACTCGTCCTTATTTCTCGCTAGTGGGACTCCGGCCTAAGATGAACTGTAATTTAAATAAAAGAGTAAGGAATTGGTTCACATATTTAGGAAAGGGTGCAGAGAGCAATCAAATTACCAGGCCCTTAGGTCGCTTCAGTGATGAAACTCAGTTCCAAAATGGTGAGGCAATATTAGCATTTGCTGTACTGCACTCACTCCTACATACACCACAGATGTAGTCAGATTGATATATACAGCTCTATATCACAATAAATCTGAAATATACAACACAAAACACAAAACATCATAAATACATTCACATCCTTTGTTCCAGCAGGATTCATATTAGTATTTGCACATCAAAAGAGTATGCTCAACATGTTTATTAATGGTCTCTAGAGGTCTCATATATAATGCATTGTTTGTGGTTTCAAATTAATAAGAGAATTAATGCCTATGAAGAAATGAAATACATTATACATTATTATTAGGTACGCAGAACAGCTGGTAAACCTTAATGTCTTATTAATTTATTAACTTGAGAAAAATCGTTAGAACAAAAGCAAAACAAATGCAGCAACTGTAAGTTGATCTTTAGGGAATTAAAATTCCTTTTAGTGCTTAAACATGTATGTTCTGCTTGGAGAATTGTCTGCCAAATACAACAATCTTGTAAGACAAAAGTCAAATAAATGAGGCCCATAGGAATAGAGATCATAATAAGGAATATATAATTAAATATACAATATGTACAAGTAAAAGCACAATAAATGGAATAATGATTATTCAACAGTACATTTTTAAGAGATTCCCAAAGAACAGCTATGAATTTCATAAAGTAGTCTTTTATCCATTAGTAATGAAAAATGACAATTTAGTGTCTGCGTATAAATATAGTTATTGATCATATCCTTCATGTGTGGCCTCGTTATGTTAAATGATGTAAAAAGTATCACATCTGTTAACAATTTCTTGATGCAATATTGTAATGATGCAGAGCCAAATGTTATTGCAAACAATAACTCAATATGATATATTTAAAGAATTCGTTTTAACCCCTTCAACCTGAGAGATTTTCTGTATTTTTTTTTGTTTTTGCTTTTTCCTCCCCTTCTTCCAAAAGCCATAACTTTTTTTTTTCTTCTGTCCACATAGCTGTATCAGGGATTGATTTTTGCAGAATGAGTTATACCTTTGAATGAGACCATTCATAAACCCCTTCCCGACCTGTGACACAGCGTATGTGTCATGAAAGGATCGCGTTCCTGAGGGTCGGGTGACTGGGGTCACTGAAAGGTCACCCGACCCGCAGGCACAAGACCCTTTGTGCTTCACCACAGGGGGTTGGCTTAACCCCCACGTGGCTATGATAGCTCTGATTGGCTGTTAAAAGTGAAACAGTGCTCCCTTTATTCCGAGCCCCGACGTGTGCCCAAACAGTGATTTACCCCCACATATGGGGTATCAGCGTACTCAGGAAAAATTGCACAACAACTTTGGCGGTCTAATTTCTCCTGTTACCCTTGTGTAAAAAAAAATTGGGGACTAAAAAAATTATTTTTGTGGAAAAAAAATATTTTTTATTTTCACACCTCTGCGTTATAAACTTCTGTGAAGAACTTGGAGATTCAAAGTGCTCACCACACATCTAGAGGAGTTCCTTGGGGATCTAGTTTCCAAAATGGGGTCACTTGGGGGTTTCTACTGCTTAGGCACATCATGGGCTCTGTAAACGTAACATGATGCCCGCAGACCATTCCATCAAGTCGGCATTTCAAAACGTCACTACTTCCCTTCAGAGCCCCGACGTGTGCCCACACAGTAGTTTTCTCCCACATATGGGATATCAGCATACTCAGGACAAACTGGACAACAGCTTTTGGGGTCTAATTTCTCCTGTTACCCTTGGGAAAATAAAAAATTGGGACTAAAAGATCATGTTTGTGGAAAAAATATGATTATTTTTTTCATGCCCGGGCGTTATAAACTTCTGTGTAGCGCTTGGGGTTCAAAGTGCTCACCGCACATCTAGATAAGTTCCGTGCGGTGTATAGTTTCCAAAATGGGGTCACTTGTTGGGAGTTTCTACTGTTTAGGCACATCAGGGGCTCTGCAAACGTAACATGAACATGATGCCTGCAGACCATTCCATCAAAGTCAGCATTTCAAAACGTCACTACTTCCCTTCCGAGCCCCAACGTGTGCCCGAACAGTGGTTCCCCCCCACATATGGGGTACCAGTGTACTCAGGACAAATGGTACAACAACTTTTGGGGTCCAATTTCTCCTGTTATCCTTGGGAAAATAAAAATTAGCGGGCTAAAAAATGATTTTTGAGAAACAAAAATGATTTTTTATTTTCACTGCTCTGCATTTATAAACTTCTGTGAAGCACTTGGGGGTTCAAAGTGCTCAATACACATCTAGATAAGCTTCTTGGGGGTCTAGTTTCCAAAATGGGGTCACTTGTGGGGGGTTTCTACTGTTTAGGCACATCAGGGCTCTGCAAACGCAACATGACGCCCGCAGAACATTCCATCAAGTCTGCATTCCAAAATGGCGCTCCTTCCCTTCTGAGCCCTGCCGTGCGCCCAAACAGTGGTTTATGACCACATATGAGGTATCTGTGTACTCAGGAGAAATTGCCCAACAAATTTTAGGATCCATTTTATCCTGTTGCCCATGCAAAAATGAAAAAATTGATGTTAAAATAAAATATTTGTTGGAAAATTTAAAAGTCCATTTTTCCTTCCACGTTTCTTTAGTTCCTGTGAAGCACCTGAAGGTTAATAATCTTCTTGAATGTAGTTTTGAGTAGCTTGAGGGAGCAGTTTTTATAATGGTGTCACTTTTGGGTATTTACTACCATATAGACCCCTTAAAGTGACTTCAAATGTGAGGTGGTCCCAAAAAAAAATGGTTTTGTAAGTTTTGCTGTAAAAATGAGAAATCGCTGGTCAAATTTTAACCATTATAACTTTCTAACAAAAAAAAAATTTGTTTCCAAAATTGTGCTGATGTAAAGTAGACATGTGGGAAATGTTATTTATTAACTATCTTATGTCACATAACTCTCTGGTTTAACAGAATAAAAATTCAAAATTTGAAAATTGCGAAATTTTCAAAATTTTCGCCAAATTTCCATTTTTTCACAAATAAATGCAAAAATGATCGACCTAAATTTACCACGAACATGAAGCCCAATATGTCACGAAAAAACCGTCTCAGAATCGCTAGGATCCGTTGAAGCGTTCCTGAGTTATTACCTCATAAAGGGACACTGGTCAGAATTGCAAAAAATGGCAAGGTCATGAAGGGGTTAAATAATGTAACGCACTGGAAAGAGGGAAAATGTGCATTGAAATTGTAAAAACAGTGCAGTCAGTCTCACAATTTTTTATTTTATTTATTTTTTTTATTTTTTTTGGGGGGGCAGTTATTTACCATGTTCACTATACGGTAAAACTGACATGGCAATACGATTCTCCAGAACAGAATGATTACGCAGATACCAAATATGTCTAGTCTTTTATTATTTTAGTGGTGATATAAAGTGCAATAAGATTTGTTAAAAAAAAAAGCAATTGCCGAGACCAATGATGCTTTCAGTTTTCAGTATATGGGGCTGTGTGAGGTCTTGTTTTTTGGACCCTCAGCTGAATTTTTTATTGCTACCATTTTGGTGTAGATATAATGTTTTATTCACCTCTTATGGAATTTTATTGAATTTTAGGCTAAAAAATGTAATTCTTGCATTTTTTTTCTCTTTAAGCTATTTACCAATCAAACTAATTTATTTTATATTTTGATAGATCAGGCTTCTGTGTTTTTTTTATTTTTTCATATTTTTTTAAAATTTTTCTCTTTTTACTGTATTTAACACCTTCCCGACCTGTGACGCCACGTAGGCGTCAAGAAAGTCGGTGCCTTCCCAACCTGTGACGCCTATGTGGCGTCATGGGGAGATCGCGTTTCTGCGACTGGGGTCAGCAAAAGGTCACCTGACGCGCAGGTACAGGAGGACTTACACTTCACCCCAAGGGGGGTGTCTTTGCCCCCCCCATGGCTACGATCTCTCTGATTGGCTGTTGAAAGTGAAACAGCCAATCAGAGCAATTGTAATATTTCACCAATGAAATTTGGTGAAATATTACAATTCAGCCATGGCTGATGCTGCAATATCATCGGCCATGGTTGGAGACCGCGATCTGCCCCCGCCACCGACTGACGTGGCGATTTGCCACCGTCAGTCTTTTCTCCCCTCCGTCCAGTCCTCCGCTGCCTTCTGCTCCCCTCTGTCCTGTCCTCTGCTCTCCCGGTGGTCTGATCCCATCCTCTCCCTCTCCGGTACCTTCCGAGTCCCGGTGTCCTTCCGTCTTCTCCCATGGGCGCCGCCATCTTCCAAAATGGCAGACACAGATTCATTTATTCATTCCAAGTACATTTTGATCACTGTGATAGACACTATGATAGTGATCAAAATAAAAAAATAGTAAATAAACCTCCCTTTATCACCCCCTTAGTTAGGGAAGAATAATAAAATAAAGAAAATATATTTATTTTTATTTTTCCACTAGGGTTAGAATTAGGATTAGAGTTGAAATTAGGGTTAGGGTTGGAATTAGGGTCAGGGCTAAAATTAGGGTTAGAATTAGGGCTAGGGTTGGACTTAGGGTTAGGGTTAGAATTAGGGTTAGGGTTGGAATTAGGGTTAGGGTTGGGAATAGGGTTGGAATTAGGGTTAGGGTTGGAATTAGGGTTCGGGTTAGGATTGGAATTAGGGTTAGGGTTGGAATTAGGGTTAGAGGTATGTTGGGGTTAGTGTTGGGATAAGGGTTAAGGGTGTGTTAGGGTTAGGGTTGTGGTTAGGTTTATGCTAAGGGTTGGGAATAGGGTTAGGGGTGTATTGGGGTTAGGGTTGTGGTTAGGGTTGTTAGGGGTGTGTTAGGGTTAGGGTTGTGGTTAGGGGTATATTGGAGTTAGGGTTGGAGTTTGAATTGAGGGGCTCTCCAAACGCGACATGGTGCAACCAGTGATTCCAGCCAATTTTGCATTCAGAAAGTCAAACTGTGCTCCCTCCCTTCCGAGCCCCGATGTGTGGCCAAACAGTGTTTTACCCCAAAAAATGGGGTATCAGCGTACTCAGGAAAAATTGCACAACAACTGTGGGGGTCTAATTACTCCTGTTACCCTTGGGAAAATAAAAAATTGGGGGCTAAAAAATTATTTTTGTGGAAAAAATATGATTTTTTATTTTCAAGGCTCTGCGTGTTAGGGTCTGCGGAACGCACCAAATATATGAGGTAGAGAGGTGCGTTCGCAGCCCGGGGTCCACTGTGCAGGCGTAACCTGCTGCTAGTAAAATGGCGCAAGACGCGAACTCTGTTATCCCGCAGAGTCGCCAAAATAAATACCGCAATGCGCTGTGGCAATATGTGCGAACTCTGTTATTTCACAGAGCCGCTAGAAGGAGTGCCGCAGAGCTATATGGCGATGTGTGCGAACTCACTAAACACAACTGAGTCGCAAAATAAACACGCTAGGGCGCTGTCTAGCGTTGAAAGCGAACCCTGTTACGTCACAGGGCCGCTGAGAAAAAGTTCTGTGTCCTGTCAGGCACCCAGGTACACAGTTAAGTGCTAAGCGAACATAGAACGTGATCATGCGCTAATGTCCTCGCGGGAGTCACCCGCAATCTATGGCGTCTGAACGCCAGGCCCTGAATACGGCAATCAAACTCCTCACCGGTTATGCCGGTAATCTAGGGTATCTAGGACACCGACCCTGACCAGCTAGCATACCAAACTCCTCACCGATTAAGTCGGTATTCTAGGGGCTTATTTCAGCCGGGCCCTAACCACACACACGCATGACCACACTGGCGCAAAGCACATAATGCAATTGATACTAGCGCATGGCGGCCCAGCCATGCCACCCTTTTATAGTAACAGCTACAGGACCTGCCAGAAACAAGGACCAATGAAACTTGTTCCAGAACACCAGTAGTCACAGGACCTTCCTGGCAGACCAATAGGAGCTGCTGCAGTACCTGAGCATGTGACCCCTGATCTCCAATGAGAGATCTCACTCTGGGCATGCTCAGAAGGGGAAAACAAGGACTTTGTCCTAAAGACGTCTGCTCGCCGCTAACCAGTACTGGCCACAATAGCAGAGACTGGAGGAGCAGCAATAATCCTCTGCACACTGTTAGACTGGGCGAGACGCTGGGACCAACGTCTAAGCTGAGCAGGTTCCACTGCGGATGGAGATGAATGGGGGACCGCAGCAGGACTGGTTCAAGACTCCCCTTATGCAGGAACTCGAACCCTAAGATTACCCCCCCTCCTAGGGCCCCCCTTCTTTGGGCCTCATTACGCTCAAAGACAGCGATGAGCTGCGGAGCGTGAACATGCTCGGCAGGCTCCCAGGACCTATCCTCAGGCCCATAACCCCTCCAATCCACCAAATAAAATTTTTTGCCTCGTACCACCTTGCACCCAACAATGGCGTTCACCTCATGATCGTCGGTAGATGAACCCGACGTCCCGGCAGATGACTCGGAAAACCAGGAAATGGCCACGGGTTTCAGGAGGGACACGTGAAAGGTGTCGGTGATACCAAGGCGAGGCGGAAGGGCTAGGCGGTAAACCACCGGGTTCACCTGCTCAAGAACTTTAAAGGGCCCCAAAAAGTGAGGTGCCAACTTGGTGGACTCTACACGTAGCCTAATGTTTCGGGCAGAAAGCCACACTAGGTCACCCGGAGCAAATGTAGGAGCGGGTCGCCGATGGGCATCGGCCAAAGACCTCATCCTCTCTTTGGAGGACTGAATGGCATCCTGGGTGCAGTCCCAAATGTCCCGTGCCTCCACAGCCCAGTCTGCCACCCTGGAATCGGTGGAAGACACGGGCATGGGCACTTGTACCCGCGGATGCTGACCGTAGTTCAGGAGGAATGGGGTCTGTCCGGTGGAGTCAGCCACAGCATTATTTAGAGCGAACTCAGCCCACGGTAGCAAGGATGCCCAGTCATCCTGCCTGGCAGAGACAAAATATCGCAAATATGTGACCAAGGTCTGGTTGGCCCTCTCTACCAACCCATTTGTCTCGGGATGGTATGCAGAGGAGAGATTCAACTCAATGCTGAGTAAACGACACAGCTCTCTCCAGAACCGAGACGCAAACTGGGGACCTCGATCACTGACAATTTTGTCTGGCATTACCGTGTAGGCGGAAAATATGCCTAATGAACAATGCTGCCAAGACCCGTGCAGACGGTAACCGTGGTAATGGCGCTAAGTGCACCATTTTGGAGAAGTGGTCGGTTATCACCCAGATGATGGTGCAGCCCCGAGACTTGGGTAAGCCCACCACAAAATCCATCCCGACCATCTCCCAAGGCCTGTCTGCCACCGGTAAAGGGAAAAGTAGCCCAGTTGGCCGTTGTCGAGGGAACTTATTCTTGGCGCAGGAGACGCACGCCTGAACGTATTCCCTGACGTCACGGACCATATGTGGCCACCAGTATGTCCTCGCCAGCAACTCAGATGTCCTTTTTGCCCCAAAATGTCCACCCACCCTGGACGAATGTGCCCAAGAGTGTACCTCCGGTCGCAAATTGGTGGGCACAAAAGTCTTGCCCGGAGGCACAGACTCCAGCAAAACCGGGGCCACAGTTCTTAGGCTCTCTGTGGGGACAATCAACTGAGGCTCCTCCTCCACCTCCTCAGAGGACACCACGGAGCGAGAAAGCGCATCGGCCCGAATGTTCTTCTCACCGGAGAGGAAATGGAGGGTGAAATGAAACCGGGAGAAGAACAGGGACCATCTGGCCTGACGAGAATTTAGCTGCTGGGCGGTCTGTAAATAGACCAAATTTTTGTGGTCAGTGAAAACTTGAAAGGGAAAGCGAGCCCCCTCCAGGAGATGTCTCCACTCCGAAAAGGCCAACTTCATGGCTAGCAACTCCCTATCCCCAATAGAATAATTCCTCTCCGCTGGTGTGAAGGTCTTGGAAAAGAAGAAACAAGGATGTTTCCGACCTTGAGCATCCTTTTGAAAAAGGACTGCTCCAGCACCAACGGACGAGGCATCGACCTCCAATAAAAAAGGCTTATCAACCTCGGGGCGATGTAAGATGGGAGCGCTAGCAAAATGGGACTTAATTGAAGTAAAGGCCTTGGAGACCTCCTCTGACCACAATTTGGGATTGGCTCCCTTCTTGGTGAGGGCTACCAAGGGAGCTACCAAAGTGGAGAAGTGGGGAATGAATTGGCGATAGTAATTAATGAACCCCATAAAGCGCTGCACCGCTTTAAGAGAATGGGGTTCTTGCCAATCCATCACAGCCTTTAGTTTGGCAGGATCCATAGCCAATCCCTGGGCAGAGATGATATAGCCCAGGAAAGGTAAAGACTCCTGCTCAAACATGCATTTCTCCAACTTTGCATAGAGGGAGTTTGCCCATAACAGGTCGAAGACTTTGCAGACATCCCTCCGGTGAGAGTCAATATCTGGAGAAAAGATGAGAATATCATCCAGATAGACTACTACAGAGGTGGAAAGCATATCCCGGAAGATATCATTGACAAAGTCTTGGAAAACGGCTGGGGCATTACAGAGCTCGAAGGGCATCACCAGGTATTCATAATGCCCATCCCTGGTATTAAAAGCCGTCTTCCATTCGTCCCCTTCACGGATGCGAATCAGGTTATAAGCACCACGCAGATCTAATTTAGTAAATACCCTTGCTCCCGGAGCCTATCAAAGAGCTCAGAGATCAGGGGCAACGGGTACTTATTCTTAACGGTGATGGCGTTAAGACCTCTGTAATTTATATACGGGGATATTTCTCCACTCTTCTTCTGCACAAAGAAGAACCCCGCTCCTGCTGGTGACACCGACTTCCTAATGAACCCTCTTGCCAGATTCTCCTGGATATATTGAGACATAGCCTCCGTCTAATGAAGAGAGAGGGGATAGACCCTTCCCCGAGGAGGTTCTGCTCCAGGCAAGAGGTCAATAGGACAGTCGTAGGGAAGATGGGGCGGCAGAGTCTCCGCAGCCTTTTTAGAGAACACGTCTGCATATGACTGATAACACTTGGGAAGAGGAGAAAGATCTGCGGGTATATCTGTAGTGGTAACCTGAATGTACTCCCTGACACATCTGTCCTTACATGACTCACTCCAACCCAGTATCCTACCGGAGGTCCACTCAATATGAGGGGAGTGGGAACGAAGCCAGGGTACTCCCAGTAGGATTTCGTCTATTCCCTCGGGAAGGACGAGAAGGGAAATAATTTCCTGATGGGAAGGGGGTACACACAAAGTAAGAGGGACAGTCTGATGTGTAATTGGCGAGGGCAATGTTAACCCATTCACTACCCGGACAGTCAATGGTTTGTCGAGCGCTACCAGATGTATTGCGGGGCGATGAGCAAAGGTGGATGACATGAAATTCCCCTCTGCTCCTGAGTCCACACAAAGCTCGACTGTAAGTGTGGAAGAGTCCACAGTGACTGTCCCTTTAAATGTCATCTTGGAGGAAAATGCCGCTGTCTCTAGTGAACCTCCTCCCAGGGCCACTAGACGCGATCGCTTCCCCAATCGCTGTGGACATTTGTTGGCATAGTGTCCTGTCTGCTGACAAAAGTTACAGACCACAGATACTCGGACGACTCGAGACTTAGGTCCTGCACGAGGAACCTCTGTGGCCTTTTGGGATTCGGACGCCAGATCGGGGGATTCGAGAGGTGTGGCAAAGGTGGGAGCCAACCGAATCCTCTGCCTACACTGGTCCCGCTCCAACCTCCGCTCGTGAAAACGGAGGTCGATGCGGGTAGATATGCAGATAAGCTTCTCCAGTGTGGGGGGAATCTCCCTGGTAGCCAAAGCGTCTTTAACATGATCAGCCAGTCCTCGCCACTAGACTGGAATGAGAACTTTATCCGACCAGTCTAGCTCTGAGGCCAGAGTCCGAAACTGGACGGAAAACTGACTGACCAAAGACGAACCCTGTGCCAATGCCAGCAGTTGTAGCGCCGTATCGTGGGTGACCTGAGGTCCTAAAAAGACCTTTTTAAGAGCCTCCAGGAAACGAGGAGCACTCCGCACCACAAGATCGTCGCGCTCCCACAGCGGCGTTGCCCACTCCAATGCTCTGCCCGAGAGTAGAGACAGTACAAAACCCACTTGTGCCCGATCCGTGGGAAACGTGCAGCCAGAAGCTCGAGTTGTATAGAGCACTGACTCACGAATCCCCGACATTGTTTGCTGTCACCAGCAAACTTGTCAGGAAGCGGGAGGTAGGATAATGTAGGGGCAGAGGTGGCAGAGGACAAACTGGCTGCAGCACGCTAGCAGCCTGAACAGCGACTGCGGTAACATCCACAGCTGAGGTTGTGCGCTCAAGAGCCGCCAACCTACCCTCCAGCTGCTGGATGTACTGCGGTAGACGCTGGTCATTCGTCATTTTACTAGCCAGACCCTGGCGCTAATATTATGTTAGGGTCTGCGGAACGCACCAAATATATGAGGTAGAGAGGTGCGTTCGCAGCCCGGGGTCCACCGTGCAGGCGGAACCTGCTGCTAGTAAAATGGCGCAAGACACGAACTCTGTTATCCCGCAGAGTCGCCAAAATAAACACTGCAATGCGCTGTGGCAATATGTGCGAACTCTGTTATTTCACAGAGCCGCTAGAAGGAGTACCGCAGTGCTATATGGCGATGTGTGTGAACTCACTAAACACAACTGAGTCGCAAAATAAACACGCTAGGGCGCTGTCTAGCGTTGAAAGCGAACCCTGTTACGTCACAGGGCCGCTGAGAAAAAGTTCTGTGTCCTGTCAGGCACCCAGGTACACAGTTAAGTGCTAAGCGAACATAGAACGTGATCATGCGCTAATGTCCTCGCGGGAGTCACCCGCAATCTATGGCGTCTGAACGCCAGGCCCTGAATACGGCAATCAAACTCCTCACCGGTTATGCCGGTAATCTAGGGCATCTAGGACACCGACCCTGACCAGCTAGCATACCAAACTCCTCACCGATTAAGTCGGTATTCTAGGGGCTTATTTCAGCCAGGCCCTAACCACACACACGCATGACCACACTGGCGCAAAGCATATAATGGTTGATATTAGCGCATGGCGGCCCAGCCATGCCACCCTTTTATAGTAACAACTACAGGACCTGCCAGAAACAAGGACCAATGAAACTTGTTCCAGAACACCAGTAGTCACAGGACCTTCCTGGCAGACCAATAGGAGCTGCTGCAGTACCTGAGCATGTGACCCCTGATCTCCAATGAGAGATCTCACTCTGGGCATGCTCAGAAGGGGAAAACAAGGACTTTGTCCTAAAGACGTCTGCTCGCCGCTAACCAGTACTGGCCACAATAGCAGAGCCTGGAGGAGCAGCAGTAATCCTCTGCACACTGTTAGAATGGGCGAGACACTGGGACCGACGTCTAAGCTGAGCAGGCTCCACTGCAGACGGAGATGAATGGGGGACCGCAGCGGACTGGTTCGAGACTCCCCTTGTGCAGCAGCAGGAACACTAACACTGCGTTATATACTTCTGTGAAGCACTTGGGGGTTCAAAGTGCTCACCACTAGAGATGCCTCCGGAAGGGTCGAGTCGGGATCAGACCACCCGACTTTCGCAAAAGTCAAGTCGAATGAAATCGGCCGACTATCGGCAAAAGTCGAAGGCCCGACTTAAACACGAAACCCAATGCAAGTCAAAAGAGAAGCAAAGTTGGCAGGGAGTGGAGAACAGTAAACACACCTACAGTGCCCATTTCAATGCCAACAACATCAATTCGTATTATTTAAGCTTGTCAACCTTAATTTGCTTTATAATAATAGTAACGCATTGAAAACTGGGGGTTATTTGGCTAAAGTTGTGGGGGGACAGTGCTGGCTCCAGGTTTTCGTGGGCCCCTGGGCCAAAGAGTCTCAGTGGGCCCCTTTAACACATACCACAATTCATGATGCTCCGATACGGCACAGAAATATAGCTATATTATAATGCCAAATACTTCACTTCTTATATTACATGACTGATATCTATTTTAAATTCTACAATAGCACAAAAAACAGACAGTATATTCCCCCATACAGTATTATGGCCACCACATAGTGCGCCATACAAAATAATGAGCCCCATATATTGCTCCATAAATAATTTTTTCCCATATAATGTTCCATACAGTATATGATGAGCTCCACAAAATGCTACAGTATATGATAGTCCCCATATATTGTGCCATACAGTATAGGACGGTCCCCATAGAGTAGGTGAGCCCCACATATTGCTCAATACAGTATAATGAGTCGAATATAAAGCTCTATATAGTATATGATGGGCCCCATATATTGCCCCATACAGAATGGGCTCCATATAATGCTCCATACAGAATAGGCCGCATATGTGCTCCATATGAAGCTCCATACCCTATATGATGCCCCATAAATAATGAACCCCATATGATGCTCCAGTATATGAGGGGCCCCATGGATGATGCTCCAGTGAATGATGGGCCTATATAATGTTCCATATATAATGGGCCCCATATGATGCTCCAGTGTATAATGGGCCCCATATATGATGCTCCAGTGTATGATGGGCCCCATTTATAATGCTCCAGTGTATGATGGGCCCCATGGATGATGTTCCAGTGTATGATGGGCCTATAAAATGCTTCATATATAATGGGCCCCATATGATGCTCCAGTGTATAATGGGCCCTATCTATGATGCTCAAGTGTATGATGTGCCCCATATATAATTCTCCAGTGTATAATGCTCCCCATATATTGCTCCAAACATTAAAATAAATGAAAAACCTTTCCTCGCTGGGCACTGCTCTACTCTGGACTCCTCAGCGTCGCCATCTTCCAGCACTCTGCACTGTGACTGTTCAGGCAGACAGCGAACAGACGTGACGTCATCGCGCTCTATGACCTGAATGTCACCGTCAGGAAACGCGGAAGATGTCACAGCAGTGGAGCAGGGAGAGGTAAGTATTGCAAGTGCTGGGGCCCTGAGCACGCAGGGGGCCCACTCGAGGGTGCTGACACTGGCACAGGGCCCCTCATAGTACGCCGGTGTCTCTGACGGCGAGTGGGCCCCCCCAAATGCTCAGGGCCCCGGCACTTGCCCGGGTGCACCAGGTGCTGACGCCGGCCCTGGGGGAGTACAGTCCACTTAAGGAGGTGGAAAAAGTGGCATATGTTGAGGTGTAGGCTGGACATTCAGCAGCTGCAAATGGAGGAATTGGAGAAGTCGGAGGAAGAGGAGGACAAAGCGAGCCATTTTGCTGGCAACCTATGTGTCATCAGGGGAAGGTGGTGCAAAATAATTTGAAACCCAGACATGGTTCATTTTAATGAAGGAGTGGAGATCATCAACATTTTGGGTTGACAGCGGGGTCCTTCTTTCTGTCAGGATTGATCCAGCAGCACTGAAGACTCTTTCTGATAGCACACTACCAGCAGGGCAAGCGAGCTCCTATAAGGCATATTGTGCCAATTCTGGCCAGGTGTCCAGTTTATAGGCCCAGTAGTCAAAGGGGTATGAACTGTGAGGGAGAACATCGATAGGGGAGGAGAGTAATTTTGAACCATAGTTGACAACTGCTGTCTCCTGTCTGTTGCAATCGATTCAGTATTAACAGTCGTGTGAGCGGCACTCGAGAAATCAATCCACAACATGATCATGAAACCCCTGTCTCCAACGCCACTTCTGCTATGTGCACCACGAACACCTCTTCCATTTGGCCCAGTACGGCTCGTGGTAGAACCTGCACCGCTGCTGTGTACTGGGAATGCCTCTAACAAACGGTTAACCTAAGTTGCTTGTTTGTTCGTCAATATTAGCTCTAGGTTCTCCTGTAGCATGATGTTCTGTAATTTGCCTTTATAGCGTGAATCGAGGATGCTGTCCAACCAGTAGTCGTCATCCTTCATAATTTTGGCAAAGGGGGGTCCCTTTTTAGAATCCGCAAGACGTAATCACACATGTGGGCCAATGTTCCAGGTGTCAATGATGCACTGCCAATGGTGGGTGGAGGAGCACTTACTGCCAAATCCACATCCCTCCAGTCACGCACAAACCCTGTACCTGACCTTGGCAAGCCAACATTTTCTCTTGCCCAATGAGAAGCATCCTCCTCCCCAAAATAATCATCCCCCTCATCCTCCTCTTCTTCTTCTTCCTCCACCTCGTCCAGGACAGTTCCCTGAGCAGACAATGGCTGACTGTCATCAAGGCTTTCCTCCTCCTCCTCCTCTTCCTCCTCCGCTGCAGACGGTTGATCCTTAATGTGCGTCAAAGTTTGCATGAGCAGACGCATAAGTGGGATGTTCATGCTTATGATGGCATCGTCTGTGCTTACCAGCCATGTGCATTCATCAAAACACTGAAGGACTTTACAGAGGTCTTTCAGCTTTGACCACTGCACATACGACAACTTGATGTCTGCCCTCAATATGCCTGCCCGTGTATCCTCCCACAAATGCATTACAGCCTGCCTCTGCTCACACAGTCTCTCAACCATGTACATGGTGGAGTTCCACCTTGTTAAAACATCTATGATTAGGCGGTGCTTGGGGAGGTGGAGCGATCACTGCAGCCTCTGCATACGACTGGAGTCTACGTGCGAGCAACGGATGTGCGAGCACAGTGTTCGCATCTTATGGAGCAGGGCTGTTAACTCCGGATAATTATTTAGGAAGCACTGCACCACCAGGTTCAATGTGTGAGCCAGGCAAGGTATGTGTCTGAGATTCGCCAGGGCTGTGGCCGCCACGAAATTACAGCCGTTATCACTGACTACCTTGCCTGCCTCAAGATGTAGATTGCCCAGCCATGACTCAGTTTCTCGCTGCAAGTAGTCGGCCAGTACCTCCGTGGTGTGTCTGTTGTCGCCCAAAAAAATCATCTTTAAAAAAGCCTGCTGACGCTTACCACTAGCTGTTCGATAGTGAGACATCACGTGTGCAACATTGGCAGCTGCGGATGGAGTGCTCGTGCGACTGCGCTCTGTCGAGGAGCTTTCGCTTCTGGAGGAGGAGGAGGGTCGAACGCCTACAGCCAACTGTTGCCTATACCGTGGGCTAGGCAGCACTGTCCCACCGCCACTGTCCCCTGTGGACCCTGCATCCACCACATTAACCCAGTACGCAGTTATGGACACGTAATGGCCCTGGCCATATCTACTGGCCCATGCATCTGTTGTGAGGTGCACTTTTCCACTCACTGGTTATTTGAGTGCATGGACAATGCAGTCTTTCACATGAAGGTGGAGGGATGGGATGGCTTTTCTAGAAAAGTGCCGACTGGGTAGGTCATAGCGTGGGACAGCGTAGGCCATGAGGACTCTGAACGCTGCGCTTTCAACCAAACGGAAGGGCATCGTGTGTTATGAGATCAGTTTGGCAATGTAGGCATTCAAAGCCAGTGTACGCGGATGAGAGGATGAGTACTTTCTTGTCCTACTCAGAGTGTCTGCTAGGGTGAGCTGGACTTGAGAGTTGCATATAGGGGAACTAGCGGTGGACATGGTGGACTGAGAGGGGGTTGGTGATGGTGATGGACGTTGTGATGGCCTAGATTCAGTCTTTCGTTGCAAAAACATTGTGATTCCCTAACTGCTTTGGCCTTGAGACGACACCTCAACATTTCTTGCTGGTGGTGTGCTAACCGGTGTGCTTACAGTGGGGGAAGCGATGTAGCGTTGCTGGCTATCTTCAGTTGGAGCAGATGCACATGTGCTACCTGAGGTTTTGTAGTCCGTCCACGCTTGCAAGTGCATGGTGTTTACATGTCTAAGCATGCAACTGGTATTAAAATTTCAGAGATTTTTCCCTCGGCTAAAGGTCCTTCTGCACTTCTTACAGATAACCTTTGCCTCATCAATAGGATTTTGGTCAAAAAAGTGCCACACTGCACTTTTCCAACTATGGGATAAATTTTCAGGGCTTGCACGCTGTGCTAATTTGACTGTCTGGCCAAGCTGTCCTGCAACTATTTTTGTTTTTTTAACACGTTTTTGGACTGCTATGGGCCTGCCAGATAACCACAGCTGCGATGTCGATGCCTGCTGCGGATCCTTCTCCTCTTCTGAGCTATTGCCAGCGGCACCCCCTACCCCCAATGGATGCCAATCCGGGTCAACAACTGGGTCATCCATCACCTCCTCTTCAATTTCATCTGCACCTTCCTCTGTGTCACCACGTAAGGTAGTATAGTATGCAGGAAGGGGCACCTGAGTTTCATCAGGGTCAGATTCTGGCTCAGTAGACTGCGAGGGCAATGTAGTGCTCTGGGTGAATGTACTAGCAGAATCATATAGCAGTGGCTGTGCATCAGTGCTCTCCATGTCAGATTCATCTTGGACTGAGGAATTCAGGATTTGACTTAATAACCCAGGCATGGTATGTGAAAAGAGCTCCATGGAGTAATCTGAAGTGTGGCCTGCCACATCCTTCACTTTTGGTGGGGGTGAAGGACACAAGGAAAGGTGTTGTTTCTGACCAGGAGCCTGCACTGACGACTCAGTGCTTGCATTTTTTGAAACTTCAGAAGAGGAGGCAATAGAGCTGGAAGCTGTTTCGGCAGTGTAAGCCAAAATCTGTTCCTGATGCTCCGGCTTTAAAAGCGGTTTACCTACTCCCAGAAAAGGGAGCCTTCCAGGCCTTCTGGAGCCAGAAGATGACGCAGGCTCAACAACTCCTGCCTTAGGTGCTAATGTGCTTTTGGCACTACCAGCAGATGCACCACCACCACCATCAGTACCAGCTGTCTCCCCCAGCCCACATCCGCGGCCTCTTCCACCATACTTCCTCATGTTTGGGAAAATGTACCAAAAATACCAGCTGATATATGGTACTGTATCAGAAGCGTACAGCTGTATACTGTGAAGGGGAAAATTGTAAATCTCCGTATATATTTACGGAGTCGCACACAGACGCTCTCAGGCTCAGTATGGATTGGACCAGAAGATAAAAAGCAGAAAAAGGGTACTGTATCAGAAGATACCAGGTGTATATAGTATAGGGGAAAATTGTAAATCTCCGTATATATTTCCGGAGTCACACACAGACGCTCACAGGTTCAATATGGATTAGACCTGAATATAAAAAGCAGAAAAAAGGGTACTGTATCAGAACATACCAGGTGTATACAGTGTAGGGGTAATTTTAAATCTCCGTATATATTTCAGGATTCACACACAGACGCTCACAGGCTCAGTATGGATTAGACCAGAATATAAAAAGCAGAAAAAGGGTACTGTATCAGTAGATACCAGGTGTATATAGTATAGGGGAAAATTGTAAATCTTATATATCTCAGGAATCACACACAGACGCTCTCAGGCTCAGTATGGATTAGATGAGAATATAAAAAGCATTAAAAGGGTACGGTATCAGAAGATACCAGGTGTATATAGTATAGGGGAAAATTGTAAATCTCCTTATATATTTCAGGAGTCACACACAGACGCTCTCAGGCTCAGTATGCATTAGACCAGAATATAAAAAGCATAAAAAGGGTACTGTATCAGAAGATACCAGGTGTATATAGTATAGGTGAAAATTTCAATCTCAGTATATATTTCTGGAGTCACACACAGACGCCCACAGGCTCAGTATGGATTAGACCAGAATATCAAAAGCAGAAAAAGGGTACTGTATCAGAAGATACCAGGTGTACATATTATAGGGAAAATTTTAAATCTCCTTATATATTTCTGGAGTCACACACAGACGTCCACAGGCTCAGTATGGATTAGACCAGAATATCAAAAGCAGAAATAGGGTAATGTATCAGAAGATACCAGGTATATATAGTATAGGTGAAAATTTCAATCTCAGTATATATTTCTGGAGTCACACACAGACGCCCACAGGCTCAGTATGGATTAGACCAGAATATCAAAAGCAGAAAAAGGGTACTGTATCAGAAGATACCAGGTGTATATAGTATAGGGGAAAATTGTTAATCTCCGTATATATTACAGGAGTCACACACAGACTCTCTCAGGCTCAGTATGGATTTAGACCAGATTATAAAAGGCAGAAAAAGGGTACTGTATTAGAAGATACCAGGTGTACATATTATTGGGAAAATTTTAAATCTCCGTATATATTTCAGGAGTTACACACAGACGCTCTCAGGCTCAGTATGGATTAGACCAGAATATAGAAAACATAAAAAGGGTACTATATCAGAAGATACCAGGTGTATATAGTATAGGGGAAAATTGTTAATCTCTGTATATATTTCAGGAGTCATACACAGACGCTCTCAGGCTCAGTATAGATTAGACCAGAATATAAAAAGCAGAAAAAGGGTACTGTATCAGAAGATACCAGGTGTATACAGTGTAGGGGTACTTGTAAATGTCCATATATATTTCCGGAGTCACACACAGACGCTCACAGGCTCAGTATGGATTAGACCAGAATATAAAAAGCAGAAAAAGGGTACTGTATCAGAAGCGTACAGCTGTATACAGTGTAGGGGAAAATTGTAAATCTCTGTATATATTTCCGGAGTCACACACAGACGCTCTCTCAGTATGGATTTGACCAGAATACAAAAGGCAGAAAAAAGGTACTGTATCAGAAGATACCAGGTGTATATAGCGTAGGAGAAAATTTCAATCTCCGTATATATTTCCGGAGTCACACACAGATAGTCATCATGTATTTGTCCATGATACCAGCTTGTACACGGTAGTGTGTGAGGAGCGTACAGCTCTATACGGTGTGGGAAAAAATGAACGCTTGGTGACTGTGCAGAAAAAAAGAATAAAAGTATTAGTGCTGTGTAAAAAGCAGTCTGCACAGGAGTGTACATACAGCAATACGGCTAGCAGGCAGCCTAATAACCAGCGCTGCTGCACATGAGAAAATCCTCCCCTGTCACTGCACACTAACTGTACAGCACAATTGCTATCAGCACAATCATATAAGAACTTCTGATAAACAGCGTCAGCAACCTCTCCCTATTGTTCAGATCGGCAGAAGTAAAATGGCAGTCGGCGGTCAGGGCTTTTATAGACACTATGATGCCTCCCAAAGCAAGCCAATCACTGCAATGCCCTACTCTAAGATGGTGATGGACGCTGCCCATGTCATCTCGTTGCCCGCAGTGTACATTCTTGCTCATTGGCTGAAAAAGGCGCCTGCAAGCATTATGGGAAAACCGACTTTGGTGCTCGGTCGACGACCGCATGGTCGACTTCACGCTATGTTCGTGTTGGCGAAAGTCGGCGACTTATGAATCTGACCGAACTTCTTCGCTCAACTCTACTCACCACACATCCAGATAAGTTCCCTGGGGGGTCTAGTTTCCAAAATGGGGTCACTTGTGGGGGAGCTCCAATGTTTAGGCACAAAGGGGCTCTCAATACGCGACAAGGTGTGCGCTAACGATTGGAGCTCATTTTCATTCAAAAAGTCAAATGCCGCTCCTTCCCTTCCGAGCCCTGCCATGCGCCCAAACAGTGGTTTATGACCACATATGAGGTGTTAGTGTACTCAGGAGAAATTTCCCAACAAATGTTAGGATCCATTTTATCCTGTTGCTCATGTGAAAATGAAAAAATTGAGGCTAAAAGAAATTTTTTGTGAAAAAATAGTACTTTTTCACTTTTAAGGACCAATTTGTGAAGCAGCTGGGTGTTCAAATTGCTCACTATGTATCTAGATAAGTGCCTTGGGGGTCTAGTTTCCAAAATATGGTCACTTGTTGAGGAGCTCCAAAGTTTAGACACACAGGGGCTTTCTAAACTCGACATGGCGTCCGCTAACAATTGGAGCTAATTTTCCATTCAAAAAGTCAAATGGCTCTCCTTCCCTTACGAGTACTGCCGTGCGCCCAGACAGTGGTTCCCACCCCCCACATATGGGGTTTCAGCGTACTCAGGACAAATTGGACAACTTTTGGGGTCCATTTTCTCCTTTTACCCTTGGGAAAATAAAAAAATTGTTGCTGAAAGATCATTTTTGTGACTAAAAAGTTAAATGTTCATTTTTTCTTTCCTTGTTGCTTCTGCTGCTGTAAAACACCTGAAGGGTTAATAAGCTTCTTCAATGTGGTTTTGATCAGCTTGAGGGGTGCAGTTTTTAGAATGGTGTCACTTTTGGGTATTTTCAGCCATATAGACCCCTCAAACTGACTTCAAATGTGAGGTGGTCCCTAAAAAAAATGGTTTTGTAAATTTTGTTGTAAAAATGAGAAATCGCTGGTCAACTTTTAACCCTTATACCTTCCTAACAAAAAAAAATTTGTTTCCAAAATTGTGCTGATGTAAAGTAGACATGTGGAAAATGTTATTTATTAACTATTTTGTGTCACATAACTCTCTGGTTTAACAGAATAAAAATTCAAAATTTGAAAATTGCAAAACTTTCAAAATATTCGCCAAATTTCCAATTTTTTAACAAATAAACGCAAAAATTGTATACCTAAATTTACCACTAGCATGAAGCCCAATATGTCACGAAAAAACATTCTCAGAATCGCTAGGATCCATTGAAGCGTTCCTGAGTTATTACCTCATAAAGGGACACTGGTCAGAATTGCAAAAAATGGCCAGATCATTAACCCCTTTATCCCATCAGACGTACTATTCAGTCCATGTGACCCTGGACCTAATTCCCATGGACGGAATAGTACGTCATATGCGATCAGCTGCGCTCCCGGGGGGAGCGCAGCTGATCGCGGCCTGGAGTCAGCTGATTATCACAGCTGACACCCGGCACTATGTGCCAGGAGCAGTCACGGACCGCTCCTGGCACATCAACCCCTGGCACACTGTGATCAAAGATGATCGCAGTGTTCCAGCGCTATAGGGAAGCATCGCGCAGGGAGGGGGCTCCCTGCGTGCTCCAATGAGACCCTCAGAACAGCGCGATGTGTTGCGCTGTTCCAAGGGACCCTCTTCACTGCAGGACCCCGGATCCAAGATGGCCGCGGGGTCCTTCCGGGTCCTGCTGGGAGGTGGCTTCAGCACTCCCTGTGAGATTGCAGGCGCCTTTTTTCACCAATGAGCAAGGACGTACACTGTGGGCAACGAGATGACATGTGCAGCGGTGCCGCGCAGCTTTGAGCGGCGCGGAATTCAAATCCCCTGCCAAAGCCGAGTCGGCACCGCTCATTGGCTGAGCCACCCGCCGGCTCAACCAATGAGCGGCGCGGGATTCAAATCCCCCGCCATTGGCTGAGCAGTGCCTCCCGGCTTTGGTATGTGTGTGTGTGCGAGGCTGTGTGTGTGTGTGTGTATGCAGGCATCGTCCGATGGGACAAGTCCCATCCGGCTATGCCTGCTACACTGTCAGTGAGTGACACATTAGCCAATGATGGGACAGTAGTAGTCCCATCATCCGGCTAATGTGTTGAATGTAAAAAAACCATACATTACATACACAACATACAGAACATACAACATATAACAAAGAACATACATATAACATACAACACATAACATACAGAACATACATATAACATACAACACAGAACATACATATAACATACAACACAGAACATACAACCCATAACATACAGAACATACATATAACATACAACGCATAACATACAGAACATACATATAACATACAACACAGAACATACATATATCATACAACACATAACATACAGAACATACATATAAAACATAACATACAGTACATACATAGAACATACAACACATAACATACAGAACATACATACAACACATCACATACAGAACCAGGGCCGGCTCCAGGTTTTCATGGGCCCCGGGCGAAAGAGTCTCAGTGGGCCACTTTAACACAGACCACGATTCATGATGCACAGATACTGCAGAGAAATATGGGTATAGCACAATGTCAAACACTTCTCTTCTTCCATTACGACTGATAGCTATTGTAAATTGTACAATAGCTTAAAAACCGCCAAATCCTCACAGAGCACAGTACAGACTGGACAGTACAGTCCTCCATACAATATTATGGGCACCACATAGTCTCCCCCTCATCACCCATATAATACCCTATGCAGGATGTCACCCCTCCATCCCCCATATGCTCCATACAGGATACTGGTCCCCATATAAAGCTCCATACAAAATATGGAGCTCTCCTCTGCGCTGTGCTGCGTTCTGCACTCTTACGGCTCAGGAAAGGGCGCCGTGGAAAGACTCCCATCATCATCATTGCCTGACCATTACCATCATCATTGCCTGCCCATCATCATCATTGCCTGTCCATTATCATCATAGCCTCCACATCATCATCGCCTACCCATCATCATCATCGCCTCCCCATCATCATCACTGCCTGCCATCATCATCAATGCCTGCCCATAATCATCATTGCCTCCCCATCAATATCATTGCCTGCCCATCATCAATGCCTGCCCATCATCATCACTGCCTGCCCATCATCATCAATGCCTGCCCATAATCATCATTGCCTCCCCATCATCATCACTGCCTGCCCATCATCATCACTGCCTGCCCATCATCATCAATGCCTGCCCATAATCATCATTGTCTCCACAGCAATATCATTGCCTGCCCATCATCATCAATCATCATTGCCTTCTCATCATCATCATCACTGCCCTCCCCCCACCACCATCACACATACAGCAGACACACACACAAAGCATCGCACTACATACACACAGAGACACATACACAGACACACACACAAACATCTCACCTGTTCGGCATCCGCGCGCTCACTGCCACAGCCAGCCGCTGAATGATGACGTCATTCAGCGGCGCTGCTGTGAGAGGAAGCACCGGCGTCCTGTAGGCGCCCCCTGGAGCCCAGAGGCAGAGCTGCGGCAGCGGAGGCACGGGGAGAGGTGAGTATTGAGCTGGCCGCAGCCAGGGCCCTGAGCAAGCGGGGGGGGCCCAGTGGCGGCGCTGACACCGCTAACGGGCGCCGGGGTGCCAGACGGCGAGTGGGCCCCCCCGCCTGCTCAGGGCCCCGGCACTTGCCCGGGTGTGCTGGGTGCTGACGCCGGCCCTGTACAGAACATACATATAACATACAACACATGACATACAGTACATACATATAACATACAACGCATAACATATCCATTTGCTTTCAAGGCGAGCTAGGGATTTTCCCAAATCCCCACCTCGTATTCCCAATTTGATCTGATCAATGGCTTTAAATTTTAAACCATGGGGTTTGGACCGATGATACATTTTGAAATGACGCTGTAAATTTTTTAAAGAAGATAAAATCCTCAATTGTTGCAGATTTTTCTATATCCCGAATATGTTCTCGGACTCGGATCTTAAGTTCTCTAGTGGTTAGGCCTATATAAACCAGACCACAGGGGCAGGTAGCATGGTATATAAACCCCTGTGAAGCACATGTAGGATGTTTTCTTATATCATATCTCCTAGAACTGTCATAATTTTCAAAATGTGTGGCTTTATTCATGTTGATACAGGCTTTACAAAAGCCACATGGAAAAAAGCCTGGTGTACAATTTTTGCTGGCAGACCTAGGGATTGGATCATAATGACTATGGACTAAAAAGTCCTTCAAATTGGGACTTCTTTTTGCAACCAAGGATGGAGCGGAGGGTAAAGTTTTCTTAAGGACAGGGTCCGTTAGAAGTATTGGCCAATGTTTTTGAAATAGGCTCCTCAATGAGTCCCATTGATTATGGTAAGTTGAGATATATCTTACCTGATTATCCTTTTTTGCAGTATCTTTTGGAGGAGGATATAATAAATGTTCTCTGGGAGTTTTTTGTACTCTTCTAAATCCCTGCTTAATACATCTCTTACTATATCCTCGATTCAAAAACCTTTGAATTAGATCTAAAGCTTGATTCTGAAATGTTACTGGTTCAGAGCATATCCGTTTTAATCTTAGGAATTGACCTGTGGGTATTCCTTTGATGGTAGTGGGTGGATGGAATGATGTAGCATGTAACAATGAGTTTGTGGCGGTGGGCTTCCGAAATAAATCTGTAGTTATATCGCCAGTTGGAGTGACATTCAATTTAAGATCTAGAAAATCCAGACTTTTTCCATATTGGTATGTCAAATGTATGTTCTTATCGTTGTCATTCAACTTCCTCATCATGGCATGAAGATTTTCAATGGAACCCTTCCATATGAACCAAACATCGTCGATGTATCTCATCCACCCCTGTATGAATGGTGCATATTTTATTGTGGTGTATCACTTTGGCATTTTGTTCTCCCCTTTCTTTTGGAGTCTCCCTCACTCTCCCACATGTTTTATTGTCTAAATGTTTTAATATTGCATATTAATAAAGAATAATTTTTATATAATAATTTCTCCTCTCACTTCTTATCTATGGGTGGCACCTTTCACTATAGATTTGGTGTTAAAAAAGTTCCTTAGGGGGTATAGTTTCCAAAATGGGGTCACTTGTGGTGGGTTTACACTGCTTAGGCACATCAGGGGCTCTGCAAACTGAACATGACACCCATCAAAGTCTGCATTCCAAAATGTCATTACTTCCTTTCTGAGCCCTGCTGTGCGCCCAAACAGTATTTCCCCCACATATGGGGTATCAGCATACTCAGGACAAATTGGACAACAACTTTTGGCATCCAATTTCCTTGTGAAAAATCAAAAATTGGAAAATTGTGGATTAAAAAATAATTTTTTGTTGAATTTTTTTTTCACACCCAGGTATTAAACTTTAGTGAAACATTTGGGGGTTTAACGTGCTCACAACAGATCTAGATAAGTTCCTTAAGGGGTCTATGTTATGTTTCGGTAGCTGAGGAGAAATAGCAAAAATAGCCAAAGTAGCAATACACCAGAGAGGCTGGAAACTCTTGGGTTGCAGGACCCTAAACTAACCGCAACACTAGAAGCAGCCGTGGAGAGTACCTACGGTGATCCTAGATGCCTCGTCACAGCCGGAGAGTAGGGTTTAGCATTCCGATACTGCAAATATCGGGTATCGGCCGATATTGGCTGTATCGGAATTCCGATTCCGAGTTCCGATATTTTCGTCATATCGGATACCGGAATCGGGATTGTCACTGTCACTGTCAGTGTCCGTCGGTCGGGTCTGTCAGGAGTCAGCGGCACTTACCTGGCAGAAGATCTCCGGCGGTCACGTCCTGGACTGCTTGATGGCCGCAATCTTCTTTCCCGGCGGTCACGTGCAGTTTCTCGCGATAACTGCAGTGACTGCTGGGTAATCCCGGCCGTAAAGCAGTCAGTCCGATGACGTCACCGCCGGGGAAGCAGGTAATCAGCTGTGCTGCGTCGCGATGACAGGCTCTGCCTGTCATTGCGATGTAGCAGAGTTGGATCGTCGTGGGACTGTCGTTATGGACTGCGTCGGACAGGTGGTATACTGTTGGTTTGTTTTTTTTTCTTTTTTTACAGGAGATCGATGGCGTCGCAGGAATGAGAGTACAATAAAATTAATGAAAACTGTGTTGTCTCTTTTATTTCATTAAAAGACTTTTTTCTTGCTTTGTCTTTTTTTTAAACATTTAAAAACTTTGGGATTAATAATGGATCGGTGTCTTATTGACACCTCTCCATTATTAACCGGGCTTATTGTCACCGTGCAATCAACGGTGACATTAACCCCTTATTACCCCGCTTGCCACCGCTACAGGGCAAGTGGGAAGAGCCGGGTAAAGTGCCACAATTGGCACATCTTTTGATGCGCCAAATGTGGGGCTGCTGTAGCCTGGTATTATCAGGCTGTTGAGGGCCAAAATCCATGGGCCTTGGCAGTCTTTTAATACCAGGCCGCAGCAGTCTGCATTTTACTTGGCTGGTTAACAAAAATAGGGGGGATCCCCACGCCGTTTTTTTTTCGAGGGGATCCCCTATTTTTGTTAACCAGCCAAGCTAAGCAGACTGCTGTGGCCTGGTATTATCAGGCTGGCAAGGTCCATGGATATTGGATCCTTACCAGCCTGAAAAACCAGGCCTCAGCGGTCTGCTTCATCTGGCTGGTTAACAAAAATAGGGGGGACCCCACGCCAATTTTTTTCGAGGGGATCCCCTATTTTTGTTAATCAGCCAAGATATGCAGACTGCTGTGGCCTGGTATTATCAGGCTGGCAAGGTCCATGGATCTTGGCTCCTTAACAGCCTGAAAATCCAGGCCTCAGCGGTCTGCTTCATCTGGCTGGTTAACAAAAATAGGGGGGACCCCACGCCAATTTTTTTCGAGGGGATCCCCTATTTTTGTTAATCAGCCAAGATATGCAGACTGCTGTGGCCTGGTATTATCAGGCTGGCAAGGTCCATGGATCTTGGCTCCGTAACAGCCTGAAAATCCAGGCCTCAGCGGTCTGCTTCATCTGGCTGGTTAACAAAAATAGGGGGGACCCCACGCCAATTTTTTTCGAGGGGATCCCCTATTTTTGTTAATCAGCCAAGATATGCAGACTGCTGTGGCCTAGTATTATCAGGCTGGCAAGGTCCATGGATCTTGGCTCCTTAACAGCCTGAAAATCCAGGCCTCAGCGGTCTGCTTCATCTGGCTGGTTAACAAAAATAGGGGGGACCCCACGCCATTTTTTTTTCGAAGGGAACCCCTATTTTTGTTAATCAGTTCCCTCTGACGTCACTGATTGTGTCCCTGGCTGACCTGAAGTGAAAGTGGAAAGCAATCAATTAAGCTTTCCACTTAAGGGCCCGTCTCACATAGCGATATCGCTACCGAGATCGCTGCTGAGTCACTAGTTTTGTGACGCAGCAGCGAGCTCACCAGCGATATCGCTGTGTGTGACATTCAGCGACGATCAGCCCCCTGCCGGGTATCGCTGATCGTCGCTGAATGTCAGGACCTTTTTTTGATCGCTGGTTTCCCGCTGACAGGCACGCATCGCTGCGTGTGACAGGCGGTAGACCAGCGATCCGCTGGTAACCAAGGTACACAGCGGGTTTCCAGGCGCGGGGGCTGTGCCTAGAAACCCGCTGTGTACCTTGGATACCAGCACCCTGATGCAGGGAGCTGGTATCCAAGGTACACAGCGGGTTTCCAAGCGTTGCGCGGTGCCTGGAAACCCGCTGTGTACCTTGGTTACCAGCGGATCGCTGGTCTCCCGCCTGTCACACGCAGCGATGCGTGCCTGTCAGAGGGAAACCAGCGATCAAAAAAGGTCCTGACATTTCTGCGACGATCAGCGATACCCGGCAGGGGGGCTGATCGTCGCTGAATGTCACACACAGCGATATCGCTGGTGAGCTCGCTGCTGCGTCACAAAACTATGTGACTCAGCAGCGATCTCGGTAGCGAGATCGCTATGTGAGACGGGCCCTTAAGCGATGTTACCCGCAGTGTCGCTGTCCCAGATCGCTGCCTGAGCTGCCTGTTTGGCAGCTCTGCAGCGATCATGTAGCGATACACCAGCGATCCTGACAAGTGCATATCGTTGTCGGGATCGCTGGTGTATCGTTATGTGACACCCAGCCTTTACTCTCCTGTCAGGCAGGAGAGGAACTCATTCATTTGGGGTTTACTGTGAGGCTGCAGCATTAGCTGCGGTCCCTGCAGTAAACATTAACCCTTTCTGAAGGATTACACCGTGGGACCTGACTGTGCATGGGATAGGTAAGAATAATTTTGCTTTTTTATTTTATTTTTATTACAGGAAATGGTTTTTGCAGTAAAATAAAAGATGGTCAAAAACATGTGTCTTTATTTCATTAAAATGATTTTTAATTAAAGTGTGTGTGTTTTATTTTTATTTCATGCAATAGGATTAATAATTGATAGTTGTCTAATTGACAGCTCTCAATTATTAACCTGGCTTAAGGTCACCTTTCAATAGAAAGGGTGGCTTTAACCCCATATTAACCCATTCGCCACCGCTACAGGGCAATGGGAATAGACGGGCAAAGTGCCAGAAAGGGCGAATCTAATTATAGATTTGTCTTTCCTGGGGTGTCTGGGTGCAGATGTTAGTAGCCGGGGGGGGCAAAAATAATGGTCCCTCTCTGGGCTATTATTATCTGCCCCCACTCACTGGCTTTGTCTGTCTGGTTGCGAAAATAGGGCGGGAGCCCACGCATTTTTTTTCAGCAATTTTACACCTCATATATATATATACATGTCATTGAATTTGTGACACATATATATATTTATATTTGTAGTTCATACACTTCTACATAGTATAATAGCCGCTAATTCAATTGCCGGCTTTTGTGAAAATGCAGAACCCGACATGAAATGACACTTGGTGTACATAGGGTTAACCATGTCTTTTCATGTCCTTTGCTATCTAATTTGCACAAACAATTAAATCAGTCTATGTGTGCAAAATTTCACACCTGTAGGGGTTAATTAAAGGTGTAAATTCGTAGCAAAAAAGTCTGTTTTTTTTTACAACTAATTTTACACCTTTAATTAACCCCTACAGGTGTGAAATTTTGCACACATAGACTGATTTAATTGTTTGTGCAAATCAGATAGCAAACGACATGAAAAGACATGGTTAACCCTATGTACACCAAGTGTCATTTCATGTCGGGTGCTTCTGTCTTTTTCACTGAAGCCGGCTTTACCCGGCAATTGAATCAGAGGATATTTTACTATGTAGAAGTGTATAAACTATACATATATGTATATATATATGTCACAATGACATGTATATATATATATATGTATTCTATGTGTGTATATTTAGTGTTTACAAGGACAGAATGGGGTTTTTTAGTTGCGATATTTTGTTCCCATAGACTTACTGGGACTTCCGGTATCGGTATCGGGTATCGCCGATATTTTAGTGATATCGGCGATACCATTCCGATTCCGATACTTTAGGATATCAGAAAGTATCGCTCAACTCTACCGGAGAGATAGCTACACCTAAAGGCAGAAAGATGAAAGCTAACTGCCCGTAGCAGAACCCCCAAAGAAATAGGAAGCCCCCAAACATTAATGGCGGTTAGACAAGAAGAAAATCGGACACAGACAGAAAATAGAATGAGCAAACGTTGGGGCCCAATCTGTCTAGATAGAAAAGTATAGGAAAGAATTCTGACTGCAGCCCAAAAAAACCCTGACAAAATACCAACACTTTCTGATTAACAAAAAACCCGAGATCACACAATCTTTAACCACCTAAATCAATCTCTGGTGTAACACACAGCAAATTTAGCAAATAAAAAGAGACAAAGGAACAGAGCAAAAGAGCAAAAAAAAACTGAGCACAATTGCAGCGACAGGCCCAAAAGGGGACCAGGCTGAAGTCTATGCTAAGCAGCAAAAAAGCAAAGAAAATCCAACCAGAGGAAAAAAAAAGCAAATCATTATCTGAATGAGAGCAGGAATGCAAGTTGAGCTCCAAGCAAGACCTGGAAGAACAATTGATTATCAGCAAGGCTGAAGGGAGTTCAGGTCACTTATATCAGACCATTCAGAGCCAGCTGAAGGCCATTCAGCGATTAGTTCATTACCCTCAGCAACCACGGGAGGGAGCCCAGCTCAAGAAGTCGCCTCCAGAGTATTCACAACAGTGGTGGACAAAACCCAGTGTAAGATATGTGCCCTGTAGCTAAATATTTTTTGGGCAGCTAAATATTTTTGTGCAGCAAAATGCTGTCAAAAATTGTATAAGACACTCCCAAAAAATTGTTACAGTACCACAAAAAATGGCAGATTTTTCTGCACACCCAGATGTCAGGCCTGGGACAGGCAAACTGTTTAAATAGCTGTATTTCACGCAATACTATGAAAAGGATCTGACTGTATTCTGCAGTTGTCAACAAGAAATTAGAGAAATATAGGGGTTCTAGATTTTTGGAAAAATAATCAGGATTAAGATGTAAAAAAAAAGTGCTGCCCTCTGAGACCTAGGGCTGTGTAGATACAGTCAATATAACAGTATGTTATAGGCAGCAGCAGCAGTCAGTAATGGAAATGGACCTTTGATGTATGCAATGAAGTATGCCACATAGAATGTCTGTCTGCTATGAGATCTATATACTCACATACAGTGCATGCATGCCTTGCACTGATATGTATATACGCACATACACTCCCTGCCTACCTAGCACTGCAATCTATATACCCCGTAATTAGTCCTTAGAAGAATTGTTGATTAAGCTGGATTTGTGGTATTCTTTGATGGGTATACTACACTACCGTCTAAACCTCCAAATCTGACCTTTCTCGGCAGCTCTCTCCTACACTCGCTAATTCCGGAGCAGACTGTGCCGAGCATGGCGGCGCCATGTTTCTTATACACCTGATAATGCTGTGAAAAAAAATGCATTATTGGTGAACGTTTTAAAAATGGCAAAAGTGTTGTTCCTTGTCATCACATCCCCATATAAACAAAAAAAGTATCACCAAACTTTAAAATCAGCTTCTTTCAAAAAACAAACCTTTATCAAGCTACAAAACAAGAAAATGAAAAGTTTTTCTCAGAATGCGGAAAATGAAAAAATGTTTTTACAAAAAATGTTTTTTTAGACAAAACTTGTAAAACATTAAAATTATCATTTTGTGCAAATTATTGTAATAAGGCCCGGGGGTCCATTTGGGGCAAGTGTAGCAGAAACTTGCGCTTGTCTCTCGCATCAATACCCAGCACTGCCGCCGGCCTCGGGATCGGATGTTGCGACTGCATGTTTTCTATGCAGCTGCACACTTTGGCTGAGTGCCGGCGGTACAGTACCGGGTATTCATGCGAAAAAAGTGTGATCCCCGCCTAACCCTCAGAATCAAGACATCTACAGTATGCAAAGTAAACTCCTTAAAAGTTTTTTCATTTGCTCCTCAAAAAGGTTAATAGAAGTAAATCAGTTCATTTCATAGCTTAAAATGGTGACTATAAAATATGCATCACTCCCTACAAAAAAAATTCTTCCTTATAACAAAAAAGATTTTAAAAAATTGAGCTCTTGAAATGCTGATGAAAAAAAAAAAAATGCCACAAGGGTTTACAGCTAAAAAATAGCAGTGTCTGTCAGGGGTTAAAACATGTACCATATGATTAGGCAATCTTTAAAACAGGGAATTGTTATTTTCAGGTTATATAAGGACAAAAGTGTGTTTTTTTCTTTTGATTGAATACTACAATACATATTTAGTGTAACGTACAAAGTTGGTGATTAATTTGTCATTAATCTAGAATTGTCCTCAGCCTTTGTGATGTTCTGCCATTGTTCGTATTTTACAACATATCAGGTTTCTTGACCATACATATTATTTATAACAGTGGTCACAGAAAGTGCAGATCACTGCTAATAGGTTGAATAAATTCTTCTTAGGTAGTTATATTCAAAGACTAAACTGACTGAATTATATAAATCAAATACATTAACATTCACCCGGAGTACTCATATCAGCAGTTTTAGTTCAATTGCAGGAGGATCCCACGGCAGACATGAGAAAGCAAGTGATAGGAGCTGACATCATAAGGATAGGTTTACTGTCATTCTACTGCCTTTCAGTGTCACTTCTTGACATGCTCTTAAAAGAACTGAAATCAATACCTGACAGTTACCTCCGGCTAAAAAAAATTCAACTATTTGTGTGTCCTGTCTATTCTATTATATAAATCCTAGATAAATATAGTATTTGGTGACTCCTGCACAGATACTTCAGTCATGGGAAAATAATAATAAATAGTCTATTTAAACTTATTAAAAATTATTGTAATTTCATTGTTTTTTCTAGTATGCTGGGAATTTATGATCTGTTTATCACGGGGAGGATTGCAAGAGAACTCCCCAGTGCATCTCCCGGAAGACGAGTGCAGAAGAAAAGCTTCAGGCTCTAGGAACGCAGGGTTGAGCAAGGCGAGAGAGATAGTTTCAGGGCCTGAATCACCTGACAGTTGAGGGGCGTGGCTTCAGCTCCAGGGAGCTAGAAGCTGAGGGAAAACTCCTAGAAGGTAACTACGGGGACAAAGTTACCCAGGGGCACAGACAGAGACGTAAATCTGAACAAGCCAAGGTCAAAGTCGAGAAGAAGATAGTACCAAGGATGAGACAGAATGGATAGTCGGGGCCAGGCAGAGGTCCAAAACCAAACAGACAGCGAAGTACGAAACAGAATCCAACAAGCAGTATCCAGAGTCAGACCGAGTCAAACCAAAGTATCAGGCAAACCAGAACACACAAACACACTCAGGGGTCAAACACACTCTGCCAAGGGCGAAAGTATAACTGACAGGGATTGGAGCTTCCTAGGGCTATAAGAAGCTCTCCCCGAACCAAGGAGAGGCCACAATATAAGCCCCAGGGTTGCAGGTAAGAGCTTGCACTGGGATCAAAACCTTTACCCCTAGCGTGCAGGTCAACCCTGCACTGGGATCAATGACACTGTTCAGCCATCATTGATATAAATTCATAGTGTCACAACTCAGCTGTCAGGTACACGGAACCAGGGGCTCCTTCCCTGTCCTAACCTAGGGGGCGTCCTAGATTTCCCTATTCCCTAGGACACTTCTGAAGATGAAGATGCCGGGGCCTCCACCTTACCTTATCTCCAAAATAGCCCTCTCGTCTGTTCCCTTCCCCACTCAGGGAAGAGGGGAGCTGCTGTGCAACCGCAGTACACCAACTCGACAAACAAGGCAACATGAACAAGGGGTAACTGAAAATGCCAGACATAAAATATTCACTCACTATAACAAAAATGCACCGGGAAGTGGAGGATAGGGAAAAAAAAAACAAATAAGAGGAGGAAAGGGAATATCACACTTAAAAACCCACGCAATAGTCTGTTAGAGGTCGAGTTCCACATCTGCACAAGGGGAATCTCGAGCCATCCCTGCTGCGGTCTCCTTCCGTCTTCGGCCGCAGTGGACTCTGCTCAGCTTAGACGTCGGTCCCACGTCTCGCCCAGTCTAACAGTGTGCAGAGGGTTACTGCTGCTCCTCCAGGCTCTGCTATTGTGGCCAGTACTGGTTAGCGGCGAGCAAACGTTTTAGGACAAAGTCCTTCTTTTCCCCTTTGAGCATGCCCAGGGTGAGATCTCTCATTGGAGATCAGGGGTCACATGCTCAGGTACTGCAGCAGCTCCTATGGTCCGCCACGAAAGGTCCTTGCTACGGTGTTCTGGAACAGTTTATTGGTCCTTGTTTCTGGCAGGTCTGTAGCTGTTACTATAAAAGGGTGGGCATGGCTGGGCCGCCATGCGCTAATATCAATCGTTATTTGCTTTGCGCCAGTGTGGTCATGCGTGTGTCTGGTTAGGGCCCGGCTGAAATAAGCCCTAGAATACCGACTTAATTGGTGAGGAGTTTGGTATGCTAGCTGGTCAGGGTCGGTGTCCTAGATGCCCTAGATTACCGGCATAACGGTGAGGAGTTTGATTGCCATATTCAGGGCTGGTGTTCAGACGCCATAGATTGCGGGTGACTCCCGCAAGGACATTAGCGCATGATCACGTTCTATGTTCGCTTAGCAGTCAACTGTGTACCTGGGTGCCTGACAGGACACAGAAGTTTGTCTCAGCGGCTCTGTGACGTAACGGGTTCGCTTTCAACGCTAGACAGCGCCCTAGCGTGTTTATTTTGTGACTCATGTGGTGTTAAGTGAGTTCGCACACATCACCATATAGCGCTGCAGCACTCCTTCTAGCGGCTTTGTGGAATAACAGAGTTCATAATATTGCCACAGCGCATTACGGCGTTTATTTTGGCGACTCTGCGGGATAACAGAGTTTGCTTCTTGCGCCATTTTACTGCAGCAGGCTCCGCCTGCACGGTGGACCCCAGGCTGCGAACGCACCTCTTTACAATATTATTTGGTGCGTTCCGCAGACCCTAACAGTCACAGATAACTCCTCCAAACCCCTTTTCTATAAACCATCAAAAACCTCTCCTCTAAGCCATGCAGCATAAGCTAGCTCTGACGATGTGTTTCAGTAAGGATTCAGATTATATAGGGGATAGGAGTGGCTAACTGAGCTCAGCTGAGAGCTCAGACCCCCAGAGCTCCCAACATGGCCGAATAACCCTGTTCTGCCAAAAGAAATTAACACCATTGAAAAGAAGGTTAAGTGCTTCTTTTCAGTGAGGAGTAGGAGCAATCAGACTCTATGGTCTTCTGGCTCATCTGTTGTGGTAACCCCATGACATATAGTTTTCCTGCATAGGGCAAATAGACATGAATTGCAAATTCAAGAGGTGAGTTTTCTTTTAAAAGACATACAGTGAAAATTGCATAGTTGTTCCTAAATTTACATTTTATCTTAGGTGCAGTATTCTGGCCATTGTAACTCTACAAACATTCAGATTTTATTTATGTTATGTGGCTGGGAAATACTCCCCATATAAAGTCCTTATTTAAAATTAAAAAATCACTTTTACTTTTTATTTAACATAACAAACACATTGTATCACCTAACACCCATTCTAATAAACCCACCTTCTTCTCTAAAAAAAACATAAAATAAACAACAATAATACTCACCTAATACCTATTCCATTGAAGTCATTGTCTCCTGTATAGAAACAAAAATAAAAAAACATTATCCCTAACCTGTATGACGTTCTGTCCCAAGCCATAATCCATGTTTGCGAGAAATTAGTTTTCAACCTGGATGATGACAGGCTGAAAAACAACTGGAGAATGGGCTGCAGCCTTTGTGAATACGGTGATGTCATAGAAGTTACCACAGGTCACTGCATTCCAAGTCAGGCCAATGAACTGCTGTGACATCAGTGAGATCAATGCTATGTGAAAAAAGTCTCATGGTGCAGTGATGAGCTCAGTGAGTTCATCATAAGAAGTGGGAAGAGCCAGCAAAGTGTCAATTGATGCATTAATAGATGCACCTTTTTTGGGGGGCGGCTGAGAGCTGCTTTTTTTTAGGCTGGGGGGGGCCAATATCCATGACCTCTTACCACCTGATAATTACCTTCCCCATCTGTCTGCTTTAGCTTGGCTGGCTGTCAAAAATCAGGGGACCCCAAGCTATTTTTTAAATTATTTATTTTAAAAATTTTCAATAATGGCGTTATTCTTGATAACAGCCTTGTTAAAGCAGACAGCTGAGGGTTTCCTGGTTGGTTATCTAAAATACAGCTTTCACTGTAATCAGTAGTGCTTCCATCAGCCAACACCTGTGGCTGAAGGTAACCTTTTTACCTCTGGTCACAGATGCGGGCTCATGCTATCATCTAATAGTGTGGGAGAGCTGCAGCGCTTTGACGTTGGTATTAATCTTACTGATGATCAGAGGCGTGTTTGCTGCACTGTCATCATGCACGTGACAGTATGGCAACACTGGATGTTTGGGCCCCCCATTCATGTGAATGCAGTACAGGTACCTGTTTGGTACCCTAACCGTTCTTTTTTAACTGTTTGGTGAAACCCACCAGACCCGACATCAGGGGTTTGCCCATCACTAGTTGTGATGTCTGAGCATGGGACCCGAGTGTGATCAATGGCAGTCAAGTCGTGGGCCATGGTTTAGGCCATGCAGGTTGCTCACAATAGCATGAGCAACATGCTGCTGGCATTGTTGTACTGTGAAACAGCTTTTTATGGTCCATTTTTATAGGCTCATCATGGTGTCTTGACATGATTTCAGGCCATTCCTGTCTGTGATTGCATCCAAGATAAAAGAGGATCATTTGGTGAAGTGTTAGAAATTGAAATCTGAAATTAGGTCTATTTTTTCTTTGCACCTTGCTAGGCTTTGAGAGGGACGTGAGGTCATTGGAACACTAATAGTTTAATGTTTGATTGTAGCTCAATGTCGTGCTGAGGGAGTAACTAGTAATGGAAACCAGCGGTCGGCCATTTTCCAAAGTGTCCCAGCAGCTGTTTTTCAACAAAATTCCAGGCCACAAGTTGTCTTTATACTGTAATAGCCTGTGTCGTCTAAACGTACTATCAGACCTGCAGCTTCTTTGGACTTCTCTCCCAATTAGCATTTCTGGTTTTCTTGGCAGCAACTCCCAAAGTGGGGCTTCTACCAGCTGATCTTGAGGATATAGGAGCCCTAGTGTATTCAGCTGGTAAAAAAAATTTTCCTCACACAATCATTGTAACCCTGAATCTTTGCACGTAGATGTCATACTTACAACACACACAAATAGTTAATAGATTAATATGCCTTGAAAACGGTGATTTTCTGTTCTATGACTTTTTTTTTTTCTTGGTTGTTTCAATTTCAATTTGAGGAGTGTACAGTCATGGCCAAAAGTTTTGAGAAATGCACAAATATTAATTTTTACAAAGTTACTGCTTCACTTTTTCTATGGCAATTTTGCATTTACTCCAAAAATTTTATAAAGGTGTTCGGGTTTAAAACAGCAATTTCTTGCAAAGTCATTTTTGGCGGGAAAATTGAACTTTATCCCCCAAAACACATTTCAACATCATTGCGCCCTGCTTAAAAGGACCAGCAAAACCCTCTTTTCAGTGATTGCTCCATTACAAGTTGTGGTTGTTGATGAGGACAATGCTGGAGATCAATCGATCATGATTAAGTAAGAATGCCACCATGGACACTTTAAAAGGAGGTATTTGCTTGGCATCATTGTTTCTCTTTGTTAACCTGGTTATCTCTAAAGAAAACACGTGCAGTCATCATTGCAATGCCAAAAAAGGCCTACAGGGAAGAGTATCGCAGCTAGAAAGATTGCCCTCAGTCAACAATCTTTACATTCATCAAGAACTTCAAGGAGGGAGGTTCCATTGTTCCCCAAAAAGGCTTCAGGGCGCCCAAGAAAGACCAGCAAGCCCCAGGCCCCCCTCTTAAAAGTGTTTCAGCTGGGGGGATCGGGCTACCACGTGCAGAGCTTGCTCAGGAAAGGCAGGCAGGAGGTGTGAGTGCTTCTGCAGGCACTGGAGGCGGGACTCTTGGTGAAAGGCCGGTCTCAAGGGAGGGCAGCAAAGAGCCACTTCTCTCCAGAAAAACATATGGACAGAAGATATTCTGCAAAAGGTACAGGCAGTGAACTTCTGAGGACTGGGGTAAAGTTTTTTTTCTCTGTGGGATCCCTTTTCGATTGTTTGGGACATCAGGAAAAGCCCTCATTCGGAGAAGACAAGGTGAGCGCTACCCCGTCTTGTCTCATGCCAACGTTAAGCTTTCCCGAAACCATTCATGTTTTGGGGTTGCTTTTTCAGCAAGGGAATGGCTCTTCACAGTCTTGCTAAAACACAGCCATGAATAAAGAAAAGGTACCCCGAATGTCCTCCAAGAGCATTTCTCCCAACCCCTCCAAGAGCAGTTTGGTGATCAACAATGCCTTTTCAGCATGATGGGCACCTTGCCATAAAGCAAAGGTGTTTAAATAAATGGTCAGGGAACAAAACATAGAGTTTTTTGGGGCCATGGCCTGGAAAAATCCCAGATCTTAATTCATTGAGAACTTGTGGTCAAATCTTTAAGAGACGGGTGGACAAACAAAAAACATAAAATTTTGCAAAATGAAAGCATTGATTGTGCAAGATTGGCTGCTATCGTCGGATTTGGTCCAGAAGTTGTTTGGAGAGCATGCCGGGCGAATTGCGAGGTCCTGAAAAGAAGGGTCAACACTGCAATTTGACTTGCGCATTTAATCATTCTAAACTGTCAATATAAGCTTTTGTTAATTTATTTTGCAATTATTATATTTTGTCGTAATTAAAAAATCTGTCAAACACCATAAAACCCGAGGGCAGCAGATCATGTGAAAATATTATTTTGTGTTTTCAAAACTTTTGGCCATGACTGTATATACAGGGTGGGCCTTTTTATGGTTACACCTAAATAAATGGGAATGGTTGGTGTATCACTTCCTGCTTGTGGCACATTAGTATATGGGAGGAGGATAACTTTTCAAGATGGTTGGTGACCATGGTGGCCATTTTGAAGTCGGCCATTTTTGGATCCAACTTTTTTTTTTCCAATTTGGAAGGGGTCATGTAACACATGGGAAAATTATTTTGGCATTTTTACAAAAAAAAACAATGGGTGCTTGGTTTTAATGTAACTTTATTCTTTCATGAGTTTTTTTTCAAGTTTATGACCACTTTAAATTTTGTTCAAATTTCTGCCCTGGGGTTTGGGTTGTTATTGCAACTCTCTTCTACCACTCTTGCGCACTGATGCAAACCCACAAAGAATGCTAGCAGACTTTCGTATCCATTGTTTCAGATGCTGAAAATCTCGTATCTTCACGCATGCAGCTAGCAATTGCCTTCAGATAGAGATGTGCAGCATCTGAAACAACAGATATGGAAGCCTTTGTAGCATTTCTTCTGCAGGGGTTGCTATCTGTCACGCTGTAAAACCCAGATATTATATTGTGATGCAGTAATCTATACAAAAGGGTAAATATATATAACTTGCGCTTTGATATATGATAACATAGTTTTACCTGACATTTGTCCGAGGGTCAAAACGGAATCCGTTATACCCCTTTTCCCCGGGGTTGAGGGTGCCCGGGGGGGTCTAAGCGACCCTAAACTGGGGTCAAAAACTAATCCCTCAACCTGGAGGTATGTTAAAGGTAAAGAGGTCCAGGCCCCCAGCGTAAACCCTGTTCCTATCAATCCCTGCCAACTGTATTTTTGGGGTCCTAAGAAGGACCCTGAATCCACCAAGGGAATTGAACCGGTAACGGTTAATGAACGAAAAATAAAAACAAAGCAAGACAAAAGTAAAAAAAAGTCTTAATTCCCTCACACACGTGGGCCCACCTAAGGTCTCAGGAAAAAAACTTAAGTGTAAGAGTAAAATAAACTAAGGAGCTCTTAGCTTAATATTCTCAGAACCATCCAGTCTGCTAAAACTACATGAATGCTTTCACCGGCGTCTCACCCGATGGCAGAAATTAAAGGAAACTAATTGAACATAATAAAAAGCAGCCGGGCGAGGCTCACCTAGCCTTAGCAAAGGCTAGGAAAAATTAACCTTCATTCCAAAAAAACAAAGAAACAGCACCCTCAGCTGTGAGAAGTCAGAATGTGCAATCGCGAGATCTTCTTGGCGAGCACCCATGACACTATCAGTGTGTTAAAAGTGGGAGAAGAGGGTTGGACTGACAATCCAACCAATGGGCAGCATTTTTTTGGCGGGTTTTCACATTTGCATATCGGTGCGCAACGTTTGTTCCGAAATGATCCGCATGGTATGCGCACTTTTTTTTAGTATGCTTTACACAGGGACATGCGTTTGCATGTATTTGCGTACACGCATTTTTTACTCGGTGTGCGGTGGTGTACGGCGAAAGCAACATGTTGCTTTTTTTGAAGCTCAAAAACCATCAAATATGCGCATGCAGATGAGTGCGTCAAAAAATGCATTACTTTTCAATGGGAACGATTGGTCACAAGGACTTGCTCATGGTTGCTTCACTGGGCTGCGGACTTCAGACGGGCAGTCTGGGAACTGTTTACGCACTTGGAAATATCGAACGCTGGATAAACAATCCCAAATCGCTTGCAAAAACCATCAAACGCAATACCACAAAAGCGTTTCTTTTTGGGGTCATGTTTTAAGATGATACGGATAAAAACGCTGCGTAAACATGCTTTTGCATGGGGTTTTTGATGTGTTTGCGCCCCGAAAATGTTACGCTGCCCTCAAAAAAATGCTAATTGAATTAGCCTTTGAACACTTTTTATAAGTGTTTATAAACTTGTTAAATAACGGGCCCTCTTCCCTTTGGAAAAAATAAAGTTGGATTCAAAATGGCACTTCAAAATGGCCCCATGGTCACCTTCCTCTTGAAAGTTTTCCCCCCTCCCATATACAATGGCCACAAACGGAAGTTGATATCACCAACCTTTCCCCTTTTATTTAGGTGCATCGATTTAAATGGCCCACCCCGTACATGTAAAAATATTTCATTCAACTTGTTTATGTGTTTTTAGGTATTGTTACACCAGGGAAATAAATATTGTAAAGGTAAACAATGAATAATAACAGGATAAAAAGACAACGAAATTTTTTATTGGGTGATGGGTTTAGGATAAGAGTATTAAATAGCTGTAATAAGGAAAAATGAGAGTGGGGCACTAGAACATACATGACAAGTGATTAAAGGAACTCTGTTCCCAAAATGCTAACTAAACCAATTTACAGGTAAATTGGCACCTATAAAAATCTTACCTGTTGTTTGTTTCAAGTTTTTTAGTTTGCATTAAAAAAAGCATATTTTGTTTAACAGTGAGGGGCTAGTATACCCCTTGGCTGGCCATGGTTCAATTTTACGGTTACCCCCCCAATTTTCAACTGACACTGTCATATCTGTTTTCCAGTACATTCTGCGCCCAGCTCAGTAGTGTATTTGTAGCTCGCATGTGGCTCAGGCCTGAATTTGTATTGGCGGTGGTGAACTCAATCAGGGCCCTGCATCCCCCCCCTGGACACTGTGTCCCCTTACATTGTGTCATTGCTGGTTTCAAGATGTCTCCTGTCTGTGACCACCTCAGTATTGTACTGGCGACAGGAGCTAGCAAAGAGGCCAGCAATAAAAACTATGTGAGTGTGGCTGTTAGGAACACTGTAAATCAAGTTTATGACACGCTTAGTATAAAATTTGAGGTTTTAATAGTGCACTGGGACATTGGCCATGCCAAAGGGTTTCACTGAATCCCCATCAGTTACATGAATAAATAATATTTTGTGCCAACAAAAATTGAAAAAAAAAAAAAGTAGAACAACCTGTTGTTCTTTTACTTGTGAAAGTGTTCGGGTTTTTAACTTTTTTTACATTCTCCATTTTGAAACATGTTGCCTTTCATTTAAAGCAAATTTCTTTAAACCCCCTGTGAAATACGTGATAAGCTTTGTATCACAGCTTAGTTGTGATTATGGAAAATATGATGCTGGGGGACATTGTTCATATATGAATTTTTGACCTAAAAAAGCCGCTGGGTATCCCTCCTTTTAGGTCCCATTCACTTAGTCAAAACTATACAAGGGGTTATGTTCCTGCGCTAGAAGGAAGAGCTCTATAAATATTAGGGTTGATTTTCTGACCTCTCACTTACAATGTATGAAAAATGTGTCCAAAGAATGACACTTGGTAAAAAAAATGAAATTTTATTTTTTCCCCTCATTTTAAAATTTAAACTCTTTAATAAAAAAATGGGATAAAATACATTACACCCATAAATGAATTTATTAGGGGGTGCAGTTTAAAAATTTGGTCAGTTGTGGGGTTTCTGCTGTTATGGCATGTCGAGAACTCTATTTCACCCCCAATTTGGTGTTCCAAAATTCAAATAGTGCTCCTTCCATTCGCCCTGCTGTTTGTCCAAAAAGGGTTTCTAAACCACAGTAGGGTAACACTTCACTCAGAAGAACGTGGTAACAAACTGAATGGTCCATTTTTTTCTTTTACCTTTTGAAAAAGTGAAAAAAATTGGGGCTTAAAACAACATTTTAGTGAAAAAAATTGAAATCATATTTCTATTTTTAAAAAACCTAAAGTTATCAAATTGTGTGTAGTACCTGTGGGTTAAAAAACCCTAAATACTCTAGATAAAATCTTCCAATAATGTCAGTTGTGAGGGGTTTCCACTGTTTAGGAACATAGGGGCTTTCTTAACGGGACGTAACAATTATGTGGGGTACTATGGAATCTGATTGTGTGGGTTTAAAAACGAATCTGAGGACAAAGTAAAAACAAATAGTGTATTTAAAAAGCAAGAAGTAGAACATGAACAAACAGAGCATCCTTCATTGTAATGAAGTGCACAGCACAAAACAAAAATTGTCCAGCAAACTTAGTAGCGGGGCGTGACTGCTAATAAAAAACTAATCCGCAGTAATATGAGCAAGAATGCACCGGCAAAAGGGGACGGGAAGGCCAGCAGTAGTAGCAGCAAGATTGGCCGGGATTTATACGTAGAAGTCCAGCGTTATAAGAAGAAAGGGGTTTGTGACTGACACTTATCATGGAAGTTAAAAAATATGCGTTAGAGGAGTGGCACCTTTCATGGAGCCCAGAAATAACATTGGGTGGAGAATAAAAGGGAGAAGGTCCTTAAATGTACCTTTTTGGGCTGAGAAAGTTGCTCAAGTCCCGCCACAGCACCCTGCAACAGACACACTGTCAGAAGTCTGGCGTAGGTAAACCCCAGCCAGGTTTCCCCCAAAAGTGCCCCAAAAGACTGAAGGCAGCGGGGAACGGTGAGGCAGAGCTGTTGTGAATGGACTTGAAAAGGTTCTGAGAGAGGCCCTTGGTGGTTACAAGCGGGGGACTGGACTGTCCAGTGGAGATTGTGAGGAGTGGGAATCAGGTGTTACTGACTGGTCTTATATAAGGGAGTGCCTTCCCACAGGGTTGCCGGTGATCAATTTTTTCTGGTCTCAATCCTTGGTCCTGTTTCCTTTGTAGCCCGCTGTGTCTGTCTGCATCTTCCCGCTAACAGATAAAATTTTTCTTCTTTTTGTTTTGTGCTTGATTTTTGCATTTTGTCCTGCCTTTGTGGGGGCCTTCAAGGGTCCCTCCGGGGGCTTTTGCCCTTCACTTTAGTTCAGCCCTGATGTTTGTTTCTTTTGCTTTTTCAGGTTTTTTCAGTGGCTGCTGGGTTTTTTTTTTTGTTACCCAGAGAATAATTTAGGTGGTTGAGGTGTGTGATCTCAGGTGATTTTGAAATTGTAGAGTTGGTGCTTTTTAGGGTTTTTTTGGGATTGCAGTAGTGCCCTTTTCCCATCCTTTTTATTTTTGGGGTTTTTTTGGGCCCCCCAAGTTTTCATATATTTTTGTCTGTGCAGTATTTTTTTGTCTAAACCCCCTTTTATGTTTGGGGGTTTTAGTTTTTTTGGGGATTCTCCCCGGGGGAAAAAAGCTTTCCTCTTTTTTTTTGGTTAGGGGAAAATTTTTTTAGGCTTGCGAGGCGTCTAGGACCAAAATGGGCGTCCCCGGGGGCCCCCTGTTGTGGTGGGGTTGTCAGGGTAAATCAAAATCTAGATTCCCAATTCTTGGTGTATTGCCCTTTTTTTCCGACTCCCCAGCCCCCCCCAAATCAGTATCACCGGCCCCAAAAATTAAAAAATTTATGGTCTCACAGAAGGGAAAAAAAAAAAATGTGAAAGAAAAAAGGTTGTCAAAGTTGTCAGGATTTTTTCTGTTTGGTTTTATTTTTTTTTCCCCCCGTATCTCTGGGGTTTTTTGGGGGGGGATTTTTTTTTTCTCAATGGGGTTTGCCGTTGTTGGGCCGGTGGATCAGCTTGCCATAGGGGGTTGGGGGATTGCCCCCCCATCTTCTAGGTTGCGTTGTGAACCAGGTTTCCCTTTTCCCGATTTGTTTTTGGGGTGAGCTTTTTTGGTTTTTGTTTTTAAAATAATTTTTAAATTGTTTTTTGCCTTTAAAAAATTAAATCCCAGGGGGAAAAGGGGGCCCGCAGGTTAAAATTTTCAAAATCTCTCCTGCGCGGCGATCCTCAGGATTGGGTTTTTTCCCCCACACCGGGGATCCTGTTTTGGTGATGTTGTTTCATTTTTTTAGGCTTTGGGGTTTTTTGTTTTGATGAGGGGAAAGTCCCCCTGATCAAGCTGAAAAAGCATTGTTGGCATTAAATCAAAGGTTTTTTATGACGCTGAGTTATTTCTGGGAGATTCCGTAGGTGGGCGTCCCGAAAATTTTGGGAAAAAAAAAGACGCTTTTTGGGGGCCCCCCTTTTTTTTAAGGGTCTGTCAGTTTTGGGGGAAAGGGTGTTATGGTGGGATTCTCTGTCCCCTCTGGTCCAATGATTTTTATGTCATTAGCGATTCAAAAAGGGGGGGCGTTGGGGTTTGGGGGGGGAAAAAATTTTGGGGGAGTGGTGTTGCCCTTTTTTAGCCAGTGCTGAGCCCCGCAGTTTGATGGGTGGTGTTTTGGGGGGGGCCCCGTCATGAGTTTCGAAAGCGCAATGGGTTTGTTTTTAATGTGGTGATGCCTCTATTTTTTTTTTCAGTCTGCCCTAAGCGGGGGGAAAAGGGGTTTTTTTCGCTCAGTTGTCCCCTTTGGGGTAGTGTTCAGGAAATAAGCTTTTATTAAAAGTCATCTGATTTGCTCCTTTTTCCCCATTTTTTGTCAGGCTTTCGTTGATTTTTTGGGGGCAGTATTAACCTGGGGATTATGATTTTGCTAATCGTTGTGGGTTTCCCCCTTGGGGCCCCCCCCCGAAAAAATTCCCCCCCCCGGGGATAGGGGGCTTCCCCCCTTTTTTGTGGGGAAAAAGGTTTTTTATGGGGTTCTGGCGAGGCTCCCCCCTTTTGGGGGGTTTCAAACGGGGGACTTGTGGGATTGGGAATTTGGTGTTTTTCTGATTGGTCTTATTTTAAGGGGGAAAAAAATTTTCCCCTCAGGGGGGGGGTGAAACAATTGTTCTGGTCTGAATCCTTCTTTCCAGTTTCCCTTGTGCCTGCTGTGTCGTGTCGCATCTCCTGCTTTCAGATAAGGGGCAATTTCCCCTTTTTTTGGGGGTTTTTTTATATTTTTTTTTAAAATTTTTTTCCCGCAATTCTGTGGGGGACCTTCTGGGTCCCCCGGGGGTTTTGCCCCCCCTGTTTAGGGCCAGCCCCCTTTTTTTTTGTACTTTTGCTTTTTTCGTTTTTTTAGTGGCTGTGTTTTTGTTACACCAGGAAATATTTTTGGGGGTTAGGGTCGTTTTGATCCAGGTGTTTTGAAATTAGTAGAGTTGGGGGTTTTTTTTTTGGGGTTTTTTTGGGGTTGCAGTAAGTTTCCCTTCCTGTCCCCTTTTTTTTTAGATAGTTTGGGGGGCCCCCCCCCTTTGCTATTTATTTTCTTTCTGTGTCGTATTTCCCCCTTTTCTAAAGCCATTACTTTTTTTGGGGGGTTTCTTTTAACTTTGGGGGGTTTGCTTCCCGGGGGGGGGTAGCTTTCCCCCTTTTTATTTTAGGGTGTTTGTTTTTCTCGGGCTGTGTCGAGGCGGCTAGGACCATCGTAGGAAGCTCCACGGCTGCCTCTAGTTGTTTTGGGGGGTTAAAAAAGGGTTTTTTTCAATTCTTGTTCAAAAGGGGGGGGGTATTCCTTTTTTCCCCCCAAAAACCCCCGCTACCGTAAATAAAAGGGGGCCGGCCCCCAAAAATTTTTTGGTACTCCAGAAGGGGGAAAAAAAAATTTTTAAGAAAGAAAAAATTGTCAGGATATTTTTTGTTTGTTTTTTTTTTTTTTTTTCCCTCTGTATCTCGGGTGCTGGGGGGGATTTTTCTCCCAATTTGGGTTTTTTTTCAGTTTTGGGGGGGCCGTGTGGTTTTTCTTGCCACTGAGGTTCGGAAATAAATTTTGCTTTTTTGCTAGGTTTTCCTTGGGGTTTTTGGAAAAACCCCCGGGTTTCCCCTGCCAGAATTTTTTTTTGGGGATCGAGCCTTTTAAAAATTAATAAATTTTTTAAAAAAAATTGTTTTAAAATTTTTTTTGCCTTTTTTAAAACTAAGTCCTCAGGGGAAAAAAAGGCGCGGTTCAAATTGTCCTCTCCCTCCTGCGCGGCGAAAAATCAGGGTTTTTGGGGGGTTTTCCCCCCCACCTGGGGGGGTGGTTTTTAAAAAATGTTGATGCATTTTTTTGGCTTTGGGGTTATTGTACGGGTTTTTCCAAAAAACACTGATCAAAAAGAAAAAACCTTGTTTTGGGGGTTTTTAAAAAAAGGGGGTTTATGGGCGTGGTTTTTAAGTCAGAGATTCCCCCGGTGGGGAGTCCTGACCCCAAAGGGGAAAAACGCGCTTTGGCGGGCCCCTTTTTTTTAAAAGGGGGGTCGGTAATGTAAAGGATGTTTTTTGGTGGGATTCCTGTCCCCCCGGTTTTCAATGGGGGCTATGTCATTGCGAAAAAAAATTTTAAAAAGTTTGCCCCAGCGGAGAAGTATGCGGGGTTGGTGTTGCCCCTTTTTAGCCAGCTGGGGGAACCCCCCAGTGTGAAAAAAGGGGGGTGTCTGGGGCAAAGCGTAAAGAGTTTTGAAAAAGGGGGTGGGGGTTTTTTTTTTTACTGTGGTGATGCCTCTCATTTATTTTTCAGTCTTTCCTAAGCGGGGGGAAAACGTTTTGCACGCTCAGTTGTCTTGGGGGGAGTTTTAAAGACAATTTTTTTAATTAACGTCACTCTATTGCTCTCTGTCCTCATTTTTGCTCGGGCCCTTTGTTGATTTGGAGCACCCTATTAACCTGAGGGTTAGATTTTGCAAAACGTTGGGTTTTCCCTTGATACCCCTACAAAATTTTATTCCCCACTGGGATGTTCCCCCCTTTGGCTGGGGAATTTAAACCCCGTTTTCACCGGGTTAATGGGGTTGAACCGTTTCCCCGGAGTGCTGCAAATTTTTGGTTTTATAATCGGCTGACATTATGTGCGGGTTTTCCCCTTTGGGTTTTACAGTTTCATAACCTGTTTTTTTTTGGAAATCTGTGTCTGTAAAACCAGTTGGGGCTGCCAAATTTGTTTTAATCCCAAAACCACTCCGTTTTTTCTCCCCCCCCCCGGCTGGGTGTTCCTGTTTTTTTTTGATTTTTCTGATGTGTTTAGCAAAAGTAAATCTCATCCTTCCCCCCCCAAAAAGGAGTATATGCGCTATTTTTAAAGTCCCGGGGAAAAAAAATTTTCCCAAAGGGGGCGCCTTTTTAACTTGTTTACCTGAACTTTAAATTTTGCGGTTTTTTAAAAAGGGGGAATCTTTGGGGGAAGGGGTTTTTATCAGACCATCCTTTCACCGGGGGCCCCCGGTTTTTTTTTTTGGGGCCCAAAAAAAGAGGGTTTTTTAAAAAGGCCGTGTATTGTTTTATGTCTCTGAACAATATTACTGTAAATTTAAAAAACCCCCGCCCCCCTTTGATTTCTGCCCTTTTTTCCCGGGTAAAAAAACGCTACTTGGTTTACCAAGCTTGACCTCGGGGGGGCTTTAAAAACCCCTTTTCGCATTAAAAGAGGGGGTAAAGGGGAAGAGGGTTTTTTAAAACCCCCCTGAAGGGCATTTTGAGTTTTTTGTTTCCCCCCTTTTGGGGGTAAATTTGCTCCTTCCTTTCCCCCGTCCTTCATAAAAGCCCTTTTTTAGGGATTTTGGACAAGTTTTGATTGTTTTTTGGGGGAAAATTATCTTGATTTTTTCTAATGACGGGGGGCTCTCTTGTAAAAACATTTCAAAAAAGTATTCCAGATTTTGAGGAAAATTGCTTGTATGTAAAGGGGGATCAAAGTTTTTTTGGCGTCCCAAAAAATCTCTTTTTCGGGGGTTCATTTTGCCCCCCTCTTTTTTAAAAAAGGACCCGGAAAAGGGTTTGGGCCCCCTTTTGTTTGGGGCCCAAAACCCACTTCTTTTAAAAAGGGTCTTCAGAGTTTTTTTGGGGTTTTCCCCAATTTTTACGTAAATTTATTGGTAATTTCTTTTTATTTTAAACCATTAACTGATTTGACCCGGGAAAGGGGGTTTTTATGTGGTGAAATTGGCCTCCTGAGGGAGTTCTGCGTTTCAGGAACTTAAGCAGAGATTCACTTTTTCTCCTGTTTTTTTCGGCAGCCTGATTTTTTCCTCCATTTCGGTGGGGTTATGCCTTTTTGAAATCCGGGGGGGGGGGCCTTTTTTTCCCAAAAAAAAAAACCAGAGCCTAAAAAAAAAACCCCTTTTTCCCCTTTTTTTTTCGAAAATTTTTTTCCCAAGAAGTAATTATGACGTGGGTAACGGGTTTTTTGGGCCCGAGTGGGCTTTTGAAAGTGGAACATTGGCTGGGGGGACCAAAAAATCAGGGGTGTCCTTACGGCCATAAGAATTGGTTTTATCTGGAAATTTTCCAAGGAAATAATCCTAGGGCAGGCGGTTTGGGGCCCTTTTTTTTTACAGTTTTTAATTTTTTGGGGTTTCCCCCCCCCGGGACTAAGAATGTTAAGGGGTTTCCCTTCGAGGATTTTCCTTGGGACTCTCCTTTTGGGTTTTTGTCCTCTGTTTTTTTGAAGGGGTGTAGTTCTTTCCGCCATTGAATTTGAGACTTGTCTGGGGGGTTTTCGGGGGTAGCCCCCGGGGCTGCCCTGTTGGAAAAAATTTTTTTTCCCCCGGCCCCAAGGGGAAAAAAGGGGTGAGTTGGATTCATTGTTTTTCCCATTTTTGGGGGGGGGGGGCCCGGATTTTTTTTGGGGGAAAGACTTGGTTGTCGGCCTTTTGGGGGCCTTCCTTGTCCGCGATGTAAAGGGGAAATTTTTGCGTCCTGCGGGGGGCTTGCTTCCTCCAAAAATTTCTCTCGTCTAGGGGGTTTTTTGATGCATTGCCCTTGCCCAAGAGGCCATGGGCCCCAAAATCCCCAGGATTCATTTTTCCCCCCTTTCCCGTTTCTCGAGAATTTAAACCTTGGGGAATTTTTGTAGGTTTTAAAAAGAACATTTTTGGCCATTAAATAATTTCCTTTTCCCCCCTCTGAATTGGTGCCCTTTTTCCTTAAACACGGGTTGTTTACACGGCATTCCCGAAACATTTTGTTGACAGAGGGTTTTCCCCCTTGTTCCAGTTTTTGGGGGACTTTTTTTTTCTAAACTGGGTGTTCAATTTTTCTTTCTCCTCGGCAAATTTTTTTTTCAGACCCTGGTCAAAAAGAGAGAAAAACCCCATTTTGGGGGCTTTTAAGATGCTTTGTGTCGTGATTTGGTTACTGGGTCTCTTTTTTGCCTTTGGGCCCATTTGTCTTTTAAAAAAAGGGCTCCCCTGCCCCTTTGGTTTTTCCCTTTTTCTGTAATTTTTTGGGGGTTTTACCCCGTTTTTTTAGGACGACGGAGGTTCTGTCTTCCGGTGTTGGGGTCTGTTTTTGAGGTAAAGCAGCAGATTTGGGGGCCAGGTATGGGAGGTTGTCCCTCCTAGGAGAAGGCCCCGCGGTTTGCTAACCGGCTTTTTTACCCGATGGTCCTCGGGGTTTTAAAATGGGGGCTTGGTCTGGTTGTCCTCAAGAATATTCCTTTAAGTGCATCTTCCCCCAAATTTTGCCAGGTTCATTGGCCTTATAAGTCTGGAGATTATTAATCCCCCTTTTTTTTGTTTGCTTCTTCCAGGGACATTTAAATCCTTTAAAGGTTTTTCCCCCAATCCTTGTTGAAGGTTTGTTGGCCAGTGGTTCCTGCTGGGTGGGGCCCCTGACCCCCGTTTTGGTTTTTGGGGGGTGGGGGTTTTTGGGGTTTGGGAAAATTTTTTGGGTTCTCGTTTTTTTATCGGGAAAACTCCGTATTTGGGTTTTTAAAAAAAGAGGTTATGGTCGGAAAAAAATTTTGGGTGTTTGTTGGCATCCATGCTAGGGGACTTATCCGTTCGTATCATAGAACTTCCCCGACCGCCCCGGTTTTCTAAATTTTTAGGGTTGGGTTGCCCCCCTCCTCAAGGGGGGGGTACTGTTGGAAGGGGGTTTTTGGGGGTCGGGCAGGGGCTCCCTTGGGGGTTCAACCCGGTTTCTTTTTGGGGTTTGGGGTTTTGGGGGGTTTAGGGTTTTGTTTTTTTTTGGGGAAAAATTCTTTTTCCTTTCGGGTTTGCCGGGGTAAATTGGGGGGGTTTAAACCCTTTTTTCCTTTTCCCCTTGAAACTGCTGTGTCTGTTGCTTCTGAAATTTTCTTTTAAAGACAATTTTTTTTGTGTTTTTGCTTTTTTTTGGGCTTTTGTCTGCTTTCGGGGGGACCTTCGGGCCCCCCCCGGGGGTTTTTTCCCCCTTTTCGGTTTGTCCGCCACTGTGTTTTGTTTTTTTTGGGTTTTTTTTGTTTTTTTTTTCATGGCTTTTTTTTTGTTAAAACAAGAAAATTTTTGGGGGTAAGGTCGTGTGACCCGGGGGTTGTTTTAAAAAATTTAGAATTTGGGGTTTTTTTTGGGTTTTCTGGGGGCGTAAGTCCCCTTCCTGTTTTTCTATTTAGATGTTTGGGCCCCCAGGTTTGCTCTATATTTTTTCTTTTGTGTCAGTATTTCCTTTTTAAAACCCCCTTTTAATTTTTTGGGGGGGCCTTTCTATTTTTTTTTGGGGTTTGCTCCGGGGCAGATAGCTTTCCTATTTCTTTTTTTTGGTGTATTATTTCTCGGGCTGGGGGACGAGGCGTCACCCCCAATTGGGAAAGCTCCACGGCGCCTCTGTTGGGGGGGGGTTGTCAGGGTCGAAATCTCATAGATTAAAATCTCGGTGTATTTCCTTTTTTCCCTGCCCCCTCAGTACCGAAACAAAAACCCCCCTTTGGCGGGGAAAATAAACCTCAGTTTCATCGGGTGTTTAATGGGGGTTAAAATGATTTTCGGAGTGCTGTAAATTTTTGGTTCTGAAATAATTGCATATATTATGTACGGGTTTTTTCCCCTTGCTTGCATTTAAAAAATTTTTTTTAATTTTTAAAAATCTGTTCTGTAACCATTTGGGGTGCCAATGTTTAAAAACCCCAACACTCCGTTTTTTTTCCCCTCCCCCCGGTAGGATTTTTTTGATTGATTTTTTCTGATGTGTTTAGCGAAAGTAAATTGCCCTTGCCCCCCGGGGGATTTTGGGACTGCGTTTTAAAAAATTTTGGTGCCGGGTAGAAAATTTCCCCCCAAAAATTTCCCCTTTTTTTAATTGTCTGCCCTAAACATGACGCTAGCGGTCTTTTATAAGGAAAATTTTTTGGAGGGGGGTCAAAAAAGCACCCTTTTTCCCCCTTGGGCCCCCGGTTTTTTTTTTTTTTGGGGCCCAAAAAAGGGGTTTTCATTAAGGCCGTGTTTTTTTTATTGCTTTTGAACAATATTCTGTAAAATCAATACCCGCCCCCTTTTTTTTTTCTGCCCTTTTTTTCCCGGGGAAAAAAAAAGTACTTGGTTTCCCAAGTTTGACCTCGGGGGAAAAAAACCCCTTTTGGGTTTTAAAGGGCAGGGGGGATGGGGGGGAAAGAGGGCCCATTCAATACCCCGGGGGGCTTTTTGAGTCCTTGTGAGCCCTTTGGGTCCTAATCCCCTTCTGTCTTCCATCCTTCATAAAAGGGACTTTTTCGGGTTTTTTTGGGGGAAAAAATTTCTGATTGTTTATTTGGATGTTTTTTATTTTTTCTAAGACTGGGGATTCATGTAAAAAGTTCGAACTGTTTTCCCGTTTTTAAAGGGGGAGAAGTCTGATGGAAGGGATCAAAGTGTTCTTTTTGGCGTACAGGGATCTAATTTGGGGGTTTTCCTTTTTGCCCCCTTTGTTTTTTAAAATTTTGGCCCCTTAAAATTCCCATCTGTTTTTGGGCCCAAAAACCTACTTCTTTTAAAAGGGTCTTAAAAGTTTTTTGGGGTTTTTCCCCCAAATTTTTTTTCGAAAAATTTTTTGGGTTTAATTTTTCCCGGTTTTTGTTTAAAAAATTGATGATTTGCCCAAAAAAGGGTTCTATGTGGTGAATTGGCCCCCCGGGCAGTCTCTGCATTTCGGAATTAAGCAGAGATTCACTTCCCCCCGTTTACGGAGCCTGATGTTTCTCTGCCTTTCAGGTGGGGGTTTTGGGGCCTCTGAATTGGGGCAGGTCCGTTTTGTCCCAAAAACCCCCAGAGCCCTCTAAAAAAACCCCCTTGTGCCTTTTTTCTCGAAAATTTTCTCCTACGAAGTAATTATGATGTGGGTAATTTGGGGTTATGGCCATGAAGTGGGCTTTTGGGAAAAGTGGAGACTTTTGGGTTTGGGGGGACCCAAAAAAAGGTGGGGGCCTTTTCGGGGCCATAAAACTTTTTTTTGGGAAAACTGCCAAGCGCTAAATTTTGAAGGCCGGGGGGGCCCTTTTTTTCTCACGTTTTAATTTTGGGGTTTTCCCCTTTTTTCCGGGGACTAAGAAGTTAAGGGGGAGCCCTCTCGAGGATTTTTCCCTTTGGGGGTTTTTCCCGAGTTATCTGCCCCTTTTGTTTTTTAAAAAAAGGGGGGGTTTTATTTTTTTTCTTTCCCCCCATCTCCCCCCAAATTTTAGACTTGCTCTGGGGGGGTGTCAGGGGTGGCCCCAGCGGGCCCCCTTTTTGGGAAAAATTTTTTGTCCGGACCAGTGGAAAAAAGGGTTTTTGATGTCTGAGATTCATTGTTTCCGCTTGGCGGGGGATCCCGGAATTTTGGTTAAACCCGAGATTGGTTGCGGCCCTTTTGGGGGGGCCTCCCCTTTTTCGTGTGTCAGGGAATTTTTTGCAGTCCTGCGGGACTTGCTCTCCCTCCAACCCTTTTGCTCTCGCTCTAGTGGTTTTTTGATCCATTGCCGGGGCCCAAGAGCCAGGGCCCCATTCTCATGGTTTCTTTTTCCCACCCCCCCGTTTCTAAGAATGCCCGTCTCTGGGGGGATTTGTGATAGGTTTTCCAAGATGTACTATTTAAATTCCCTTTAAGTTGCCTTCCTCCTCTGTTTGGTCCCCTTTTTTCCTTCAGCCGGGGGTTCGTTTACAGGGTTTTCCCGGGGAAAAATTGGTCTGACAGAGGAGCCCTTTTTTTTCCAGATTTTGGAGGACTTTTTTTTAAAAATTGGTGTTAAAATTTGTTTTTTTCCCCGGGCGTTTCATCCCCGGCCCAAAAGGTTTCAAAAATGAGAAAAAAACCCCGACATTGGAGCTTTCAAAAATGCTTTGTGTCTGTTTGACAGGAGATGGGTCTCTTTTTTCCCCCCTTTTGGTGGGGTTTTGCTTTTTAAAAAGGGGGTACTCGCCACTTTGATGTTCCTTTTTTTGAAATTTTTGGGGGTTTCCCTCGATTTTTTTTGGGGGACGGGTTTTCTGTCGGGTCCGGTGTTGCTCTGTTGTGGAGCGTATTCAAAAGTTTTGGGGGCCGGGGAGTGGGGGGTTTTGCCCCCCTTTTTTAAGAGGGCCAGCTTTTTTCAAACCCGGGGATGGACGATGGTCCTCGGTTTAAAGTGGGGATTGGTTGGTGCCCCCAAAATTTTTCCTGGGAAGTGGAATTTTTAAATTTTAAACCTGGGGTTTTGGCCCCTTTTAAAAATGGGGATTTTAATCCTGTTTCTTTTTTTTGGGGGTTTTTTTCCCGGGGTTTTAAAATCCTAAGGGTTCCAAAAAATCCTTGTTGAAGGGGTTTTTTGGGCCCCGTGGTTCTACTGTTTTTCCCCCCTGACCGTTCTGGTTGAGGGCAATATGGAGTTGGGGTTGAGAAAAATTGAATTCTTTTTTTTTAGACGGAAACCAGTTTTTGGGTTTAAAAGGGAGGGGGATGGTCAGGAAGACAATTCTTGGGTGTTTGTTTTGGCCCCCCCGCTAGGAGATCACCGTGCGTATCTAGAACTATCTGATGCGGGGTTTCCAAGTGGGGGTTTTGGTGACCCCCCCCTAAAAGGGGGGGGTATGTTTTGAAGGGAAACTTGAAATGAGTTCGACAGAGGCCCCCTTTCGGGGTTAAAGGGGTTTGGGGTGCCCCTTTAAAAATTTTGAGGGGGGGGGTTTTCAGGGGTTACTAGGGGCTTATTTAAGGGAGTCGCCTTTCCCCTGGGGGGTTTCCGGTGTCAATTGTTCTGGTCTCAATCCTTGAGTCCTGTTTCCTTGTTTCCGCTGTGTCGTGTCTGCATCTCCTGCTAACAGATAAGACATTTTTTCTTTTTGTTTTTGTGCTTGATTTTTTCATTTTGTCCCCCCACTTCTGTGGGGGCCCCTTTTTGGGCCCCCCGGGGGGTTTTTTTCCCCCCCTCATTTTTTTTTTAACCCCTGATGTTTGTACTTTTGCTTTTCCCTTTTTTTTTTTGGCTGCTGTTTTTTTTGTTACACCAAAAGGGAAAAAATTTTGGTGGTAGGGTCGGGTTTTATTCGGTGATTTTAAAAAAAGAGAGTTGGTGTTTTTTAGGGTTTTTGGGGGTTGCAGTAAGTGGGCCCCTTTCCCACCCTTTTTTTTTTAGGTATTTTTTGGGCCCCAAAAATTTTTTCTATACTATTTTTTTTCTGTGTCATATTTCATCTTGCAACCCCCATTTTTTTTTGGGGGTTTTTTATGTTTTTTTGGGGGTCTGCTCCGGGGCAGATAGCTTTCTTTTTCTATCTTTGGGGGTAGTTATTTTCCGGCTGTGACAGGCGTCTAGGGGCCAAGTAGGGAACGCCCCCCGGCCGCCTTTTTTGTGGGGTTAGTCTGGGTACTGGGAACTATAGATTCCAATTTTTCTGTGTTTGCCTTTTTACCCCCCCCTCCTCAGCTACCCAAACATAACGTTTCACCCGGGCCCCCAAAAAATTTAAAATTTTTGGGAAACACAGAAGGGAAAAAAAATTTTGGGAAAGAAAAAAAAAAGGGTTGGGCGAGTTGTCAGAGAATTTTTCTGTTTGTTTCATTTTTTTTTCCCCTTATCTTGGGGGGGTTTTGGGGGGGATTTTTTTTTTTTCTCAGGGATTTGACGTTGTTGGCCGTGGGATCACTTTTCCCCTTTAGGTTCGGATATTGCTCCCTTTTTGCAGGTTCCCTGTTGTGGAAAATAGGTTCCCCCCCCAATTTGTTTTTGGGGATGAGCTAAGGGTTAAAATTTTTAAAAAATTTAAATTTTAAAATTTTTTTTTTGCCTTAAAATCAAAATCCTAGGGGAAAACAGCGCAGCAGGTTCAAATTGTCTCTCTCTCCTGCGGGCATCCCGGGATTGGGCTTTTTCCCTGACAAACCGGGGGGGCCCCGTTTTGGTGATGTTGAGCTTTTTTTTTGGGTTTTTTGGGGGTTTTGTACGGAGTAATGTCACTGATCAAGCTGGGAAAAAACCTTTTTGGCTTTTTAAAACGGGTCTTGAGGGCGCTGGTTATATGTCAGGTTTCCCCCAGGGGGGGCTCCTGGCCAAGTAGAATGACGAACTTTGGGGCCCCCTTTTTTGGAAAAAGGGGCTGTCAGATAATTAAAAAAGGTTTTATGGGGGGATTCTCGCCCCCCCTGGTTCAAGATTCTATGTCATTAGCGATTAAAAATTTACGACGTTTGGTGACGGAGAAAATTGCGTGGAATGGTTGCTTTTAAAAACCCGCTTTGAACCTGCAGGTGATGGTGGTGTCTGGGGCAAGGTCATGAGTTTCGAAAGCGCAATGGGTTTTTGTTTTACGTGGTGATGCCTCTCATGCTATTTCAGGGCCCCCAAAAGGGGGGGAAAAAGTTTTGCACGCTCAGGGTTTTGGGTAGTGTTTTAACTAAGTTTTTTTAACGGGCACTCTGATATGCTCTTTCCCATTTTGCTCGGTTTCGTTGTTTTGGAGCAGTTTAACCTGATGGATTAGATTTTTTCTAAACGTTGTGGGTTTTCCCCTTTATCCCTTTCAGAAGTCTATTCCCCCCTGGGGATGTTTTTAAACCCCCTTTTTGGGGGAATAAACCCCAGTTCTCCTGGTGAAAAAAAAGGGGGAACCTGATCATCGGAGTGCTGAAATTTTTGGTTTTGTTTTAATTGTAATTTCGTATGGGCCCCTTCCCCTTGGTTGCAGTCCATAACCCTTTGTTTTGGATTGGAAATCGGTTGAAACCCCTTGGGGCCCCCAATGTGTTTTACCAACACCCCGTTTTTTCTGCCCCCCCCCGGGGTCAGGATTTCCCCGACTTTTGATTGTTTTTTTTTGATGTGTTTAGCGAAAGTAATCTGCCCCCTTTCCCCCCAAATAGGGCTATGCTGCGTATTAAATTTGTCCCCGTAGAAAAATTCCCTAAAGGTCGCTTTTTAACTTGTCTTTTCCCCAACATGCCTATAGGGGCTTTTAAAAAAGTTTTTTGGGAAAAGGGGGATATGGGACCCCCCCTTTCCCCCTTGGGGGCCCGGTTTTTTCTTTGGGGCCCCAAAAAGGATGGTTCTTAAAGGGAGTGTATTGTTTTTTGTTTTGAACAATATTACTGAAAAAAATTCAATCCCCTTTACCTTTTGATTTCGGGCCCCTTTTTTCCCCGGGGAAAAACGTATTTGGGGGTTTTCCAAAACTTGCCCCAGGGGGGCATATCCTTTTTTGGCATTAAGCAGGGGAGGAAGGGAAAACCCGGTTTTAAATACCCCTGAGGGGCATTTTGAGTCCCTTTGACCCCCTTTGGGTTTCACTAATGTCCTTTTGTTTCCCCTTTCCCCCTTCGGGAATGACTTTTTTCAGGGATTTTGTGGAAAATTTTTTCTGATTTTTTTTAATTTGGGGAATGATATCTTGTTTTTTTCAAATTTTGACGGGATTCATAAAAAAACCTTTCAAACTTTTTTCCAAAATTTTTTGGAAGAATGCTCTGTATTGAAGGACAAAGGTTTTTTTGGCTACAGAGGATCTTTTTCTGGTTCATTTTGCCCCATCTGTTATTAAAACCCCCCAAAAAAGGGGTTCGGCCCCTCTTTTGTTTGGGCCCAAACCAAACTTCATTAAAGGCCCCTTCCCCAAAGTTTTTTGGGGGTTTTCCCAAATTTTTTTATCGTAAATTTATGGTAATTTCTGGGTTTTGTTAAACCATTGACTGTTTTGACGGGAAAGGTTCTGATGGGGAAAAATTTTGGGCCCTTTTTTAGGGTTCGCTTTTCGGTTTTTAAAAGCGAGATTCATTTTCCCCCTGTTTAGGGCCCCCCCTGATGTTTTTTTTGTTTTTTCAGGTGGGGTTGACCCGAATTGGGGCGGGCCCCCTTTTTGTCCAAAAGATGGGGGCCCCCTCAAAAAAAAAAACCCTTTGGGGCCCCTTTTTTCTCCAAAAATTTTTTCTCCAAAGGGAACAAAATTAGGAGGGGAATCGGGGGGTTTGGCCATGGGTGGGCTTTTGAAGAGTGGAGACTTTGGCTGGGGGGGCCCAAAACATCAGGTGGGGTCCTACGGCCATGGGGAAACGGTTTATCGGGAATTCCCCAAGGGGGACTAAACCAGACGGCCCCGGGGGGGCCCTTGTTTTTACTTTTTTTAAAATTTTGTGGTTTCCTTTTTCCTGGCACTAAGAATGTTAAGGGGATGCCCTTCGGGGAGTTTCCGGGGGGGGACCTCCCTGAGTTATCTTTTCCTTCTGTTATTGCCCGGGTCGCCCGTACCTCTTGTCCACGGCCCCAGCAGTTTTAAAAATTGGTATTCTGCTCTGAAAAATTTTCCTTGCTAACCCAATACCATTGACTGTTCTTCCTGTTGGGGCTACCCCTTGGGCTCTTTTGTTTGGGGGCCTTGATTGCCAATTCCAACCCTATAAAAACCCCCCGGGGGGGTGTCATTGCGAGTTTTATTGACCCTCCAACCCTTTTAGTCAAGGTTTCCTGCTGGGCCCCTTGCTACAAACACTGCTCCCCCCGTGAACCGCCTCGGGGCCCCCCTTCTGACTAGCTCTCCCTGATCCATTGTGAAAAACCCGCTTCTGTAAAAAGACCGGCCTGCCTTCTGAAACGCTCTCCCCCCTGACCCCTTGCAAAACCTGCTCCCCCGTGTACCGACCTCCGGTGCCACCTATACGTTATCGCCTGCCCTTTTTTACCGAATGCCTTTCCGTGTACCGGCCCCCCGGCTGCCCCCCTGGGTACTTTTTCCCCCCGATCTTGCTAAAAACACTCCCCTTTCCCGGGGGCCCCACCCCCTGCATTGGGCTACGCTCCCCGCCTCTGGTTTCCCCCATGTTTGCAGTAACATGGGGCCAACCCGGAAAGGGATTTTGGGCAGAAAAATCTCCCCTTTTAAAATCCCCCAAAAAATGTCCATGATTCTAACTGGCGGAACCCCGGAGTTGAAAAAAAAACAAGATTTTTATTCGTTTTTTTTTTGGGGGGCCCAATTGTAGGAAGGGGGGAGGGGAAAAATTTTTTTAACCCCGTTTAACAGCGCACCCCCAAAAAACCCCCCCCCGTGCCCCCTGGGGCTCTTGCAACCACCCTTTGTTCCTCCGGGCCCCCGGGGGGTCTTTTTCCCCTGGATTTTTTGGGGAACAAAACCCCCTTTCCCCAAAAGATGACCGTATCCTTGTATTTGGGACCGACTCAAAAAATGGCCCCCTTTATTAAAAAGGGGGAATTTCCCCCACTGCTGAAAAAACGCAGAAAATGAAATCAAAGAGGTATTCGGTTTTCGGGAAACCCCGACAGCGTGGTGGGCTGACAAGGCGTTCAGTTTATGAAAAAATTTTTTAAAGGGTTTTGTACAGCCTTGGGAGTCAGGGGGAACTTTCTACGTTTTTCCCTCCTCAGCCCCAAGGGCCCGAGGGGGAGAACGAACCAGATTTGGGCAATCCCCCCTTGCTTCTTTCCTACTTAGGATGGGGGGACTATTTCCAAAAGATTTTTTTCCTACAACAACTCCATACAAGCGCTCATAAAAAACCCCCCTTTTTTTTGCTAATTATGGAGCCCACCCCCTTTTTCCCCCAATCTCCAGTGAACACTCCCTTCCGGGTAAATAAAAGGCTTGCAAAATTACGGGAAACCCCCAAAAGGAATTATCAGGATTTTTACCAAGCCCCCGGAAGATATAAAACAGCGATAACATCGGAGAGTCCCCCCCCTGCTCTTCAGGGGGAAAAAATTTGGGGGGTCATTTTAAAAAACCTTTAAAAACCACTGTCCACCTCCAAATTGGGTCAAATTTTTGGGGCCTTTTCAAATTTCTAAAAAAAATTTAACAGGTTGCTTTTCTTTTTGGGAAAATTCCCCCAAAAATTTTAAAGTTATCCAGTGTTTCACTTTCCCTTTTCCAAAAACCCCTTTTGTGAAAACCCTTTTAAGGAAAAATTCGGCCACCTCCTCCACCAAAAGGTCCGGGGGAAGAAGAAACATTGTGGATAAGATTTGGCCCCCCAAAAATTCGGGGAAAAATCCCCTTTTCTGGTGCAGGGGAAAGGGTTTTTGGAAAAAAGGGAAAAAATTAGGGGAAAACCAAAGGGGGGAAAAAGTCCATGCCCTGCTAACAAACCCTTTTTACCCGAGGTACCCGGATAAAGCCAGCCTGAGATGCCCAGAGGCCACCCCGGGGAAAAGGGGAGAAAATGTCAGGGGTCGAAAAAAGTACCCTTGTCCACGGGCCCAAAGGGCTCTACCTTTTGGCTTTCGTGGCTGCAAAGTTCCTTGCTAAACCCCCAGATACCATTGACTTTTTTCCCCTGTTTGGCTAACCTAGTGCTTTTTTTTTTTGGGGCCCCTTATTGCCAAATACACCCCCCTAAAAAAACCCCGGGCCCGGGGGGGTTTTGCGAGTTTTTTGAGCCCCAAAGGGTTTTTTGTCAATTTTTTCCCCTGCTGATCCATTGCTACAAACACCTGCTTCTGTAACCGACCTGGGCCCCCCCCTTTCTGATACGCTCTCCGCCGTTCATTGCTGAAAACATGTCCCGTAAACCCCGACCTGGGCCTGCCTTCTGACTAGCTCTCCCCCTGTCCATTTCTAAAAACCCACCCCCCCTTTTGTTTTCCCGACCCCCGGCTGCCACCTGATTAGTTTTTTGGCCGCCCCTCTGTTCCGAACCCCTTTCCTGTGCCCCCCCTCCGGCTGCCCCTGATAGTTATCCCCCGATCCTTGTACAAACCTGTTTCCCCTGTGAAAAGCCCTTTCGGCTGATTGACTCCCCCCCCTCCTTGCTTCCCCTAGTGTTTGCAGTAACATCGGCTCCAACCAGAGGGGTCTTGACAGTTTTTTGAAAGGGGTTTTGTATTTTTTCCCCGCCATCCCCCAAATTTGGACTTGCTTGGGGGGGTTTGTCGGGGGAAATAGGCCCGAGGGGGCCCCTGTTGGGGAAAATTTTTTGCCCCGGGGGCCCGTGGAAAAAGAGTGTGATGTCTGAGTTTTTATTGTTCCGCGTTGGCGGGGGACCCCAAAATTTTTTGACCGAGACTTGGTTAGTCGGTCCTTTTGGGGCCTTTTCCCTTTTTTCGGATGTCAGGGAATTTGTGCGCCCGGGGACTTGCTCTCGCCCCAAGCCTTGCTCTGCTCTAGTGGTTTTTGAGGCCCTTTCCCCCCGGGCCCCCAAAGCCCCTGGCCCTTTTCTCTTGGTTTTTATTTCCGCCTCCCCGTTTCTCGAGAATGACCGTCATCGGGGGGATTTGTGATTTGGGTTTTTCCAAAATGATACATCTTGTGCCATTACCAAAAATTCCTTTTCCCCCCCTTGGGAATTTTGGGCCCTTTTTTTCCTTCACAAGGGGGTTTTTACACGGCTTTCCCCGAGAAACTTGGGTTACAGAGGGGCCCCGTTGTTTCCAGTTTTGGAGGACTTTTTGTTTAAAAAGGGGGTTTTAATAGTCTTTCTCCTGGGGTTTCATCCTCGACCAATGGGCAAACTGAGAGAACAAACCAGAATTGGAGACTTACCTAAATGTTTGGTCTGTATCCCGGGTGACTGGGGCCTTTTTGCCTTTGGGGGGGGTTTGCTTTAATAAAAGGGGTGCTCTCCCCTTTTATGTCCCCCCTTTTTCTTAATTTTGGGGGGTTTACCCTCGATTTTTTTCGGGCGACGGAAAGGGTTTGTCTGGGCCCCCGGGGGTTTTTCTGTTTGGAGGGATGCAAAAAGATTTTTGGGGGGGGTTGGAAGGTTGTCCCCTCTCAGGAGGGGCCCAGCGGTTTGTAACCGGCAAGGATGTGGGCCCGGTTTAAAAAAAGGGGGGCTTGGTCTGGTTTTTCCTCAAGAATATTCCCCCGGAGTGGCATCTCCTAAAAATTTTGCCTAGGGGTTTTTGGGCCTTAAAAATTATGGGGGATTTTTAAAAATGTTTTTTTTTTTTGCTTCTTCCAGGGGCATTTTAAGGGTCCCCCAAATTTCCCAAGTCCTTGTTGAAAGGGGGTTTTTTTAAGTGGTTCCCCCCTGCTTTGCCTCCTGACCCTGTTTGGGGTTGGGGGGGGGGGGGGGGGGGGGGCAATATGGAGTTTTTGGTTTAGAAAAAAATGTTTGTTTTTCTGGGCGGAAAAAACCCCCCAATTTTGGGTTTTTTGGAGGGGTTATGGTCAGGAAGACAATTCTTGGGGGGTTTTTTGGCATCCATGCTAGGAGACTCCCTGTCGTAATAAAACCCTCCTGACTAAAGGGGGGTTTTCTCAAGTGGGGGGTTTGGTTTGACCCCTCCCCAAGGGGGGGGGATGTTTGAATGGACTTGAAATGGTTCTGAGCAGGGCTCCCTTGGTGGTTAAGCGGTTTACTGGATGTACATGTAAAGTTTTTGAGGGTGGAATCAGGTGTTACTGACTGGTTTTATAAAAGGGAGTCCCCTTTCCCCATCGGGTTTCCCGGGGATCTTTTTTTGGTCTAAACCCTTGGGCCCCCTGTTTCCTTTGAAAGCCTGCTGGTGGGGTTTGCTTCCTGCTAAATTTAACCCATTTTCTTTTTTTGTTTTTTTTGCTTGATTTTTGCATTTGTCCTGAAATTCTGGGGGGGCCCTCGGGGGGCCCCTGGGGGGGTTTTGCCCTCATTTATTTTTACCCCTGATGTTTGTCTTTTTTTTTCCCTTTTTTTCCCCGTGGCTTTGTTTTGATTTTGTTAACCAAGAACTAATTTAGGGGGTAGGGTCGTGTGATTAGGTGATTTTGAATTTTTGGAAAATTTGGTGTTTTCGGGGGTTTTTGGATTGCGTAAGTCCCCCTTTCCTACCTTTTTTTATTTAGGTATTTTTGGGGGGCCCAACGTTTGTCATACTATTTTTGTTTTGTCGTATTTCATCTTTCAACCCCCCTTACATTTTTGGGGGGTTTTCATGTTCTTTGGGGATCTGTTTCCGGGGCAGAAGCTTTCTCTTTTATCTTTAGTGTAGTTATTTCTCAGGCTGTGACGGGCGTCTAGGAAAATTTAGGAACCCCCCCCTCTATTTTGTGGTTTTACGGGGTTACTGCAATCTTTTTTTCCCCAACTTCTTGGTGAAATTCCCTTTTTTCCCCCCTGCACTCCCAGCTCCAAAACATAAAAAGAGCCCAAGTAAGGAGCAGCGCAGGAACTAAAGAGGCCCCCCGGGGGGGAAGCCAAAAACAAACAGCAAAAAAAATGCAGGCAATTTTTTAAAAAAAAATTTAAAATTAAATAGCAGGACGGGAAGGGAAAAGCTTCGGACGGGAAAAGTAAAAGGGACTCAATTTTGGAAAAGGGCAAACCGGGCCAGGGGCCCCCGGAATCCTTTTACAGTGGCAAGGCATTGCACCGATTGCAAAAATTTTTTTTGGTTTTTCCAAAAGCCCAAAACGGGCTCCCCCCTTTTCCAAGCCTGCGTGGTCAAGCAGTAGTTTCCACCATATATAGGGTATCAGTGTAGTAAAGAAAAATTGAATAACAATTGTATGGTGATTTTGTTTTTTTTTTTTTACCTTTGAAAAAAGAATATTTTGGGGTAGACCTTTTTTTTGGGAAAAAATGTTTTTTTTTTTTTCTGTTATGGAATTTTTTTTTTTATAAAATCTGTGAAACAACTTAGATTCAATGTGCTCACCAAATTTGTAGTAAATTTTTTGAGGGGTCGAAATTTTTAAAATGGGGTCCTTTGGGGGTTCCCTGTTTAGGGCCCCATCAGGGGCTTCCCCCAAAAAAGGGCTTTTTTTCCGCTCCCCCTTTTTGAGAATTTTTTTTTTGAAAAAAAGAATGGGCTCCCCTTCCCCTTCCCCCCCCTGCCATTCCCAAACGTGGTTTTCCCCCCCATGTGGGGTATGCCCACTCAGGAGAAAAATTTTTCCACAAAAGAATGTTCCACTTTCTTTCTTGCTATTTTTAAAAAAAAAAAATTTGGGGGGAAAGTAACGTTTTGGTTTTAAAAATTAAAAATTTTATTTTTTTTCCCCCATATTGGGTTTTTGTTCCTATGAAGCAAAAAAAAAGGGGTTTAACCCTTTTTAAATGTGTTTTGAGCAAAATTTTTTGGGGGCGTTTTTTTAAAAGGGGGATTTTGAGCATTTTCTGTAAAAAAACCCTTTTTAAAATTTATTAAAATGTGATAGGGGATCTAAAAAAATGTTTTTGCAAATTTTGTTAAAAAAACTTTAAAATTGCTGATAAACTTTTTCATTCTAAAATTTTTAATTAAAAAAAAATTTTTTAAAAAAAGTGCTGATGAAAAAAGCATTTTTTGGTTTTTAATTATCAAAATTTTTTTTTTGGGAAACTATGGGTTTTAAAGGGGGAAAAAAATTTAAATTTTTTAAATTGTGCTTTTTTACATTTTTGATATTTTCAAAAATTAAAAAAAAAAATTTTGACCAAAAATTTACCTAACTGAAGTACGATTTTCTTTTAAAAAAAATTTAGAATTTAAAAGGGTTTTGTTGAAAAAAATCCGAGTTTTTTTTCCTCATAAATTGACTCTTGTCAAATTTTAAAAAAAAGGGTCGGTCATTTTTACAAAAAAGGGTTGGTCCTTAAGGAGTTTATTTTTGGGGTTTCTTTTTTTACTTTATTCATTTTTTCCTTTTTTTATAAAGTTTTTATTTCCACACACTTTCGACTTATATGGAAATGTATAAAAAGGAGTAAACAACCCCCCGGGGAAAAATTTTATGCAGAATGGTGAAGTCGTGATGAGCCCAAAGTGTTTGGGGTTTTTTGGGTTACCCCAGTGTCTTGGGGTCCTCAGAAAAATATGTTTGAGTCCCTTGATGCATTTTTTGCAGTGTTAGACCCCAAAAACCCGGGGGGGGAACCCTTTTTAAAAAAAAGGGGGAATTTTCCGCATGTGTTGCCCGTTTCCAAAAAAGCGCGGGGCTCAAACAAATTTTCCGAGCACCCCCAAAATACCAAATAAAACCCCTTCTACTAGTGGGGGGGGAACGGGGATTTTGGGAAAAAAAAAACAGTTAAAACAAATAAAAAAGCGCCCCCCCACAGTTTTAAAAGTTGTTTTAGTATGCATGGAAAAAAAGTTTTTAAAAAAAGTTTAAAAATTAAAAAAAAACAGTGGGGTTCCGGGGGTTTTAAAAGAAATTTGGGTTTATTCAAAAGCTTCCCCTTTTTTAAAAATATAAAAAAGACATGTTTGTGTCTATACTTCAATAACAGGTCCTTCTCAAAAAATTAAAATTAGTGAAATTTCATTATTTTCCAAAATTTTAAATTTTTAAAAATTTAAAATTTCATATAAATTTTTTTTCATTACACACCAACTGAAATTTGTCCCGGTCCTTTTTTTGTTTTAATTTTGATGATTTTGGGGATACAAAATCCTGAAAAACCCAAAAAAACCCCGCCCAAAAATTTTGGGTACAAAAAGGGGTTTTTAAAAGACCCCCTTTCCCTAATCTTTGAAACAAATAATTAACTCTAAAAACAGGGAAAAATTCCTGAGGGTTTTAAAAAAAACCCCGCCCGTTTTATTACTCAAAAAACCCCCCTCAAGGGGGGAAAATAGCGACCTTACTGAGTCAAAAGGCCCACATGACACCCCCCAAACAAGAGGGAAGCCCCCCAAAAAAATTTTTCAAAAAAAAAAGGCGTTCCCCGAGTGCTGTATCAAGGCAAATCAATGGGAAGTCTTTGGAAAAGGGAAAAAAAGTGGGAAAAAAACCGTTAAAAAGGGGAAAAGGTGACCCCGGGCCCCGAGGAAGATTGTGGGAGAAGGGGCCGATTCCAGCCCTTTTTTTGGGGGGGGGAAGCAGTGGGGCTGATTGGTGTAGAAACATCCAGAGCCCGTGCACAGGGGTGGCAGAAAAAGGGCCCGGTGCCGCATTTTTCCCCCCAAAGCCCTTTTGAAAAAAAAAGCGGGGGGGGAAACGCCCCACCTGGGGTACAGAGAAGCAGCACTGGCTGTTGCTAAGTGGTTTCCCCAAATTTTTTTTTGTGAAAGCAAATTTTGCTGTATTCGGAATCAAGGGGCCGAGTCTGGAGGAAAAAAAGGGGAAAAGGAAATCCCCCAAAAACCCCAAAATCCCCTGTCAATCCCCCCAGTCAGTGTTTGGGGTGGGGGTGCCATGTCAGTGGGGTGTTGGTTTCCCCTGTTTTTTTCATCAAGGGGGGGGGGTCAATGCAGTAGCTTCGGGGGTTTTTGGGGCACTTCTGTTTCCCCTCGGTTTTGAAATTTTTTTATGGAAAATAAAAATTCCCTTTTTTTAGCACGACCTGGCCCCTGTCACGTCCCCAAAAAACCTGGTAAATGGTTTAGACCTGGTATTACTTGTCCAATTTGGCCCGCCAACTTCTAACCCGAACCCATAGAGAATTGTGGGGTATTTGAAGAGAAAGTTGGAGACCCCAAGACCCCCAAAAAACTTGGATGACTTTGGGCCCCTATCGAAGCTTTGGGGCCCCCTAACACCTCAGCAGGTCACAGGGTGTTTTCTTCCATCCCCCCCTTGAAGCAGTCATTTTGAAAAAAGGAATTTTCCCACCAATTTTTGAGTGCATAACTAACTTTTTTATTTATGGTTTTTTGTTTTTTTTTAAAAAAAAAATTTTTATTATATTTGGGGCGGTTGAAATATTTTAATTTTTGAGACAGGGTTTTTTTTGGGGGTTTTTGGGGGTTTAGCCCAAAAACATCATATTAAAAAAAAAAAAACCTGACAAATTTAAATTTTGGGGGGTAAATTCTAAAAAAAAAGAAAATTTAATTGAAAAAATTACCCTTATGGAAAATTTAAAAATTTTTTACTTTTTGCTAATTTTTTGAGAAGGGCCCGTATGTACAGAGCCCAATTTTAAAAGGTTTTTCCCAAAATGATAAGGGGGGGGGGTCTTTTTATTTTGGGGGACCGTGGGGTTTTTGGATTGCTATTCCATCCTCAATGATGAGGGACATATGGGAATTAGCAGCGCTTTGACAAAGGGTTCACTGGGGGAAAAAAAAGAGCCATTATCCAAAATTTTTCTTGTTTCCCAAAATTGTGTTTAACATGGAAAAACATACAGTATATGAAATTTTTAAAACAGACATTTTAAAAACAAAATTCAAAAAGTTTAGTTTTGAAACCCTTATGTGAGGCTAATTTTATGTTTCAAAGATATTTAAAATTCAAAAAATTTGGGGCACAAAAATATGAATTTTTTTTTTTCATTTTTCTAACCTTTGGAAGGGGAAAAAAATTTTATTTTTGTTTTTCATGTTGCCAGAGGTGTTAGGCATTTTTTTAAAATATTCCAAATAAATTTTTTTTTAAAGGGTTTTTGGGCAGGCCCCCCCCACGTTTTGAAGGGGATACTGTCACTATGCTTGAGGGAAAACCAGAGTGTTTTGTCCCCGGTGCTAAGTTTCTG